>JAOWBW010000258.1:0-630373 GCA_026119855.1 Campanula takesimana
TTGAAGCGTAAAGAACGGTAAGATGCCGGACTTGTTGAGCCTAGCCAGAATGTTGCGGCCAATGGCATCCTTTTTAAGATCTTCAAGATCTAGAACTATGCCAAGAATAAAGTGATTTAGATCCTGAAACAAAACAAAGTAAAGTTGAGAACAAGGTAGATCGTGCGGTCACTTGACAAGAGTGTAAAGCAATAGTGGTGCGGTCAAGTGAGGCACGGTAGGGAAGAAATATGGTAAGGAGAAGATGGAAATACCAAGGTTACCGCAAACAACAAAGTGTTGCAAAAAAGTGAATCAAAATGTGAACATTTTATAAACACTAAATAACAAACGAGGGTATGAAAAGAGGGATAAAAAATATGAACTATGTCAAGAACACGAAGAACATTTTGATGAACACGATGAACATCATAAGCACAGTTACCCAGATTCCAGAAAGATGACTAAAACAAATGAAAATGACCTGGGAAGAATCGGAAATGCCTATAGATTAATAAAAACGCATCAATTTCATGAACTAAACAACATCAAACTCAGAAATTAAAAGGGGAAAGTATTTGAATGTCGAAAATTCAAAAACCCATTTGGCTAAAATGAATTCAACCAAAAACTGGATAAAGTACTATGAAATCTACAAATATATGAACTAGAACCAAGAATAAACAATCAATGCAAGATTTTCATATCACTAACTTACGAGATTGAAGAGAGATTTCAAGGAATATGAAGGGTTGTCGAGTTTTCTACCTAGAATACGAAAAAAAATGAGAAATTGAAAATTCATACCATAACAACGACGGGAGGAGTGGATTGAATTGGAGGTTCGTCTCTTGTTTCAACAGATTTCGAAGTCTTCTTAGATGGGTGTTTAGAAGTCATTTATATATTGTGAGAATGAGAGTAAGGAAGGCGGTTTTAGAGAGAAGTTTAGAGAGAGAGAGAAAGGTTTTGAATTTTCTGAAAAGGTAATATGAGCAGAGTGGTGGAGAGACAAGGAGGTGGAACGGTTTTGATGGAAGGTGGTTTTCAGATGTCAGAGTGATGGGATGATGGGAGGGGGTTAACTCTACAAAAAGGGCGGATGTGACCTAGGGTCTAGTTTTCATTAAATGCAAGGTTGCAGAGGGTCACATCGGACTAGCCAATGACGGCTTAGATATTTTTAAGGAATAAAAATTAAATGCTGAAAATTTAATGCCCTAAAAGATTTGAATTTATTAAAAACGAGGGAAAATAGAAAGTTACCTTTATGCCCTTGAGGTAGATATGACAGAAACATCCTAAATATCTCTAAGTTAGAATGACTTACCTGGGGTCCTTGTGCGGTAACTATGAGGTCGACCGTGACATGTGCGGTCGATTGAGGTCTTACCTTGCTTGGTTTAGCTTTTGAGATGAAGTATTACTATGAGGTAACAAGACTTTATACGGCAGCATGATTTTTGTGGCAGCATTTGAATGATGCGGCAACTAGGAGGTGCGGTCAAGTGAGGGATTGAGAGATCAATTGTTTGCTTGACCGTGATATGCCTGCCGTGTACCTTCCTTATAACTTGGACAAACATTAGTACAAGAAATCTTATGGACAAGTTTGAGTTAGAGTTCAAGCATACCCATTTCTCCTCTTAGATACCTAAATCTCTTGGAATCAAGAGCCTTGGTGAGAATATCTGCGATTTGATCATCAGTGCTCACATACTCTAGATGGATATTACCCTTTTCAACATGATCCTTGAGAAAGTGGTATTTGATATCAATGTGTTTAGTCTTGGAATGCATGACGGGGTTGTTGGAGACAGCAATGGTAGATGTGTTGTCGCAAAAGATTGGACAATTTTCTTCTTTGATTCCGTAGTCAACCAATTGTTGCTTCATCCACAGCACTTGGCAGCAGCAGCTTCCAGCAGCTATATATTCAGCTTATGTGGTAGATACAGAGACTGAGGCTTGTTTCTTGCTTGCCCATGAAACTAGTCGATTTCCAAGGAAATGACAAGTTCCACTCGTGCTTTTCCTGTCAATGGTACATGCTGCGTAATCTGCATCTGAGTAACCTATAAGATCAAAAGTTGAATCTTTGGAGTACCAAAGTCCAAGGTTAGTAGTCCCAGATAGATATCGAATAATACGTTTAACAGCAATAAGATGTGCTTCTCTAGGATCAGCTTGATAACGGGCACAAACGCAAACACTAAACATGATATCTGGCCTACTAGCAGTTAAATATAGGAGAGAGCCAATCATACCTCTATATAAGGTTTGATCAACCTTCTTACCTTTCAAGTCTTTATCTAGCTTGTTACCAGTAGCCATAGGAGTGTCGTATGCCTTTGCATTTTCAAGTCCAAATTTCTTGATAAGATCTCTTGTGTACTTTGCTTGGTTGAGGAAGATGCCTTCAGCACATTGTTTAATTTGAAGTCCAAGGAAGAATGTCAATTCTCCCATCATGCTCATCTCAAATTTGCTTTTCATGAGTTTCTCAAAACGCTTACACAACAATTCATTAGTAGAACCAAAAATAATATCATCTACATATATTTGAACAAGTAAAGTATGATTATTATATTTAGCAATGAATAAAGTTGTGTCGATCTTACTACGCTTGAATCCCTTTTCAAGGAGAAACTTAGATAGAGTATCATACCATGCTCGTGGAGCTTGTTTGAGTCCATACAAGGCTTTACGGAGTTTGTAGACATGATTTGGAAATTTGGGATCTTCAAATCCGGGCGGTTGAGCAACAAAGACGGTTTCTTGAAGTTCTCCGTTAAGAAATGCACTCTTCACATCCATTTGATATAACTTGAATCTTTTGTAAGAGGCATAAGCTAAGAATATCCTTATAGCTTCGAGTCTTGCAACGGTGTACACACCCTGATCTCGCACCCCTAAAATCAACCCTTGATTCGGTCTAAACGCGATAATTGACCTAAAACCCCAGATTTGGCCATTCGGGGCTACCGTACGCCTTATCGGTGCATCAGATGGGAAAACCGAGTCCGAAATTGTGATCAGGACTCAAAACCGAGTAAACGGGCATATTCTAAAAAAATAGCGCGCGCGGACCACGGAGCGGGTCCCGCGCCCCTAAAAAAAACCTTTTACCGGTCATCTTATGCATTTAAAATTTTATTATGATATTCCTTGCTCATTAACATATTTCAGATATGCTATTACGACCAGCAGATTATAAGGAGCAACTTTCATGTTGGACGCACAGACGAACGGGACACCGTTACACGCACACCGGAGCAGTTCGGGACATCACGGAACAAGAAAACGGAGCCGGAAATGATGAGTGGCATGACCACAAAACGTGGCCATTTGCTGGGCATTTCATGGGATGACTCACATGGCCTTGATCAATCAAGCTTGACCTCCAATAATTCAACAAACACAATCATTTTTGTTGGAGACTTTTTTCCATGACCCCTTGCAAGAAAACTGGGTAACCCAGGACATGTCTCCCTCTCTTTACACAACAACTTTCCATTTTTTCACTCAACCTCACTCCATCTCTCACCCCATTCCATACTACAAGACTCCTCCCCATTCTCTCTCAAGGGCTTAGACTTTTATGCTCCCAAGCTTTTTCCCATACCTCTCCACAAATCTCGGGCATCACTTCACCATCCCCCTACTACCCCTACTCCAAGGGCATTATTGTCCAAGAAAAAACCCTCAAAACACCCTCCATATACCCCAAGCTTGAAACGGAGAAAGGGGGGAACTACACATTACATTCTCTCTAGGGACATTCTCTCCAACTTTCTCTCAACCAAAACCACCACACCACCCGGCCACCACTCCACCACCACAAAACCATCACTCAGCCACCACCCCTCCACCACTCAAACATCTCTCAAACACCACTTCTACAATAGCAAAACACCTTCAAACTTCAATCAAACTCATCTCCAACTCAAAACTCAAGCAAACTTCAAGCTCTCAAAACCTTTCAAACTCAAATCACCCAAAGTCTTCCCTTGGAGACAAAGGAAGCACACCTCACCTTCATAAACTAGGTAATCTCTTGGTTGTGACCCTTATAAACTCCAAGATGTAAGTGGTTGAGTCATTTGTGTAAGGGTCTAGCCACAAGTTGGCTAGACTCCCATATTCTCCATATTTTCCATGTAAAAATCTTGTAGTTTGGCTTTGTGAATGATGGTCTTTATGTTCAAACCAGCATTTTACCATGTGTAAATGAGTTTGTGACCATCATGTGTTTATTCTTGGGTTAAACTTTGAGTTTTTCATGCACCAACTCTCATTTTCTTCATAAAGCCACAAATCTGACCACTTTGGCTATTTTCATGTGCATGCATGTTAGACGTGGTTTTTGATTTAAAATGGCTCTTAAATAATGTTCTAAACATGTTAAATGATAAATTCCTTGAGTTTCATGGCTTGGGTTGGAGTTTTGGTCGTGTTTTGAGATCCCTCTTTATAACTCATGCAACCAGTTTCTATGCACTGCTTAGAATCATGATTTTCACGCTCTTAAAACTTCATCTTAAAGTGGTTTCTGGGATTGGGTCAAAACATCAAAGTTTCTTCTCATATGTTGAAGTTCATGCACGTTAAGTTTCATGTCTAGAATCCATGGGTAGCTAATGTTTGCATGCATAATTTTGGATCACAGAGATGCTGTCCAGTTTGTTCCTTACTGTAACATGCTGTGTTCTTGTGCTTAAAACTCAATGAAAACGTGGTTTTTTGACAAAAGTAAAAACATTAACTTTATTCTCCACATGCTCAGGAGCTTTAACATATTTTTGAAACATTTTTTGGACCAATGGAAGTGCTCTTTTCACTCACTTGTTTCAGCCTTCAGACTTCAGTTTCTGTACTTCCAGTCTCTGATATCGAAATGTCAGAGACCTTTTGAACAACTTAAACTCATCTTATGAGCACCAAATTCTGGTAACTTCTTTTTTTCTATTGGTCTTCAACTTTCATTCTTGGCGTTTTCCCAGATTAATGAGTTAAGATGGGTAGAATGGATGAGCAATATGCCATGGTTTCTGTGTATTTTTTCTGGGCAGATTTTTTGCAAACGACTTTCTTGATAATGTTTGGGGGTCTAAAATTAATCCAAAAAATCCATAAAACCTTCAAAATGATCTCTAACATTCAGGGAGAAATCTCCAACTTTTAGTTTTAGATTTGGATCATTTTAGGACAGGTACGTCAGCTCGGGAACGGAGAATGACGCCAAAACCGACAGACTCCCCATCGCGAGGACATTCATTCGATTATGGGATTTGTTTCCCACTTTTTTGTATATCTGTGTATATTCCCTACTGTACATAATCCTCTCCCCGTGTATATTTTCTTCTTGACATAATCAAACCATTTTTGAAAACCAATCGGGAAATCCACCCAAACCGATTCCCCGGTTGCGAATTAAAATGAACGTGCCTAGATTAGGCGACTCCTTTTGTACATAACACACATTTTTTCTAAAAGTTAGGACATAAAACACTTTAAAAAAAGGGCAAATAAAATCAAGCGTAGGCGGAAGCATGGTAGAGACCGAAAGGGCGAGCGGAGTGCCTAACACCTTCTCCTCTCGTAACTTAGCCCCCGAACCCACTTCTTTTTCAAGACAAAAGGTTTTATCTCTATTTTCCAAAATAAAATGAGGTGGCGACTCTTCTTTTCAAAACTCGAGTAGGGAAACCATTTTGAGAAACCGAGCGGATTCAAACCGCATTCGCACGAGGTAAACTCGTCGTTCTTACGTGAACGACTTGCGAGCTTCGAGCGCGGGCTCTCACAGTGGCGACTCTGCTGGGGAGGGTCTTTTTTCAAAAGTGGGCTAGACTTAAATGTGTGTTTTTCGCCATTATTTGCCTTTGCCTTGTATATATATGTGTGTGCATATATGTCCTAACTTTGTTTTGCAGGTTTTTCTTATATTTGTGTAAATAAAAAGAAAACAAAAACAAAAATTAAAAATAAAATAAAAATTATGTGCTTTTCTTTCTTTCAAAAATCATTTTTCAAAATTAGAGACCTCACACACGATGCACGTTTTCAAACTTTCGACTTAGCAACCGTAAAACCTTAGGGGGTGCAGCCAGGTGAGTGAAGGGGGGTCACCGATCCTCCGATAGGGCTCCCGGTTGACATTCCCGCCCCAAAGCGCGGCTACTAGTCGTCGCTGCGGGTGTAAGCCACATGCAAGCCATCCATAAAAAGCCTCGATGTCCGAATTTCAAAATGACATGTCCTTGACTTTGAGTCGGTTTTTGTCTAATAATTTCTCTTCAACCTTACGCATTCCTAAAAAGGTTATCAATAACCTAAAGTGTGGATATTTTGGAATGATTGGGTTGACCCGAAATTACCAAGACCTTCACATAGACCGTAACCCGAATGGTGGATCCCCGAAAGAGTATAGGCCCTTCGCTAGGGGCTTCGGACGGCCGTTAGTACAGGTGAAAAACGTTGGTCTATACTTTGGAGACGGTATCCACTATTCCAGGAATTAAATCAAGACAGGGTGTCAAAATCAAGCATGTTGCTTATCCGGCTTTTAGGGTGTCTTTTTCTTATGTGGTGAGTCGAAATTGTGATTTCAAAAAAAAAAAAAAAAAAAAAAACAAGAAAAAATCTCCTAATCCATACCCCGTCCCGTTTTAGGTTTGCGGTCTGGCAGCAGTTTGGAGAAGGGGAGCCACAGGAAGGCTAGTTCGGTTTGAGACGACAGAACAAGCACCAGCAGTCAGAATGGCCGAAGAAGGGGATGACCAGGGGTTTGTACCACCAGCCGGGCTTCAGGGGTGGTTGGATCAGAATCTGAGAGCTCATTCCGAGGGTCTGATGGGACAGATAAGGAACCAGCAGGATGAGTTACTGGCAACTTTGGTAACAATAGTAAATCAAAGGGGGGGAAACGACAACAATCAAGGGCAAGGTGGGAATGTTCCCAATCTGGATGCAAGTGTTAACAATGTCACTAACCCAAACCCGAATGTCAATCTTACCAATCTAAATCCAAACCAAGGCACCGGCGGCACTGGCCCAAACCCTAATGTTGGCCCAACTCCTAACCAAGGCAACACCGGTGAGAGCACTAGCAATCAAGGCCACACTTCTCAAAACGATCCCCTCACTACTACTGCCCATCGTGTCATCCCAAATGTCTCCTTTAACCCTTCTCAATATCCTCCTAATTACAATGGTTACCTTCAGTACATGCAGACTCTCTACCCCAATGGGGTCTTCCCTGCCGGAGCCATGCCTGACCAAGGAGCTTCTCAGGATCAAAGACTCAATTTCGCGCCCCATGTTGACGCTATTACTAATAGCACTCCGCAGGTCCCGCTTACGAAGCAGGACTTTGAAATCAAAGAGATAAAGGAAATGTTGAAAAAGGTTATGAATAGGGGAGAATTTTCTGCTGACTCACTCAAGTTAGCTCCATCTGCAACCCTCCCGTACAATTTCAAAATGCCTGATGTGGAAAAGTTCGATGGTACAGGTTGTCCTATGGCTCACTTGAAGTCTTATGCCCATGCAATGCAATCGCGTGGGGCTAATACATCAGCAATGGCTTCAAACTTTCACTTAACATTGGTTGGGCCAGCAAAGCAATGGTTTATGACTGTGGACACCAGCTTGGTGGAGGATTGGTCCAAACTCGTGGACGAATTTCAGAAGAGGTATAAGGATAATTCTAGGTGGGAAAAAAGCCGCCGTGATCTCGACTCATGTGCACAAAGGGAGAAAGAATCATTCTCCGAGTTTGCTAGTAGATGGAGGAAGAAGGTTGCCCAAACCTTAGACAGGCCCGACAGTACTGAACAAACCCGTACCTTCCTCAAGAATCTTCAGCCGTTTTATGCTGAAAAAATGAAGTATCTTCCGTTTCCTGATTTTGCTTCAATCTTAGATGTTGGGGCCCGAATTGACGAAGAAATCCGTACTGGGGTAATTAAAATCGATCCTCCCCAGCAGTCTTACAGGTACCGAGCACCGGCAAAGCCGACTCCTGCCACTGTGAACAATATGGTTGCTGCTCCTATACCATTTTGGAACAATTTGCCCAGTCCTAGTCAAGGGGCTTACAGTCGAGTCCCTCCTCCATTTTATAACCCCGATGGAACAGTTCATGCAGTTAATAACCAATCCCGGAATAGTATGCCCAGAAAGAGGGTTGATAGACACTTCGATCAGTTCAGCACCCCACTCTCAGTTGTTTTCCAAGGTTTGGTTGCTCAAGGACTAATCAAGCCAATGGAAGGATACAAGCCTCCCAATCCTTTACCTAAAAGTTGGGACGCCAGCAAACATTGTGCTTATCATGCATCACCCGGTCATGCGACTGATAATTGTTGGAGTTTAAAACACGCCCTCCAGGATATGATTGATGATGGTATTATCGGAAAGCCTCCTCAACCTAATGTCACGAACAATCCATTGCCCAATGCCCACATGATTGAGATAGACGAAGGCTACTCACCGACTAGCTTCATCGTACCAAAGAATCCATTGAAGTATACTGTGGTCCCTTTGTCTGTCACTGACTTTGAATGTAGTATGATATCTTGGGATGCAATCTTATCAAGCGGAAAGGCCGCTGAAGCTCACAAAGGTACCCCAGAGAAAGCCCAATGGGTAGGAGGTAATGTTCATCACTTGACCCGTTCAGGAAGGGCCTACCAACCCCCTGTTCCTGACACGGACAATCCAGGAAAGGACGAGGAAGGAGCTGCGGTAGCAAAAGAGAAAGAAGCTGAGAACCCTGTCTTAGCACAGCTAAAGAAAACCCAGGCCAGCATTTCTATTTGGGGATTGCTATCATCTTCTAAGGTGCACCGAGATACTTTGACTAATTCTCTTTGCCAAGCTGCCATTCCGATCGAGACATCTCCTCAAGATTTGGTTCATATGATTGGTAATATACACTTCGGGAATATCATAACTTTTACCGACTTGGATGCTCCTAAGATAGGCCCCAATCACATCGAGGCTCTTTATCTTACAGTTGGAGTAGGAGGAGAACACATGGCACGTGTCCTAGTTGATAACGGATCTTCTGTGAATGTATGCCCTATTCATGTTTTGGCTGATTTGGGAATTAAGATCTCCGATTTGGCTCCATCGTCGCAAGTCGTCCGTGCATATGACAGTACCAGTCGTTGTGTTCAAGGCGTTGTTACTCTGACTCTCACCATCGGCCCTTTAGAAATGCCAATCGAGTTTCAAGTCATCGACATCAAATCTTCGTTCAGTTTGCTTTTGGGACGCCCGTGGATCCACGGAGTGAAGGGGGTAGCCTCGTCTTATCATCAGTGTGTGAAGTTTATACATGATAATCACGTTGTTGTGGTCCATGCACAAGATGACGCAAAGGTGAGTGAGCATCCGATTCTGGGAATTGAGCATAAAGACACAGGGACGTTTCTCAGTGGTTTTGAAGTAATTCCACAGGCTGTAGTTGGCTCTATTGAAAATGTCAAGGAAACAGAAATTATTGGAAAGAGAAGGACCGAGTTCGGGGATGTTATGGCGCTCAACATGGTGAAGAAAATGGATTTCTTGCCCATTCTGGGGCTTGGTAAAAATCAACAAGGTTGTACTGAGATAATTAGCAGAGAAACTCCTGTTTTCATTCCGCCATTCGGTTTAGGCTACAAACCAACAGCATGTGAGGTGGCCGAAGTCATGCGCGAGAAAAGGAAGAGAAGGGCTGTTATAAAACAAGGAGGGACCTATGAGCTCCCACCCATGTGTCCGTACGAGAAGACACTAAATGGTTATTTTGTTCGTGAAGGTGAAGAGGTCGCTTATATCCTCTTTCCTGAGCCTTGGGTTGATACTAAGGGGAACGCCCATGCTGGATGGGAAATCTTTGATGACGTGAAAGCTCGGCATGAGTACGTTGATGACACCGTCGGAAGCTACAAGTTGCCCGGCCACGAAGCAGCACAGGACCTCGATGACCAAGATAACATGTTTGCGCTTTTTGAAGAATTCACTCTTGAAGACAGTTTCTTGGGAATGATTGGGGATGAGAAGGATAAATCTTATGACCCTGCAAGGCATCTCAAGCCCGCAAAAGGACCACTTACTAATTGGTATCAGACTTCAGGCCCGCTTGCTACTACAGAGATACTCGTGGAGCGCTTCGGTTATGCTTATCCTACCGTGTCATCTTTTGAACCTTTTGTACTTGATGCTTCTGTTTCCGGGACTCTGGAAGAGGACCTCACTACCGAGGACCTCGACAAGGTCTCCGAGTTTGTACTTCCTACGGTCGTAAATGAAATTTCCCTTGTTTCCGAGTACTCCTTGGTTGCCAATATTTTTAATGATGAATTAACTAAAACAAATGAAAACATAATCGAACAACAAGTTAATAACGAATCATTAAAAAATATAAGCCAAGATGAAAAAGAATACTTAATTGAACTAAACAGGTTGGCCAAGCAGCGCAGTGAGAGGAAACTAGAAGCTTCCGGAGAAAGCCTGTCAACAATCAATCTGGGGCTGGACGAAGAGGTCAAAGAGGTCAAGATCGGTGGTTTCATGCAAGGGGCTGAGAGAGAACAGTTGGTTTATTTACTCAAAGAGTTTGTAGATGTATTTGCTTGGTCTTACGAAGACATGCCTGGTTTGGATTCAGCTATTGTGGAGCACAGAATTCCTATTTACCCAGGCGTCACGCCAGTTAAGCAAAAGTTACGACGGATCCGTCCCGAGTGGGCCCTGCGAGTCAAAGATGAGATTATGAGGCTGCTCAGTGTGGGTTTTATTCGAGTGGTTGAGTATCCGCAATGGTTATCCAATGTTGTTCCAGTCCAAAAGGCAAATGGCAAGGTCAGAGTATGTGTTGATTTCCGTGACTTGAACAAGGCTTCTCCAAAAGATGACTTTCCGCTCCCAAACATTGACTTAATAGTTGACTCAGTGGCATTACATAAGGTTCGCTCGTTTGTTGACGGCATGGCCGGGTATAATCAAATAAAGTTGGCAGTCGAAGATCAAGAGAAGACATCTTTCATTACTCCATGGGGAACATTTTGTTATACTGTGATGCCCTTCGGTCTTAGAAACGCCGGGGCTACTTACCAGCGTGGAGCTACAACTTTATTCCATGACATGATCCATAAGGAAATCGAGGTCTACGTAGACGATATGATCGTGCATTCGCTGGAAACTGATAACCAACATTTGGTTGATCTAAGGAAGTTTTTCGAGAGACTGCGTAAACATCAAATGAAGCTTAACCCCGCAAAGTGCACGTTCGGTACAACCGGAGGAAAAGTCTTGGGTTTCATGGTCACTGAAAGGGGGATTGAGATTGATCCAGAAAAGGTTAAGGCTATCATCAATATGCCGCAACCAAAAACTCAGAAGGAAGTGAAGGGTTTTTTAGGCCGGATCCAGTACATCAGCAGGTTCATAAGGCAGTTGACTTCGATATGCGAGCCTCTCTTCAAACTCCTTAAAAAGGGATCCGATCACAGATGGGATGAAGAGTGCCAGTTAGCCTTCGAAAAAGTTAAAGACTACTTAGCTAATCCCCCGGTACTAGCTCCTCCGCATAAGCGAAAGCCGCTCCGCTTATATTTGACAGTCACAGACACTTCGGTGGGAGCAATGTTGGCTCAAGAGAAAGAAGATTCAAAAGTAGAAAATGCTATTTATTTTTTCAGTAGAAAGCTGCAAGGGAGTGAGTTAAATTATTCAGCCTTAGAGAAGGCGTGTACTGGTTTGGTTTGGGTGACGCAACGCCTCAAAATATACCTTCAGACTCTCCCTGTTCTGGTCATCTCTCGTATGGATCCAGTTAAATACGTTCTCGAAAAACCTACTATGTCCAACAGACTAGCCAAGTGGGCCTTCTTGTTAAGTGAATTCGACATGACTTACGTAACGCCTAAGTCAATAAAGGGTCGTGTTGTTGCAGATCAGCTTGCCGAGATGGCTTTAGAATTGGGTCCTGAACCAGAACCCCAGTTTCCGGATGAGGGTATTAACGTGATTGGAGGTGATGAAAATAAATGGCAACTTTTCTTTGACGGAGCTGCAAATAAAAGAGGGTTCCGAGTTGGGATAATACTTGTTGATCCAAAAGATGCACATACGCCCATAGCTATTCGACTAGATTTTGAATGCTCAAACAACACAGCAGAATATGAAGCCTGCATTGCTGGCTTAGAAGAAGCATTGGCTCGAGGAGTCAAAGAGATTGAGGTATTTGGAGATTCTGCCTTGATTATCAATCAAATCGAAGGGAGATGGAAAATTCAAGATCAGAGATTACAGCAATATCACATCCGTCTCGTTGCGCTTACAGGCCGTTTCACGGATATTTCCTTTCATTACCTCCCTCGAGACAGAAATAGATTCGCAGATGCCCTTGCTACTCTTGCTTCAATTATGGAATTCCCGAAAGATGTGGCAATAAAACCCCTCACGGTTAGCAAGAAATCAATCCCAGCTTATTGCTTAATCATTGAATCGGATGATGAAGATGTTGACAAGCCTTGGTACTCAGATATCTGGAATGTCCTTAAGCACGACAAATACCCTCCCGGGAATGATAAGAGGGGAAGAATGTCTTTAAGAAGGTGGGCATCCCAGTTTGTTATTTCAGGGGATCAGTTGTTCAAGCGCCATTACAGTGGGCATAATCTGCTATGCGTCAATGAGGCAGAGGCAGAGGCAGAGCGGGTCATGGAAGAATTGCATGCAGGGATGTGCGGACCCCACATGAGTGGGCACATGCTCGCAAAGAAGGTTATAAGGCAGGGATACTACTGGACTACTATTGACAGGGACTGTGTGCAGAAAGTCAGAACCTGTGATCAATGTCAGCGATACGCAAACTTGCAACATGTCCCGCCTCATCTCCTATATCATTCAACGGCTCCGTGGCCATTTTCTACGTGGGGAATAGATGTGATTGGGCAGATCAAGCCAAAAGGATCTAATGGGCATGAATACGTTTTGGTGGCTGTGGACTACTTCACTAAATGGATTGAAGCGCAGTCATATAAAGTATTGAATGCAAGGAAAGTTGCAGAGTTCATCAAGACCAACATCATCTATCGATACGGGATCCCGTTCGAAATGGTCTCAGATAATGGGTCACACTTTGAAAAAGAGGTTATACAGTTACTGGATCAATTCAAGGTGCAAATGCATAAGTCATCGCCATATCGGCCACATGCCAATGGCGCAGTCGAAGCAGCAAATAAAACATTGGAAAACATCATTCGAAAAACGGCAGTAACCGGGAGAGATTGGCCGGAAAAATTGTCTTTGGCTTTATGGGGATACCGTACCTCTGTCCGAACTCCCACTGGGGCTACCCCATACTCCCTGGCATATGGTATGGAAGCAGTTCTCCCTATAGAACTTGAAATCCCTTCTATGCGAGTATTACTCGAGAGTCAGATAGCTGAGGTTGACTGGCTTAAGCACCGATACGACGAATTGGCTCTTCTAGATGAAAAACGTCTTCTGGCCATGGAACACAACCGATCCTATCAGAGAAGGATGGCCCGTGCATTCAATAAGAGGGTCAAAGACCGAGATATCAAGGTAGGAGATTTGGTGTTGCGTGAGAAACCACCGAGCTATATAGACAACCGAGGCAAGTGGAAGTCACCGTGGTTAGGCCCATACATAGTAAAAAAGATTTTGTCAGGTGGGGCAGTTTTTCTATCAACGGCAGATGGAATTGACCTCGTCCAGCCCTTCAACCTGGAGAAGCTGAAGAAGTATTATGCATAGAGGCGCACTGTGTTTCTATTTCTTGTCGAGTCAAAAAAAAAAAAAAAAAAAAAATGAGAGCCCGCTAGGATTGAAAACCCGAAAGGGCAGTCCTAGGCAAAAAACAGAGGCGCGCACAAAAATCAAAATGTGATTGAGTCGAACTACGGAGACCTGAGCCTCTTAGTCCTATTGTAAAAGAGGAACGTAGGCAGCCTACGGGTTCGGTCTATTCAAATAAAAAACTTTTATTCCCTTCTCAAAGATCAAAGGTTACATCGCATGCTTGGCTAACACTAAAACACTCAAAACACATAAAATATAAAAATAACAAACACATCTTGGCATGGCAACCAAGGATTATTTGTGAACACTCGAAATTTCATTTAGTGACCGAAACGGTCAAACACGCTTCGACGAGATCCAGATGGACGTCCACCCTCATCATCCCTTGGGGCAGTCATAGGAGCCCTTGAGCTAGAAGCTTCCTCAAGTCGATTCCATATTCCTCCACGGCGACGTCGTCGCCCGTCCCTAGGCGGCTGCCAATCAACAGGTCCTCTCAGACGAGATATAAACTTATCAGTCGGTTCTCTCCCAAGAAGATTTACCAGTAAGCTGTAAATTGCATGAGCCTCGGCTTCTGTCTCGGGATGTATCCATTCCAGGTACTGAGTAGATAGCCGGTGTGAATCGCCTCTATGCCTAGTCAGCACCACCCTTTCGATAACAGCTCCGTTCTGATACCAAGCTTGGCTAATTTGCTCGCAAAGGGTACGGTTGGTCGGTTCAGTGATCTTCATAGCCATGTCCAGATTTGGAACCTCCTGGATACATCCAAACTGACGGGACAGCCTCTGACCCCAATAAAAGGTGGTGTAGCGTAACCCGGTAATCCACACTTGAGAACCGCCTGCACTGGACACTATATATCTCCCCAGGACCCAGTGGGGAGGGACCCACACTATGTCGTCACTATCTATCGCCGAAAAATGCTCCGCCCAGTCTCCTGTGGTATTATGACCATGATCGTACAAGCCCCTGCAAACAAACCTCGTAACAGTATACCGAGGGTCGGTCACCGGTCGAACTATGTGAAAGTGTTCCTGGAGACAAATTTGGAGAAGGAGTGGACTCCCGGATAAGAACAATTCCCCCCTCGGATAGTAACCATCCAATCCATGAATGGTTTCGGCCAACACCACAGTCATCACGTTACCCGCTTCCCATTTATCAGAATGTTCACCTTGCCGACAAGAGTGAACGATGTCCACCACACGGCAATCAACAAAACCATCATAAGATACAAAGAACAGCTCCGCAAGAAAGCATAAGATGAGAGCGTCATCTCGGCGGGTAGAATACGCAGGGTTGCTACGGCAAGGATCCAAAAAAATGCTTGGAAGGACTGTCAGATCGAAATGGGTGCGGTGGAGCAGTCTCTGAGCGTACTCCACTGAAAAGCCGAACAACTCGGAAAACAAGGCAACAGGGGTCCTACGCGTCGATGGAACCATAATTCCTCCACTGGTGGAATTACCCGTTATTGCGCAAAACTCCTCAAACGTTGGGCATAGCTCATCACGAGAGAAATTGAACGTATGTGTCCTAGTGCACCAAAACAAGGATGCTCCCCGAATCAAATCCCAGACAATTGGGATCCTTCTGAAAGTGAACAAATTCCTAAAGCCATATCGCTCCTCAAGCCTCCTTTTCTCATTGTCAGAATATGTCTTAAGCCAAGCATTCAACTCTCTATGGTAAATGCTAACTTCAACGAAGGGTTGTGGAGCCTGGGCCATTTCTTACTGTGAATAAAGATTGGAAAAGAAAGCAAGAATGGGGATGAAAAGGTTGCTCGTACAGAATGAAGGACGGGAGAAGGGTTTTGAAATGGAGTGTAAGGCTTGTTCATGCAAAATGAAAGAGGGAGTTTTATTTTATACTCAACTAGGTCATCCCAGATTCCCCTTATCCAGGCCCTGCCAAGACTGTTGTTCCCCTTGTGACCCCCATCGAAATTTTGTGATGTTTTTAAAAAAAAAAAAAAAAAAAAAAAAAAAGTTCAGACCCACGGGTTGCTGCAAAAAATAATTATCAAAAACAAACAAAGCAAACAAACAAAAAAGCAAAGCAAACCAACAAAACCGTGGGTTGCTGTCACCACCAAAAAAAAAAAAAAAAAAAAAAAGGAAAAGGGGGAAATGCAAGCTTTGAAATGGCAAAAGCATTTTTTTTTATCATGAGATCCCATGCAGGCATTTTTGAACAAAAATTGTTCAACGGACAGCCAATTGCTTCACAGCAAAGCTCAAAAATCTCATCCCACAGCAAAATGATGGAGAATCAAGACACAATAATGACATGCAGCGTATCCTTGAGCATTGCTTTCATGATGGTTCTCTCAAATAATTGGAATATCTTGAATTTCTCAAAATATCTGGTTACTTTCGGTCTGTTCGGTCACCCCCGAATTTGACCTTCTCAAAAATTTGGTTACTTTTTGGTCCGCTCGAGCGCTCGGGTTGGATCTCCCTCAGAACTACGCCCCGACTTGATTCCCGAGAGGGATACGTAGGCAGCTCTTAAAGCAAGAGCTTCAGTCGACAATCTTTTCAAATCAAATTGTGTTTTACTTTCAATCCCCAGCAAAGAGAATTCGAATTCTCGATGCATCCCCAGCATTTGTTCTAGCCGAACTACGATTGATCTGATTCTCGCAAGAGATACGTAGGAAAATCGGGCACCCGAGTTCGACCATGATCGTGTTTGTTCGCTTGCTTGAGAAGAACTACGGAGGCTTGATTCCCGCAAGGGATACGTAGGAAGCCTACTTTGGGCCCAGCCGTCGAACCCTAGACGAGATCGGTTGTCTATATTGAATCGTCGAATCCCCTTTACATCACAAGAGAATTCGACGAGGGGCTCTGTAGACACCCCGATCTCGCACCCCTAAAATCAACCCTTGATTCGGTCTAAACGCGATAATTGACCTAAAACCCCAGATTTGGCCATTCGGGGCTACCGTACGCCTTATCGGTGCATCAGATGGGAAAACCGAGTCCGAAATTGTGATCAGGACTCAAAACCGAGTAAACGGGCACATTCTAAAAAAATAGCGCGCGCGGACCACGGAGTGGGTCCCGCGCCCCTAAAAAAAACCTTTTACCGGTCATCTTATGCATTTAAAATTTTATTATGATATTCCTTGCTCATTAACATATTTCAGATATGCTATTACGACCAGCAGATTATAAGGAGCAACTTTCATGTTGGACGCACAGACGAACGGGACACCGTTACACGCACACCGGAGCAGTTCGGGACATCACGGAACAAGAAAACGGAGCCGGAAATGATGAGTGGCATGACCACAAAACGTGGCCATTTGCTGGGCATTTCATGGGATGACTCACATGGCCTTGATCAATCAAGCTTGACCTCCAATAATTCAACAAACACAATCATTTTTGTTGGAGACTTTTTTCCATGCTTGCAAGAAAACTGGGTAACCCAGGACATGTCTCCCTCTCTTTACACAACAACTTTCCATTTTTTCACTCAACCTCACTCCATCTCTCACCCCATTCCATACTACAAGACTCCTCCCCATTCTCTCTCAAGGGCTTAGACTTTTATGCTCCCAAGCTTTTTCCCATACCTCTCCACAAATCTCGGGCATCACTTCACCATCCCCCTACTACCCCTACTCCAAGGGCATTATTGTCCAAGAAAAAACCCTCAAAACACCCTCCATATACCCCAATCTTGAAACGGAGAAAGGGGGGACTACACATTACATTCTCTCTAGGGACATTCTCTCCAACTTTCTCTCAACCAAAACCACCACACCACCCGGCCACCACTCCACCACCACAAAACCATCACTCAGCCACCACTCCTCCACCACTCAAACATCTCTCAAACACCACTTCTACAATAGCAAAACACCTTCAAACTTCAATCAAACTCATCTCCAACTCAAAACTCAAGCAAACTTCAAGCTCTCAAAACCTTTCAAACTCAAATCACCCAAAGTCTTCCCTTGGAAGACAAAGGAAGCACACCTCACCTTCATAAACTAGGTAATCTCTTGGTTGTGACCCTTATAAACTCCAAGATGTAAGTGGTTGAGTCATTTGTGTAAGGGTCTAGCCACAAGTTGGCTAGACTCCCATATTCTCCATATTTTCCATGTAAAAATCTTGTAGTTTGGCTTTGTGAATGATGGTCATTATGTTCAAACCAGCATTTTACCATGTGTAAATGAGTTTGTGACCATCATGTGTTTATTCTTGGGTTAAACTTTGAGTTTTTCATGCACCAACTCTCATTTTCTTCATAAAGCCACAAATCTGACCACTTTGGCTATTTTCATGTGCATGCATGTTAGACGTGGTTTTTGATTTAAAATGGCTCTTAAATAATGTTCTAAACATGTTAAATGATAAATTCCTTGAGTTTCATGGCTTGGGTTGGAGTTTTGGTCGTGTTTTGAGATCCCTCTTTATAACTCATGCAACCAGTTTCTATGCACTGCTTAGAATCATGATTTTCACGCTCTTAAAACTTCATCTTAAAGTGGTTTCTGGGATTGGGTCAAAACATCAAAGTTTCTTCTCATATGTTGAAGTTCATGCACGTTAAGTTTCATGTCTAGAATCCATGGGTAGCTAATGTTTGCATGCATAATTTTGGATCACAGAGATGCTGTCCAGTTTGTTCCTTACTGTAACATGCTGTGTTCTTGTGCTTAAAACTCAATGAAAACGTGGTTTTTTGACAAAAGTCAAAACATTAACTTTATTCTCCACATGCTCAGGAGCTTTAACATATTTTTGAAACATTTTTTGGACCAATGGAAGTGCTCTTTTCACTCACTTGTTTCAGCCTTCAGACTTCAGTTTCTGTACTTCCAGTCTCTGACATCGAAATGTCAGAGACCTTTTGAACAACTTAAACTCATCTTATGAGCACCAAATTCTGGTAACTTCTTGTTTTTGTATTGGTCTTCAACTTTCATTCTTGGCGTTTTCCCAGATTAATGAGTTAAGATGGGTAGAATGGATGAGCAATATGCCATGGTTTCTGTGTATTTTTTCTGGGCAGATTTTTTTGCAAACGACTTTCTTGATAATGTTTGGGGGTCTAAAATTAATCCAAAAAATCCATAAAACCTTCAAAATGATCTCTAACATTCAGGGAGCAATCTCCAACTTTTAGTTTTAGGGCTTTGGACTCTAGGCTCCCTGGCTGAGATCCAAATGCCATAAAAACCCAAGGTCAGATCAAAATCCCATTTAAACCCACCACAGCCCACAACCCGCCCCAGCCCTGCCCATGCCCAGCCCTGCCCAGCCCGCCCATACCCAGCCCGCCCATGCCCAGCCCAGCTCACTGTTTAGATGCAAAATTAAAATGTTGGGTATGGGAATTGAACCCATGACTTATTGTGAAAACTAACAACTTAACTACTACACCAGCCTATTGTTTGATACAAAATTTGCAATATATTCTATTACTATTGCGCCTAAATGAAACTAAGTGAAGAAAAAACAAGATTCTAAATCAATTTATAAAATTTTTGATTATTCCCAAAACATCAACTTTTTGTTAAAAAAAAAAAAAAAAAAAAAAACGAAAAACAAGATTTAAAAAAAATACATATAAAGTATTTAAATATTTTATTAGAAAAAAAATATAAAAGACCCAAAGATAAATTAAATTATAATTTTGTGCAATATCGAATATTAATTTTAATTTTTTTTACTAGCACCCTCCAGTAAACTATTTATATAAAATGACACTATTTAAGTCCTTATTACCAAATTGTCATTATTTGCACTTATAAGACCTTTTGAGAGACTCATGAGTCTGCTATGAGACCTTGTAAATAGACCCTCATAAGTCTTATATGAGACATTTTTACATGTCTCATAAGAATTTACAAAGACTTTGATACAAATTATAAGACCTAAAAAATACACTTATGAGACCTTTGAGAGACTCATGAGTCTGCTATGAGACCTTGTAAATAGACCCTCATAAGTCTTATATGAGACTTTTTTACATGTCTCATAAGAATTTACAAGACTTTGATAGAATTTATAAGACCTAAAAAATGCACTTATGAGACCTTTGAGAGACTCATGGGTCTGGTATGAGACCTTTGTAAATAGACTTATAAGTCTGGTATGAGACAATTTACATGTCTCATAAGAATTTACAAGACTTTGATACAAATTATAAGACTTAAAAAATCACTTATGAGACATTTAAGAGACTCATGAGTCGGATATGAGACCTTTGTAAATGGCTCTCATGAGTCTGATATGAGACAATTTACATGTTTAATAAGAATTTACAAGACTTTGATACAAATTATAAGACCTAATTAATCATGTTTTTTAATGTAAAATGATATTTATTTTACAAATTTAATGTTTTTGTGAATAATCAAGAATTTCATTAATTGATTGGAAAGTTTTAATTGCTGACATTTATTTTGGCAAGAATGATACTTCTATTATTAAATGTTGTGAAACATTAATCAAGTTGTTCTAATATATTTTTAATATTAACTCTTATACCGAAAGTATAAGACTAGTTCTTCTCTTATACTTTAGATATGAGAGTAATTTTCTCACATTAAATCCCCATTTTTTAAAGAAATTATATACCTAAAATATAAGACTAGAATTACTCTTATATTTAAGGTATAAGAGTTATTTAGTTTATTTTCTTATAATTATCATATTTTCAGTATATAATAGACTTAGTTGGTGTCATTTATGTAAATAAATGCCTTAACAGAAGGGTGATAATTAAAAACTTATAAAATATTATGAAATAATGTATTTTCGCAAGTATAATTTAATTTATTTTTTAGGTCTTTCATATTTTTTTAATAAAAAGCTTTAGATATTTTATATTCTTAAATCATGTTTTTAATATTCTAACATATATTAAAAAAATTGTGTTTTTGTGAATATTCAAGTTTTTCATTAATTAATTGTAAAATCTCAACTTTTGTAATTTAGTTTCGTCCAGATTTCAGTTAGTAATAATAAATATTGCAAAATTAGAAATAAGCAATGCATTGGCTTAGTGGTAAAGACATGGTTGTTATTGTAAAGGACATAGGTTCGAAACCTGGGAACAACATTTTTGCTTTTAATTAAAAGGGGTGGCTGGCATTGAGTTCTGGATCCGGGGCGGGTGGGCGGGTCGGGACATCGGGCCTGGGCATTGGGCTTAGGGGCAGCCTGACCTGAGTAGTGTGTGATGGGTTTTTGGGCTTTTATGGAATTTTGATTTGGACAATGGGTGGAGGTGGACTTTTGGATCTCAGGTGGACTTTTATGGAATAATGATCTGGGAGAAGGGGCCTTGTGGAATTATGCCTTAGTTTTAGATTTGGATCATTTTAGGACAGGTACGTCGGCTCGGGAACGGAGAATGACGCCAAAACCGACAGACTCCCCATCGCGAGGACATTCATTCGATTATGGGATTTGTTTCCCACTTTTTTGTATATCTGTGTATATTCCCTACTGTACATAATCCTCTCCCCGTGTATATTTTCTTCTTGGCATAATCAAACCATTTTTGAAAACCAATCGGGAAATCCACCCAAACCGATTCCCCGGTTGGGAATTAAAATGAACGTGCCTAGATTAGGCGACTCCTTTTGTACATAACACACATTTTTTCTAAAAGTTAGGACATAAAACACTTTAAAAAAAGGGCAAATAAAATCAAGCGTAGGCGGAAGCATGGTAGAGACCGAAAGGGCGAGCGGAGTTCCTAACACCTTCTCCTCTCGTAACTTAGCCCCCGAACCCACTTCTTTTTCAAGACAAAAGGTTTTATCTCTATTTTCCAAAATAAAATGAGGTGGCGACTCTTCTTTTCAAAACTCGAGTAGGGAAACCATTTTGAGAAACCGAGCGGATTCAAACCGCATTCGCACGAGGTAAACTCGTCGTTCTTACGTGAACGACTTGCGAGCTTCGAGCGCGGGCTCTCACAAACGGGGGCAAATGTTTCATCATAATCAATGCCTTCTTCTTGTCTATATCCTTGTGCAACCAACCTAGCTTTGTTCCTTGTGATGCTTCCATTCTCGTCCATCTTGTTTCGGAACACCCACTTTGTACCAATCACTCCTTGATCTTGTGGCCTTGGAACCAAGGTCCAAACTTTACATCTTTCAAATTGGTTGAGCTCTTCTTGCATAGCAACAACCCAACTTGAGTCTTGGAGTGCTTCATCAACTTTCTTGGGTTCAACTTGAGATATGAATGCGGTAAGTGCATCATAGTTTGATCTTCTTGTTCGAACACCAGAATGTAAGTCACCAATGATATTCTGAATTGGGTGACCTCTAACCTCACGAACTTCTTGAGGTAAGTCTGGTTGAGTTGATGGTGGTTGTAAGTCTTCTAGTGGTACATCATTTGAGCCATCCCAATCATAAGTAATTTGAGGGATAGGTTCTTCAACATTTATGGGTGTCTCAACTTCAACTCCATTTGAGGTAGCAGCAGATGAGGTAGCTTCTGGTGCTTCATATGAGGTAGGTGGAGGTGCAGTTGAGGTAGATGGGTTTCCTTGAGTTGATTGATTTTGTGGTTGAGTTGTACCTGTCTCATTTATCTCAACAAAATCATCAGCAACATTTGGAGCCATATGTGGCTCAAGGAGAGAATGTTCATCAAAAGTAACATGGACGGATTCAACTATCTTAAGAGTGGTTTTATTAAATACACGAAAATCTTTTGAGTGTTTAGCATACCCAATAAATATACCTTCATCGGCTTTAGGAGCAAATTTACCTCGATGTTCTTTACCGTTGTAGAGTATAAAGCATTTGCATCCAAATATCTTGAAGTATGCTATGTTGGGGGTTCTTCCTCTCCAAAGTTCATAAGGAGTTTTGTTGTAGGTCTTATTGATGAGGGATCTATTTTGAGTGAAGCATGCTGTGTTGACGGCTTCAGCCCAAAAATATTGAGGTAGCTTTGCTTCAGCAATCATTGTCTTTCCGGCCTCTATCAACGTTCTATTCTTTCTTTCCACTACACCGTTTTGTTGTAGAACTCCAGCAGCAGAGAAGTTGTGGTCAATACCATGATCATCATAGTATTGAGCAACACCGTTGTTCTTGAATTCTGTACCGTTGTCGGATCGAACACTAACGATGTCATCTTCTTTTTGTGTTTGGAGCTGTCTAAAGAGTGCGGTCAAAATGTCATAACAATCATCTTTGGAGCTCATCATCTCGACCCACGTATATCTTGAGTAGTCATCTACCACAACTAAGGAATATCTATTTCCTCCAATACTTGCGGTAGAAACAGGTCCAAACAGGTCCATATGTAGTAGTTGCAAACATCTAGAAGTTGAAGGTGTCGTCTTGCTGGAGAAAGACGCTTTTGGTTGTTTGCCTAGTTGACATGCTGTGCACTTCTCATCGTGGTGATCAGCTACTTTGGGTAGACCACGAACTAGATTTTCTCTACCAATCTTGGAGAGATACTTGAAGTTTAAGTGACTTAGTCTTTTATGCCACAGCCAACTATTCTCACTAACATTCTTTGCTATAAAACAGAGATTAGAAGACATGCAAGATGAATTAAAATCAACAACATAAACATTTTTCTTACGAATCCCTTTGAGCAAAGTGACGCCGGATATGCCATCTTTGATGAGACAGAAATTTGAAGTGAAGTGGCATTGCAATCATTTGTCGCAGAACTGAGATATTGAGAGTAGATTGTGTTGTAGTCCAATAACTAGAGAGACTTCTTGGATGGTGATTTTTCCTTTACGAATGACTCCATATCCTACAGTCTTTCCTTTGTTATTATCTCCGAAGGTTACTGATGGCCCTTTTCCTTCACGGACATCTTCCAATAAGTTGATATCTCCGGTCATGTGCCTTGAACAGCCACTATCGAGATACCATAAACTTGATCTATCCTTGGAGAGTCCAGCCATTAAGCAGAGAACCTATAAAATAAACATTTAAGAACAAGGTCCCCTTTTATTCTTTTGGGTCCAAAGGGTTAGCAACTTTTAACAACCCACACTTGCCTCACAGAAGGGGGTTTAAGCCTTCTGGGATTTGATGTGAATCTTAAAAGACATTCAGCAGCCTTGTGACCATAATCATCACACACAGAACAATGGTGGAAGCCACCCAACTGAGGGTTAACAAACTTTGTCACGGTCTTCAGCACAACATCGTTTACAGGTGTGGATGTGGTCTCCTTTACAAAGTTCATCCTTTTGAATTTTGCTGCATTTCCTTCATATGCGGTCGACTTACCATGAAAGGTAGTCTGCCGCGGTAGGATTCTGCGGTAGGAAGACTCTGCCTTACCGCATGAGGTAGACTCTGCGGTAGGTTCATCCACGGCAATACCTTTCATCTTTGCCTTGCCAGTTTGTTTCTTAGGGTAGAAATAGTTGAACTCTAGTTTCTTCTTTGGTTCTTGTCCTACACCCTTTGAAACATGATGTTTAGCCTTCGACCCTTCCAAAGTTTGCTGAGTAAATTTCTCATCTCTTTCACAACAAGATGCACATTTAAAGTTGTCACTAGTTTGAAATCCTAAGCCTTCCTTATCACCACTAGGCTTTTGGGATTCTAAGATTTGTTCCATAGTGACACGAGAATTGGTCCACTCATTAGTGATCTTTTTCAAGTCATTTATCTCAGCGACCAATTCATCATTTTTAACTTTAAATATAGCATTTTGTTCTTCTAAGAAACGGTTTCGATCAGTAAGAGGAGTCATGCTCTTGATCTGCTCCTTAAGGAGGGTGAGTTCAGATCTTAGTAGAGATTTCTCCGTCTTAAGCTGGGAAATTTCTTCAGTTGAAAGTGCTAAAGCTTCATTCATGCCAGAAAACTTACTAATTACCTGTTCAGCTTTTGCAAACATCTTTTCTTGTTCATTGGGGGAAATGTCAAACTTGACTTGAGGTGTGGTAGACAAAACTTCCTTCACTTTGGGGTTTAGTAGAGCCTTCTTTGCTGTACTCACATCACATCTTGAAAATAGAAGATCACCATTCTTTTGAACCGGAGTTAGGAATCCTTTTTCAGCAAGTTCATCGGCCGTATAACTTATCCGTTTAGGTTTTGCATTTGTTGAGTGACGACTTTTATTATCATCCTCATCATCGGACTGACCGACCAAACAAATGTGACCTTCTTCAGATTCCTCATCACTTTCATCAGAGTCTGACTCTATCCAAGTAGCTAACTCTTTTGAGGTAGAGCCTTCTTCAGCCATCATTCCCTTTTGCTTTGAATACCTTGGAGTAAAGTTACTTTTCTTCTTCATATACTCATACTTGGGAATTGGACATTCTGATGCGAAGTGACCTGGTTTCCTGCAATTAAAACAAACAAGATCTTCTTTCTTCTTGGAGAAGTTGAAGTTCTCTTTCTTCTTTGAAGGGCTGCTCCTTGAAAACCTTGTTGGAGCTTTGCTTGTTGATCCGGGTCTTGCTGTCTTTCTGAACTTTTGGAATCTTTTCACGAACATAGAAAAATCATCATCATCCATATCAAGTAAATCTGATGTGGAGATTTTTTGATCTTCTTCCTCGATCACTTCTTCCTTTTGAGCAACCAACGATAAGCTCTTTGTTTTTCCTTCCATTTCAGCAATGTTGTTAAGCTTGATATCAAAGACTTTGAGGTTGGCATAGAGGCTTTTGAGAGACATGTCATCTAGTAGCTTGGTATCTTCAAGAGTGTTTCCTTTGTGTAGATATTGTGAACCAAGAGCGGCAAGAAAATTAACATTGATTTCTTTCTTGGTAAGCTTCTTTCCGAGTGCTGTATAAGTAATCATGATCTCACAATAACGATCGTAAGTGGCTCTTAGTGATTCACCGGGGATCTTAGCAAAGTTGTTGAATCTTCTTTGAATTGCAAACTTTTTGCTTTCCTTGCAAGCTTGATCTCCTTCGATGTAATCTTCAATTGCATCCCAAAGTTCTTTTGCAGTAGAACATTCCATGATCTGTCGACGCTGTGACGTACTCAAGGTACTTAGAAGTATACTTTTTGCTTTCACATCCATTCCAACTAGTCTTTTCTCTTCATCGGTCCATTCAGCTTTTGGTTTCTTGATAGTCGGATTTGCACCATTGGTTTCTGGATCCGGATTAGCTTTCATTGGGAAGTATGGTCCAATGGTAAGACAATCACCAAGTTGCTCGTCCATGGAGTAGAACTGAGTTAGAATGCTGTGCTTCCATACGTCAAAATTATCTTCGTCGAACGCTGGAACGTGAGTGAAGTTAACCGTTGCCATAGTTTTCTGACTTGCCATTTTGAATCGGCACCCAAGCTGTTAAGCTTGAAAAACAGAAGTTTTATAAAGGTGTTTGATCTGATACCACTTGTTGGTCCTAGAGACACAACAAGGGTATGAAAAGAGGCTAGAGGGGGGGGTGAATAGCCTATTTAAAATTTCAACCCTTTTTCAAAATTCAACCTTTATGCTTACACTTGAATTTTGCGGTAGATAAAAACCACGCGGTCAAGTATAAAATGCACAGTGGAAGTTTTCGTTGAAACAAGTTAAGAGTTGGCTTTGATAAGTTCAATGCGGTAGGTTGGTTTGCGGTAGGTAGTGCGGTAGGTTAAAGTGCGGTAGGTAGGAGTGCGGTAGGTTAAAGTGAGGTAGGTTGAAAGATTGAAAATTTGTGTCTTAGAGATTTTTGGCAAATGATAAGTTAGTCAGATTTTAACTTAGGCAATGAGGTAGACAAACAAACACAATTCACAATTGTTCTTAAATCTGAAAGATCAAACACTAAAAGACAAACAAGATTAATGTGAACAAGTGAAGAACAATATGAACAAGATGAACAAGACTTAAAGTAAATTTGCAGAAAATAAAAAATGCAGTAAGTAAATGACACAATGATTTGGAAAGGTTCGATCTGTTAAAAGATCTACGTCCTTTACCAAGATGGTCAGTCTTGGATTTTGAATGGAGGATGTATTAATTCTCTTGAGTACAGATTACAAAGATGAAGAACTAAATTAACTCCTATTTTCTATGAAGAACAATCCTAGACTTAGACCAGTGTATCCCTAATGATTCAATCTATGTGATTGATCAATCGGGGTGAGTGTGTGTAAGAATCAAAAGCTCTTTGGAATCTATATGATTTTAGAGCGTAATGAATCTTGTGTGAGAGGCTTGAGATATGATCTTGAATGTTGCTGGAGATTTGATGAAGACTTGAAGGTTGAGTGCTTGAAGATTCGAAGGATTCTGGAAATCTTGAGTATGATCTTCAATCACCAAGAATTTCAACAGCAATTTCTCTCTTAGAATCTCAGCGTATCTTCAATGAAGAATTCAAGGTCTATTTATAGCCTTGATGGAGAAACTAGCCGTTTGAATTCTTGGAGGGCAAGTTTGGAGGACAATGAGCTGTTGATTTCTAATTGGAGCTCAGTCTGAGTTGTCCTTTTGTTGCAGAGTCATGGTGGTCTAACTGTACTAAAATGACAGTTGTATTCAAATTTGAAATTTGAATTTGCAATGTTCTAAACTAACCAAGGTAAGGACACACGTGTGACTATGGTTAAGTTTGAACCAACTTGAGTTTCTTCAACCATGGTTCCATGCGGTAGAGATTCACGCGGTAGGATGGAATCATGCGGCAAGGTTATCTGCGGCCAGCATAGAGAATGCGGCACCTTGGTCATGCGGTAGGTTACATGCGGCAGACATATGACCTACCTCATTTCTCCAGACTTAGAAAAAATTGAGGGTCCTAATCTGCTAAGCCTATCAAACTAGAAGGTGGACTATTCTAAATGAAGTACAAGTACTTCTTACAATATATCTTAAAGTCCACAAAGAGTAAAATAAGGTTATGGGATCAATCAAATCTAGGTAATAGGAGTGGTTTATAAATAAGCATACCCAATACAAATACCCTTCCTTGGACCTTGGGCCTTCCCGCAGCATCTCTTTTCTGACCCTGAGTAGTACCAACTCCTGACCCGGATGGTTGTCCTCTACTCCTCGGGAAATCTCTCGCAAAGTGCCCCATTTGACCACAATTGGTACATTTACCCTGTTTCTTCCAACGCATATCCTCCGTATGGCCTTCCCTCTGACAATAGGTACAAGGCTTCCTATTCTGATTTCCCGGAGTAGTACCCGGATTCCTCGGTGCGGGTTGTCCCTTAAACTGAGATGGTGCTCCCGAATTACCTCGGTTATCTGAACGGTGTTGTGGTTGAGATTTAGCATGGCTTCCTTGTTTACCTGTATTCGATGCCTCGGTTTTCCTCTTATGTTCTCCAATGTCTTGCTCGATTAAGTATGCACGGTCTACCGCATCCTGGAATGTCACAATCCTCTGGGCTATAAGCTGAGTACGGATGGATGTCTTCAAACCGCGGATGAACCTCATGGCTTTCTGCTCCTCAGTCCTCACAAGATAGTCACAGTACCGGGCTAATTCTGTGAACTTAGCCGAGTACTGAGCTATAGACAACAAACCTTGCTCCAAGTTGAGAAGCTCGATCTCTTTTCGGTTTTGATCTACTACCGGAATGAAATGCTCCTTGAATTTCCGCACAAACAATTCCCACGCATACACTGTGTGAGTGTCATCCCAACTCGCTTTAACCCCTTTCCACCAATGCTCGGCGGCACCCACAAGCTTATATGCCGTGAACCGGACCTTGTCCTCATCGGTGCAACCAAAGACATCGTAAATTTTCTCCATCGATTCTATCCATAGCTCGGCCTTCTTCACATCGGGTTCCCCATTATACTCCGTCGGTTTCAGTTTCAAGAATTGCTCCAGACCGTAACGGGGTGGTGGTGCTTGCTCTACTCTCGGTCCTTGGTCATGAATTGCCTTCATGGCCGCCTCAAACATGCCTTAGAACATAGCATGGTTCTCTTCCCGAAGATCATTCTGATTCTGAGCCCCACTAGAACTTTCACCTGTCCTCCTTCTAGCCATTGTGACAATTACCTGCATAAAATATCAACCGTTACTCACTCCGAACACAACTACCCTCCTAGGTCATACTAGTCCACCTAGACTTATACTTAGAGCTAAACCATAGCTCTGATACCAACTGTCGCGACCCCGACCCCGCGGGCCCAGAGTACGCGAGCTGGACGTCGACTTAAACAATAAACACTAAAATAATGAAGATAAAAATTTCCTTTTATACCAAAATATGACAACACAAAGTTTGAAATCCAACTTGAACAACAAAATATAAACTAGTGTAAGCTCCATAAGCTTACACCCAAAATAATAAAATATACAAATTCTATTGACGTCAAGTTTGGTACAACTATTCCCAAAATGTTACACATTTATGTAATGTAAACCCACCAATAACAACTTGCCCAAAAATCTCAACCCTCGCGACGTCCTCCTCATGATCAGTGAGTCTAATCCTTTCCTCCTGAGGGGGGGGGGTTAAGGAAAAACAAAGATAAAAGAAAGGGGGTGAGATAAATCTCAATAAGTTACTAATGCAACTACATGACATGCTATGATGCAATAAGCAATAAACAATAATAAATATCACTTAGCACATAGCATTCATCATTAACAGATAGCAGCGGAAATAAACAAGTAACAAAGGATATTAGCCAAGGTTTCCCAACTGATAGAACCAAATAAAGGATCGCTGCGCAGCTTTAATAATCAACAATCAACATCTTCATAGTAGCATCAAAGCTGAAGAGAAAACCCCGGTACCGGAACAATAATCAAGTAACATGTCACAAAGGATAGGAGATATGCCACAAAGTCATACTCCAAAAAGTTAGCTAGACTACTTCACAATGGAAGCTAGCTCATCTCATTCCAAGGCCAATCTGGAAGAGGAAAATATGGGCAAAACAATGGTCAACATTATAATGGACTTGGCTCGTGCCATTATAATCTTTCCCATCGCCCGACACAACCACAAATACCAGCTGGACTTCCAAATAAAGGCTAAGTAATAAAATACTAGCACAATAAACAACCATTGATTCCAAAGTAGGGAATCCTTCCAATTAATCACCAAAAAGATGAATAAATCAAACACACATCATAAAGGTGCTTCAACATTCCTAAACAATGATTAATCAAATCCCATAACACATATATTCACAAAGGAACCATTTTCATTATTAGAGTATTCCAAAATGGCCATTTAAGTCTAAGAGGACAAAGCCCAAAACTAGGGTTAAAGTTATAACCGAAACCAAAATCAACTAAAGAATAAGTGCCAGGAAAAGGGGGCGGGCGGGCGCGCGGTAGGGGGCAGGCGGGCGCTTAAATGACCAGAAGGTTTGGCCGTAGGAAAAAGGCAGGCGGGCGGGCGCCTAGCTAAACCCGGGCGGGCGCTCGGTCTGGTTCTTGGTCGGGAATCAGCAGCTGGGTTCTTCATTTTTCTTACCCATTTCACAAATTCTCAAAATCAACCACAACCAACTTTCCACCAAGCATAAACATGAACAAAAACAACTTATAAACTATAAAGGTCCTAAATAACATCATCTATCAATCCAAACCAAGATTAAATTCCAACAATCAATAATGAACCTTTTATTAAAATGTCACAAAATGGATAATCAATCAAACACTCCAAAACTCAACCAAGAATCAATGTATATCATCTAAATCATCATATGAACATAATATGAGCATTTTAACATAAAAATGGGGGAAAGTAAACTTACTTGGAATTTCTCAAAGATGACGGAATTCAAATAGTTTTGGTTCTACGCGATCCTATCGACGATCTAAACACATTTCATAAAATGAGCACTAAGTTATAGAGGGAGGAAGATGACTAAAATGAAGGAAGAAGGAGAGGGAGATTTCTTACCTTTCTTGGAAGAGAGAGACAGAGATACACAGGGAGAGAGTAGGGTGAGGAAGAGAGTGAGGGAGAAGGAAGAGTAGGGAGGGAGTAGTTAAAATTAATTCAAAATGTTACACTTAGGCCCCCCTCATCTACTAACACATAACCCAAACCAAATTCCCTACTACCCACTTAACATAATATCAACCAAATAATGCTAGACACAAATTAATATTATGAGATATAAAATGCGCACATAAATAATTAAATTAAATAAATAAATAAACAATTAATTATTTATTAATAAAATGGAGACGGGTTTTTGGGTCGTGACATGGCCATGCTCAAATGAATTGATGTGATCGATGTCATTTGTATTATCAAACTATTTGGGATTGAGAAAAGTATTGGGCATTGTAAGTTGACCACTGACCATGGCTTACGCTCAATGACATCGTGGACAAAAGGATTGTGATATGTTCTAAGAAGGATTAACGAACTTTGATAAAGTTGTATCATTTGCGTAGTCATGATGGCCTGATAGGGTCCGCTCATGACTTATGAGGACAAAATGTGTTTGGACTCATTACCAACTTCATATAATCCTATGGGGTCACACACAATAGAATGAATTGTTAAAAGGGAACGATGGCAGAAATTTGGTCTGGCACGACCATGCCAGATATAAAGCACGACCGTGCCAAACGGCACAGCTGTGCCGAATATAAAGCACGACCATGCCAGTAATCATCAGCCGGGAAGGCAGGCGCGCACCAATTGGCACGACCATGCCAGTTATAGGGCATGACTGTGCCAAAGCTGACTTGATCGGAAATTTACTTCTTACGTGTGGTGATGGAATTTAGGTTTCTTAGGTCCTTAAGGGTTAAGGACTAGGACCTATATAAACATCTTTTCACCATCCATTAAGCATATGAAATATAGTTGTTTGGAGAAACAATATTCTTGATTAAGATTGAGAATCAAAGATCAAGAAATCATAAATTCATATTGCCCTTTTTGATCTAGCAGTCAAGATCAAGAAAGAGTTCTTGATATTCGTTCGGGTGTGGATATCCATAGAGGGTGATTGCCTAATCATTTTCTTGTTCGTGTTCCTGCGTTCGTGATTCAAAGAAGCGCGAAGAACAAAGATTCAAGATCATAAAAATTTTAAAGCTCCATCACGGTTAGTATTCTAAATTCACCTTGTATTAATTTAATCATCTTGAATGGATCTAGGCTTTTTTAGTATTATTCCGCTGCGCATGATTGTGCAAAAACCTAACAGTGGTATTAGAGCCCCGTTCATCATGATTATTTTAATAATAACATGTTGGTAATATAATTGGATTATATGTGTTACCATGATATTTGGATTTTGATTCATGATGTTTATGTGATTTGTATTTTATGTATGTATATGTGATATATGGAGAACATAAAATCGCACCGTTTTAAATTACGTTATGTGGGATCTAAGATTGCAATTATAATTTGATTATTATGTTCCTTGTGATCATCAAAAGTTAATTGGATTGATTTGTTGATGATCATAGATTCAAGAATAAATTGTTTATTCAAGGTTTTGATGAACATGGTGATTTGATCATCATGAACATCAAACCCTAGATTGAATCAAGGAAAGCAATTCAAGGGTTTTAAAATTGAAACACTATGGTAAATATTTTGGATTGAATTTAATTGTCAGATGGCTGGTTTTGGAAACCGTGTTTCCTGAAATTAAATGTCAATTTCAAAATTACTTTGGATTGATTTTTTTTGTCAGATGACTGATTTTTGAAACCGTGTTTCCTGCAAACAAATCTCAAGGTCAAAGTCATAAATTGGTGAGACAAAAGAATTTAGAATCGACTTATTTTATGTAAGGGATTGTGGATGCCTTTTGGCTTAGTTTCGACCTTACATAGTTGTTTCTTCTAGTTTCTAAATTTGGTACGGGATTGTGGATGCCTTTTGGCTTAGTTTCGACCGTACAATTGTGCTCTCAATTAACATGTTAAAGAATTTATCCAAATAAATCAATCACATGAAATCATAATTTAATTAATGAGATTAGTTAAATTATTAACCGATACTTTATATGTTTATATTATGTGCTTATAAACATGTTACCATGCTATACGTGTTGAACATTCTTGTTAAAACTTAAATCATGTGCCAATCCATGATTAAAACACTTGTGATTACATAAATAGTTTTTGTGTAGGCTACGCCCTAGCGAGGTACATTAATTCTATTTTATAAAAGCAAGATGAGGAAACAGTGATTCATATACGTTTAAAATGGTTTGATTTAATTCAGTTATCAAAATAGTTTTGGACTTAAGGCACAAGATGAGATTAAAACATGCTTTTTATATTAGATATCTAAAGAATCTCATAAAAGGATCTAAAAGTCATATATGATATGATTAGTAAAAGTTACCTACCTAAATAACTTATTTTGAGCAGTCGTGCCCTAGCCGACTCAAAGTTAAGTGAAATATGGATCTTAGCCCATATAAATTATATTATACATTAGATGTATATGAAGGTTATATGATTTAGTGGGAGTATTTTCGAAATACAATTATTAAATTTCTTTATGAAATTGGTACTAATACATATTAATTTATGTTTGCATAAAAATGTAGATAATGGCTTAAAACACTCCCAACTTATCATTGCGTTCTATCCTTGAGAAGGAAAAACTTCAAGAGAATGGTGCTAACTTCATGGATTGGATCCGATGCCTTAGAATTATTCTAAAGCATGAAGATAAGTTTTACATTCTAGAAGAACCCGTTCCTGAAGAGGAACCTGCTGCCACTGCCCCTAGAGCAGAGAGAGACGCCTACAAGAAGCACAAAAGTGATTCTCGTGAGGTTGGTTGTCTCATGCTTGTTTCCATGTGCTCAGAACTTCAGAAGACTCTGGAGCACTTGGAAGCCGATGATTTAGGCGTTGAATTGAAATATATGTTTCAAGAGCAAGCAAGGAAGGAAATATTTGATACCATAGCTGCTTTGATCTCATGTAAGATAAGTGAAAGACAGGCGGTGGGTCCTCATGTTTTGAAGATGAAGGCCTATTTTGAGCATTTGGAGAGACTTGGGCATCCAATCTCTGTTGAATTGGGTACTAATTTTATTTTGAATTCATTACCTAAAAGCTATAATCAGTTCGTCATGAACTTTAATATGCATGGTATGGATAAATCTCTGTCTGAGTTTCATGGGATGCTAAAGACAGCAGAAAAGAAAATCATTAAAGAAGCCTCTCCTGTGCTCATGGTTAATAAAGGAAAGGGATTCAAAAACAAAGGTAAAGGTAAGGCAATTGTTGCCAAACCTAAAGCAAGCAAGGAAAAGGTTGCCACCGCTGCTGTAGTGACTAAAGTAGACACTCAAAAGGATGCAATTTGTTTCCATTGCAGTGAGACCGGTCATTGGAAGAGAAATTGCAAAGCTTATATGGAAGAGAATAAGAAGAAGAAGGGCAGTGGGACTGCTACTACTTCAGGTATCTATGTTATAGATATTCTCCTTTCTACTTCTAGTTCCTGGGTATTAGATACCAGATGTGGATCTCACATTTGTTTAAATGTGCAGGCACTAAAGAATAGGAGGCTACTCAAAGATGGCGAAGTAGACCTACGTGTGGCGAATGGAGCAAGAGTTGCTGCATTAGCCGTAGGAACCTATGAAGTCATTTTACCTAGCGGATTAATTCTTGTTTTGAACAATTGTTATTACGTTCCGGATTTGAGTAGAAATATTATTTCAATTTCTTGTTTGGATAATAAAGGATATAAATTTCTTATTGAGAATAAGAGGTTTTCTTTTTATTTAAATGATATGTTTTATTGTACTGTATGTTCATTTAATGGTCTTTATGTCCTTGATGTTGAGAATAGAAATAATGATGATATCTATAATGTAAATAAGAAATCTAAACCTAATGATGTAAATCACAATTATTTGTGTCACTGTCGTCTTGGTCATATTAATGAGAAACGTATCTCAAAACTCCATGGGGACCGACTTTTAGGATCAAATGATTTTGAATCATATGAGACTTGTGAGTCATGTTTACTTGGAAATATGACTAAGACACCTTTTACTAAGAGTAGTGAAAGGGCAAGTGACTTATTGGGCTTAATACATACTGATGTATGCGGACCTTTAAGTAGCAGTGCTAGGGGAGGATCTCAATACTTCATAACGTTCACTGATGATTTTAGTAGATATGTCTATGTCTACTTAATGAAACACAAAAGTGAAGCCTCTGAGATATTTAGAATATTTCAAAATGAAGTACAAAATCAACTAGGCAAAAATATTAAAGCACTTCGATCCGATCGTGGTGGTGAATATTTAAGCCAAGAATTTGACGATCATCTTAAAAATTGTGGAATTGTTTCACAATTAACTCCACCCAGAACACCACAATGGAATGGTGTGTCTGAGAGGAGAAATCGGACTTTATTGGATATAGTCCGATCTATGATGAGTCAAGTTGATCTTCCATTATCTTTTTAGGGATATGCATTAGAAACCGCTGCGTTCACACTAAATAATGTTCCAACTAAATCGGTTTCAAAGACTCCATATGAGATGTGGCATGGAAGAAAACCTAGTTTGTCTTAAAGAAGATAAATTGTACATTATTGATGGGCCTATTCCTAATGAACCCGAAGCCAATGCCCCTAGGGCGGAAAGAGACAATCACAAGAAACCTTGTAATGATTCTAGAGATGTGAGTTGTCTCATGCTCACGACTATGTGCTCAAAATTCCAACAAAGTTTGGAACATTTGGAAGCCTATGAGATAGGCGTGGATTTAAGAGACATGTTTCAAGAGCAAGCTAGGCAAGAGAGGTATAAAACAATTGTTGCATTCACTTCTTGCAAAATGAGTGAAGGGCAACAAGTGGGTCCTCACATGCTTAAGATGAAAGGCTACGTGGAGCATCTTGAGAAACTTGGCTATCTAATTTTATTGGAGCTAGCCACGGATCTCATTCTTAATTCATTGCCTAAGAGTTATAATCACTTTGTGATGAACTATAACATGCATGGAATGGATAAGAATCTCTCCGAGTTTCATAACATGCTGAAAACTGCGGAGATGAAGATAGTGGAGAAAGGTTCTCCAGTGCTCATGGTTCATGATGGGAAGAAAGAAAATGCCAAAGGAAAAGGTGGGGCAAAGGTTGCCAAACCCAAGATTAGCAAGGCAAAGGTTGCCAAGGCTACTAGTGCAAAACCCGATGCACAAAAGTATGCAATTTGTTTCCATTGTCAAGAAATTGGTCATTGAAAACGTAATTTCAAGGCTTTTATGGAAGACCAAAAGAAGAAGAAGAGCAGTGGGACTGCGTCGACTTCAGGTATCTATATGATAGATATTCTCCTTTCTACCACTAGTTCCTGGGTATTGGATACCGGATGTGGTTCTCACATTTGTTTAAATGTGCAAGGACTAAAGAATATGAGACTACTTAAAGAAGGTGAAGTAGACCTGCGCGTGGGGAATGGAGCAAGAGTTGCTGCATTAGCCGTAGGGACTTATGTAGTCACTTTACCTTCCGGTTTAATACTTGTTTTGAACAATTGCTATTATATACCGGATTTAAGTAGAAATATTATTTCAATTTCTTGTTTGGATAATGAAGGTTTTAAATTTCTTATTGAGAATAAGAAATTTTATATTTATTTAAAGGGCAAATGACAATTTAGGGCCCAATGTTGACATGCTTTTCACGATTAGGGGCCCGATGTTTCAATTTCATCGATTTAGGGCCTAATGTGGTCAAATATTGTCAATTTGGGGCTTTTTAATGAATTTCTTTAGAAAACTTAGTTAAGTTCCATGTGTCGCGCATGTGATGGAGAAATTTGATCAATTTTAATTTAAAATCATTTTTAGGGGTTACATGAAAATATTTAAATTAAAAGGGTTATAACAATACTAAATTTATTTTCTAATATTGAATAATAAATTATTAAAAACATTAATTTAAAAAGTATAACTGATAAAAATAAATTTTTTATTTAAAATTAATAAAATAATTTATATTTTCACCGGTTGGTAAAAAATAATCAATTATTGTACATTTTCTAAAATAAATTATAATTCTAAAATAGATAATAATTTTATTAATTCCATTGTTACGTCAATTAAATCTACAACACTTTGATGCACAATTATCATTTATATGAAAAACCACCTCCAAACACCATTTGGGATAGAACAAGAATTTTTATAAGTTAAAATTGTGCATCAAAGTGGTGTATATTTAATAATGTACAACAATGAAATTAATAAATTTTTATTTTCTTTAGAAAATGTAAAATAATTGATATTTTTTTGAGCAATCGATGAAAATAAAAAAATTAATTTATTAATTTTAAATAATTTTTTTTTTTAAAAAAATTATTAATTGATTATTCAATATTTGAATATAGAATTAATATTATTGTAACCCTTTTATTTTAAATATTTACATTTAACCTCTTAAAACTGATTTTAATTTCAAAATGATCTAATTTCTCCATCACATGCGCGTCACATGTAACTTAACTGAGTTTTCTAACGAAATTCGTTAAAAAGCCCCAAATTGACTATATTTGACCACATTGGGACCTAAATCGATGAAATTGAAACATCGGGCCCCTAATCGTGAAAAGCATGTCAACATTGGGCCCTAAATTGTCATTTGCCCTTATTTAAATGATGTGCTTTATGGTATTGCAAATTCATTTAATGGCCTTTATGTCATTGATGTCAAGAATGAAAATAATGAAAAGAAATCTAAACCTAATGATGTAAATCATAATTATTTATGGCATTGCCGTCTTTGTCATATTAATGAGAAGAGTATCTCAAAACTCCATGGGGACGGTCTTTTAGGTTCATGTGACTTGGAGTCATATGACACCTGCGAGTCGTGTCTTCTTGGAAAAATGACTAAGACACCTTTTACCAAGTTGGGTGAAAGGGCGAGCAACTTATTAGGGTTGATACATTCCGATTTATGCGGACCGTTAAGTAGCAATGCTAGGGGAGGATTCCAATACTTCATAACCTTCACGGATGATTTTAGTAGATTTGGGTATGTTTACCTAATGAAACATAAAAGTGAAGCGTTTGAGATATTTAGAATATTTCAAAATGTAGTAGAAAAACAACTTGGCAAAAGTATTAATGCACTTTGATCGGATCGAGGTGGGGAATACTTGAGTCAAGAATTTGATGATTATCTAAATAATTTTGGAATAGTTTCACAATTGACTCCACCCGGAACACCACAATGGAATGGTTTGTCCGAGAAGAGGAATCGAACTTTGTTGGACAAGGTTCGATCAATGATGAGTCAAGTTGATCTTCCAATATCCTTTTGGGGCCATGCACTAGAAACTGCTGCTTTCACACTAAACCGTGTTCCAAGTAAATCAATTCAAAAGACTCTATATGAGATGTGGAGCGGAAAGAAGCTTAGTCTGTCTTTCATGAATATTTGGGGTTGCAAAGTTTTTTCAAAAGACTTGTCTCAGACAAACTTGCACACAAATCTGATAAATATATTTTTGTGGGATATCCTAAGGAAACTAAAGGATATTACTTTTACAACCGTGAGGACAACAAAGTGTTTGTTGCCCGGACTGGTGTCTTTCTAGAGAAAGAGCTTCTCTCCAAAGAAATCAGTGGGAGTAAAGTAAATCTTGAAGAAATTCTAGAACCAAAAAATGACATTGAACCAATGGTGGAACAAGAACAAGTCCCACAAGGAGTTGTGGAACCTGTTCAAGATACACAAGTAACTCGCAGATCTGGTAGGTTACGATCCGAGCCTGAGAGATATGGATTTCTCGTAATGGATAGTAATGAGGTGAAGATCATTGAGAATGATGAACCGACCACCTACCAAGAGGCAATGTCATATCCTGATTCGGACAAGTGGCTTGGAGCCATGGAATCTGAATTGTAATCCATGCAAGATAATCAAGTTTGGAACTTGATCGATGCACCCGAAGGTGTAAATGCCATAGGATAAAAGTGGGTCTTCAAGAAGAAGACTGACATGGATGGGAAGGTGCATAGTTACAAAGCTAGACTCGTAGCGAAAGGTTATAGGCAGATTCATGGTATTGGCTATGATGAAACCTTTTCACCCGTAGCAATGATCAACTCTATAAGAATTTTGCTTGCCATTGCCGCATATCATGACTATGAAATATGGCAGATGGATGTCAAAACCGCTTTCCTTAATGGAAACTTACAAGAGGGTGTGTATATGACATAACCCGAGGGTTTTGAACAAAATTCTAAAGTATGTAAGTTGCAAAAATCCATCTATGCATTGAAGCAAGTTTCTAGGAGTTGGAATCTCCATTTTGATGAATCATTCAAAGAGTTTGGCTTCATCAAGAATGAAGATGAACCTTGTGTATACAAGAAGATTAGTGGGAGCATAGTGCTATTCCTTATTTTATATGTGGATGACATATTGCTCATTGGAAATGACATTCCCACACTTCAGTCTGTAAAGACTTGGTTAGGAAAGTGTTTCGCAATGAAAGATATGGGTGAAGCCGCATATATCCTTGGGATTAACATCTATAGAGATAGATCAAAGAAGCTAATTGGTTTAAGCCAAAGTACTTACATTGACAAGGTCCTTAGAATATTCCGTATGGAAAATTCTAAGAGAGGGAACTTGCCAGTGTTACATAGGGTTTCTCTAAGCAAGACTCAATGTCCTAAGACAAATGATGAGCATGAGAAACTGAGTGAGATTCCACATGCTTCGGAAATTGGATCCATCATGTATGCCATGATATATACTAAGCCGGATGTATCTTATGCTTTGAGCATGATGACCAGATATCAGTCCGACCCCGGTGAGAATCACTGGATGGCTGTAAAAGAGATTCTTAAGTACTGGAGAAGGACTAAAGATTCGTTTTTGATCTATGGAAGATTGGAAGATGATTTCGTTGTAAATGGTTACACGGATGCAAGCTTCTAAACCGATAAAGATGATAGTAGATCACAATCGGGTTTGTGTTTATGTTAAATGGTGGAGCTGTTGGCTGGAAGAGTTCCAAGCAGAGTACAGTCACTGATTCTACAACTGAGGCTGAGTATATTAATGCATCGGATGCTGCAAAGGAAGCTGTTTGGATTAAGAAGTTCATTGGTGAACTAGAAGTGGTTCCTAGTATTGCCAACCCAATAGACCTTTATTGTGATAATAATGGTGCTATTTCTCAAGCAAAGGAACCAAGGGCACATCAGAAATCCAAACACATACTCAGACGTTTCCATATCATTCGAGAAATCGTGGATAGGGGAGACGTGAATATATGCAGAGTACCTACTGATGATAACGTTATGGACCTGCTAAGAAAGGGACTTCCACAAGCTAAACATGATGGTCATGTTAGGTCCATGGGTATTATATACATGGGAGATTGGGCCTAGGGCAAGTGGGAGATTGTTAGTGTTGGTGCCTTAGGCACGTTTGTTAAACGTTGTATGTTATCATTTTATTCATATTAATAAAGAGATGTTTTGATTATTATTGTTGTTCATGTTTACTTATAATAATCTCCATCCCTAAATCTTATGAAGCACTAGCATAAAGGCTAAATGATCATGGGATGATCATGTTAGATTTATGGGTACTTGTTGGAGAACAAGGGACTGGGCATGACCCGCTCTATGAGATTTATATCATGGTCTATGTCGTATGTAAATCTCATATTAGTTATGTCATTTGAATCCTTAGACATGAAGTTATTATAGTCTTCCACTTGATGAACATTATGTTTGACATATTCAAACGCTACCTTTAACCAGGAAGTTATAAAAGGTATGGTTGGCAAAATCAGATTCAAGTAGGGAAGAATAATAAGCTAAATGGATTTGTCCCTCTTCAGAGAGATGTCAAGCTTGGGCCCCTCGTAGAATGATGTTGATGAAATGTTTGGCCAAACTTAAATGAATTGATTGGATCAATGTCATTTAGATTATCAATATATTCAGTATCGAGAAAGTATTGAACAATACAAGTTGACTTGTTGACCATGACTTGTGTTCAATGACATCGTGGACAAAGGGATTGGGACATGTTCTCTGAAGGAATGCGAACTTGTATATAGTTACACTATTTGGGTAGGTATGACGGTTTGCTAGAACCTAATCATATCTTATGAGTTTATGATTGAACCTATTTCCAACTTAGTGTAATCCTATAGGGTCACATACAAATAGAACGAATCTAAAAGGACTTAATTGGAATTTGGGTTGAAGGACCTTTGGGGGATTTTGGAAATTTAGAGGACAAAAGAAGAAACCATAAAAAAGGGAGGGTCCGAGCGGACCTCATAATGGACCTGGCCGGACCTCCTGCTTAACCCGGGTGGACCAGGTAAAGGACCTGGTCGGACCAAGCTTACTTATGAGTCCCATACTCATATCTCCCACTTTGTTTCTACGGGATTGGTAAGGATTTCGCCTTTCCTTGTTGATTTTTTGCATTTTGGGGCTGTGTCATTATTGCCCGTAATACTGCTGCAGCAACCCTTTTGATCATGGCTGCATGTTGCTATTCTTGTTGATTTGGTGTGAAAGGAATACCTGGGCACCCATTTTCATGTTCACAAACTTGCTTGCACGTAGTGAAATTTGTTGAATTCTTCATGTTGGTTTTGGCCATTTTCTAGCCGTTATGCTGATGAATTTTTCTTTGTCTCTTGTTTCCTTTCAGAGGTGGAACTGCTTGACCGAAATCCGAGGCGGGACTCAGGCACCTATTTCTGTATGGAAGAAGTTGCTTGAGAATGTACGTGCTCGGGTTGCAGCTACGTGTTTCGGTCCTTTCATTACTAACTTGCCCTCACTAAATAATGATCCGAATGTGATCCAGGCTTTGAGGGAGAGGTGGTAGGATACCACCCACACATTTCATTTACCGATAGGTAAGGTGACCATGACACCTACCGACTTTACTGCCTTGACTGGCTTATTTTTTCATGGAGTGCCTGTCCCTTATGGTGTGAGGGGGACTGCTCGGACACCTGCTGAGCTGTTGGATTTGGTGGACTGTGAGTTCGTGGTGAAGAAATCCCGAGTGACTTGGGGGAAATTTCGAACTTATTTTAATGTCCTTACAGCTGAGTCTCGTGGTGTTACCGTTGACAGGGTTGAGGCGGTGGCCTGGTGCTTTATTTGGTTTGCTTTGTCCCACACCTTGTTCGCGAATGGGGGAAGTTCTGCTGCTTTGTCCCTACTGGACCTTCTCATTGACTTGGATCAGGCTACTCAGTACAACTGGGGTGCAGCGGGTCTGGCTGCTTGTTATCACGGTATGGACTTGACTAGTCGTTCGACTAGGAGCTCGGTCATGGGCTTTTCTCTTGCTTGGGAGGTACATTTATCGTTTTGCCCTTTTTAGATTTATGCCTTTATCTGCACTTTTTGATTGTCATTAACCCTGTCTTTGTTTCTATTTGCAGCTGTGGGCTTTTGCCATTCTGGGCATGAGGGACTTTAGGATTGAGAGAGAGGGTCAGCCCCTGTATCCTGACTGTGCTAGGTGGTCTTACAAGGTCAGAAATGTGAAGACCGGCACTGCCCCAATTAGCTTGGTTTCAGCCAGGCAATATCTGGACAACCTGAGGCCGGAGTCTGTGTCTCAGTCACTGTTTCTCTGGAGACCGATATATGGTATCATAGAGCATACCCTGCTACCCACTCGCTCGAGGTTGCTGATGAGCTCGGTGGAGTGCATGGCCATATACTTAGGGGAGAGAGTATACTGGCAGCATGGGAGCCAGATGGTGGATTACTTTAACCCGCCCAGGCCGGCGGTTCCGGATTTTCCTCCTTTTTGCCCTCACAATTGGGGGGCGCTGTCTGAGGATGATAGGGCCATGTATATGGCAGGGATTGAGGCTTCCCCCTTCATCTTTCTCCAGCAGGACTACGGCCTTTTACGGGCAAACCATCTGATGCCGGGCTTCATGTATGTCGACCCTCGGGGAACACAGCCTACCCCCTCCACTTCTGCTCAGTTTTATCCTACCGGTGCCGGTTATTGCTTCGATCCCCCCTTGCCTCCTTCATATTATACCTACTCCACCTTTGGGGTTGTTGAGGAGCAGAGGGAGATTGTCCCTGAGGAGATGTCACCGAAGAGAGAGCTTCCCGCCCAAACCGCTGTGATATGACTTTTGCTTTTCTTGCACATTTCTGATTATGACCCATTTTTTGTTACCATCTCTTTTATCTCCGCATACTGATGTAGTTTCCTATTTCTGTTGTGACAGGTGCCCGTAGCTTCTTATAGGCACATAGGCCGCCAGAATAAGGGGATGCGGAGAAGACTGCGCCAGCTGGAGGAGAAGGTGCTGGATCTCTGTAGAGACATGGCAAACCTGACTAGGGAGGCTGTAGGGACCGTGTCTGGAGCTGCTAGAGGTATGGCTCGGGGTGCCCGTGGTATGGGGCGAGGATGCAGAGATGCTGCTCTTGATGTGGATGAGGCTGTGCAGTCGGCTAGGCGTTACTGAGTAGGAGCTTGAGCCGTGGAGGTGCCAGTTCATCGGCAAGGGCGCCAAAGAGAACCCGTCATGAGATCACCGTTGAAGAGTCTGAGGAAGAGTCCGATGATGATAAGGAGACCGAGAGTGGCGATGAGGGTGAGCACAGTGCCACTGGGGATAATTCAGAGTAGACTGGGGAGGATGAGTGCCTGAACAATATATTTTTTAACATGTACTAACATTTAGCACATATTTACAGTCCTAGCTATTTTATCTACATTTTTTATATTTATCTAGACTCAATCTTATGTGTTGACCTTTTTACAAACAAATGTGTACCCAAAGTGTTCCATTTGTTGCTGTTGAATGTTGTTTTGCTGCTGTAGATTCTGAACTTGTTGTAGATTGAAGGCGTTGAAATGCCTGGGCTGTTGCTGAACTAACAAAGCCTGTTATGTTCTGCCGTCTTTCAAAGGCACATGCTCCTGGACTTGGGCATGGGATGCGTACGCGTTACAGATCCAAGGGAGGAGGCGCCCGCGTCTGGGCTGCTGATTTACAGCCCCTTTCTTTCTGTACAGGATTCTCCAACATCTATAAATTTGAACCCATTTCGACCAGTTTGGTCACACAGAAATATTCTTCACTACTTCTCATCACTTTAAGCCCCAAATCCTTGTTAAGAATGGCTCCCATGACCTTTTTTTTGGAGGTAAAAGTGTCCGTCCCGGAGGGTGAAAAGTCAACTCCCGCCCCCATTCTGAAGGCACGCCCGAGTGTCTTTGATCGTTTGGGAAGACCCAATGAGGTTTTTATGGAACCTTCGAAGCCAATGGTTCTTGTTGAAGCCCCTAGGCCACGTTATTTCCCTAAGAAGAAGAAGGGGAGAGGTAAGGGTAATTCTCCTTATGTGTGGAAGCGCCCATACAAGGCTCTGGTCAAGGCTTCTTTTGACAAAGGCAGGGGGAAGGTTGTTGATGAAGCTCCGTCCCGTCCTAGCGTCTTCTCTCGTCTTGGTTGTTCCGAGAATGATCCGCCCCCACCTAAGAAGGTCAAGGGCCGTAGCAAGAAGCAATGGATTCCCAAACCGAAGAAAGATTAGAAATTTCTTTGTACCCCAAGATTTCAATTAAATAGACCACTTGTTTAGGATTTAATGTTTTATGTCTTTTATTGCACAACATTATCCGTTGTAATGGCAAGAATGATTTGAGATTTGAATAAAATTGCATTTTTTTATGACATGATTGGGTAAAAATTATTGTTTTAGACCGCACCCGAAGGTTGCCTACGTTCCTCTCGTAGAGAGGCTCAGGTCTTCGTAGTTCAAACAAATGAAGACCATTATTTATTTATTTTTGTGTGTGCACCCTGTTTTTTGCCTAGACCGCCCTTTCGGATTTTCAATCTAGCGGGCTTCTTTTTTGCACTTGCTCTAATTTTTGCCTAGGCCTCCCTTGCGGGTTTTCAACCTAGCGAGCATTTTTTTTTAATGGTCTTTATTTGTTAAGCGTATAACTTCTTGAGCTTGTCGAGGTTGACTTCCTTTGGCAATTGATCACCATCCAAGTCAACGAGTCGGACTACACCGCCGCTTACTATGTTTTTGACCACATAAGGACCGATCCATCGAAGTCCCCACTTCCCAAGGGGATTCATGGCATTGGGAGGATGTTGTCTGAGGACCAAATCTCCCACTTTGATATTTCGAGGCTTCACCTTTTTGTTGAAAGCCCTTGCCATTCTTTGTTGATAAGCCCTTGTGCATTTAAACGATCTTAACCTCTTTTTGTCGAGTAGGGCTAGTTGCTCCTATCGACTTTGCATCCAATCAACCTCGTTGACTTGGTTCTCGAGTAAAACCCGTAGAGAAGGAACCTCGAGTTTGACTGGGAGTACGGCTTCAGAACCATAAACTAATGAGTATGGAGTTTCTTCTGTTGCTGACCGTATTGACGTGCGGTAGCCCCACAATGCTAGTGGTAATTTCTCGGGCCAATCCCTTCCTGTTGAAGCCATTTTTCGTATGATAACCTCGATTGTCTTATTTGCTGCTTCGACCGCTCCATTGGCTTGGGGGCGGTACAGGGATGACTTGTGTTTGGTAATTTCGTAGTCAACCAAAAGTGCATCCATTTCTTTCTCGAAGTGATAGCCATTGTCGGAGATGATCTCATGAGGAATACCGTATCAGCACATGATGTTGTTCTTCACGAATTCGGCCACTTTCTTGGCGTTGAGAACTCGGTAAGCTTGTGCCTCGACCCACTTCGTGAAGTAATCCACGGCCACTAGAATGAATGACTTTCCGTTGCTTCCCGTAGGATGGACTTTGCCGATGATATCTATGCCCTAATAAGAAAACGGCCATGGTGTGGTCATGTTGTACGGTTGTGAAGGCGGAGCATGTTGTAGATTATCGTGGAATTGTCACTTGGCACATTTCTTGACTTTCTCGATGCAGTCTCTTTCCATTGTAGTCCAATAGTAACCATACATAGTATCTTCTTGGCTAACATGATCCCATTCATGTGGGGCCCATACTCACCCTCGTGGACTTCGTGCATGATTTCTTGGGCTTCGGTTTCATTTGCACATAAGAGATTGATCCCTTGATGATGTCTTTTGTAGACTCGATTTCCAATCAACACATATCTGGCGGCTAGCTTTTGTAATGCTATTCGAGATTTCCCATTACTGTTCTCGGGGAAAGTGCCGCTGTTGAGAAATTTCATGATGTCTGTGTACCATGGGGGGTTATCTTGGACTTCATTGATCTCAATGTTCATGTAGTATGCCGGACTGGTCCTTCTTGAAATTTTGAAGGGTTTCACCATTTTTCCTTTGGGAGTTTCAACCAATGAGGCTATGGTGGCTAAAGCATCGGTAAAGCGGTTCTTGTCCCTCGGCAAATAATTAAACGTGATATCTTGGAACTGTTCAGCTAACTCCTCGAGGTGTTCACCATACTGTTGGAGGGTCGGGTCTTGGATTCGCCATTTACCCGATGTCTGATTGATAAGGAGCAGGGAGTTACCGAATACTTCTAGTTCTGTGACATTTCTTTCTAGTGCTGCTTCTATCCCCGCTATACATGCTTCATATTCGACAATATTGTTGGTAGCTTCGAATTCAAGACGGATTGCGATTGGAGTGTAGATGTCCTTTGGATCGACAAGCAATATTCCTATCCCATAACCGTGCTTATTGGTTGCGCCATCAAAAAAAGTTGCCATTTATTTTCCTTGGTTGTAGTGCAAACCAAGTGCTCGTTGGGAACTGTAAGTCCTCCCCTTTCAATTCGTCGCACGAAAATTCAGCTAGCTGATCACTGAACACTTTCCCCCTGATGGATTTGAGTGTGACGTAAGTGATATCATAGCCGGCGAGCATGAAGTACCACTTGGTTATCCTTATTGACATGAAAGGCTTCTCGAAAATGTAGCGGAGCGGGTCCACTTTTGCTACTAGCTTGATTGGAAAGGCTTCCATGTAATGTTTGAGCTTTTGAGTAACTTAAACCAGTGCTGCACATGACTTCTCCAAGACGGAGTAGTTCTTTTCGGCTCCTTGAAATCGGCGACTGATAAAATAAATGGCATTCTCCTTCGTGGAGTCTCGTTGCTCTTGTGCCAGCATATCCCCAAGGGCTTCATCATTCACTGTGAGGTAGAGCAAGAGAGGCTTCTCCTTGTGAGGTGGAACCAAAACTGGAGGGCATGTCAAGTAATGCTTCACTTGGTCGAAAGCTACTTGGCCGGCGTCGGTCCATTCTAGAGCCACATTTTTCTTGAGTAGCTTGAAGATTGGCTCACACATGGAAGTAAGCTGGTGCACGAACCGACTGATATACTGAAGTCTGCCCATGAAACCTTTGATTTCTTTTTGTGTCTTTAGAGGAGGCATGTCAATGATTGCCTTGATTTTTGAGGGATCTGCTTCAATTCCCCTTTCTGTGACCATGTAGCCAAGAACTTTGCCTCGGATAACCCCAAAAGTGCATTTTGCGGGATTGAGCCTCATCTTGTGTTGTCAAATCCTTTCAAAGAACTTGCGGAGGTCGATAAAGGGTTGACCTTCGGTCCCCTTTGAATGGATGATCATGTCGTCCACATAGACCTCGATTTCTTTGTGAATCATGCCGTGGAAAAAGTCTGTCACAGCCCTTTGATAAGTAGCCCCACCGTTCCTCAACCCAAATGGCATGACTGTGTAGCAAAAGGTACCCCCACGGTGCTGTGAAAGCAGTCTTGTGTTAATCTTCTTTTGCCATGAGAATTTGATTATACCCAGCAAAGCCATCCACAAATGAGCGGACCTCGTAGGCGGCAGTGGAATCGACGAGCATATCGATGTTGGGCAGTGGAAAGTCATCCTTTGGAGAAGCTTTGTTCAAATCCCAGAAATCCACACATACACGGACCTTACCGTTAGCCTTTCTGACTGTCACGACATTTGCAAGCCATGTTGGATACTCAATAACCTTGATGAAGCCCACACTGAGAAGTTTCTCTATCTCTTCTTTGACTTGTAGAGACCATTCTGGCTTGATCTTTCTGAGTTTCTGTTTTGTCGGCTTAGCGTCGTCTCTGATCGGAATCCTGTGCTCGGCGACCTTTCTGTCTAAACCCGGCATGTCTTTGTTCAATGTCCTTGTTGATATTTCCCTAGGCCTAAACCAGGGAAGTAATTTATATTTTTGTTGATTTCTGTTACTTCGGTTAAGTTCCTAACTGATTTCGTTAGTTTTGGACTAAACTGCGTAACAGAGTTAACTTTTAGGGTCATTCTGTCATTCTGTCCTCGGCGGGTGTTTTTACTTTCGTCGACGCGTTTTTCTTTGCAATCCACATCGCCGAGGGGCTCTGTAGACACCCCGCCTTGGACCTCTCACCCCGATTGCATACAAAGTATTTTTATTTAACTTATTTTTTGTTGATTTCTGTTACTTCGGTTAAGTTCCTAACTGATTCCGTTAGTTTTGGACTAAACTTCATAACAGAGTTAACTTTTAGGGTCATTCTGTCATTCTGTCCTTTTCTGCCGCGGGCGCTTCCGGAACTGTTAACGGGCTGCGCGCTCGTCTCGCCCCAAAAGCGGGACTCGCGCGCTTCCCATTTTGGCAGTAACGGATTGCACCTTATTTCCCTCCCTTTTCTTATTTGCAAAATCTCTTTCTTGATCACAAAAGACCTCTTTTCTCATCCACATTCATCCCCCCTTTTCTCATTAACTCCTAATCCCAAATTCTAAGCCTTTTCCCAAAAACTAATATTTCTTTCATTTATTATTTGATTTCTTTGATTTCTTTTATTTTTCTTTTATTCATTTATCTTATTTGTGATTGGCCCATTCCATTTCACATGGATGACCAATTTCCCTCCATCATTTCCCTCTCTTTTTTACCTATAAAAACCATCATCTTCTACCTTAGAAAGGGACACTCTTTTTACACTCTTTGAACCTTAATCTCACATTTTCACTACACCTACACTATACACAATTCTCTACACAAATTCTCCAACAAGAGTTTTTATACAACAAATTGTTCTACAACAATTTCATTACAACAACAACACTTTCAAGTCAAGGTTCCAAGTCCTCTTTCTCAAGGTACAACTCCATTTTCTTCATTTGTTTTCTTCTTGTTGATGTATGCAATCCCCATTAATGGGACATGACCAACATGACTACTTCACATATTGAAGTTAGTTAAGGTTATCTCCCTACATTTTAATCTTAACTTTAATTCACCATGTTAATTTCTCTTCATCTCTTAATGTAATTCTTTAACATTACTTGTTACATGTAATCTTTATCATTAAATAAATAAAACAATTCTATTTTATTTCCCCTTTATTTCCCCTTTTCTTCTCATCACAATTGTTAGCACATTTCTATTTAATTAATTGAAGGACATGTAAATATTAGAACACCAATAGTAGCAAGACCCGCGTAAGCGGGGCGGAGTGGGTGTTTAAGTACTTCCCACTCCGTCACCTAACCCCCGAACCCTTCTCTCCCGAATCTCTGGTTTTGTACATAAATTAGGCTATTTCTAGGTTTTTCTTATGTTCCTTTAAAAACATAGGCGGCGACTCTAAACAATCTAAAACAAGTTAGACATCCTAGGATAATTCACCGCTCTAGCCAAGTTGTGGTTTCCCGGGGTATCTACAGTGGCGACTCCGCTGGGGACTTATTAGAGGGTTAAACTTGCGTTCTTAATTTTTGGTGTTCTTATTACTGTTTTCTGGGCATTCTGGTAAAAAGGGTAGGAAGCGCGCGCCTCTGGCCTTCTTGGCCTAAAACGCGCGCGTCCGACCCCAATTACCAGAATCGCCCGCCTCCTTTCTTGTCCTTCAATTCCATGTTTTTGTGCTAACAAATTCTGCAGGGGAAAACATTTTATTTAGGGTCAAGGCAATCCCTTGAACCCGCTGATTTACAGGTTCTCACCCAGAAGCGGGCGCCTCTGCCCTTCTTCCTCTCACGCGCGCGCCTTCCGCATAGGCAACCCAATGCGCACGCTTCTGGGCGCATTCCCAGAACAGAACAGTGCACAGAAACAGAACAGAATGACAGTGTGTGGGCACCGGGCCTGCATACAATTTCTTTTACTTTCTGTTTATTTTTATCGGTCACACGGGTAATTCGAAAGTTGTAATTATGTGCTTATGTGTTTTTTTTTCATTTCTTTTCTTTTAAAAAAAAATATAAAAATTTTGTCACGTGATGGACCTCACACTACGCGCACAATTCTTATCAACTGCTCACTATCGAGTCGCACAAGTCCAACCCCAAACCCGTCGAGGCCCGTCCTAGAAAGTTTCAAGCTCCACTCGACCTTGGCTCTTTCGAAGCGGTAAACCTCAGCCCGTGGCGTAGTTCAAGACTACGTGCCGGGGGTGACCTTTGAGCCTCATATTCAAGCCGAGCACAAGCCACACAATTCTAGTTAGGGTCTAACACTCCGTGACTCAAGTCGGTTTCCATGTACCGAGATTTCCCTAAACTAATGTCTTCAAATCATACATGCCATTTTTTTGCAATGGACGAAATAAAACTCCGTCCCCAAAAGTGGCTATCTTGGACGAAAATAAAAAATCCGTCCCCGCATGTATGATTTACTACATTAATTTAGTTTAATCCCGTCACATGTAGGTATCACAAGCGTGGTGGAATCCGATGAGTATATGGGACCGCGAGAAGGTCTATTTACTAGTGTGACGATTCCACTATTTTTTCTAGAAACCCCAAAAAGGACTCTGTCCTTCCGACTTTTGTAAATAAAAAAAAAAAAAAAAAGAGTCATTTTCTTTATGTGGTTGAGTCTTTTTGTTTTGTTTGTGGGTTAATTATTTTACTCCAAAAGGTGTTTGTGGGGCCATCCTAAGATCGACCGTGTTCTTTAAATAGGTCCAATGGCTTCCAACGGCAACAACAACAATGGTGGGTACTTCTCCGTGTCCAACGAAAGACTCTTCAACATAATAAGATCCATGGGGGAACAAATGGATAGACTTTCCGAGGATGCCCGCCGAAAAGACGATTTGTGGCAAGCCCGTTTTGATCTCGAGAGGAAGATTCACAAGGAAGAGGTTTCCGAGCTCAAAGCCCGTTTGCAAGAGCTCACCAACAACAAGGCAAAGTTTAAGGGTAAAGCATGCTCAAGTGGCCCGTCCCTCAAAAGCTACAAAGGTACCGCCAACAACCGAGTTTTCACTCCTCTCCTAGGAGTGACCCAAGCCGAAGCATTTGAAACTTTGGTGGCAAGTGGAAAGGTCAAGCCTTTGGAGGGGTACAAGCCGAAGACGATACCGAAGAATCATGCACATGGTGAATGGTGCGGCTACCACAAGCATAGTGGCCATACTACCGAAGGGTGCTTCCTACTCCGAAACATCATCCAAGATTTGTTCGACAACGGCGAATTTACTGTGGGTGAAAAGCAACCTTTAGAGAGTGCCAACATGCAAGAACTCATCAAAGAAGAATGATTTGGTTTCGAAATGGGGCTTCTACAAGAAATCATGCCACAAGGAGACTACAACGACAATGGGGACTACAACAACAATCTCCGTTTCTCTTTCTCTACCTAGTAATAGGAATTAAAAAAAAAAAAAAGAGTCAAAGTCCTCTTAAGTGTGCATTAAGTTTTCTTTGTCCAATTAATGTGAAATTTGAGTCAAGTCTCATCATCAAATAAAAAGTCATTCTTGTCCTCATACACTCTTCCAAGTTGTTCAATCTAATTCTTGGCAAAATGATGAAAAGATGTCTAAACGAGTTTTGGAATGAAGGCCATCACTTGAACGCCTAGGGGCTAAACATTGTGACGAAGGCAACATCATCAACGACGAAGACAAAGCCAAGACATCAAAGGTGAAGCAACAACCATGGAGAAAAATCAAGCAATGTTTCAAAGGGGGGATTAAAAAAAAAAAATGCTCGCTAGGTTGAACTCTTCAAATCAACCTAGGCAAAAGTTAGAGCACAAAAAAAAAAAAAAAAAAAAAAAATCCCCGTCAATCAAAGAAGCTCACATCAAGATCAACATCATTCCATCCACCAAAGGAGGACGAAGCTAAACGACGAAGCAACAATTCCATCCCGAAGAATGGAGAATTCACAAGAACTACGGTGACCTGAGCCTCGACACTGGAGGAACGTAGGCAACCTGCGGGTCCGGTCTCATGCAACAAAGAAGATATGTTTAGCCCTAGCGCGTTATGGTGATTGGCCTTCATCTCGAACTTGTCAAGACATCTTTGTAGGATTCATTTGCCAATGAATTAATCACCAAAAAGATTGAAGAACTTTCTTAGATTTGGAATCATCTCGCGCTCCTTGTCGAGTCTAGGGACTTCTATTCTTTCTACATACTCCCAATTTCTTGCAATCAAATTGGGGCTTTCCTTCTCTCCTCTCTTAATGACTTACTTGCCTTCGCGAGTCATTCAATTCAATAAAAAATACATGTCAATACTAGGGACACTTCCCTAGTCAAGTCAATGTCACTCATCATTAGTGACAAAAGGTCTCCACCGCAAAATCACATGTCTTATCTCCTCAGCTAGAGTCAATGCACACTTCCTCATCAATTGAGTCAAAAAAAAAAATAAAAAAATAAATAAATGATGAAGACGCAAAAGAGATGCCCGCTAGATTGAAAAACTGAAAGGGCGGTCTAGGCAAAAAACAGGGTGCGTCATAAAAAAAAAAAAGAGTGAGAGAGAGAAGGGAAAGAGAAATGGAGATCCCCGGCCTCTAAAGAAGACAAGTTCTACATTGAATCTCCTCAGCAAGTCAATTCCCCACCGAGTAAACTTTGGGATTGCAAAAGGCTCGACAAGATATAGCACCATCAAAGGTTGTCTTAGGTTATCGGCATCATTCTCCAGCAGTGTGCATTTTTGGGTTGATGAAAAGAAGGCCCGTGGTAACCAAGATCCATCCGAGAACAAGCCCATCATAAAAGAGCACGAGGTTGCACAAATAATCCCTAGCTAGTCAATTGGCTTGGGCAGCAAATAGCAATAACATGTGTCTCAGTTTTCAAGGCTTCTTCAAGTATGTGCTTCTAAAGTACACCGAAAGGCTCCCGAGAAATGGAGTAGCTCTTGCCATATCCTCTCATGTTTATTCCCTCACACGAGGATGAGTCACTCTTGCTTTGCTCAACAAATGGTGACGCCCTAGGGGCTATGTGACTCAAGAACAAGGAATTCTTTTGCTTCATTTGGCAATCAATACGCCCTAGGGGCTATGCTCAAGAAAGATGTGTGAGACTATCCTCAAAGTCCCTCAAAAGGGATGTCAAAAATCCCTCTCGTCATGTGTGCCCGTGCTCGTTTCCCCAATTAAGGGTGGACCTTTCTCGCAATCAATGATGGCACTCTAGGGGCTACGGTCAAGTCTTAAAGGCTCCCTCGGCAAAGAGCAATTAACTCCCCAGCAGTATCCCCAGCCAAGTCATGTGCAACATTGGAAGCTTCCTCAATTCGGCACCGAAGGTCTCAATGGGCTTCGCAATCTACAATCTTTTGGGCTACAGCATTACAGTAATTCAAGCAAAGGGCAGTATTAGGGCTTCGCGACCGACAGTCTTTTGGGCAACAATACTCGAACAAGTGCAATGTGGAGTAGTCTTATGGATCCATGAGAACAATCAAGATTCAAGGGTCTCTCAACACTTCAAGTCAAAGGCCTCTTGGTTTTAAATGAAGACTCCGATGTTATGAATGAAGTTGATGATTTTTGTTAGAACTCACAGCGAGATTTTGAAGGAAGTCTTAGAGAAAAGGAAAAAGATTCAATATGCTAAACTCTAATCAAAACAGGGTTATAGCGGGAAATTCCACGGCCAATCCCAATGTTTCTGCAATTCAGCACCCCCTTCTCCAAGATCAAAAGCACAAGGTGCAGCTCAGATAAAGTTGGGCCACAGCACTAGTTGCATCCGAAGATCCGTCATTAGTTCAACTCAAGAAGAGTCAAGCAAGCATACTCATTCGAGACTTTATCACGCCAAGACCTTATCCTCCGCGACCTTGACGGCACCGCAAGACATTACTGCATCCTTTGACATAAGCCCTCAGCCATTTGGGTATCGACCACAATGAGGCCATTCATCTTCCCAGTAAGAGCAAGAAGGAGATCTCTATCAAGAATTCTACCAAACGGTACATCCGCTCTCAATGCCGAGCCAATCACGAGATAATTTGGGGCTTTACAATGAAAGGTCTTCACATCCCGCCATCTACAAGCCCACGACACTTGGGGCTTTGCAATCTCTCGAAGCTTGGCATCAACGATCTTCTCTTGGGGCTTGCTCACTACAAAAACAAAGGGCGATTTACTCGAATGGGCCAAGAGCTGATTTATCTTGGAGCTATGCAAGTCCCTCAAAATTTGGCATCAAAGGCATTCTAGGGGCTTTACAATCAGCAACCCCTCATCTCGGCATCAAAAGACTTTTGAAGCCCCATAATCGACAAATCTCTTGGGGCTAGACATCAATATTCGTTGGGCACGACGACGACGACAACAGAATTCAAGCGAGGCAATTCAGACTTCGACTGAACATGACTTGATCTTGGGTTGGCCTCATAAGCACACAATGGTTAAAATGGTTCACCCACGAACTAAAAAAAAATATTTTCCTCACATGTGTGCATATTCTTTCCTTTCTAATCTAAAAAAAAAAAAATTCTTTTTCTTTTTCTCCTTCAATGTGCAAAAGTATGTGCTTTACTTTGATGTGCTCCATAGCTTCTTCCCCAGCGTTCTCCATCATCCTTGAACTATGCTGGTCTGATTCTCTTAAAGGGATACGTAGGCAGCCTTTTGGCACGACCAACCCATCATCCAGAGTACCATCTCGCCAACCCAACATCAAGGGCATTCTCTCATCAACATCTAAAGAATGGACATTCTCCATCAAAGCATCCTCCACGGACATCAGGAATCCATCTCCACTCAAGCGACAATGATAAGTGAAGGTATGAATACATCAAATGCTTTCCTCAAAATCACACCGCACACAAGATCACTCTCTACATTCTTACTTCTCTCTCATACAAAAAATGCTTTCAAATCACATTGCACCACGAGCACAATTTCTCTCTTCATTTCACAATACATGCATCTTCTTGCACTAGCACATATACCTGCAAAGCACATAACAGGTACCACCGCGAAGTCAAACAGCATCTGCAACTCGAGGCACTTCATCCCCAGCAGAAAATGGTCCACAGTCAACCATGCCCGCATCCCCGCAAAAGTCAATTGCAACGCCAAACAGCACACGGCTTCAAAGCAGCAATTCGTCAAAGGTTCACTAACGGCCTCATCAACGGATTTCACTAACGGATTCGTCAACAAAGGTTCACTAACGACCTCGAAGGTTCACTAACGGCCTCATCAACGGATTTCACTAACGGATTCGACAACAAAGGTTCACTAACGGCCTCGAAGGTTCACTAACGGCCTCGTCAACGGATTTCATTAACGGATTCGTCAACGAATGTTCACTAACGGCCTCCTCAAAGGTTCACTAACGGCCTCATCAACGGATTTCACTAACGGATTCGACAACAAAGGTTCACTAACGGCCTCGAAGGTTCACTAACGGCCTCATCAACGGATTTCATTAACGGATTCGTCAACGAAGGTTCACTAACGGCCTCCTCAAAGGTTCACTAACGGCCTCATCAACGGATTTCACTAACGGATTCGTCAACAAAGGTTCACTAACGGCCTCGAAGGTTCACTAACGGCCTCATCAACGGATTTCAGTAACGGATTCGTCAACAAAGGTTCACTAACGGCCTGGAAGGTTCACTAACGGCCTCATCAACGGATTTCACTAACGGTTTGGTCAACAAAGGTTCACTAACGGCCTCGAAGGTTCACTAACGGCCTCATCAACGGATTTCACTAACGGATTCGTCAACAAAGGTTCACTAACGACCTCGAAGGTTCACTAACGGCCTCATCAACGGATTTCACTAACGGATTCGACAACAAAGGTTCACTAACGGCCTTGAAGGTTCACTAACGGCCTCATCAACGGATTTCACTAAAGGATTCGTCAACAAAGGTTCACTAACGGCCTCGAAGGTTCACTAACGGCCTCATCAACGGATTTCACTAACGGATTCGTCAACGAAGGTCCACTAACGGCCTCATCAACGGATTTCACTAACGGATTCGTCAACAAAGGCTCACTAACGGCCTCGAAGGTCCACTAACGGCCTCATCAACGGATTTCACTAACGGATTCGTCAACGAAGGTTCACTAACGGCCTCCTCAAAGGTTCACTAACGGCCTTACTCAAAGGTTCACTAACTGCCTCACTTAACGGATTCAACCGGCAGGTTTACCAACGGATCATGCCACCCCCTCTACCAACAAAAGACGCTCACACAGGGAGCGCACCCCTACTTCTAGCAATTTCAAATTACTGCTTTCATCGAGTCTTTGCTTTCTTTTCTTTCTTTTTCTTGTCGATGTCCTCGGCGGGTGTTTTTAACTTTCGTCGACGCGTTTTGCTTTGCAATCCACGTCGCCGAGGGGCTCTGTAGACACCCCGCCTTGGACCTCTCACCCCGATTGCATACAAAGTATTTTTATTTAACTTATTTTTGTTGATTTCTGTTACTTCGGTTAAGTTCCTAACTGATTCCGTTAGTTTTGGACTAAACTTCATAACAGAGTTAACTTTTAGGGTCATTCTGTCATTTTCTGCCGCGGGCGCTTCCGGAACTGTTAACGGGCTGAGCGCGCGTCTCGCCCCAAAAGCGGGACTCGCGCGCTTCCCATTTTGGCAGTAACGGATTGCACCTTATTTCCCTCTCTTTTCTTATTTGCAACATCTCTTTCTTGATCACAAAAGACCTCTTTTCTCATCCACATTCATCCCCCCTTTTCTCATTAACTCTCAATCCCAATTCTAAGCCTTTTCCCAAAAACTAATATTTCTTTCATTTATTATTTGATTTCTTTTATTTCTTTTATTTTTCTTTTATTCATTTATCTTATTTGTGATTGGCCCATTCCATTTCACATGGATGACCAATTTCCCTCCATCATTTCCCTCTCTTTTTTACCTATAAAAACCATCATCTTCTACCTTAGAAAGGGACACTCTTTTTACACTCTTTGAACCTTAATCTCACATTTTCACTACACCTACACTATACACAATTCTCTACACAAATTCTCCAACAAGAGTTTTTATACAACAAATTGTTCTACAACAATTTCATTACAACAACAACACTTTCAAGTCAAGGTTCCAAGTCCTCTTTCTCAAGGTACAACTCCATTTTTTTCCTTTGTTTTCTTCTTGTTGATGTATGCAATCCCCATTAATGGGACATGACCAACATGACTACTTCACATATTGAAGTTAGTTAAGGTTATCTCCCTACATTTTAATCTTAACTTTAATTCACCATGTTAATTTCTCTTCATCTCTTAATGTAATTCTTTAACATTACTTGTTACATGTAATCTTTATCATTAAATAAATAAAACAATTCTATTTTATTTCCCCTTTATTTCCCCTTTTCTTCTCATCACAATTGTTAGCACATTTCTATTTAATTAATTGAAGGACATGTAAATATTAGAACAACAATAGTAGCAAGACCCGCGTAAGCGGGGCGGAGTGGGTGTTTAAGTACTTCCCACTCCGTCACCTAACCCCGAACCCTTCTCTCCCGAATATCTGGTTTTGTACATAAATTAGGCTATTTCTAGGTTTTTCTTATGTTCCTTTAAAAACATAGGTGGCGACTCTAAACAATCTAAAACAAGTTAGACATCCTAGGATAATTCACCGCTCTAGCCAAGTTGTGGTTTCCCGGGGTATCTACAGGCATTGATCTGAAACTTGTCCATGATGGCAAATTCCTCGAACATGGAGGCTAAATCTGTCAATTCTTCCCCCACAGTGATCTCTGTCTCAGACTCTATAGTCTCTTTCTTACCCCCACCATTCTCGGGGTGACATAGGAGTTGGTTCTTCTTCGTGCTTCTTAATCTCACAATCGGAAAAGACTTCAAGACCAGGCTTTCTGATGCCCTTGCTGTTAACCCATGGCTCAGGAAAGATTATGTACGGAACATCTTCCCCTTGGCGGACAAAGTAGCCATTCAGTGTCTTGCGATAAGGCCTCAAATTGGGAATCTCATAATGACGGCCTTCCCTCCGAGCTCGGGCCTTTTCATTCTTGACGGCTTGCTCGTATTTCAAGTCATCTTTGGAAGGCTTATATCCCAAACCGAACTTGTTCTTAACAAAAGGGACCTCAATAGGTTGCATCCTTCCTTGTTGATATTTCCCTAGGCCTAAACCAGGGAAGTAATTTATATTCCTCATCATGCTGAGGACTTTGCGATTGCCGAGGGTCCATGATCCGTTTCCCCCTTCTTTGTCAATGGCGTTTATTGAGACGCCGGAGAGAGTAGAGTCTACTAAACCATGCTGAACTTGGTGAACGGGTTCCCCTTTTCTATGGATAGTGACGTTTTCTGCCATAACGGTCACTTTCGTCTCCGTTTCGGAACTTGACACTTGTAAAGGGACGTACATAACCATGATCCCAAACTCAATGTCTATTTCCACCATACCCAATACTGTTCGGGCAGTGCTGTCATAACCTCGAATTACTTGAGTAGAAGGCCTTAGATCTGAACTCTTAAGCCCCAGTATGCCCATGATTCGGCCGGGCATTAGGTTGAGTACGGAACCACCGTCAACCAAGACTCTTGAAATAGGTCTCCCCCTTGCTCTCACTTTGAGATAGATGGCCTCATTGTGATCGGGCCCAAAATTAATGTGGCCTATCATTGCAGTAAGTTCCTCGGGAGTTGTATCAGGGGAGACTGATGTGTCGTCGAGATTGTTGATGACAAGATCTCGGTGCTTCTTTGAGGATGCAATGAGGTCCCAAATGGATATGTTGGCTTGAGTTTTCTTGAGTTGTGTCAACAAAGGATCTTCGGGAGTGTCGCGAGCTTGCGATCTTTGAGAAGAGGCGATTGGTGCAGAAGTAGTGGGGTTGTTTGCTATGACTCGTCCGGATCGAGTTAGCATGTTGACGTTCCCATTTTGCTTCTTTTTCCTATTGTCTAAGACCTCCCTCATTACCTCATCGTAAGTCACAATGTAGCAAGAATTATCAATTGCATTTATAACATTGGAGCCCTTATTCATAATTGGGATTGAATAAGTGATCTCTTCAAACTCTCCTAACTCTATTACATTGACATCATCACCACTAGGCACTATGAACTCTTTCTTGTCTATGAGATCTTGGATGACATTGCGGAGGAAAAAGCATTCCTCGGTGGTGTGGCCACTATGTTGGTGGTAGTCACAATGCTTGTGGTGGGCATGGTTGGGACGCATGGTCTTGGGTTTGTACCCTTGGAGAGGAGTAACTTACCCTTTGGCCTTGAGAGCTTCGAAGGCCTCGGTGATAGTCATGCCTTGAAGAGGAGTGTAGACACGATCATCTTGGAATTTCTTGCCTTGTGGAGGAGGAACCCTTTTGTAATTCCCCTTGTCGGTAGTGAAGGCATTAACCGAAGCCTCTTTGTTTGAGTAAGAGGCGGCCTTGTATCGGAAGCTAGGAGCATTTTTCTTGATTTCTTTGAGCAAGTCATCCATTCGGACCCCCGCTTCATACATTTGAGAGAAATTTGCGTAGCAAGCCCCACTTAAAAGGGTACGGAGATCAATCTTTAGACACTTGAGGAAGATGTCCATTTGCTCCTTAGTGTTAGGCCTCTCGACAATTTTTGCAAGTTTGTCATTCCACCTCCTTATAAAATCAATAAAGGACCCATTGTCCCTTTGGGTGGTGTTCTCGAGATCTTTCTTTGTCGGGCGATGAGTGGTGTTGCCTTGGTATTGACTCTTGAAGGCAAGCATAGCGCCATCCCAATCAAGACAGAATGTGAGCGGGAGAGTTTCATACCAATCCTTTGCCGCCCCGTCGAGAGTAAGAGGGAAGTATTGTGCTATAACTTTAGGAGAGACCTTATTCGGAACCATAGCCCATATGTAAGTCTCGATGTGTGCCATGGGGCAAGAGTTTCCCTTGAACTTGCTGATGTCGAGCATCTTGAACTTGTCGGGGAGAGCGGCCATGGTGCTCATGAGAATGGAGGACTGATAAAGGCTCGTGTCGGGGCTTTTTCCCAAGTTGATGCTGTTGAAATGTTGATCTATGTAGGCCATAATTGAATCAACCATCTTGTGCTCATTGTTCTCGGTGCTCGGTTTCCCCATTTTCTTGGTGTGGGCACTGACATAGGGGCTCTCAAACAAACCATTGGTCCATTCGGACTCGTCATTGTATTTCTTGTCTTTACCCTTGGCAAGCTTGGTGAGCTTCTCTTTCATTTGCTCCATTTCGGCCTCCTGGGCCTCCCTTTGATTGTCAAGATGGGATTGCCAAAGATCATCCTTGTTTTGGGACTCTTTGTTAAGAGTGGAGACTTGCTCTTGGAGCACTTGGACCATAGCTGAGAGTTGTTCAATAGACATGGTGTTGCTGCTGCCGGTCATGGTTGCTGCTGGAGCTATTGGAGTAATCACTTCACGAACTAACCGATTCGCTGAATCCCAGTAGACACGGTAAGTACCAATTGAACCTATATTGCAGAAGAGGCCCTTGTCAGTCTTGAGTAACACTTTCGGTCCATGAAGAGGTTTGGACTATACAGTGGGCACACGACTCAAAACCACATAAAGAAAAGACTTTTTTTTTATAAGTCGGAGGGAGGGATCCCTTTTGAGTTTCTAAGAAAATAATGGAATCGTCACACTAGTATATAGACCTTCTCGCGGTCCCATATACTCATCGGATTCCATCACACTTGTGAATCCTACACATGTCGGGATTAAACTAAATTAATGTAGTAAAGCATACATGCGGGGATGGATTTTTTATTTTCATCCATAATAACCACTTGGGGACGGAGTTTTATTTCGTTCATGATAACCACTTGGCATGTATGTTTTGAAGACATTAGTTTAGGGAAATCTCGGCACATGAAAACCGACTTAGTCACGGAGTGTTAGACCCTAACTAGAATTGTGTTGGCTTGTGCTCGGCTAATGAGAGGCTTAAAGGTCACCCCTGGTATGTAGTCATGAACTATGCCACGGGCTGAGGTTTACCGCTTCGAGAGAGTCAAGGTCGGGTGGAGCTTGAAACTCTCTAGGACGGGCCTTGACGGGTTTGGGGTTATGAACTTGTGCGACTCGATAGTGAGCAATTTATAAGAATTTATGCATGTAGTGTGAGGTCCAACATGTGACAAAACATTTTTTATTTTTATTTTTATGAAAGAAAAGCAAATAAGCACATAATTTACAACTCTCGAATCACCCGTGTTACCGATAAAACAAAACACGAAAGTAAAACAGTCCAAAGGTCCAAATTAGTCCATGATGTAGGCAACTGTGCCCACACCCCCATCATTCTGCCCTGTTCTGAAACTGTTCCTATTCTGGAAAACCACCCAGAAGCGCGTGCCTCTGGCCTATATTGTGGGATGCGCACGCCTGGCACAGAGTATATTGGAGGCGCCTGCTTCTGGGCAAACCTGTCAGATTGTCAGACTTTGGACTCAGGGGATTGCCCTGGTCCTGAATGTCTATTGGAACCCCTGCAAATGTGATTAGCATAGAAAAAAAAATAAGAAGAATAGGAAGAACATATGGGAGGCGGGCGATTCTCGTACTTCATGTGGGATGCGTGCGCCTTAGGCCAAGAAGGCCAGAGGCGCACGCTTCCCCCATCAGGAACCAGAATGCCCAAAAAAATGTAGACTTTGATAAAAAAACGCAAGTTTAACCCTCAAACGTCCCCAGCGGAGTCACCACTGTAGATACCCCGGGAGGCCACGGCTTGGCTAGAGCGCGCAGGTTATCCTAGGATATCTATCCATGTTTTAATTTATTAGAGTCGCAACCTATGTTTTAGAGGAACATAAGAAAAACCTAATATTTAGCCTAAGTTTGATACGAAAACAGAGACTCTTGTTATGAGGTTCGGGGGTTAGGTTACGAGATGGGAAGTACTTAAACACCCATCTCGCCCAACTAATGTTGTTCTTGCTTGATCAAAGTCTACATAAATAAAATATTCTTCCTATTCTTAATAATGACAAAAAGGGGTTTTTTTAAAAAGGTGTTTTCAATATAGGGAGATAACTCCTTGACTAGCTTCAATGAAGTGAAGTAGTCTTTGGTGTCATGTCCCAAAATGTTTGGGTGATTTAACTTTTGATGAAGTAAAAGAGAAGAAGAGAGATGAAGTAGAGAAGAGAGAAAGAAAAGTCTTGTTTACCTATCCTTCAAAACGACTCCAAGTTCTTCTTAGGAAAATGCCTTGAGAATACTTTAAAAGTTATTTTTGTATAGTTTTCTTGTGTTAAAAAAGTCCTCCTTTGAAAGGTGAAAAAGAGAGGTTTTTATAGGTAAAAGAGTTGTGTTTTTGGTGCCAAAACCAAGTCACAAAGATCAGTTTCCCGGGTAAATCATGTTAAAAGGAGCAAGGGAGGGATTCCTGGACAGAAATCTGTAACTAGCGCCCAGGTGTAAGTACCCCAATCTGAAATCGACCAACTTAGAGGAACTCTTAGCACCGTTCAGGGATAAACTGATGGGCTGAGACCTCACTAGGATAAACTGAAAATTCCAGGACTGCTCTGGAATTAAACTTGGAAAAATCCAGAAGCTCGCCAGGCTAAGCTGTACGGATGGTTTGGACGCGGGAAGGGCCTAGGTGTACGGCTGGTTTAGGCACCTTCAGTCCCTATAAATTGATACCCTTGCTGATCATTTTAGGGGGGGAGAAATATAGTTTTATAGGTGAAACTCTGCAAAAATTCAGCCTGAGTGAAACACCACCAAATACTTGAGTGAAAAGAGAGGAAGATAGGCCATAACTACCATAGGTGAAGCCTTCTTCTCCCCATCTTCTCTCCATCTCAAACTCTTTTGTTGTTGATCATATTGTTTATTTACTTGCATTTTAAGCCTTGCCCTTGTCAAGCACCTTTTGTATTGCAAGTCTTGCCCTTGTCAAGCACTTTTATATTGCAAGTCTTGTCCTCTCAAGAACCTTATATCCTTGTTATGTATCTTAGAACCAAATCATGAAATGATTCAAGGTGCCCTCACATCCAAGTATGTGAAAAGGGATAAAACCTAAAAAAGATCATGATTTGTTAATTTATTGTCTTTAAATAGCTTGATGATCCATTTTCATGGTGAAAGCATATATCTTTATGTTGTATTTGGCCATGATGATCATGTTGGGTGATAAAGTTCTAATCTTTATCATCCCAACCTTGATTTAGCCTAAAATCCAACATTTGGGTCATAAAGATTCAATCTTTATGTCATATTGTTGTCCCTAAATGTTTAATCTTGTATAAAGATCCCATTTTGATGGTAAAGTTTAAATCTTTACTCATCAAAATGGCCATCTTGGCTCAAAGGCCACTTTCATCACCTTTTCTCAATAATTCCCCAATGATTGTCTTAATCACATCCAAAATCTTTGTTTTGGTGTCTAATCTAGTGATTAATGACATAGGGATGGTTTAATTTGTGTTTTGTTACAAAAAGAATTACTGGAAATGATCAAACAGTCCAGTTTCAGACAGAATGCTCTGCTTCTGTATGGAACTGGACTGATTCCTGGTAATCTGTTAAAATTCCCAGGAAGACCTCCTTTAGCCGTACGGCTAGTTTGTCCAGGGGCATGTTTCAGTCCAGTCCCCCTTGTTGGTCCCAAAGGGCAACAAGGGTATGAAAAATAGCTAGAGGGGGGGTGAATAGCTGTTTTAAAATTGTTTTCGTACCCTTGATAAACTTAATTGCAAATGCGCACTTTATCAAATAAGCGTTATGATATGCGCCTATGTGAGTGAGTGAAATGCACAGCGGAATATAGTAATGTAAATAGGTGCAAAGTATGATAAAGGGGGCGCACAAACACTCTAAGTATTTTGGCTCAAAGTGGGTGAAATAAGAAACTAAGGCAAATGATATAACAAACACAACACAGTTCAATCAATCAATCTACAATGAATAAACAATCAAATAGTTAGATATGATATGACTTGAAAGGAAATAGCAAGATAGTAAGTACGCGCTATTTGGAGAGGTTCGATCGGGAAAATGATCTACGTCCTCTACCAAGATGGTTAGTCTTGGATTTCTAATGGAGATCTTATATAAAGAGAGAGTGTTACAAATTACAATCGTTTTGAGCTTATACACTAACTCAAGATCTATTTCTATGAAAGAACAAATCCTAGACAATAACCGGTGTATCTCTAAAAGAAAGATCTAAGTGATCAAACTTAAAGAGGTGCGTGTGTGATTTTAGATTCAAGGCTCTTTAGATCTTTGAGATTGAGAGCACAAGAAAACTAAAGTGTTTTTGCTTGAGGATCTGGGCTAAGGATGAAGTTATGAAGATGTTCTTGAGAATTCTGGAAATAACAAAGGCAATCTTCAAATCTTCAAAAATGCTTGAGAGAGAAATTCTTGAAATGCTTAGCAACTTCAAATGGTTGAAGTTATGGGGTATTTATAGTAGAGCCCCAAAAACTAGCCATTGGAAATCCTTGGTGAGTCAGGGAAAGGACGGATGTGATGTTGCTCATTGAGTGGAGCACGTGTCCTTTTATAGCCGTTAGACATATAACACAAATATGACCGTTATGGACAGGTGTCCTTAGATGCGGGTGCATACGTGTTATTTAACCACCGTTGGATCATTGGCGTAGTTTGAATCTCTTCAAGTCTTCGAGTCTTTATTAAATAACTGAATGTTATTTCAACATTTATGCGCGTTGAGTTAAGGGGCGCGTAGACATAGCGTACACTAAGCCATCTGGGGCGCATGAGCTATGCTAGGCGCACACTCATGCGCGCGCCTAAGGGGGCGCATGGGAGAGGCGCATGGCGCGTGGCTCAAACTCAAAATGTGATTTTCTTGAATCTTGATCTTCTTGCCCTATTCCTAAGCCTATTCTATTACAATGGACAACCTAAAAAATGAAGTATAAATACTTCTTACATGTGGGTCTAAAGTCCATGAAATAAAACTTAGGTGAAGGATCAATCAAATCTAATCAATCCTATTACATTGAAACTGATATAGAAGTGGGCATACCCAACAATCTCCCCCTATTTGATTGATGCCATTACCTACTATATCAGGGACAAACATTATACTTGATAATAACATGTCCAAATAAATGAAATTGGTAAATCATGTCTCAAGTTAATGCACACACTAGTCCAAGATATAGATTTCTAATCTATTCCAATAAGGATAAAACATTACAAATGGAATGATAGAAAAGACAGTTTATAACATATTCAAAATGATATATGAGTTTTAGTTTTGAGATATGTTTAAACAAAGTTTAAACTCAATGCATAAAATATGAAGCAGTTCAAATATGATGCATATGATTTTAAACAACATTCAAAGTTCTACAAACAAGAAGTTTGAGTGAACAAGTTTTGAAACAAAAGTGATGTTTTGTTCTCATTAATACTCAAAGTGTAAGAGTTACAGAGTACAAGTATTTAACAGAACAAAAACAAAAGGTGCTAAAACATGTAAGCACTAAATCACTAATAAAAAGTTTCTAATCACAAAAAGAGTTCTAAAAACTTACAAACAAAACATAAACTAAGGGTTAGGAGAAGGTGCATCGTCATCCTTCAATCCTTCTTCTATTTCTGAAACAGAGCGCTGAATCTGTTTGGAGAGTTGGTGGTAACGATTTACAACACCGTGAGTATCAGTGACACCATCTCTAATGTAGCGCAAATGATCAACATTTATGTTTTGATACTCATCAATGGTGCGCTGAGTGATGGATTGCTGTTGTGAAAAGTTTTCAGTGAAGGCTTGGAAGTTAGCTTCAACAGCAGCTTGGGAAGTGAGTATATCAGCGGAAACTCTATCTGTGCACCTGTCTGCACTGTAATGCGTGGCATTAAAGTGAGTGACAACTAATTCCTTCAAAACATCAATCTTTGAGAGCAGTGAATTAATGTTAATATGCGCGCCAGGAGCAGAGCTGGAAGAGGGCGCAGGAGTTTCAGGAACTGAAGGCGCATGGGATTCAGGAGCTTTGGGTTCTGCGCCAGGATCAGCACCATATACTGTTAAGCCCAGGATTTGTAGTTCATCCTTAACTTCTTTGAGTTTATCAACAACACTCAATAATTTTTGGCTATCTCCAGCCACCATCTCAAACAACTTCCTTATATCACCTGCTATATTCAACTCTACCTCCCTTATGGCGTTAATGAAATTTTGGCCATCAGTGAGTTTGATGCCACCATCTATGCGCTCATGTAGGGAAGCAAGAGTACCTTTGAAAAGTTCATTCATTTGATCTATAGTGTCATTCCATTGTTGAGGAGTAAGGAAATGTTTGTCCTTGATATTCGCATCTATGCGCGCCATCTCCCCCTTAATGGCAGCAATCTCATCAGCTTGTTGAGTAAGCATAGAAGTATGAAGCTCCATCTGAGAATTAATGTGAGCTTGGCCTTGCTGAAGTTGCTGTAGCAGAGAAATAATTACAATCATGTCAGGAGTGGGAGGAGGAGGCGCATGAGAAGTATGGGGCGCAGGAGGTGATTGAGTAGGAGCGCTAGGAGAAGGAAGATATTCATCGCTTGAAGTAGGCTCCACTGAAATAATTGGGGGCGTAGAATCACGAGGAGAAGGCGCAGAAGGGCTCTTGCACCTAGTCAACGGCTCTGGCTCCCCCTGAACTGTATCATTACTCAAGTCGCCAAAAAGTTCATCAGATAGCCTATCTTTGAGTGCTTAGCGCTCAGCAGAGAGTGGCTCTGAAGTTAGTTTCTGAGCTGGAGCAGGAGCAGAAGGCTTTGATGGAGGCGCACGAACAATAGAAGGCGCATTTGGAGTGGGCGCGCGTACATCAGCGCTAGACCCTGCGCCTTTGCGCCTTTCAGACTTGGATAAATCAGCAGCCTGTTTCAATCTGTAGTCTTCATCCTTTTTCTTCAGCGCTTCCAATCTACTGACTTCTTTTGCGCGCTTCAGTTCTTTCTCTTCTTCTGTTTCAGTTCTTAGGCGCTTAGGAGGTCTGCTTGTTCCTTCAGCAACCCCTTTTCCTTTGCCCTTTTCTGCGCCTGGAACAACTGTTGGTTCTACGCGAGGTGCAATGCCAGTATCTGCGCCATCTTCTGCGCCATCTGCATCTTCATCAGACTCAGTGGCTTCATCAACCAACTGATCTCCTTTAACTCGTGGCGCGCTCTTAGCCATGTGCTTTTTGCGCCTTTTCATAACCAAACTGTCTTTCCCAAAGATGGGAACGTCAGTGGTTTGATAAGCTGGGTTCTGAGCGAGGAAATTAGCAAGAGCGGGATAAGTGAGAAATATCTTCGTGAGTATTCTGCAGTGAGTTTTGAACTTCGTCTTCCCATCAGCCTTATTCTTGTTGTACTTATCAATCTGGTCCGACAAGGTTTTGAATAAGATTTGAGGCCAGTTGAGGATTGTGTTTCCCATAATAGCTGCAGTATATTCCCACTGCTCCATTATGAATCGGTTCACATTTCCCGTCTTGAAAATAATGGAAGTCCCCACCAAATGCGCGATATGCGCCAGTAAATCATCACCATCCCTTATTTCAACAGATTTGATGTTGTTCTGAAGAGTAGGAATGTTGAGATGGGTACTCGCCATAGGATTCTGCGCAGCAGTAGGATAGGTATTGATTTTACCAGCTACACTCAGAGGGCCAGTTGTGTTGAAGTTGATGATATTCTTGAGAGTGCCAGTTGAGATAGTTATAGCAACGTTCTGAACGGTGGCGCATATCTTGTAGCGCACATATCCATCAGCAGGAGTCTCAACGAGAGCAGCAGTTGAGAAGAATTCATCCACGAGGAGCGGTGAGTAGAAAGGTTGCTCCAAAGTAAATAGAGGCAGTAGACCGACTTGTCTGATAAAATCCATAATATCAACGCCAATTTGGACTGCAGATAGCTCAGTGAGATTAAATGTCTCACCGGGCCTAAAATTTACTGGATCCTGAAAATATAACAATGATTTAAGTTAGGAGTGTATAAGGCGCATAGAATCATAAAATGAGCTAAGTATAGAGTAGGCGCAGGACAATGTATAGGCGCATAAAAATAGCATGCGCATACTATTATTAGGCGCATATATGTTGTAGGCGCATACAAATACGAGGCGCATATCATGGTTCTATGAAACATACCAAGTAAAAATTAAACATAAAAATTTAACTAAGTAAAATTTAGGCGCATAAAATGTTAGGCGCATAATGGCTTTAGGCGCATAAGTTGATTGAGGCGCATAACATTTGTATTTTCATAGAGCGTATACAATTATTAGGCGCATGAATTAAGGGAGGCGCATAAGGTCATAGGGCGCATAAACAGCTAGGCGCATAAATCAACACTTAGGCGCATATCTATGTGAAATTCATACTAAGTATAAAAACACACAAAAACACACAAACACATGCAAACATACATATGCAAGTTTTTAAGAATCAAAATATGAAAATTTTGAAAAACATGTTTTGAAAATTTTGAAACCCAAGTCATGCAAAAAAATAACGAAGAACACGAAGGACATGCTTGAGTGCTTGAAGAACATCAAGAACACCAAGAACACATAATTCGTGAAACTTCACCAAATCAAGCATACAATATATCAAAACTACCACACGAAGACGAGGATAACAAATATGTAAATCAAAACAAGTACAAAACAGCAACAAATCCAGAAAATGGATTCAGAGATCCGAAATTTTGAAAAGTTCAAAAATGAAAAATCTTCAGATTCGCAAAATATAATGCATTGATCGTTGAAAAGTTTAGTTAAAGGATTCCAAATCACGAAACGAACATAACCTAACAAATGATTTTGAAAACGGAGAATCGAAACAAGATTTATCAAGAAAAGTATGATTTCGGGTTTAAAAAAAATACGAACCCAGAAAAAATGACGAAAAAGTAAAAAATTCAGAAAATTAAGGAGTTTAAGGGTTGAGAATTCATACCATTTCGTCTTGGATTGATTTTGTTGTTCTCTTAGGACCCATGGATTTATATATAAGAACAAAAGAAGAAGAAAATGATAAAAAAATAGGGAGAGAGAAAGAGAGAGAGAGAGAGCGACTGAGAGAGATAGAGAGGAGGCGGTGAAGGAGAGAGAGAGATAGTTGGTGAGGGATTGTAGGCAATGATTAAAAAGGGTAAGGGAAGGGGTAGAGATAGTATATATAGGTTAGATATTCTAGAAAAAAAATGGAAGTTGAAGGGATGTGCATTAATGGTGAGTAAAAGGCCATTAATGGGATGTGTCATATGAAGTACGGCTATTAAATGCTGAATGACCCAAAGTACATTGATGTGACATTTTGGGTAAAGAGAAATTGTCTCACTTCCCTCATAAGTGTATGAACAATTATGACTAAATTTTTGCACAAACCCCAAAAACATCTATTTTGGTGTAAGTTTGGGGTAAAAGAAATATATCCCCAGAAAATAAAATTTTTCGAAAAACGTAAAACGAGGGAAAAATTAATTGCACAAGTACCCTTGAACAATTATGGGAATGTCAAAAGAAAAAAATTTATATAATAAATGATCAGAATAACTTACCTGGTACTTGTGAAAATTGAATGCGATCAATCATTGAAATAATAAATTTTGAGCATTGATTGACCGCAACATTTATTAGGCGCATGGGAGGCGCATAGCTCATCGAGGCGCGCAGAATGATAGTGGCGCATAAGGCACTTGGCACGCAAAGAGTAAGGGGCGCGTTCCAGGCGCATGAAGTTTCCTTGAAACTTTGAAAATGATCTAACATATAAATCCTAGTATACTCATAACTCACTGAAACAAAATCATTAGTATTGACAAAACTGTATTGAATTTTAGTTGAGTTCAAGCATACCCATTTCACCTCTCAAAAAGATGAACCGTTTCGCGTCAAGTGCTTTCGTTAGAATGTCGGCGATTTGATAGTCGGTTCCCACGTGCTCCAAATGAATATTGCCTTTCTCCACGTGGTCTTTGAGGAAGTGATATTTGATGTCGATGTGCTTGGTTTTGGAGTGCATGACAGGATTTTCAGAAACGGCAATGGTTGAAGTGTTGTCGCAGTAGATGGGACAATTTTCTTCGATGATATCATAGTCCACCAATTGTTGCTTCATCCATAGTATTTGACAGCAACAACTTCCCGCAGCGATATATTCAGCTTCAGTTGTTGAGATAGATACTGAAGCTTGTTTCTTACTCGCCCATGACACAAGTCGATATCCGAGGAAATGACAAGTGCCACTTGTGCTTTTCCTATCAATTGTGCACGCTGCATAATCCGCATCTGAATAACCTACAAGTTTAAAGTTCGAATATTTGGTGTACCAAAGTCCAAGGTTAACAGTACCGGAAAGATATCTTATAATACGTTTCACAACAATTAAGTGCGCTTCTCTAGGGTCAGATTGATAACAAGCGCAAACATAAACACTAAACATAATATCGGGCCTACTAGCAGTAAGATAAAGGAGCGAGCCAATCATACCTCGATAGAGCGTTTGATCAACACGTTTACCTTTTAAATCTTTGTCGAGTTTGTTGCCGGTGGCCATTGGAGTATCATATGCTTTGGCGTTCTCAAGTCCAAATTTCTTGATTAAATCCTTTGTGTATTTGGCTTGGTTGATAAATATGCCTTCATTCATTTGCTTGATTTGAAGCCCGAGGAAAAATGTGAGTTCTCCCATCATGCTCATTTCAAACTTGCTCTTCATTAGTTTCTCAAAGCGCTTGCACAACAATTCATTAATAGAACCAAATATAATATCATCAACATAAATTTGAACAAGTAATTTATGACCATTATGTTTGGCAATGAAAAGAGTTGTATCGATTTTACCGCGAGTGAAGCCTTTTTCGATGAGAAACTTGGATAGTGTATCGTACCATGCTCTTGGTGCTTACTTGAGCCCATATAAAGCTTTCTGGAGTTTGTACACATGATTTCGAAATTGAGAATTTTCAAACCTAGGTGGTTGAGCAACGTAGACTTGTTCTTGGAGTTCACCATTTAGAAACGCGCTCTTCACATCCATTTGATATAACTTGAAGTTCTTGTGAGCTGCGTAAGCTAGAAATAATCTGATAGCTTCAAGTCTTGCTACGGGCGTAAAAGTTTCATCGTAATCAATTCCTTCTTCTTGCCTATAGCCATGAGCAACCAATCTTGCTTTGTTTCTTGTGATGGTTCCATTCTCATCCATCTTATTTCTGAACACCCATTTCGTACCAATCACTCCTTAATCATTTGGTCTTGGAACAAGATTCCAAACCTTACATCGTTCAAATTGATTGAGTTCTTCTTGCATAGCAACAACCCAATTAGGATCTTGGAGCGCTTCATCAGTCTTCTTCAGTTCAATTTGAGAGATAAAAGCAGTGTAAGCATCAAAGTTTGTAGCTCTCCTTGTACGAACACCAACGTTTAGATCACCAATGATATTATTGATTGGGTGACCTCTAACTTCACGAATTTCAGGAGGTAAGTTAGGTTGAGTCATAGTAAATTGAAGGTATTCAATTGGTACATCTTCACCAGATTCTAAATCATCAAAGTTTGGGGGATGAATTGGTGTAGAGTTGAAACTTGAATTTACACCAGATGCAGCAGTAGATATAGGCGCATGAGAGGAATCAAGTGGCGCAACATGTGAGTGAGGTGCAGCTGATGAACCATTTGGCGTGCCATATGAGGAGTTAGGCGCAACTGATGTGGATGGATTTCCTTGAGTTGATAGATTCTGATTTTGAGTAGGCGCAACATAAATAGGAGCACCTGTATCATTAAGCTCAACAGAATCATCAGCAACATTTGAAGCCAAATGTGGCTCAAGGAGAGAATGTTCATCAAATGTAACATGTACATATTTAACTATCACTAATGTAGATCTATTAAAAATGCGAAAGGCTTTAAAATTCTTGGCATACCCAACAAAAATACATTCGTCGGCTTTGGCATCGAATTTACCACTATGTTCGTTTCCGTTGTAAAGGATATAACACTTGCAACCAAAGATCTTGAAGAATGCAATGTTGGGAGTTCTACCACGCCAAAGTTCATACGTGTAAGGATCCCGCCCCAAAACAACAAGTTTCAAAGGCGAAATACCAAACACGGTTAACTTCATACATAAAAAACGGAGTCGCCACATTAAATTAATTTTAAACCCAATTTAATGAAAATGGTTAGAGATGATGAGTTCGGAGGTCATGTTACACTTTGGGAAGAACTTATACGAAGTTCACCAAAAGTGCCTCAGAAAAAAAACCAAGTCTCCCTAATGTTTGTTGACCAAAATGTGCAAGTGTGTGTATGTGTATTTTAAAAATGGGAGAAATCATCTTGTTTTAGAAAATGAGTTTGGACAAATAATAAAGCCTATGAAACAAACATTTTCTTGGGACAAAACCATGTCTTAGATGATTAAAGATTGCAGTTTTATCACCCAAGAAAGGTTAACGTCTTAAGCCTAAGGGTGACCGTTCAAGGTCGGGTGGAGAACTTGGCATCTCAAACCTTTGGGTGACCTTTCGAGGTCGGGTGGGGAACTTGGCGTCTCAAACCTTTGGGTGACCGTTCAAGGTCGGGTGAGGAACTTGGCGTCTCAAACCTTTGGGACCTAGGTGGATATTTTTCATCCTTTCCGAAGGAACGGGCGTGACTCTCCTTTGGTCAGAGGCAAAGATTCGGGCATGACACTCATTTGGTCAGAGGTAAAGGTTCAGGCATGACACTCATTTGGTCAGAGGCAAAGGTTCGGGCATAACACTCATTTGGTCAGAGGCTAAGGCATTTGGGCATGACACCAAGGGGTCAGAGACTAAGGCATTTGGGCATGACACTCACTCGGTCAGAGTCGAGGACTCGGGCATGACACTCATTTGGTCAGAGGCAAGGATTCGGGCATGAAACTCATTCGGTCAGAGGCAAGGATTCGGGCATGAAACTTATTCGGTCAGAGGCAAGGATTCGGGTATGACACTCATTCGGTCAGAGGCAAGGATTCGGGCATGACACTCATTCGGTCAGAGGAAAGGACTCAGGCGTGACACTCATTTAGTCAGAGGCAGGGAATCGGGCATGCCGCTCATTCGGTCAGAGGCAAGGGTTCGGGTATGACACTCATTCGGTCAGAGGCAAAGGTTCGGGCGTGACACTCATTTGGTCAGAGGAAGGGACTCGGGCATGACACTCATTTGGTCAGAGGCGAGGTTCGGGCGTGACACTCATTTAGTCAGAGGCAAGGTCTCGGGCATGACACTCATTTGGTCAGAGGCAAGGTTTGGGCGTGACACTCATTTGGTCAGAGGCAAAGTCAACATGGGCTTACGTCAAGGACTGCCCTTCTCATTTTAAGTTTTTTTCTCAAGATGGACCCTCCGGGCGACCTAAATTTTGCTTCACATGGGGCCACTCGGGGGGACCTAATTCTAATCTCAAAACGGTCGCTCGGGGGACCTAATTTTCGTTTTACAACGGTCGCTCGGGGGACCTAACTCTTATCTCAAGACGGTCGCTCGGGGGACCTAATTTTCATTTCACAACGGTCGCTGGGGGGACCTAATTTTCATCCCACAATGGTCGCTTGGGGGACCTAATTTTATCTCACAACGGTCGCTCGGGGGACCTAATACTTTTCTCAAGACAGTCGCTCGGGGGACCTAATTTTCATTTCACAACGGTCGCTCGGGGGACCTAATACTTTTCTCAAGACAGTCGCTCGGGGGACCTAATTTTCATTTCACAACGGTCGCTCGGGGGACCTAATTTTCGTCTCACAATGGTCGCTCGGGGGACCTAATTCTCATCTTTGCTGGGCTTACGTCAGGGACGACCTAATTTTTGTCTCAGAGGGTCGCTCAGGGGGACCTAAATTTTATCTCAAAAGGTTCACTCGGGGGACCTAAATTTTATCTCAAAAGGGTCGCGCGGGGGACCTAAATTTTATTGCAAAAAGGGGTCGCTCGGGGGACCTAGACTTTTCTCAAAATGGGTCACGCGGGGGACCTAGACTTTTCTCAAAATGGGTCACGCGGGGGACCTAGACTTTTCTCAGAATGGTCACTCGAGGGACCTAAGTTTTATCTTTAAAGGGTCGCTCGAGGGACCTAAATTTTATCGCAAAAAGGGGTCGCTCGGGGGACCTAGACTTTTCTCAAAATGGGTCACGCTGGGGACCTAGACTTTTCTCAAAATGGTCACTCGAGGGACCTAGACTTTTCTTCAAAATGGTCACTCGGGGGACCTAAGTTTTATCTTGAAAGGGTCGCTCGGGGGACCTAAATTTTATCTCAAAAGGGTCGCTCGGGGGACCTAGACTTTTCTCAAAATGGGTCACGCGGGGGACCTAGACTTTTCTCAAAATGGTCACTCGGAGGACCTAAGTTTTATCTTAAAAGGGTCACCTGGGGGACCTAAGCTTTTTAAACAAGGGTCACTCAGAGGACCTAAATGTTCTCAAAAGGGGCTTGACTCTCACTTGGTCAACCGGGTCAACATGGGCTTACGCCTAGGACCGCCTAATTTTTCTCTGGGTCGCGCGGGGGACCTAAATCTTCTTATCTCCTATGGGCTTACGTCACTTGGGGACTGCCGGGCAAAGGCTTTGACCTAAAATGGCCACTCCGGGTATAAAGGTTTTCTTAACCTAACATAACCGCTTCGGGTCAAAACAGGTCTTACGTCCACTTGGACTGCCGAGAGAACAACGGATTTGACTGTCATTTGGTCAATCCTAAAGGTTTGGTCAACTTGGCTCTATGGGAGAGGGTTGACTACAAGACTGGTCTTACGTCATCTTTGACTGCCGAAGCAAAAGCTCACAAAACTCACCCTCAAATGGCCAATGCAATTTGAAAGGGGAAAAACATTATTTTCACAAAATATACCCTCAAATGCCCAATGCAATTTGGAAGGGGACAACAAACACATTTTTTTTTCCTTTTAAAATACACCCTCAACCGCCCAATGCGAATTGAAAGGGGACTAATAAACACATTTTTTTTTCAAAATATTCATTCCTCAAAGCAAATCTTTTAACGAAGCATGTCAGTCAAATTTTTGATTTTAATTTAACCACGAGGTTTATTCTGCATAAAGTCCTTAGGAGTTTCATCCATTCTTTAGGAGTGGTCGGGAGTAGAGGACCCTTTTGTCGTTGATGTTGGGGTAGCCCCATGTCCTTGCAATCGTCAATGCCGGGGTAGCCCCATGTCCTTGTCGTCATTGGGGTAGCTCCATGCCCTTGCCGTTACTGATGTCGGGGTAGCCCCAATGTCATCTCTTGGCCTTTGGCGTTGGCGTAGACCCAACATGACCTTTGAAGTGAGGTTAGGAACCCATCCCTTTTTCATGACGCACCCTTTCTTTTGCCTAGGCCGCCCTTGCGGGTTTTTCAACCTAGCGGGCTAATTTTTTGCGTCTTTTATGGCACACCCTGTCTTTTGCCTAGGCCTCCCTCATGGGTTTTCAACCTAGCGGGCTACACTTTTGGTGCCTTTCTTTCTCTCTTCTTTTTTTATGAGTGATCCAGCCGACTGGATAGAACGGGGACTTAAGATATCTTTTCGAGGAAACATGTAGGGGCATTTATTTAGGCGGGAGAGAGTCCCTCAATGCGGGTGAGCTCTTTAAGCAATATATCATGAAAGGGGAGGAAGCCCTTGCTTGACAGAATACAAGTGTTTAGCTCTTTCCTAAGATGGAGAAAAGAAGACTTGTTGAGACATTTGAAATTTGCCTTAGTTAATATCATCAAATGATTGCTTGAATGGACCATGTTTGTCATTAGGTCAGGATTATAGCAAGCAATTAGCCTTAGCATGTATAAATGTTGTGATCAATTAAGATTAAGATTCGATCAATGGCAAGATCAAAAGGTGTTTGTGGGGAATTGGTCCTTCTCTGGTAAATTGGTCATTGATGGGACCAAGGGGGAGAGGTTTGGCTACTTTGGGAAAGCCATGGTTTGACCGTTCTTTCTCATGCTGTGACCGGACCCGAAGGTTGCCTACGTTCCCCTCAGTTTGAGGAGCTCAGGTCGCCGTAGTTCGGCCATGGGCCGTCTTTTGCTGAAGTTGACTTTCTTTTGATGTCGTCTCGGAGGACGTTGCTCGTTTCCTCTTTGCGGTGAACTCCTTGGGATAGACCTCTTGGGGTGAACCTTCTTTGGTGTGAACGGGCCTTTCTTTCCGCCATTTCCTTTCCTTCTTTTCATACATTCATTTTCTTTCCCTCTTCTCCTCTTTTTTTTTTTTTTTTTGGGAGGAGGTAAACATTAGCCCCAGCTCGCTCTTTCGGGCATTGGCTCCTTTGTAGCCCCTTGGTGGCGTGCCTGTTACTTTGGGCCGACTTTGAAGATTCCCGGAAACCCTATGCTTGGTCGCACATGTGTGAGCACTGTCACATCTCGGTGGTCGAGTAACAACGTCCTCACCTTTTCACTGTCTCGGGATGCCTTCGATGTGCATCAAGAATTGGTTTTGGAAAGGTGTATCGGGTTGTGTATCGGGGAAGTGTATGAGGGAAGACTTGCCATTAATGGTTTCTTCATGCCAATTCATCACAACATTTATTCACATTAAGATTAATTGTTTGCATTTAGCATTTCTCATTCGTGTTAGGTCCATTCGTCCTTAATGAGTCGTCATTGACTAGTATACTTAGGAGTCAATTCATCATTTTGGGGACGTAGCAATCAATTGATAATAACAAGCAAGGCAATTTCAAGAGTAAATGTATATTGCAAATAATGTCTCAAGTCTAGGGATAAGAGAATGAAAAAGACTCTTTTATATAGATAACTCTGTACAAACATGTCCGAGTACGGACCTTTGCAAAAATAAAAAGACACAGTCCGAGACGGACTTTTGGTGAAAGTCTATATCCTACGAAGCTGGAAGACTCACCATTTTTTTTTTAGGGATGGGCTCCTTTAAAGTGCGATGGTCCGTTTTCTTCCTCAATTGTTGGAGGGTTTGTCGGTGGTACATTCCATGTCTTCCACGGGGAACTCGGGTTCCTTGTCGTTGGGAAAGACGTCGCAAGGTCTCCACTTGGCTTGGCATTGCAATCGCCGGATTCGTCTTTGGCAATCTCCTTTTGGTGGCTCCCTTTTAAGGGGCGTAACCTCGCGCATGGCATTCGGCGAAGGTACGGATCTCCATTTGATGTAGCCGCCTTTGGGCCTCCGAGGCATGGGTCTCTTCTCGTGGACGGTGTCCCAATCCTACTCACGTGGATGGAAGTCTCAGACGCCATTTCAGATGTGGGCTCCTTGGTTGATGTTTCCGGTGAACAAGACCGCAAAGGACTTTAGCATTTTAAACCTCGAGGTGAAATTATAACCATGATTTGAGAGGAACGCCTCATTAGCGGATTAGCCTTTTGGAAAAGAGTTGACCTCTTATTTTAAGAAAACTTGATCTCCGAATTTCTTTTTTTTTAAATGAGGATTGACACACACATTTTTTTTTAAAGGATTGACCGGGCCGAAGCTGCCTACGTTCCCTTCACCACGAGGGAGGGGGTCCCACGCGATGAGAGGCTCAGGTCACCGTAGTTCAGACTGGTTTAGAATTCTAAGAGGAAAAGAAGAACATGACTGACTTCTTGGGAGATAACGGGGATCCACCCAAAGACTTGAGTGACTTCCTAGGGGACCGCGCCTAGGGTTCCAACGGAAGTCTTAATGGGGACCTAGGGGACAACGCCTAGGGTTCCTCAAATTTTCAACGGGAAACTTAGCGGGGATTTCGACGGGAATCACAACGGGGAACTAGGGACTATGCCTAAGGTTCCAACGGGAATCTCAACGAGGATCACAACGGGGAACTAGGGACTATGCCTAAGGTTCCAACGGGAATCTCAACGAGGATCACAACGGGGAACTAGGGACTATGCCTAAGGTTCCAACGGGAATCTCAACGAGGATCACAACGGGATCACAACGGGGATCACAACGGGATCACAATGGGGATCACAACGGGGAACTAGGGACTATGCCTAAGGTTCCAACGGGAATCTCAACGAGGACCACAACGGGGATCACGACGGGAGTTTCGGAGGATAACGGGGATTCGTCCGAAGACTTAACAAAATCACTTAACGGAAGTCTCGGAGGATAACGGGAATCCGTCCAAAGACTTAACAAAATCACTTAACGGAAGTCTGGGAGGATAACGGGGATCCGTCTAAAGACTTTAACGAAATCACTTGACGGAAGTCTTGGAGGATAACGGGGATCCGTCCAAAGACTTAACAAAACCACTTAATGGAAGTCTTGGAGGATAACGGGGATCCATCCAAAGACTTAACGAAACCACTTAACGGAAGTCTTGGAGGATAACGGGAATCCGTCCAAAGACTTAACAAAATCACTTAACAGAAGTCTTGGAGGATAACGGGGATCCATCCAAAGACTTAACGAAATCACTTAACGGAAGTCTTGGAGGATAACGGGAATCCGTCCAAAGACTTAACAAAATCACTTATCGGAAGTCTTGGAGGATAACGGGGATCCGTCCAAAGACTTTAACGAAATCACTTGATGGAAGTCTTGGAGGATAACGGGGATCCGTCCAAAGACTTAACAAGATCACTTAACGGAAGTCTTGGAGGATAACGGGGATCCGTCCAAAGACTTTAACGAAATCACTTGATGGAAGTCTTGGAGGATAACGGGGATCCGTCCAAAGACTTAACAAAACCACTTAATGGAAGTCTTGGAGGATAACGGGGATCCGTCCAAAGACTTAACAAGATGACGCTTGTTAACGCAAGAATGCGATGCATTAAAGACAAGAAGCACAAATGGAACAAACTCATGCAATGCACAATTATTTATTCATCCAAGTTTACTTAAAAAGCAATTTTATTCCTAAATGGTTGGAAAAGATTTCTCTTCTTTTTCGCAACTACTCTAATTCCTAGATCAGTGGAGGCCATCACTACGCCTATAGACCCCTCGTTTTTCACCTATCTTGCACACTCCCGAGGATGGACTGTCCCAGGTGAGGGTCCTATAGGGAAAGCGGCTTCCACCGACCAAAAGAAACGAACCTAGGGTCTAGTGCATCGCAAGATTCCCAATGCGTGAGCCATCCCAATCATGATTAAGCCCCAGTTAAGATCAAGATTCTTCTTAGGGACTTAAGGGACTTCCGGCATAACCTCATTTTGATGAGGGATCTCGAATCTTATCCTTGGGCTTAAGGATGATTAGTATGGACCATTCATTAGGGTTTGACAACACGGTGTCACCCTATCCATAACACATGACTTAGGTTAATCATAGTCAACATTAACGCATAAGTCAAGGACCGGGTCAAAGTTGACCTTGGTCACACTTGTTTTCACAAGGAGTCGTGAGTCGGGCATTAACTTGGCCATAATTATACTCGGACATGTATTAGGGACGTGGTAACGTGAACTAGACAAAAAACCAACCAAAGTCACGGTATTTGTGTGTCGCGGACATGTGTGGTTGACTCGGCTCGGAAGGGGAGGTGGAATGGACCCGTGCGCGCTCGAAGGGAACAAGAGCGCCAATCGAGCTGCATCTGGCATCCATCCCGGGTTTAAAGGGTATTTGGAACATGCAAGGTCAAGTGCGCGTAGTGTGACGCCTTTCTATGTTCCCTTTTGAGTCAAAATAGAAATTTTCAATCCATTTTAATATCTTGAGCAATGTATGGACAAGTATGATGAACAAGTAATTTACACAAGTAATCAAACAATGATATGAACAAACGAGAACAAGCAAGTAAGCAAGGCTACTTAACAAGTAAGAATCACAATTTGTACATGGAAGGTTTGTACACAACCAAAGGTTTTTGAAACCAAAACTTTCACATCAAGAGCAACCTTTTGAAAATCATTTGCACAAAAAGGTTGTGCACAACCAAAGGTTTTGAAACTCCATTTTTTGCTAAGAAAAAGAAGGTAAATTTACACAAGGAGAGGCTGTAAATTAGAACCTGGACAAGAAGAAGCAAGATGGCCATTAGAATGTTTCTGCCTTGGCACAAAATCTTTGAATTGAAACATTTTGTGGGCCCTTCCAAAGTAGCCGTACGGCTATGTCATCCGTCCCATTCTTTTTTGCAAATTTTCAGCTTCCAATCATCAAGCCCCAGTTCATTGCATTCCAGAACAGTTCCATTCCTTCAAAATCAAAACAGAAACACAAAACACATAAATTAGGCACAAAGTCAACAAACGGGGACGAGAGTTTGACCCACACATAAATGTCCCCAAAGCTTCTAAAAAGAAGTTTGAGAACATTTAATTCCCCAGCGGAGTCGCCACTGTAAGGATCCCGCCCCAAAACAACAAGTTTCAAAGGCGAAATACCAAACACGGTTAACTTCATACACAAAAAACGGAGTCGCCACATTAAATTAATTTTAAACCCAATTTAATGAAAATGGTTAGAGAAGATGAGTTCGGAGGTCACGTTACACTTTGGGAAGAACTTATACGAAGTTCACTCAAAGTTCCTCGAAAAAAATAATGTTTGTAGACCAAAATGTGCAAGTGTGTGTATGTGTATTTTAAAAATGGGAGAAATCATCTTGTTTTAGAAAATGAGTTTGGACAAATAATAAAGCCTATGAAACAAACATTTTCTTGGGACAAAACCATGTCTTAGATGATTAAAGATTGCAATTTTATCACCCAAGAAAGGTTAATTTGAAAGAATTGAAAATATGCATCTTTTCTTGGATCAAACCATGGCTTGGATGAATAAAGATGAGAGATTTATCATCCAAGCAAGGTAATCATTTACAAGTTTTGACAATAAAGAATTTTCTTAGGCTAATCATCACTTGGGTGGATAAAAATTGGGGCTTTATTACCCAAGGGAGATAATCAAGAAAAGACTTGAAATAAAGACTTTGAACATTAAAAATGACATAAATATGAGGTGCTTGACAAGGGAAAGACTTAACATAAATTAAAGTGCTTGAATGGACAAGACTTGCAATATTGAATGACATTAATGTAAAACCCACTCACACTTGCATTAATGTAAAATTGCACAAAAACATAACAAGTCTTAGATTAATCCTTTGGTTTAGAACCCACACTCATGAATAATACATGAAGGGCACCATGGATCTCAAGGCTTGGTTCCAAGTTAATAAAAGACATTAAGTAAATGACATTAATTTAACAAATGCTCCTCTCCACTTGGTTCATCATTTTTAATACACCATGAAGTGTAAGATGAGACCATTTGAGATCAAGGGAGCATTTGGATCCCAATCATATAAAGACTACATTTTTAAGCCAAATGATCAAAGATCATATCCCAAAGAAAGAAAAATAGAATGAGATGAAGAAGAAGATTTCAACAAAATAAAGATTTGATTTTTTAAGCAAGCTTGGGGTAAATCATTAATTGATTGACCCAAGTTTGCTTATTTCCTTTTCCTACTTGGAGATCATGGACTCCAAGATTTCACTCACATGGTTTGCTCACCATCTCACACTAATCACATCAATGAGACCAAAGATGAGAGGGATACTACACTTGGTAGTTATTCACCATCATCTAAGGTAAGCCATGACCTCTCCCTAATCACTCAATTTTGGATGAGAGATAATTTTGGCATAGTAACTTTGCTCCAAGAAATCCCCCCTTAAATGGGTAGAGGAGGCCTCTATTTATAGTGGGAATTAGGGACTTGTTTGCAATTTGGGGTAACATTTTGGTCTCTCAACTATGGACTTGGGCACCAAGCAAAAGGGGGATATTTTCACTTTAATCCCTCAACTATTGCCTTGTGACTTGCTTAGGGGCTAAGCATAAAAATGGGTTGGAATTGGTCACAAAATGGGCCCTTAAAATGGGTCATATTTACTCACAAAATGATCACAAATTGGGTTGAAATTGGATCATTTTTGTGCACAAAATGGAGCACAAAGGGCTGGGCATAAGGTTTTCCAGAAAGGGCATGTGGGTGACCAAAAGTGGGGTGAAGGGCAAACAAGGTCGTGACACGTGGAGGCTTTGAGGGGAGGGAGACACCAAGGGCGACCAACCAATCACAGCGCAGCAAGTGGGGGGGCTGTCGGGCGCTTGAAGGCCACGCGGGGACAAGGCGAGTGGAGGGACGACCGCGGGTGGCTGGGCGAACGAGGGAAGGACGCGTGGCGGGCTTGTCGGCTGGCGTGTGCGTTTTGAGAAAACGCATAACGTATATGCGCCCGTTTCCTTTGGGCGATTTTCAGATAATCCCCACAAAGTCCTTTTGGGCTTTGTGGGGGTAAAACCCGAGGTCCTTGGACCTTTTTCAATTCCTGAAAGGTCCCTCCCTTTCCTAATGTGTTCTAAAAATGACCAGAAAGCCCCCAAACTTCAGGAATGGCTTTGTTAATACCCAAAAGGCCCTTGTAACCTAAATTTTACCCAAATCACCCCTAAGTTCCACAACTTAATTATCTTAAGCGCGACGATCCGGATCGGGGTACTTACAATACGGAGTCTTGTTGTGAAGTTTGTTGATGAGGGAATGATTTTGAGTAAAACATGCTGTGTTAATAGCTTCTTCCCAAAAGTACTTAGGCAATTTCGCTTCAGCTATCATCGTCTTTCCCGCTTCAATCAATGTTCTATTCTTTCTTTCCACAACCCCATTTGTTGAGGAACTCCAGCGGTTGAGAAGTTGTGATCTATCCCATGATCGTCGCAATATCGAGCAACACCGTTGTTCTTGAATTCTGTTCCATTGTCGGATCGAACACTAACGATGTCATCTTCTTTTTGGGTTTGGAGCAGTCGAAATAAGGTGGTTAAGATGTCCTAACAATCGTCTTTTGAGATCATCATTTCCACCCATGTATATCTTGAATAATCATCCACCACAACTAGAGTATACTTGTTCTTTCGAATACTTGCAGTGGTGACTGGTCCAAATAGATCAATGTGGAGCAGTTGTAAACATTTAGAAGTTGAGGGATTGGTCTTGCTGGAGAAAGATTTCTTCGGTTGTTTGCCAAGTTGACACGCGGCACACTTCTTGTCATGATGATCAGCAACCTTGGGAAGTCCTTTAACAAGGTTATTCCTGCTGCGTTTAGATAGATATTTGAAGTTCTGTAGACACCCCGATCTCGTACCCCTTAAACAACCATTTGATTCGGTCTAAACGCGATAATCGACCTAAAATCCCAGATTTGGCCGTTCGGGATTACCGTACGCCTTATCGGTGCATCGGATGGAAAAACCATGTCCGGATTCATGATCAGGGCTCAAAACCGGGTAAATGGGCACATTCTAAAATATTCGCGTGCGCGGACCCATGAACGGGTCACGCACCCATAAAAGGCCTTTTACTTGTCATCTTGTGCATTTAAAATTATATTATGATATTTCCTTACTTTTTAACATATTTTAGACATACCGTCTTGACCAGAAAAATAATCCGAGCAACTTTCATGTTGGGCTCGCGGACAACCGGGACAACGAAGCACGCACGACGGAGCAGTTGCGGAGCGGAAAGACGGAGCCGAAATGAAAGCCACACAAGCACGTCAATGACCCATGCTTGCTGGCTATGTGGGAATTCAACAAATGGGGTGAGTCATATTGGAGGAACCAATCAAGGCACGCCACGTGGCAAGAGAAAAGAAAAAAAAAAATTAAAAAGGAAAAGAAAGCTTTTCTCCCTAGTTTTCTCTTGGATTTTCAAGCAAAAAATGATGTCATTATGGCCACCTCCATCAAGGCCATCCGGGCAAGCAACCACCACCCCCCATACTACCTCTACTCTAGGGGCATTTTGGTCCAAGAAAACTTACCTCCCTCCTCCTTATACTTCCTATGTTGATCCAAGAAAAGGGGGGTCATATTATTTATTCAACACACACATTCCCTACACCATTCTCTCCAACTTGCACCCTTGTTCTTACCACCACCACCACTCCTCCACCACATCTCCACCACTTCTACACCACTCAAACACCTCAAACAACTCACCCCAAACACTCAAGCAACAACAACAACAACTTCAACTCAATCAAAACAAAAGGAAGTCTTCCCTTGGTAGACAAAGGAAGCACAACCCCACCTCTTGAGCTAGGTAAGACCTCTAGGTAAACTTTGAAACCTTAGCAATGTAAATAATTATGTAACTTGGTTTGGGACCTAGTCAACTAATGGCTAGGTCTCCCTCATTTTTATGCTTTCATCCATGTAAAAACTCATGATATGGCCATGTAAATAATGGATATTTGTTGTTAATATTTAAGTCATCAAGTTTGCATGCTTTCATTAAATTCAATATGCTCATTTCTCCAAGTTATACATACAAATTTTCATCTTTCCATGAATCTGCCCTCTTCTCCCATTCTTATGTATATTCATGTTTAGATTAGCTTTTAGAGTAAAATAATCCTGTGATAATTATCTTAACATGTTAAATAATAAATTCCATGAGTTTCATAACTTGGTTTTAAGTTTTGGTCACGTTTTGAAACCCCTCTTTGTGACTTAAACAAGCAGTTTTCATACTATGCCCGAACTAATGTTTTTCATGCTCTTGGAACTCCATCTTAAAGTGGTTTCTAGGCTTAAGTCAAAGCATGAAAGTTGTTCATAATGTGTTTAAGTTCGTGCTCGTGGAGTTTCATGTTCATATTACATGTTTAGCTTAGGTTTTCATGCTTATCTTTGAGTTCCAGATGTGCTGTCCAGTGTATCTTTCTCTGTACCATGCTGCCTTCTTGTATTTAAAACTCTGTCAAAACCTGGTTTTTTTGGCTTAAGTCAAAACAAAAATTTTGTTCCCAATGAACCCAGGAAAGTGTAAATATTTTTACATATTTTTTAGATCTCCAAAAGTCCCCTTTTTCGTCCCTCCTTCAGACTTCCAAATTCCAGAATTGGCATTCTCAGCTTCTGACACCAAAATGTCAGAGATTATTTGAACCACTTAAACTCATCATCTGAACCTAATATTTGGGTTACTTCATTTATCGAATGTGTAGTTCAACTTTCATTCTTTGTGTTTTCCAAGATTCATGAGTCTCGATGCAGTAAATTGGTTCTGAATGTATGAAGGTCATGACTTTCCTGTGCTGAATGCTCCTTGTGATTATTGTTCTTATTATCATTTGAGCTCAAAGAACTAATCAATGATCTCTAAAAATCTGGGAGTAAATCCCAATTTCTAGTTTTGGATTTGAATAAGTCTAAGCCAGGTACATAAGCTGGGGGACGGAGAATGGCGCCGTATCCAATGGTCGAAACCGCGACGTGGACATTTATTCTTTCATGGGATTTATCCCATTCTTTTCATATACATGTATTATTTGTACAATATTCCCCCTTTCCCCTTTAATTGTCTTGCTTGTCTATTTGATTCAAAACCCTTTTCGAAAACCAATCGAGAATCCACCCAAACCGATTCCCAGTTGCGATCAAGTAAATCGACCTAGACTAGGAAGACTCCTTGTACATACAAAACACATTTTTCTCAACGTTAGGATATAAAATACATTTTAAAAAGGCAAACTAAAGTGAAGCGTAGGCGGAAGCATGCTAGAGACCGAAAGGGCGAGCGGATTTCCTAACACCTTCTCCTCTCGTAACATAGCCCCCGAACCCACTTTTCAATCAAAAAGGTTTTATCTCTATTTTTCTAAATAAAATGAGGTGGCGACTCTTCTTTTCAAAACCAAAGTAGGGTAACCATTATGAGAAACCGAGCGGATTCCAGCCGCATTTCGCACGGATCCTCATGCGGGTACGGGCGCGGGCTCTCACAGTAGCGACTCTGCTGGGGAACGTTTTTTCTAAAAGTGGGCTAGACTCAATTTTCTGTGCTTTCGCCATTATTTGCTTTTGCCTTGTATATACTTGTCCTAACTTTGTTTTGCAGGTTTTTCTTTTATATGTGTAAATAAAAAGAAAATAAAAAACAAAAACAAAAATTGTGCTTTTTCTTTCTTTCAAAAAAAATATTTTTTTCAAAATAGAGACCTCACACACATTCACATTTTCAAACTTGCGACTTAGCAACCGTACAAACCTTAGGGGGTGTTACCCGGTGAGTTAAGGGGGGTCACCGATCCTCCGATAGGGCTCCCGATTGACATTCCCGCCCCAAAGCGCGGCTACTAGTCGTCGCTGCGGGTGTAAGCTACATGCAAGCCATCCATCAAAAGCCTCGATGTCCGAATTTTCAAAATGACACGTCCTCGACTTTAAGCCGGTTTTTGTCTAATAATTTCTCTTCAACCCTATGCATTCCTAAAAGGTTATAAACAACCTAAAGTGTGGATATTTTGGAACGATTGGGTTGACCCGAAATTATCAAGACCTTCACATAGACTGTAACCCGAATGGTGAATCCCAGAAAGAGTATAGGCCCTTCGCTAGGGGTTTTGGACGGCCATTAGTACAAATGAAAAACGTTGGTCCTATACTTTGGAGACGGTATCCACTGTTCCAGGATTAAATCATCAAACGTGTCAAAACAAAGAAAAGTGATTGTCCGGTTTCTTAGGTTTTTGGGCGTTGCTTGCGCTTCAACCTTTTTCGAAAATGATACTTTTTTTCCCTTTGTGCTTTTATTCTTCTACATAAAAGAAAGCCCATTTCAAAATCTAAAACATTCTCTTTCCAATCCATTTTTGTAGAGGGAGAATCTCGCTTCTTTTTCTAGCGCGACATTCAAGGTCCGTTCCAAGCATCACTTTGATCAAGGTCTACTCCGGGCTCTCTCATCAAGAATGGCCAACAGCGGACAGAAATCAGGAAATGGAACTAGGGGCTCATTCAACTTTGAGCCGAATCCTACAATGGAGGAATGGTTGAAAGAGCGTTTGGAGGCACATACAGATCTTATGTTAAGGTTCTTCCAAGAATGTCAAAAGGAAATGGCTAACCGCGTTGTGGTTCTTTTATCTGACCAACCGAAGCTTAAGAATGCTATGCAGACTTGTCCTGGTCCAGATGCAACAAAGGAAGGAGCCTCGTTTGAGATGCTTAATCAAGATGTGAAGAATGACGAGTCACCTCTTTCAGAGATGCAACCAATGCTTAACAATCATATGGTGGCCCATTCCCCTCTAGCCATTCTAGAAGCATAAAAAATCAGTACCACATTGGTTCCTTTTGGCCATGATACACTCCCAGAACGAATTTCAGATCCAGAATGCGAACGAGGGCTCAGCGACCCTTTGCCAACTTGCTACCCGATCATCACACAAGAATCCGCAAAGCATGAGTTCCTTTCGGTTACACTCCCTAATCAAGATGATGAGACATAGCCTGATAAGTCTCCCGATTTTAAAGGTCAGCAGGGGCTCATCGATCCCCTATCAGATTGCTCTGTGGTCGAATTGACGAAAGATGATAATGCTTTAGTCATGTCCCCTGATCAAGAATCCGATTGCGAAAAGGTGGATCCTCTTATCCCAGAAAGTCATGGAAGGCTCAATGACCCTCTAGCAAGTTATCCTGTGGCTCCAAGAGCAAGAATTATCAATCTCAAGGGTAGTTCATCCATAAGCAAAGAGTTACAATAGAAGCTCAACAAATCTCTAAAGATGAATGGGTGTGTTTCTAAGTCCCCTGGATCGGGTAAATCTTTTTGTGTCGATGATAGCTCATTATTCTCCTCTAAAGACGGCCCAATGGCTACCGCAGATGTATTTTCCAGATTGAAAGATACCCCGGGCATTTCACGAATTAAAAGGAGAAGAAATGATCAATACTTAGGTCATGTAGATGTTCCGTATGGCATGTCGTCCCAATGGCTAACGATGCCACTTTTTAGAATGGGTCATGATGGGGTCCTGTGGCCTATACAAGAATGCAAGATTCTCCGCCCGTCACATCCGACTCCGTACCATAGCAAGTATTTTGAATACCATGGTCGAGCCTCGCATGATACTGATAAGTTTTATACTATCAAGGAGAAAATTCGTAATCTCATCAAGTCTCAAAAACCTGAATCAAGCACCTAATGCAGGAAATGGTTATCCTAGGGGCTCACTGAACCCCAAGGAAGGAGTTCTCTTTTGTTTGATGATGACCGCAGTTTACTGACGCGAGAAAATGTTCCTTTTGTGAATAATGGAAGTTTACCGACCCGAGGGATTATGTCTCCTTTTGCTGTGAATAGGGCACACCGCCCAACTCTAATCCCTTTTGCTTTCGGGCCCGTCCTAAAATGCGCTCACACTTTTTTTGCTTTCCAACTCCATGCTTGCGTGTCATCTTTTCTGTAATATATTTATTTGCTTGCTTTTCTTGTACATACGTTTTCAGTTAATGAACTTGCGTTATAATCAAGTGCCTTAATAATCACGTATTTTGTAAATTTGGTCCCACAAATGATTAATCTCACTTAATTAAAAGCAAACAATAATAAATGGGACTAATTTTAGATTGCGATTAATTGAGGTGAGAACTAGGGTCGACAGTGCTCAATGGGATTCACAAACGAAGGCAATCAACGAAGTTCACGAAGGCGATCGACAAAGTCATCCGACGAACGAAGATTTCAGGGTGCAATCAAGGGCATAATCAAAGAGGCCAATCAAATGGTAAAGGCCGAAGATTATCACAGTCATGCCAACGCAAGTGTCGGCGATTTTCCTTTAATGTATGATGCATTGTAAATTCTCGCATATTGTATGTTTATATTTTTGTAAAAATTTTTGTATTCCGCACGCTATGATGTTTCTTCTTGAGTGCAAAAAAATAAATAAAAATAAAATAAAATCGAAAGAGAGCAAAAAAGGGGAGGTAAAAAAAAAAAAAAAAAAAAGAAGAAGAAGAAGAAGCATTATTCATTTATTTTGGTACATATTCCATTCGCTTTGTTATTTAATTCAATTGTTTTAGAAAGGATATTGCGACACTACAAATTCATGTGTGTGCCGTCAACGATGGCAATTGGCATTTCATTATGAAGATTTCATCACTTGTTGCACAAAGGCAAGGCATGGACCGAGGGTCCGACAATCTCATGTGACGTTATCAATTTCAAGGAGCACCGCGTATGCGAGGCCAATCTGCACTAAAGAAGATCTCGATCTTTCAACTTTGGGCAAGCACCATCAACGACGACAACTGGTGTCTTTTGTTGGAGACCAACATGCTCTGCCAAACCCTTACACTGAGGGAGCCCTGCGGCCAAAGGTCATACAGCCTCTAATCAATCTCAAAAAGTGCGACAACGACGACAAGGACCTCCCACCCACGAGGTCAACAGGCGGTGCTAATTACAATTGTTTGGTGGTGTTCTCATCTCGATTTGTCACGGTCTAATTTGAGTCCAAATAAATCTTTTCTAAAAAATAGAAATTAACTTTTTGATTTTGAAGCACTTGACCATTAATGCGAATTCTAATCTTGAGTCATTGATTTCGAATGTGAGCAATTTCCTCGAGTCTAGGGGCTTCCCCCTACTCTCGTCCTTCCGTCAATTTTTTCTGCGCAAACACAATGTCAAAGATCCCACGGGATCTTTCTTTGCTTTCCCAAAACACTGGCCTTGTGCCTTCCCCAATCAATTCCTGTAATTTGTCATAGCAAGGGAGGCGAGGGAATGTGATCCTCTGACTCTCAAAATCCAAAATCGGGAAGTATGCTCAAATGAATGAATGTGAACTGGGGCTGCGCGTCAGGATTCAGAAATGATAGATGGGTTCCCCGTTAATGCAAAACGTCTCAGGGGTAGGACAACTCTCACAGATAGTTGGTCCTTGGAAGTTTTAACATCAAAAATCATCAGAATTTGTGAGACAACCATCACAGATGGTTAGGTCCCTTTCAAGAGAATCATCGGAGGGAAGTTTTTTCAGATTAGCAGTTTGGGCCACAGGTCACAAAGCTCAATCACCGGCAATACTGGGGGCTGTGTATAATTGGTTAATTCTCGAAGGCAGTTGATTTCCCCATCAAAGCGTCGAATGGAAATGTGACTATCACAATGTGTGAGTTACTCCCAGCAGCGAAACATCAAATCTGCAACAACTCTCAACGACAGTTAGGTCCCAAAGCAGTATGAGTATCAAGGCATGGAGCTGCCTCGAACCGATGAACAGTACAAGAATCACCTTGGGATAGCAGTAGGGGCTTCAGAACCTATGACTGCTTTTACAAACAGCGAGGTCCTCAGAAAATGATTCGTCAAATGTGGGGCTGATCCTTGACAAAGTGGGGGCTTTCATGATTGAAGATCTGGGGGCTGATTCTGAAAAGGCACTGGGCTTCCGCAACTGACATCTGGGGGGCAAGGCAAAGTAATCCACCAGGAGAGACACTGTCGAGTAAACTTGATCAAATGGGTGTAGAGAATTGACCTTTCGAGTACTCGCGCTAGGCCTCCAACTTCGCTTCACCATATATCTCACCATGACTCTCGTTCCTTGCAAAGTTTTCAAAAGAAAATGCACAGTTCATTCCTTTCCCGATTTTCCCTCTTTGCACATAAACATTTTGTTCATTTTATAAAAAGCAAACGCTGAAATGCAAGCAATGCACACGTGTCAAAAAAAAAATGAAAAAAAAAGAGAGAGTGTTTTCAATTCTGAAAGAAAGATGGCAAGATTTAAATTTCAAAATCATTTGCAAAGGAAATCCTCGTTTGAAGTCCTTCAATCATCAATGACAATGAGAAGTTTTTGAAGTGAAAAATGCGCGCTATGATATTGCATACTTGTGAAAATCTTTTGCGGGTGTCCAAATCTAAATCTCATGCAGTTACCCCATCGCAAGAAGGGTCATCTCCAACAAATCGTCTGTCAATCAAATTGTGTTTTTCGAGTTTTTCACAAACTCGAACTACGTAAGGTCTGATTCCCGAAAGGGATACGTAGGCAGCTTGCTTCGGCGAGTCCGACCACAAACACATCGAAATGATGGAAAGCGAGCAGTTCTCAACGTGATATGTTCTTTATCTCTCGATCTTTTAATCATGATGATTTGGTTGCGTGTATGACACACTCTCTGCACATGAATGTCACGATATATATGTATGCTTGTGAAAGTTCTTATGCAGGTACTCAAATCCAATCTCCGAGGCTAGGTCACGTCCAAACCCCTCAAGAAAGGTCTTCTTCAACATCACACCACATCTGTTCCAATCAAATTGTGTTTTTCGAGTTTTTCACAAACTCGAACTACGTAAGGTCTGATTCCCGCAAGGGATACGTAGGCAGCTTGCTTCGGCGAGTCCGACCACAAACACATCGAAATGATGGAAAGGGAGCTTGACCACAGCCGCATTAAAATGCTGAACAGAGAGGCTTTGTCCATGCACACATCGAAGCAATCCACAGAAACTCAAGATGGCCTCCCGACAGATCCAAAAGGCCTGGACATGAAAACATGATGATTGGTTTGCTCTCCTCAAGTCAAGAATCAAACATCTCATCACACAGTAACTACAAAGCCAAAGGATCCGCACATAGCAACAGCTTGCAGCGTATCTTTGATCTATCAAATATGAATGGGTGATTGAATTTTAGATCATCTTATTTTTATCATGCCATTATCATATCATGTCATATACGATATTGCACCCCCATTCCCAGCATGTCATTTTCACATCCATATACTTATCATGCTAGCATCACAATTGCATCCACGATCACATCGAACCCAAATCATATTCTTTAGTGAAAAACGTGATTTTACGAAAATGAAAGAAACTTGTGCACTTAGGTCACAATCAAACATAACTGACACTAGCACAAATGATGTTTGCAAATGTTTCTTGATTGAACAGGTGCGCCCCAAAGCTTATCAACTCCGTTCCCGCCTAATGGTATTCCACTGTAAGGCGAGGCTCAGATCTCATCACGAAGCAATCTCAAAAGCTAAGGAATCGGAGTAAAATCTCGACCTGCAGCATCCTCGAATCTCTTTTCACGATACTTCTCTTAATTGGTAGAGTATCCTGAGTCTTAAAATTTGGTTCCCCTCCGGTCTTTTTCGGATTTATCCGAATCTGACCCTCGACTATTTGGTTCCCCTCCGGTCTTTTTCGGATTTATCCTAATCTGACCCTCGAATGCTTGGTTACCGTTGTCTATTTGGCCGTCCCCCGAATCTGACCCCCCCTCGAATGCTTGGTTACCCTGGTTTGTTCGGCCGTCCCCCGAATTTGACCCCCCTCGAATGCTTGGTTACCCTGGTCTGTTCGGCCGTCCCCCGAGTTTGACCCTTTTCAAAATGTTTGGTTACCCCTGTCTGTTCGGCCGTCCCCCGAATTTGATCCCCTCAAATGTTTGGTTACTTTCTGGTCCACTCGAGCGCTCGAGTTGGGCCTCCCTCAGAACTACGCCCCGACTTGATTCCTGAAAGGGATACGTAGGCAGCTCGATAACAAGAGTTTCAGTCGGACGTTCTATCGAATATGTGTTACCTCAACCCTCGGCTCAGAGATGTATGTGATCTCACCAACCCATAAGCCGTTCACCCATTCCAATCCCCAACAAAGAGAATTCAGTTTCTCAATGCATCCCCAGCATCCATCCGAACTACGATTGGTCTGATTCTCGCAAGAGATACGTAGGAATCTCGGGTTCCCGAGTTCGACCATATGATTGTGTTTGCTTGCTTGCTTGAGCAGAACTACGGAGGCTTGATTCCCGCAAGGGATACGTAGGAAGCCCTACTTTGGGCTCAGCCATCGAACCCTAGACGAGATCGGTTGTCTATATTGGATCGTCGAATCCACTTTACATCACAAGTGAATTCGACGAGGGGCTCTGTAGACACCCCGATATCGCACCCCTTAAACAACCATTTGATTCGGTCTAAACGCGATAATCGACCTAAAATCCCAGATTTGGCCGTTCGGGATTACCGTACACCTTATCGGTGCATCGGATGGAAAAACCATGTCTGGATTTATGATCAGGGCTCAAAACCGGGTAAATGGGCACATTCTAAAATATTCGCGTGCGCGGACCCATGAACGGGTCACACACCCATAAAAAGCCTTTTACCGGTCATCTTGTCCATTTAAAATTATATTATGATATTTCCTTACTTTTTAACATATTTTAGACATACCGTCTTGACCAGAAAAATATTCCGAGCAACTTTCATGTTGGGCCCGCGGACAACCGGGACACCGAAGCACGCACGACGGAGCAGTTGCGGAGCGGAAAGATGGAGCCGAAATGAAAGCCACACAAGCACGTCAATGACCCATGCTTGCTGGCTATGTGGGAATTCAACAAATGGGGTGAGTCATGTTGGAGGAACCAATCAAGGCACGCCACGTGGCAAGAGAAAAGAAAAAAAAAATCAAAAAGAAAAAGAAAGCTTTTCTCCCTAGTTTTCTCTTGGATTTTCAAGCAAAAAATGATGGCATTATGGCCACCTCCATCAAGGCCATCCGGGAAAGCAACCACCACCCCCCCCCCATACTACCTCTACTCTAGGGGCATTTTGGTCCAAGAAAACTTACCTCCCTCCTCCTTATACTTCCTATGTTGATCCAAGAAAAGGGGGGTCATATTATTTATTCAACACACACATTCCCTACACCATTCTCTCCAACTTGCACCCTTGTTCTTACCACCACCACCCAACCACCACAACACCACCACTCCTCCACCACATCTCCACCACTTCTACACCACTCAAACACCTCAAACAACTCACCCCAAACACTCAAGCAGCAACAACAACAACAACTTCAACTCAATCAAAACAAAAGGAAGTCTTCCCTTGGTAGACAAAGGAAGCACAACCCCACCTCTTGAGCTAGGTAAGACCTCTAGGTAAACTTTGAAACCTTAGCAATGTAAATAATTATGTAACTTGGTTTGGGACCTAGTCAACTAATGGCTAGGTCTCCCTCATTTTTATGCTTTCATCCATGTAAAAACTCATGATATGGCCATGTAAATGATGGATATTTGTTGTTAATATTTAAGTCATCAAGTTTGCATGCTTTCATTAAATTCAATATGCTCATTTCTCCAAGTTATACATACAAATTTTCATCTTTCCATGAATCTGCCCTCTTCTCCCATTCTTATGTATATTCATGTTTAGATTAGCTTTTAGTGTAAAATAATCCTGTGATAATTATCTTAACATGTTAAATAATAAAGACAAAAACTTGTGTGAGAACACTCCAACCCGTCTCATGGGTGAGACGGGTCATTTTTTTGACCCATTACCCGACCCACAACCCTGCTCCAGGACCCATGGGGGGACCCTGCCACGTGGTAGCCCCTCATTGGCCCAAAAAAAAAAAAAAAATTTTTTTTTTTTTTTTTTTTTTTTTTTTTTTTTTTTTTAAATTTTTATATTTTTTTTTTTGGTTTTTTTTCGGTTTGTGAAAAGTAATAGTTACCATCTCTTAAAGTAATAGTTACCATCTCTTAAAGTAATAGTGTTATTCCTATGTTTTCTTCGTTTGCCAAAAGTAATACTTATTATAACTAAAATGTAACAAATGTGTTATTTATATGTAATAGTATTTGTAAATAATTGTAATACATATGTATAGATATCTATTTGTTTTCAAACAATAAGTTACAATGGGGTCAAATTTATCATGATACATGTAAAAGTATTACATTATCTATAGAAATCTGTTACAATTTCGTCAATCAAAGTGTTACATTTATTTGTATAAACTTACTATTACATTCATATACATAATTTATTACTTTTCAAATGGGTAAAAACGAGCTTTTGTTTTTTTAAAACAAGTATTACGTTTACTTATGAACAATGTTACTTTAAGAGATGGTAACTATTATTTTTTGCTAAACCACTGAAAAGCCGGAAAAAAAAAAAAAAAAACTCAAAAAAAACCAAAAAAAAAAAAAAAAAAAAAAAAAAAAAAATTCGGCCAATGGTGGGTTGCCACGTGGCGGGTTCGGCCCATGGGTCATGGCGCGACCCGTCTCATGCATGAGACGGATCCCCTTGTTCTCATGGGAGACCACCTCAATAATAAATTCCATGAGTTTCATAACTTGGTTTTAAGTTTTGGTCACGTTTTGAAACCCCTCTTTGTGACTTAAACAAGCAGTTTTCATACTATGCCTGAACTAATGTTTTTCATGCTCTTGGAACTCCATCTTAAAGTGGTTTCTAGGCTTAAGTCAAAGCATGAAAGTTGTTCATAATGTATTTAAGTTCGTTCTCGTGGAGTTTCATGTTCATATTACATGTTTAGCTTAGGTTTCCATGCTTATCTTTGAGTTCCAGATGTGCTGTCCAGTGTATCTTTCTCTGTACCATGCTGCCTTCTTGTATTTAAAACTATGTCAAAACCTGGTTTTTTGGCTTAAGTCAAAACACAAATTTTGTTCCCGATGAACCCAGGAAAGTTTAAATATTTTTACATATTTTTTAGATCTCCAAAAGTCCCCTTTTTCGTCCCTCCTTTAGACTTCCAAATTCCAGAATTGGCATTCTCAGCTTCTGACACCAAAATGTCAGAGATTATTTGAACCACTTAAACTCATCATCTGAACCTAATATTTGGGTTACTTCATTTATCGAATGTGGTGTTCAACTTTCATTCTTTGTGTTTTCCAAGATTCATGAGTCTCGATGCAGTAAATTGGTTCTGAATGTATGAAGGTCATGACTTTCCTGTGCTGAATTCTCCTTGTGATTATTGTTCTTATTATCATTTGAGCTCAAAGAACTAATCAATGATCTCTAACAATCTTGGAGTAAATCCCAATTTCTAGTTTTGGATTTGAATAAGTCTAAGCCAGGTACATAAGCTCGGGGACGGAGAATGGCGTCGTATCCAATGGTCGAAACCGCGACGTGGACATTTATTCTTTCATGGGATTTATCCCATTCTTTTCATATACATGTATTATTTGTACAATATTCCCCCTTTACCCTTTAATTGTCTTGCTTGTCTATTTGATTCAAAACCCTTTTCGAAAACCAATCGAGAATCCACCCAAACCGATTCCCGGTTGCGATCAAGCAAATCGACCTAGACTAGGAAGACTCCTTGTATATACAAAACACATTTTTCTCAACGTTAGGATATAAAATACATTTTAAAAAGGCAAACTAAAGTGAAGCGTAGGCGGAAGCATGCTAGAGACCGAAAGGGCGAGCGGATTGCCTAACACCTTCTCCTCTCGTAACATAGCCCCCGAACCCACTTTTCAATCAAAAAGGTTTTATCTCTATTTTCCTAAATAAACTGAGGTGGCGACTCTTCTTTTCAAAACCAAAGTAGGGTAACCATTATGAGAAACCGAGCGGATTCCAGCCGCGTTTCGCACGGATCCTCACACGGGTACGGGCGCGGGCTCTCACAAGTTCAAGTGACTTAAGCGCTTGTGCCACAGCCAACTATTTTCTCTCACACTTTTAGCTACAAAACAAAGATTAGTACTAGAGTTCATACTATGGAAATCAATAATGTAAATATTTGTCTTACGATATCCCGTGAGTAATGTAGCTCAAGTTTTGCCATTCTTGATAAGACATTGAGTTGAGGTGAAATGGCATTCTAATCCCTTGTCGCTGAATTGAGATATGGATAATAAATTTTGCTTGAGCCCTTCGACGAGAGAGACTCTTTCAATGCACACTTTGTCTTTCTTGAGCTTTCCATATGCAACAACTTGACCTTTGTTATTATCACCAAATATTACTGAGGGACCTCTTTCTTCATGGACATCTTCTAATAAGGATTCATCTCCAGTCATGTGTCTTGAACACCCACTATCGAGAATTCATTCATAATTTCTAGCTTTTAAAGATCCAGCCATGAAACAAAGAACCTGAAATATAGACATTTAAGCAGGTTCCCTTTATTCCTTTTGGGTCCTAGGGTTAGCAACTTTTGACAACCCACTCTTGCTTGACCTTAGGGTTTTTACTTCCTTTGGCATTGGGAGTGAATCGCAAAAGGCATTCCACGGCCTTGTGTCCAGAACAATCACAAATGGAACAATGATGAAAGCCACCAATCACATGAGTTTTCACAAACTCTTTACTTTTCTTTGGGATAGCATTCTTCTTTGGGTCAGATGGACTAGCCTTAACAAAATCCTTCTTTTGAAATTTTGGAGCGCTTGATCTAGGAGGGCGCATAGGGCTAGGAGGCGCACGGCGATGAGGCGCGTGGCTCCTAGGCGCATAATGAGCACTCGGAGAAGGAGCGCGCTTTGTTTCAAGAGGGATTTTGCTAGATGATGATTCATCTGTAGCTATATCTTTTCCATTAGCTTTCCCAAATTGCTTCGTTGGGTATACATAATGGAATGTTTGTCTCTTGACTTTTTCTTGTCCTTTACCCATTGAATTAGAATGTTTTTCCTTGGGAATTTCAAAAGTTTGCTGGTTAGTAAATTCACTATCTCTTTCAGCACAGATATCACATTTTAAGTTGTCACTAGTTGATGAGAATCCCAAGCCACTTTTATCACCACTGACTTTTTGGGACTCAATTATATTCTTCATAGTGACACGAGAATTGGACCACTCATTTGTAATCATTTTAAGATCAGCAATTTGAGCAACCAATTCATCGTTTTGAACTTTAAGAAGTGAGTTCTGTTCTGTTAGAAAAGTGTTTTTGACAGTAAGAGGAGTCATGCTCTTTATCTGCTCCTTAAGGAGGGTGATTTCAGATTTAAGTAGAGATTTATCGGTCTTAAGCTGGGAAATTTCATCACATGATAGTGCTAAAGCTTCCTTCATATTATCAAATCTAGTGATTACCTTTTCAGCCTTTTTTAACATTTTTCTTGTTCAGCAATCACTTCATCATCATTGATTTTGGAGATTGGAGCAGTTGGTTCAACTTGAGGTCTGATGTAAGCTCCTTTTCTCAACTTGTTCCTTGCACATAGATCACATCGTGAGAATAACAATCCACCATCGCTTTGAGCCGGAGTGAGAAATCCTTATTCAACGAACTCGCTGATGGTTGGTCCTTTCTTCCTTTTTACTTCTTGAAAACCTGCAGATTTCTTGATAGGTTTATTCAAGACATTCATATCAGGAACATCCTTGGAGAAGTTATCATCTGAATCATAAGTTTCAACTTCATCATCATTTGCCACCAAACAAACGAGTCCATCATCGGAATTTTCATCGCTCTCATCTGAGTCTGTTTCAATCCAAGTGTTCTGCTCATTTGCTGGTGATTCTTCTTCAGCAACCATTCCCTTGTGACGAGTGAATTTGGGAGTGAACTTGGGAGTATGGCTGCTCTTCTTCTGCATATATTCAAATTTTGGAGTTGCGCAGCTTGAAGCAAAGTGTCCTGGTTTCCTGCAATTAAAACAAACAAGGTCTTCTTTTCTTTTTGAATCACTGCTCCTCGTGAACTTTGGAGGAGCTCTGCTGGTAGATCCTTGAAATTTACTGGTTGAGCCGGGTCTTGAGAATTTTTCGAACTTTTGAATTTTTTTCACAAATAAAGCGAAGTCTTCATCATCCATGTCTAGTAGCTCAGAGGTTGAAATTTTGGGATCGGAACTTTTCTCTTTTGAACCGGCGCAGGAGCATGTGCTTCTTCTCTATGCGCCACCATTACTATGGATTTTGACTTTCCTTCAGTTTCACTGATTCGTTGGAGTTTGAGCTCATAAACCTTAAGATTTGCATAAAGGTTCCTTAAAGTCCATACATCTAAAGTTCCGGTGTCTTCAAGAGCGCTGGATTTATGAAGATATCTTGAGCCAAAAGCTTGGAGGAAATTTACATTCAAATCTTTGTTTGAAAACTTCATGCCAAGTGAAATACATAGATTTATAATTTCACAGTAGCGTTCATAAGTTGGTCTTAAGGTTTCACCGGGGAGTTGAGAGAAATTGTTGAATCTCTTTTGCACTTCATATTTCTTGTTCTCCTTACAAACAGTATCTCCTTCTATATTCTCTTCAATAGCATCCCATAGCTCATTAGCAGTAGCACAATGCATGACTTGTTGTTTCATAGCCGTGCTTAGAGTGCTTAGGAGAATGTTTCTTGCTTTGCCATCATTTGCAACTCTTCTTGTTTCTTCCTCAGTCCATTCTTCCCTTGGTTTCTTGATGGTTGGTTGAGCAGCATTGGTGCGCGGATTTGGATTCACTTTCATAGGGATGTAAGGTCCATAAACCACAGTGTCATGAAGTCTTTCATCGATTGAGTTGAGATGGGTCAATATGCTGAATTTCCACACGTCAAAATGATTTTCATCAAAGACCAGAACGTGAGTGTAGTTTGCAGTTGCCATAGGCTTTGAGTTTGCCATTTACAATCGGCACCCAAGCGTTAAGCTTGAAAAACAAAAGTGTTTTATAAAGGTGTTTGCTCTGATACCACTTGTTGGTCCCAAAGGGCAACAAGGGTATGAAAAATAGCTAGAGGGGGGGTGAATAGCTGTTTTAAAATTCTTTTCGTACCCTTGATAAACTCAATTGCAAATGCGCACTTTATCAAATAAGCGTTATGATATGCGCCTATATGAGTGAGTGAAATGCACAGCGGAATTTAGTAATGTAAATAGGCGTAAAGTATGATAAAGGGGGCGCACACACACTCTAAGTATTTTGGCTCAAAGTGGGTTAAATAAGAAACTAAGGCAAATGATATAACAAACACAACACAGTTCAATCAATCAATCTACAATGAATAAACAATCAAGTATTTAGATATGATATGACTTGAAAGGAAATAGCAAGATAGTAAGTACGCGCTATTTGGAGAGGTTCGATCGGGAAAATGATCTACGTCCTCTACCAAGATGGTTAGTCTTGGATTTCTAATGGAGATCTTATATAAAGAGAGAGTGTTACAAATTTCAATCGTTTTGAGCTTATACACTAACTCAAGATCTATTTCTATGAAAGAACAAATCCTAGACAATAACCGGTGTATCTCTGAAAGAAAGATCTAAGTGATCAAACTTAAAGAGGTGCGTGTGTGATTTTAGATTCAAGGCACTTTAGATCTTTGAGATTGAGAGCACAAGAAAACTAAAGTGTTTTTGCTTGAGGATCTGGGCTAAGGATGAAGTTATGAAGATGTTCTTGAGAATTCTGGAAATAACAAAGGCAATCTTCAAATCTTCAACAAATGCTTGAGAGAGAAATTCTTGAAATGCTTAGAAACTTCAAATGGTTGAAGTTATGGGGTATTTATAGTAGAGCCCCAAAAACTAGCCGTTGGAAATCCTTGGTGAGTCAGGGAAAGGACGGATGTGTTGTCGCTCATTGAGTGGAGAACGTGTCCTTTTATAGTCGTTAGACACATAACACAAATATGACCGTTATGGACAGGTGTCCTTAGATGCAGGTGCATACGTGTTATTTAACCACCGTTGGATCATTGGCGTAGTTTGAATCTCTTCAAGTCTTCGAGTCTTTATTAAATCACTGAATGTTATTTCAACATTTATGCGCGTTGAGTTAAGGGGCGTGTAGACATAGCGCGCACTAAGCCATCTGGGGCGCATGAGCTATGCTAGGCGCATACTCATGCGCCCGCCTAAGGGGGCGCATGGCGCATGGGAGAGGCGCATGGCGCGTGGCTCAAACTCAAAATGTGATTTTCTTGAATCTTGATCTTCTTGCCCTATTCCTAAGCCTATTCTATTACAATGGACAACCTAAAAAATGAAGTATAAATACTTCTTACATGTGGGTCTAAAGTCCATGAATTAAAACTTAGGTGATTGATCAATCAAATCTAATCAATTCTATTATATTGAAACTGAGATATAAGTGGGCATACCCAACACCCCTTTAATCCAGAATGTTTTCAAAAGAACCCCTTTCTGTTAGAATCCTAACCGTTTTCTGTTAAAGTCAGTTTCTCCCATTTTCTAAACACACACACACACACATATGCACTTTTCGTTAACAAACTTAGGGAGACTCGGCTTTGTCCGAGGCGGCTTGGGTGACGTGAAACTCTTCCCAAGCCGTAACCTGACCTCGGAACTCATAAATCTCTAACCATTTTCATTTGTTGGGTTAAAAGCTAACAAATGTGGCGACTCCGTTAAGTTTGTGAAGTTACACGTGTTTGGCTTTTCTTCCTCGAAACGAACCCTCGTTTCACCCCGAGGGGGGATCCTCACAGTGGCAACTCCGCTGGGGAATAGAGTGTTTTCGAACTTCTTTTTAGAAGATTCAGAGTCATTCTTGTGTGGGTCAAACTTTCGTCCCCATTTGTTGACTTTGTGCATTTTTGTGTGTATTTTATGCTTCTGTTTTGATTTCTGGGAATGAAACTGTTCTGGGATTGCAATAAACTGGGGCTTGATGATCTGAAGCTGAAAATTTGCAAAAAATAATGGATCTCCTGCTCTAGCCGTACGGCTGGTTTTTCCGGGCCCACAGAATGTTTCAAATTAACAATTTTTTGCAGGGCAGAAACATTCTGAGGGTCCCCTTGCTTCTTCTTGTCCAGGTTCCAATTTACAGCCTCTACTTGTGCACTTCTACCTTCTTTTTCTTACCCAAAAAGGGATTTTCAAAGCTTGGTTATGCATAAATTTTTGGACATGAAATTGGGTTTTCAAAACCTCATTATGCATAACCCTTTTCATATAAATTTTTGGTCTTCAAATTCTTCTTGCTTGTGCACAATCTTTTTCTACAAATGACTTTCAAAAGGTTGTTCTTCTTACAAAATTTTGGTTTCAAGAACTTTTGGTTGTGCACAACCTTTTCATGTACAAACTTTGATTCTTGCTTGTTAATATGTTGTTTACTTGCTTGTGCAAAATACTTGTCCATCTTACTTGTTCATCATACTTGTTCATACAATTGTTCATACAATGCTCATGATATTAAAACGGACCGAAAAAATTTCTATTTTGACTCAAAAGGGAACATAGAAGGCTTCACACAACGCGCACTTGACCTTGTGCACGTTCCAAAAACCCTTTAAACCTGGGATGGATGCCACGATGCAGCTTGATTGGTGCTCTTGTGCGCTTCTTGCACGCACGGGTCCATTCCACCTCCCCTTTCGAGCCGAGCCAACCACACTTGTCCGTGACACACAAATACCGTGACCTTGGTTGGTTTTTGGTCTAGCTCACGTCATCACGTCCTTAATACGTGTCCAAACGCTAATTATGGCCAAGTTAACGCCCGAGTCACGACTCCTTGTGAAAGCAAGTGTGACTGAGGTCATCTTTGACCCGGTCCTTAACTTATGCGTTAATTCCAACCATAATTAACCGAGGTCATGTATTAAGGATATTTTGACACCGCGTCATTAAGCTCTATGCTTGACCCGTCCTAATCATCTTTAAGCCCAAGGCTAAGGTTCGAGACCCCTCGTTAAACGAGGTCATGCCGGAATTTTGTTAAGGTGTTAAGTCAATCTCAACCTTAACAAGGGCTTACGTATGATAAGAATGCCTCAGACATTGGCGTTTTGCGACGCACTAGACCCTAGGTTTGGGTCTTTCGGTCGGTGGAAGCTGCATGCCCTATAGGACCCTCGCCCGGGATAGTCCGTCCTTGGGAGTGTGCAATACAAGTGAAATACGAGGGGTCTATAGGCGTAGTGATGGCCTCCACTGATCCAGGATTTAGATTAGTCGCGAAAAAGAAGAGAAATATTTTCCAACCAATTAGGAATAAAACGTGTTTTAAGGGAACTCAATAAATGAAAGCATGCTTTTGAACTATGCTCTAACGTTTGCTCATGTGAAAGATCCCTCAATTGAAATGCTTTTCCTAAAAAAAAAAAAGAGAAATGAAATTGACAAATTCGCCCAAAATGCATGGCTCGGGTCTTTCCTCAAAAACTCTTACCCTTCGAGTCAAATCGGTCTTCCCCCCGAGTCAAATCTCCTTGTGTCAAAGTTATTTTTCTTACTCAAAAGCATGGTTTTTTCCGAGAATCTCATCAAAGTACCCTTATGGTTTATGGATCTTTTGCTCAATAGGGGAATATGGAATCCCGATTGGAAATCGTTGAGAGAACTTTGGACGTTGTGCAGCGGGAAATGAAAAGATTGGAATACGACCAGGGTCGCCTAGTTGGGATTGTGAGCAGGATGAACGAAAGACAGGCTCCAGATCTTAAAAGGTAAGCCGAGAGGATATGGGTCCAAATGGTTCACCCGTGTCTCCGCGAGCCTTTGAAAGACAGGGAGAATGACTGGAACCAAGAAAGGAAAAGTGTGAGAGATGAAATGGATTTGCAAAGTCGTATCCACCAAGAAGACATGAAAAACGTCCAAGCATGTATGAAAACGGTGGTGGATGCGATCGTGGATATTAGAACCCATCTCAGAAATCACCTCGAAGTCCATTTCGCTGGACCTGTATCTAACAGCCCATCCCCTGTCACTCTCGTCAACCCCCGAGTGACCATAGGACACCCCGAAGGCCCACTTCTCCAGTCACAGCCCCCGAATGGATGTATGCCACCAAGAAATACTCAGTCTAGACCCATCCTCCCTAAGCCAACTCACCATTAAAGAGCAGCCCCATATCACCTCTTCCTTGAATTAGGTATCCCAAGGGTTCAATTACTCGATCAGTTGCTCAAGGGAGGAAAGATCCAGTTACTTGATCCGAGTAGGCTCCTGGCCGAACACGCCCACCAACGGTTTGATGAGACCCAGTTCTGTAGGTACCACCAAGGGGTAGGGAACACCACCGGGGCTTGCGATGCCTTAGAAGACAAAATTCAGGAGCTCATCGACAAGAGAGTCATCACGAAAAGGGGAAATCAGTGGGTGTAAACCCGAGCGAAAGCACGGAAGCCAAGGATGAGATTGCAAGAAAGAGAGGAGGAAAGAAGAAACTAGGAGTGGTCTAATTAGGAAGGTTCTAAGGTCTTCTAAAAAGTCCATTTTGGACATGTTTTTTTTTTGCTTTCCCTAAGCCGTACAAGGCAAGGTTGTAAAGGGGTACATGGTTGGAATCTGTCAACAGTAGGGTCTTTTGGGTCTGTAAAGAAAAGGGGTTTGAATCCCCGTCCAATGAAAGAGTCATTTTCCTTCTATTCTCTCTAGACTTGAGACATTGTTTGCATGTTACATTGATTCTTGGAATTGCTTTAGTTGATATTATCAAATGATTGCTACGCTCCCAAAATGATGAATTGACTTCTAATATGCTAGTAATTAACGACTCATTAAGGACGAATGGACTCGACACAAATAAAAATGCTCAACGCAAGCAATTAATCTTGATATGAATGAATGCTGTGATCAATTGTCATAAAGAGACCATTAATGGCAAGCTTTCCCCGATACACAATCCATACACTTTTCCATGCAAACCCTCGACGCAGGTCAAAAGGCGTTCCAAGACATGAAAAATAAAGGATGTTGTTGCTCAACCATTGGGATTCAATCATCATCGCACGTGCGTGACCAAGCAAATCATTTCCCAGCTCCCCAATGATGAAAAGAGGAAAAAGAAATGAATGTAAAAAAAAAAAAAAAAAAAAAAGAAAAAAAGAAATGAATCTATCTTAAAAGACAACCAAGAGGAGCCCCACCTCAAAAGAGGAACATTTATCTCAAAAGGAGTTCACCACGAAGCAAAGCGGTCCACATCAAAAGGGGGAACAACATCTTTCAAAGGGACACAAAAGGCGATCCATGGCCGAACTACGGCGACCTGAGCTCCTCAAAACTGAGGGGAACGTAGGCAAGCTTCGGGTCCGGTCACAACATGAAACAAAATCACCAAACCTTGGTCTTCTCAAAGTGACCAAGTCTTCTCCCATAGTCTCATCAATGACCGATTTTCCAGAAATGCCTAGCCTGGTCTCATCAATGACCAACTCCCCTAAACACATTCTCCCCCCGATCTTGCCATTGATCGAATCTTAATCTCAATTGATCGCAACAGTTATACATGTTAAGGCTAATTGCTTGCCATAATCTTGACTTAATAATAAACGTGGTCCATTCAAGCAATCACTTTGATAATATTGATTAAAGCAAATTCTGAATGTCTCGACAAGTCTTCTTTTATACATCTTAGGAAAGAGTCAAACACCAAATTTCTGTCCGTAGGCTTCCTTCCTCACAAAAGGGACTCACTCCCGCAAATGCCTACGTCAATCTCATTTGGAGAAAGAATAATTTGCTCCCTGCCCTGAGTCAATTAGGCCACTCCTAGAGACAGAAGGAACAAAAGATATTGGAAAGAGGGTTGGAAGGAATGAAAGCCTGGAAATGATGACTCTTGCAAGAGACAAATTGCACTCCAAATAATGGACAGGGCGTGCTCCGAACGGAGGGCAAAGTGCCAAGGAAGGTTCACTCCCAAGGGATAACCGAGGTCTAGAGGATGGTTCTCAATCAAAGGAAAGGAACCGGGGCTAGCAAGCCATAACGCGCTTCGAAAAGATTAGCAGGAAGGTCATGCTTTGGTAAGACTAGTCCGAGTCAAATCCCAGAGTCAATCCCCCAACTTTTAAAAAATTCCCCAGAGGTCCTCAAAAAACTTTGGTCAAAAAGAGTCAACTCCCTGCATCAACCGTACGGATGGTTTGTCCCCAGTAAAAATTCATATCAGCAGTCCGTGCCAACAAACTGCCCACAAGTGAAACTTACTTTCACTTGTTCAAAAAACCTGTCAAACATAACGAGTCTAAACACGTTTTGGAGATTCCCTCAATAAGTCACAACATCAAAAAGCCCTCATAAGGCCCGAGCTATGCATAAAATGAATTTGCAAATACAAGAGATTTAAACATTAGCAGAACGATAGGTTTTCATACACATTGTTTTGCAAAAATAAGACAAAACAAAAGAAAATTGTCTAAACAGGTACAACTACTCGGAGTCGGGGTCCGAGTCGGGTGGTGGCAAATCAGAAATGCCCTGCCCCCGAAAGGAATAAGCGCTGGGATCGAAATGGAAAAGAGACTCTGCCAAGCTCATGTCCTCACCAGTAGGTGGCTAGAAAGAACGCCAAGCAAACTTGGATGAGGTACCCGGACGATCAACAGAAAACGGTTCAGGCCGCTCCAAGGTTAGATGGGCAAATGGATCTGGAGAAATTTCATGGGTACCCGAAGCCCGAAGAGAATCCCGGAGAGAGGTTGTATCCACAACACTTATGGACTGACTGCGAACATAGGAGGGAGGCAGCTCCACACTCGATGCCCTCTTACGAGGCCTCTCCTCTCCGCTCACAGAACTCCTGCCTGGCACAAAACTATACTCTGCTCGAGGCCCCTTGGAAGAATGACCTGTGAACTTCCTAAACCACTTTTTGGCCCGCCCTAAGAAGCCTGGCTGCCTCAGCAGTGCTCGTCCCGCAACCTGCACATGAAAACACAAATGGCTCAGCAAAAGAGACAGAAATGAAAGGTGTGTGTGTGCAAAGAAGAATCATACCGCCTCAACCGGGATCTCCTCAGCTGGGAACCCTTCCCCTGGAGTATACAAGTCTACCTTGTGAACCCTGCCATCCACACAGACAAAAGAATAGTCTGTCCAAACCGGTGGGACTACCCCAGAAGCCACCACCTGTGGCGACCGCAACCTTGTGGCCACAAAGCGGCCGTATGGCTCGCCAGTGATCAAACCAGCGGCATCCACTCCCACAAGATAGGGGTCCTCCCCTCGGTCAGCCACAAACATGGTCTCAGGAAGATCTATGGGCGCCCTCTGCACGAGCTCCAACCCATGCTGCCATAGGACCCTCTCGCCTAAATAAAAGGCCTCGCCCCGGAATACCACTAGCAGCCTCCTCTGTCTAGTCACTTGCAGGCCCTCGCTCAGATCAAAACATATCTCCTTATACCTTGACCACGGAAACAGGTTCAACTCTGCTGGCATGGCTCCCCTCAGCACCGCCTTCACATCGGCGTAACAAACAGCAACTCATCCCTTGGACCCCCTCTTCTCTCGACCTTCCCTAGCCCAGCAAGTCATGGCCAGAAAAGTGAGGTCTCCGTCAAGAGTAGGCCTCCACGGATAGTTCCCAAAGACCTCGTAGTACCAATCCTGAAAGAGGAAAAGGCAGGAAAGCCATCAGAACAAAAGCAGGGTAAAAGCCGAATGCAAAGAGTAAAGCGAAGGCAGAAAAGAATACCTCTAGGACGAATTGGAAGCAAGCTAAGGACTTGCTCGCTTTCCGACTATACTTGTCGAGCTCCATGTATATCTCGGCAAGGCCGACCTCACCCCAAGTAATGCCTCTGATGGCCTCAGGAGTAGTCAATGAGCCGAGAAGAGGAAACATGCACGTCGTGTCAGCATTGGCAAAAATGATATTGCCCAGAAGGAGCCATACGTAGGAGCACCTGAGTTGCTCAGTTGTAATCCGGCCTACCCAATACTCCGGAAAGTTGGCTCGAATGGCCCTTTCAACATTCTGTACTAGAATGCCCAAACCCTTGGTAGGGCCCGAGAATCCAATAAGCGCTCTGATCTCTGTCTAGGGATCCTGTCCCTCCAAAGAACCGGATGCCCGTCAAAGGAGAGCCCAGAAATGGCCGCAAAATCAACCGGAGTCACGGTCACCTCCCCCCCCCCAACTCAAGTGGAAAGTGTGGGTATGAATACCCCTTTCCGATGAAGCGACGCATGGGAAGTATCTTGTGATTAATATTATTTACAAAGGGAATATTCTTAACGACATTAAAATTATGAGAGTCGCCACGCCGTTTTAATTAAAGCCAAAACATTGAAAAAAGCATTTTTAGTGGGTTCGGGGGTCAAATTACAACAAGAGAAGAATATTGGACGTTATCACTCCTATTGCCCGAATTGATCGGTCTTTCTATCATGATGAATGTGTTAGTAGTGTGTTAGTGATTTAGACCGGTTCCGAAGATTGCCTACGTTGTTGGGTTTCCAAGTAACATGCGCAGCGGAATATAGCAATTAAAATTTTAAGAAACCCAAAGCCATGGATCCGTTCATATGATTAAATCAAATACAACATGATGAATAAAGGAAAAACTAACCCTTGATGGCTATCAAATTTTCTCTTGGTCTTTGGTGGAGATTTGAAGACTTGATCACGTTCACAAAGCTTGAACACGAACTTTGAAGATGATGATTTTCACCCTCTAGCGGTATCCACACTTCGAACGAATATCAAAGGAGCTTCTTTGATCTTGGTTGCTAGACCAATATTATGAAACACACTTTCACAATTTAATAAAGAACTATATGGAATTTATTTGTGAATTATTTTGTTCCTCAATCAATGATATCTTAGAACAAAATAAAATCTCTCTCAAACTCTTTGAGACTCACAAAAGCACTAGTCAATATGGTCTGGCCGAATTGGGGTTTTTATACACAATTAAGACCTATTCCAAATAGGTAACTTGTGCCAAAAACCATTCCTAATCGAATTAGGAATTTTCCTGTCGGCATACCGGGCGCTCGCCTGGTCCAACCCAGGCGCCCACTCATTTGAACAGAAGGTCCAGGTCTTCCAGACTTCATTCAGGCGCCCGCCTGGTCCAATCCAAGCGCCCGCTTGGTTGACCAGGAGGCCCAGAATATTTCCAGAAATTCCTTGGAGGTCCTCCGACCCTGAATGCCAATATAGTCCTCTTATTTAAGATTCGTTCTATTGTGTGTGACCCTCTAGGATTATACTAAGTTGGCAATGGGCTCAAACATGATCCCATAAGATATGATTAGGTTCTAGAAAACTGTCATACCTACCCAAATAGTATAACTAGATACAAGTTCGCATTCCTTTAGAATATGTCACAATCCTTTTGTCCACGATGTCATTGAACACAAGTCATGGTCAAACAGTCAACTTGTTTTGGTTCAATACTTTCTCGATTCTGAATATGTTGATAATTCAAATGCTATTGATCCAATCAATCCATTTGAGTCCGGCCGAACATTTCATCAACATCATTCCTTCGAGGGGCCCAAGCTTGACATCTCTCCGTGGAGGGACAAATCCATTTAGCTTATTATTCTTCCCAACGGGAATCCGATTATGCCAATCATACCCTTCATAACTACCGTGTTAAGGTAGCGTTTGAATATGTCAAACACAATGTTCATCAAGTGGAAGACCATAATAACTTCATGTCTAAGGATTCGAATGACATAACTAATATGAGATATATGTACGACATAGACCATGACATAAATCTCATACAGCGGGTCATGTCCAGTACCTTGTTCCAAACAAGTACCCATAAATCTAACATGATCATCTCATGATCATTTAGGCTTTATACTAGTGCTTAATAAGTACTAGGGACGGGGATTATTATAAGTAAACATGAACAACAATAATAATCAAAACATCTCTTTATTGATATGAAATAAATGATAACAATTACAACGTTTATTAAACGTGCCTAGGGCACCACTACCAACAATCTCCCACTTGCTCCCACTTGCCCTAGGCCCAATCTCCCATGTATCTAATACCCATGGACCTAACATGACCATCATGTTTAGCCTGTGGAAGTCCCTTTGTTAGCGGGTCCGCAACATTGTCATCAGTAGGTACTCTGCATATATTTACGTCTCCCCTATCAACGATCTCTCGAATGATATGAAAACGCCTAAGTATGTGTTTGGACTTATGATGTGCTCTTGGTTCCTTTTCTTGAGCAATAGCACCATTATTGTCGCAATAAAGGTCTATTGGATTAGCAATACTAGGAACCACTTCAAGTTCAGTTATGAACTTCTTAATCCAAACAGCTTCCTTTGCAGCATCCGATGCAGCTTCTGTTGTAGAATCAGCGGTTGTACTTTGCTTGGAACTCTTCCAGCTTACAGCTCCACCATTTAACATAAACATAAAACCCGATTGCGATCGGCTATCATCTTTGTCGGTTTGGAAGCTTGCATCCGTGTAAGCATTTACAACGAGATCATCTTCCATTCCTCCATAGACCAAAAACGAGTCTTTAGTTCTTCTCAAGTACTTAAGAATCGCTTTCACAGCTATCTAGTGATTTTCGCCAGGCTCGGATTGGTATCTACTTGTCATGCTCAAAGCATAAGATACATCCGGCCTAGTACAAATCATGGCATACATGATGGACCCAATTGCCGAAGCATATGGAACATCATTCATTTTCTCACGCTCATCGTTTGTCTTAAGACATTGAGTCTTGCTTAGAGAAACTCCATGTAACACGGGCAAGGTGCCTCTCTTAGAATTTTCCATACGGAATCTTCTAATGACCTTGTCAATGTATGTACTTTGGCTTAAACCAAGTAGCCTCCTTGATCTATCTCTATAGATCTTAATGCCAAGAATATATGCGGCTTCACCCATATCTTTCATTGCAAAACACTTTCCTAACCAAGTCTTCACAGACTGAAGTGTAGGAATGTCGTTTCCAATGAGCAATATGTTATCCACGTATAAAACAAGGAATAGCACTATGCTCCCACTAATCTTCTTGTATACACAAGGCTCATCTTCCTTCTTGATGAAACCAAACTCTTTGACCGATTCATCAAAACGGAGATTCCAACTCCTTGAAGCTTGCTTCAATCCATAGATGGATCTCTACAATTTGCATACTTTAAAATCTTGTTCAAAACCTTCTGGTTGTGTCATATACACATCCTCTTGTAGTTTTCCATTCAGGAAAGCGGTTTTGACGTCCATTTGCCATATTTTATAGTCATGATATGCGGCAATGGCAAGCAAAATTCTTATAGACTTGATCATTGCTACGGGTGAAAAGGTCTCATCATAGTTAATACCATGAACTTGCCTATAACCCTTCGCTACAAGCCTAGCTTTATAAGTATGCACCTTCCCATCCATGTCAGTCTTCTTCTTGAAGACCCATTTGCATCCTATGGTTTTTACACCTTCGGGCACATCAATCAAATTCCAAACTTGATTGTCTTGCATGGATTGCAATTTGGATTCCATGGCTCCAAGCCACTTGTCCGAATCAGGAGAAGACATCGCCTCTTGGTAGGTTGACAGTTCATCATTCTCAATGATTTCCACCTCATTACTATCCGTTACGAGAAATCCATATCTCTCGGGCTCGGATCGTAACCTACTAGATCTGCGAGTTGCTTGTGTATTTTGAACAGGTTCCACAACTCCTTGTGGTTCTTGTTCTTGTTCCACTATTGGTTCAATGTTATTTTCTGGGTCTCAAATTTCTTCAAGATTTATTTTACTCCCACTGATTTCTTTGGAGAGAAACTCTTTCTCTAGAAAGACACCAGTTCGGGCCACAAACACTTTGTTGTCCTCACGGTTGTAAAATTAATATCCTCTAGTTTCCTTAGGATATCTCACGAAAATACATTTATCAGATTTGTGTGCAAGTTTGTCTGAGACAAGTCTTTTGACAAAAGCTTCGCAACCCCAAATCTTCATGAGTTGGAACACGATTTAGTGTGAAAGCAGCGGTTTCTAAAGCGTAACCCCAAAAGGATATTGGAAGATCAACTTGACTCATCATTGATCGAACCATGTCTAACAAAGTCCGATTCCTCCTCTCAGACACACCATTCCATTGTGGTGTTCCGGGTGGAGTCAATTGTGAAACTATTCCACAATTCTTTAGATGATCATCAAATTCTTGACTCAAGTATTCTCCTCCACGATCTGATCGAAGTGCCTTAATACTTTTGCCAAGTTGTTTTTCTACTTCATTTTGAAATATTCTAAATATCTCAAATGCTTCACTCTTATGTTTCATTAGGTAAACATACCCAAATCTACTATAATCATCAGTGAAGGTTATGAAGTATTGAAATCCTCCCCTAGCATTGCTACTTAATGGTCCGCATACATCGGAATGTATCAACCCCAATAAGTCGCTTGCCCTTTCACGCAACTTGGTAAAAGGTGTCTTAGTCATTTTTCTAAGAAGACACGACTCACAAGTGTCATATGACTCGAGTTCACATGAACCTAAAAGTCCGTCCCTATGGAGCTTTGAGATACGCTTCTCATTAATATGACCAAGACGGCAATGCCACAAATAAGTATGATTTACATCATTAGGTTTAGATTTCTTGTTTACATGATAGACATTGTCATTACTTTCATTCTTGACATCCAAGATATAAAGGCCATTAAATGAATTAGCAATACCATAAAGCACATCATTTAAATAAATAGAAAATTTCTTATTCTCAATAAGAAACTTAAAACCTTCATTATCCAAACAAGAAATTGAAATAATATTTCTGCTTAAATCATGAACATAATAACAATTGTTCAAAACAAAAATTAATCCGGAAGGTAAAGTGACTTCATAAGTCCCTACGGCTAATGCAGCAACTCTTGCTCCATTCCCCACGCGTAGATCTACTTCACCTTCTTTAAGAAGTCTCCTATTCTTTAGTCCCTGCACATTTAGACAAATGTGAGAACCACATCCTGTATCCAATACCCAAAAATCAGTGGTAGAAAGGAGAATATCTATCATATAGATACCTGAAGTCGACGCAGCCTTGCTGCTCTTCTTCTTCTTTTGCTCTTCCAAGAAAGCCTTGCAATTACGTTTCCAATGACCAATTTCTTGACAATGGAAACAGATTGCATCCTTTTGTGAATCAGGTTTTGCCTCAGAAGCCTTGGCAACCTTTGCCTTGCTTATTTTGGGTTTGACAACTTTCTTACCCTTTCCTTTGGCACTAGCCTTCTTCCCATCATGAACCAAGAGCACGGGAGAACCTTTCTCCACAATTTTCATCTCTGCAGTTTTGAGCATCCCATGCAACTCAGAGAGATTCTTATCCATTCCATGCATGTTATAATTCATCACAAACTGATTATAACTTTTAGGCAATGAATTAAGAATGAGATCCGTAGCTAGCTCCAATGGGATTGGATAGCCAAGCTTCTCAAGGTGCTCTACATAACCTTTCATTTTAAGAAAGTGAGGACTCACTTGTTGCCCTTCATTCATTTTACAAGTAGTGAATGCAACAATGGTCTTGTACCTCTCTTGCCTAGCTTGCTCTTGAAACATGGTTCTCAACTCCACGCCTATCTCATAGGCTTCCAAATGTTCCAAACTTTGTTGGAGTTTTGAGCACATAGCAGCAAGCATGAGACAACTTACATCTCTAGAATCATTACGATGTTTCTTGTAATTGTCTCTTTCTACCCTAGGGGAAGTAGGCGGTGGTTTAGCAGGGAGAGGCCCATCGAGAATGTACAACTTATCTTCTTGCCTAAGAACGATTCTTATGCTATGGATCCAATCCATAAAGTTTATACCATTCTCTTCGAGCTTATCCTTCTCAAGGATCGATCGCAACGACATTGATTGAGTGTTATTAGTCATTATCTACAAATATGCAAAATTTCCAAAATTTAATAAGTACCGGTTTTTCATTAAAGAGATAAATAATGTATTTTTCAAACAAAATACTCCCACTAAATTATATAACCTCCATATACATCCAATGTATAATATAATTTAATCGGGCTAAGATCCAACTTTAATTTAACTTTTGAGTCCACGGAGGCGGACCGCTCAAAAACTAAATTAATTAGGTAGACAATCATGTCAATCATATCCCATATGATTCTTAGATCCTTTTTATGAGATTCTTTGAGAAATCCAATTTCAAAAAGCATGTTTAATCTCATCTTTTGCCTAGGCCCAAAACCGTTTTGATGCCTAATTAAGTCCAACCATTTTAAACGCGTAGGAACCATTCAATTTAATGCACCTTGCGGAGGCAAGCCCACATTAAATTAATGAACCTCATCTTGCTCATACATGAATAAAATTAATGCACTTCGCGGAGGCGAACCCACATCAAGATTACACATGTATAAACAATTGTTTTAATCATGGCATGGCAATGAAGGACTTAAAACTTTCTATGAAGGTTCTTCACATATAGCATATAACACATTTATGAGCACATAATATAAACATGTTACACATCAAGTTTAGCCACTAAATTAATCTCCATTAATTTAAGCATGATATTTATGTGTCATTAGTTTCTCTATAATTATGAGGATGAGACTATTTCAACTTTGGTTATTATCTCCAAATCAAGACAACAAGAAGTGCGGTCGAACTAAGCCATTAGGCAACCACAATCCCGCACTAATTCAAGAAACCAAGAAAGTAGTCCATGTGGCCGAAACTAAGCAATAGATGGTCTCGATCAACGTAGGCCAATTGCATTCACAATTCCACATGGATCTCCAATCATTGAATCAAGAACTTTGTTTCTCAATTTTAGCAATTATGAACTCTTCATAATTCTAACTTCGTTTTATCTTTGAAACTTGTTTTGCGATCAATTTTGGGAAACACAATCTCGATGAACGCAGATTAGCCATCCAAAACTTGAACCAATCTAGGAATCACAAGACTAAAACAAATAGGAAAATCAAACCCCAAAATCCACACACAAACCAACTACCCAAAACCCATTCCAGATCAGCAAGTCTGGACTGGTTCTGTTACTGGTTTTGTTGAATTTATCGAAAATTCTATATTCAGATTTTAACCAAAATCAGAACATATTCTGCCGAGCGACCGCCCGCCCGGTTATGACCAAGCGCGCGCCTGAATGGTCAGAGTGGTATAGAATTTTAAAGTTCAAAATTTTGTCTCAAAATTATTTTTTCCCGATTATTAAAACTTTGATCTAATCAAAATCAATAATCTAAATAATTCATAATCCACCATAATTTTTATTGCGATTGAATCGTGCGATTAAAGTTGAAAACAATTAACCACATAAAATCACATAACACATAAACATCATATAATCCAATATTCATATAATGCTTGGTACATAAACAATTTACATACACACAACATGATCCAAGTATTGAATTAATCAACATGAACGGGGCTCTGATACCACTGTTGGGTTTCCTAGTAACATGCGCAGCGGAATATAGCAATTAAAATTTTAAGAAACCCAAAGCCATGGATCCGTTCATATGATTAAATCAAATACAACATGATGAATAAAGGAAAAACTAACCCTTGATGGCTATCAAATTTTCTCTTGGTCTTTGGTGGAGATTTGAAGACTTGATCACGATCACAAAGCTTGAACACGAACTTTGAAGATGATGATTTTCACCCTCTAGCGGTATCCACACTTCGAACGAATATCAAAGGAGCTTCTTTGATCTTGGCTGCTAGACCACTATTATGAAACACACTTTCACAATTTAATAAAGAACTATATAGAATTTATTTGTGAATTATTTTGTTCCTCAATCAATGATATCTTAGAACAAAATAAAATCTCTCTCAAACTTTTTGAGACTCACAAAAGCACTAGTCAATATGGTTTGGCCGAATTGGGGTCTTTATACACAATTAAGACCTATTCCAAATAGGTAACTTGTGCCAAAAACCATTCCTAATCGAATTAGGAATTTTCCTGTCGGCATACCGGGCGCCCGCCTGGTCCAACCCAGGCGCCCGCTCATTTGAACAGAAGGTCCAGGTCTTCCAGACTTCATTCAGGCGCCCGCCTGGTCCACCCAAGCGCCCGCTTGGTTGACCAGGAGGCCCAGAATATTTCCAGAAATTCCTTGGAGGTCCTCCGACCCTAAATGCCAATATAGTCCTCTTATTTAAGATTCGTTCTATTGTGTGTGACCCTCTAGGATTATACTAAGTTGGCAATGGGCTCAAACATGATCCCATAAGATATGATTAGGTTCTAGAAAACCGTCATACCTACCCAAATAGTATAACTAGATACAAGTTCGCATTCCTTTAGAATATGTCACAATCCTTTTGTCCACGATGTCATTGAACACAAGTCATGGTCAAATAGTCAACTTGTTTTGGTTCAATACTTTCTCGATTCTGAATATGTTGATAATTCAAATGCTATTGATCCAATCAATCCATTTGAGTCCGGCCGAACATTTCATCAACATCATTCCTTCGAGGGGCCCAAGCTTGAAATCTCTCCGTGGAGGGACAAATCCATTTAGCTTATTATGCCAATCATACCCTTCAGAACTACCGTGTTAAGGTAGCGTTTGAATATGTCAAACACAATGTTCATCAAGTGGAAGACCATAATAACTTCATGTCTAAGGATTCGAATGACATAACTAATATGAGATATATGTACGACATAGACCATGACATAAATCTCATACAGCGGGTCATGTCCAGTACCTTGTTCCAAACAAGTACCCATAAATCTAACATGATCATCTCATGATCATTTAGCCTTTATACTAGTGCTTAATAAGTATTAGGGACGGGGATTATTATAAGTAAACATGAACAACAATAATAATCAAAACATCTCTTTATTGATATGAAATAAATGATAACAATTACAACGTTTATTAAACGTGCCTAGGGCACCACTACCAACATACGTTACTCTCAATGTGAGAAGCTCAGGTCAGCGTAGTTCGCAGAGAATTAGAATAGGCAGAAGAATCGGGATCATGCATAATGAGGGGGAATTACCTAAAGTTTAGGGTTTAGAAGTAGTTCCTAGATCATCCTCGGGTTGATGAACCCTAGATCATCATCGGCTATGAAATAACATGTAATTATGAAGATCGCAACCCTAAATATAGCATAAACAAGGTTTTAATCTATGAACGCGAAGAACATGCGAAGAACATATTATGAACATATGAATGAACATGCAAAGCATATGATGAAACTATGAATAAACATATAAGAACACGAATGTAAAAGATCTACATTAAAAATGATGCAAGAACATGAAGAAAAAGTTAGAAAACTTACCTATGTTGGTAAGAAATAAACCTTGATCTCCTTGAGTGTTTGAATGCTTAAATAGGGAGAAAATGGTGTTTAAGAACTCCAAAATTCGGACTTAGAGCTCTCAAAATCGGACCCCAAACCAATAGCATGGGATTGGTTTATATAGTAAACTGAGGAGAAGATCTGACGGTCAGGATCATCCGGAGCAAGGTTGGCTGCCTGGCCATGATTGAAGCCGGTGACAAGAGTGGCCGCGTGGCCAAGGTCGACGCGTAGCAAGGTTGGCCGCGTGGCCAATTCTGCTGGCTGACTTGATTCTTAAGCTAGGGTTTATGCATGGTTTTAAGGAAACCATTTATTACCTATTTTGATAGATTTTGTCATAAATGAGATATTTCGGGAATCCGGGACAAGTCTTTGCAAGGTTTCTAATTCCTATAAAGTCCTTGTATTTTTGGGAAAGTCCTAATAAACTCATTTTCAGGTCGGGTACTAACAGTAGCCCCTCGGTGACGCTTCTTGCAAGGCAATGTGGGGTCGACGATAAAAGAAGGATCCGTCTGAAACATGAGTTTTAAAACAGATGAAAGGTAAGGGAACGGCTGAACCTTGATAGGCGACCTACGTATCCGCGGGGGAATCAGGCCAAACGTAGTTCAAATCTGATGGGAAATTGGGAATGATTGTCCTCTGATAGGGAGCAACGTCTTCTGCTGGGGAAAATGCACCTGCTGGGGATGAGAGATGACCGCGTCGGTCGGGTGGCTGAACCTTTTCAGGTTTCCTACGTATCCTCCGAGGAATCAAGCCAAACGTAGTTCAGAGATATTGGGGAAAGACGAGACATCGAACTTCTGCTGTGGATAATAAACCTACGGATACTATCTTGTATGAAGAACGAACATTCATAAGTAATGAAGTTATTTGGGAAAAATAAAAACTACGTTGTCTAAATAATCCCAAGATGGAATGGTAATCGCAATCAGGATCGCCAGGGCTCTTGTCGATTGCGCTAAAGTAATAGATGCTGGATTTCTCGCGAACAGAAACGCCGAGGCTTCTGCCAACCACGATCGATCAAGGATACGTATGTCATAGAGGCGCCGAAGTCTCTACGATCATGTAAATCCTAATAATAAATGCCGGATCTCTCGCAAACAGAAACGCCGAGGCTTCTGCCAACCACGATCGATCAAGGATACGTATGTCATAGAGGCGCCGAAGTCTCTACGATCATGCAAATCCTAATAATAAATGCCGGATCTCTCGCAAACAGAAACGCCGAGGCTTCTGCGAATCGCGATCGATCTAGAATGCGTATGTCATAGAGGCGCCGAAGTCTCTACAACCATACGAATCCTAAGCAAATATTCGGTGAAGGATGGAAATTTTAAGGGGCTTTCTGTACCCAAAGGTAACGAATATCAGTCAAAATTGTGCTAAGGGCATTTAAAATGAATTAAGGGGAAAAGATCAGGGGCAAAAATGGAATTTTATCTGAAGGGACAAGGTTGGCCGCGTGGCCAAACACACTGAATTGCAATAGTGGCCGCGTGGCCAAGACCACTGAGTGGTCAGATCTCCTTCACGCGGATCGCTGATCTGACGGCTGGGATAGAGAGTGCATAAGTGGCCGCATGGCCAAGGTCGCCGTCGGGCTGACTCCTTGGTCACATCACCAGAAACCCTCCCTCTTCTCCTTCTTTCTTCTTTCTTCTTCTTCCTTCCTCCATTGTTGACGAGTTAGAGAGAGAAAATTGAGTTTTTAGAGAGAGAAAGCTCAGATTTTGATAATTTTGAAGACTTCATTTCACATATTTCTTGAAGCTATGGCAGATTGGATCAATGAGGCGTTATTTAGGGATTTTCCGGGCCAAGGTGGGTATATGCTTCCACAACAAGAGCAACAAGGAGAGGGGCACGGTGATGCTCAGGGCGAGGGAAATGTAGGGGTTGACCCGGGAGCGGGTTTTGAAGCGGCGCCCTTGATTCCACGGGGCGGTTTGAGACCACGAGCCGCGACTCGGAATTATCGCGATAATCTGCTGCGGTCTACGTTCGACCAAGATTATGATTTTTACATCGACTCTGGGCGTCATTGGTCGATGGGGCTTCCGGAGACGCGAGAGGTAAATTCTGAATTTTCACTCCTCTCTTTCTCGCACATTTGTATGTTTTATACATAGTATGAAATGCCAGAATAATGGAATGCTAGAATTTAAATTGCTAGAATTGTAAATTGCTAGAATGGTAACATACCTGTGCTGTGTTTACCTGCAGAGGATCAAGGCTCGTGGGTCCACAGTGACTGTGGGCAAACTGTGGGCGTCTCTGCCGGAGGGACCGGGCGGTTTAACGTGCTCGGATCGAGGCTATGGGGTTTCGCCCATTCTTTGACAGCGTCCGCATGGTTGGGGGTACCCTGAAGGTGGCAGCGGTGATAGAGGTGTGCCGGGAGTTCTGGTGGGATACCACCCATACCTTCCACTTTAGTTGGGGAGAGATTACCATCACGCCGACGGATTTCGCGGCTATCATGGGGTTGAGGTTTACTGCTACCCCTTTGCCTTTTGATAAGAGCTTGGCGGAGCGGCGGGACTATAGGCAGGCTCTGTTGGGAGTTGACACTGATCTGGGAGGAGGTGTCAAGGGTTATGGAGTGGAGGCCGGGAAAGTGAACCGTTTGGTGGAGGTGGCTATTGAGGCCTTTGGTAGGGGGAGTATGATTTGGATTGTTTGGTCTGGTTGTTCTTATGGTACAGCTTTTCAGAGATCTTGTTTCCCAGTGGGGCTACTGTCTGCCGGTACTCACTGCTATGGGCTCTTGTGGACTTGGACCTAGTCGGTGGGATTTCTTGGGGTCGAGCCGGTTTGGCTGAGATTTACCGGGCATTGGACCATTGCTCGAGGGCTAGCTCGTCGGCCTTTGACGGGTTTCAGTTCGCTTTTGAGGTATGCTCTTGACTACCCTTCTTTTTCACATTGTTGAGATTTCCGCCCTATCTTTTGGTCTGAAATGTCTCTTTCATTGTATGCACAGGCTTGGGTGTACGAGATCTTCGGCATCGCCCCTTTTCAGTTGGTGATGAGTGCCAACAAGGTTGTTCCCATCATGTCGTACTGGTGCAAGGGCAACAGGGCTCCTCCCCGCAGAAACCGGGATAGGAAGACGGTGGATGCTGCTGATCTGAGGAGGGTGTTCGCGATATCTGAGCCTGTCGGGGTTAGATTTTACCCATGGAGTCCGGCCAATGAGGCTTTGGTGGGTCCCTATGTAGTGGAGTTGACCGCTTCTAGGGTTCTACTTGTGGGTCTCACCGGGGAGGCCATGTATCTCGGAGAGAGGGTGGTTCGTCAGCACAGGGCTGGTGCGTTACCGTGGGCTCCTTATGACCCTCCTCGGGATATGCTCCGTCCTGCGAGGTTGGCGAATTTCTTGGCTCCCACTCCGGTAGAGCATTACAGAGGGAATGATGACTATGCCGGCTATGTGCGGACACGGCTGATCAGCCCTCAGGTTCGAGCTAGGATACTATCGGGAGAGGGATCGAGCTCGGCCCGGTATGTTGGTCGGAGTCGGCCTTTGGTTGACATGCCCCTTCGCTCGAGTAGCGTGAGAGTGATGAGGGGCGGCTAGGAGGTGGATCTTAGCTTGGAGCCGACTGATGCAGAACTTGTTGAGGAGACATTCATTCCTCCGCCCGACGCTGGGGTACGGCTTTGTACTTTATATTAGTCATGTTTGAACACATTTATTTCTTTCTGCATTGTAATCATTTGCCTTGGTTTCCCTTTCAGGTGACTCGGGAGGCATATATCCATTCAGCCCGGTGGGAGAACGTGTTGATGCGCTTACTGAGGGAGGCGTACCATTCATGTACTTGTCAGAGGGACGACATTGCGTCACCCCAGCGTCGTGAACGGTCTCCGAACGGTGCGGGCTCTTCTCACATTGGTGGTCGAGCGGTCCGGGGATGGAGTTCGGGTGCCGGTAGCTCTCGAGCTTTAGCGCGGCGTGGAGACACCACGGAGGAGGATTCTGATTAGGCCGGGCCCATCTTTCCATATTTGCTTCTACTATGTGAAAAAGGGGTGACGCCGAAGATCAGCAGCATCCACCGTCTTCCTATCCCGGTTTCTGCGGGGAAGAGCCCTGTTGCCCTTGCACCAGTACGACATGATGGGAACAACCTTGTTGGCACTCATCACAAACTGAAAAGGGGCGACGCCGAAGATCTCGTACACCCAAGCCTGTGCATACAATGAAAGAGACATTTCAGACCAAAAGATAGGGCGGAAATCTCAACAATGTGAAAAAGAAGGGTAGTCAAGAGCATACCTCAAAAGCGAACTGAAACCCGTCAAAGGCCGACGAGCTAGCCCTCGAGCAATGGTCCAATGCCCGGTGCGGGCTCTTCAGTACATATTTGCTTCTACTAACTAACAATGTAGGAAATAAAGATGGAAAGATGGGCCCGGCCTAATCAGAATCCTCCTCCGTGGTGTCTCCACGCCGCGCTAAAGCTCGAGAGCTACCGGCACCCGAACTCCATCCCCGGACCGCTCGACCACCAATGTGAGAAGAGCCCGCACCGTTCGGAGACCGTTCACGACGCTGGGGTGACGCAATGTCGTCCCTCTGACAAGTACATGAATGGTACGCCTCCCTCAGTAAGCGCATCAACACGTTCTCCCGCCGGGCTGAACGGATATATGCCTCCCGAGTCACCTGAAAGGGAAACCAAGGCAAATGATTACATTGCAGAAAGAAATAAATGTGTGCAAACATGACTAATATAAAGTACAAAGACGTACCCCAGCGTCGGGCGGAGGAATGAATGTCTCCTCAACAAGATCTGCATCAGTCGGCTCCAAGCTAAGCTCCACCTCCCGGCCGCCCCTCATCACTCTCACGCTACTCGAGCGAAGGGGCATGTCAACCAAAGGCCGACTCTGACCAACATACCGGGCCGAGCTCGATCCCTCTCCCGATAGCATCCTAGCCCGAACCTGAGGGCTGATCAGCCGTGTCCGCACATAGCCGGCATAGTCATCATTCCCTTTGTAATGCTCTGCCGGAGTGGAAGCCAAGAAAGTCGCCAACCTCGCGGGACGGAGCATATCCCGAGGAGGGTCATAAGGAGCCCACGGTAACGCACCAGCCCTGTGCTGACGAACCACCCTCTCTACGAGATACATGGCCTCCCCGGTGAGACCCACAAGCAGAACCCTAGAAGCGGTCAACTCCACTACATAGGGACCCACCGAAGCCTCATTGGCCGGACTCCATGGGTAAAATCTAACCCCGACAGGCTCAGACATCGCGAACACCCTCCTCAGATCAGCAACATCCACCGTCTTCCTATCCCGGTTTCTGCGGGGAGGAGCCCTGTTGCCCTTGCACCAGTACGACATGATGGGAACAACCTTGTTGGCACTCATCACCAACTGAAAAGGGGCGACGCCGAAGATCTCGTACACCCAAGCCGGTGCATACAATGAAAGAGACATTTCAGACCAAAAGATAGGGCGGAAATCTCAACAATGTGAAAAACAAGGGTAGTCAAGAGCATACCTCAAAAGCGAACTGAAACCCGTCAAAGGCCGACAAGCTAGCCCTCGAGCAATGGTCCAATGCCCGGTAAATCTCATGTTGGGTATGCCCACATGTATCTCAGTTTTAATGTAATAGGTTTTATTAGATTTGATTGATCCATCACCTAAGTTTTATTTCATGGACTTTAGACCCTCATGTAAGAAGTATTTATACTTCATTTTTTTAGGTTGTCCATTGTTATAGAATAGGCTTAGAAATAGGGCAAGAAGATTAAGATTCAAGAAAAATCACTCAGTGAGTTTGAGCCGCGCATATGCGCCTCCTGCACTACGCGCCACGCGCCTTCTTCATTCGCGCCATGCGCCATTTAGAGCGCGCGCATAAGGATTTCTTTATAAGCTATGTTACGCGCCTATGCGCCCCTTGATTTAGCGCACACATAATGTGCGCCTCTTGGCTCAATGCGCCTCTTGGCTCAAACGCGCCTTTAAGTGTTTATTCAACTCTCAGTGATTTATTGAAGATTCAAAGACTTGAAGAGAATTCAAATTACGCCAATGATCCAACGGTGGTTAAAAGATACATATGCGCCTAATCTGTTGACACGTGTCCTCAACGGTCACATTTATGTTGAGTGTCAAAATGGCCATAATATATGCATGCTCCAATCAACGAGCGACAGCTCATCTTATCCACAAGGATTTCCAACGGCTAGTTTTTTGAAATTCACAATAAATACCCCATAACTTCAACATTTTGAAGTTGCTGAGTTTTGCTAAGAATTTCAAGAATTTCTCTCTCAAAACATTTGTTGAAGATTTGAAGATTGCCTTCGTGTTTCCAGAATTTCTCAAGAACATCTTCATACCTTCATCCTTAGCCCAGATCTTCAAGCTATAACACTTTAGTTTCATTGTGCTCTAAATCATAAAGATCTAAAGAGCCTTGATACTAAAATCACACACGCACCTCTTTAAGTTTGATCACTTAGATCCATCTTTTAGAGATACACCGGTTATTGTTTTGGATTTGTTCATTCATAGAAAATTAGATCTTGAGTTAGTGTAGAATCTCAAAAGTTGTAATTTGTAACACTCACTCATTATATAAGATCTCCATTATAAATCCAAGACTAACCATCTTGGTAGAGGACGTAGATCTTTCATTGATCGAACCTCTCCAAATAGCTTGTGTTATTATCTTGTCATTTACTTTCAAGTTATTATCTTCACTTACTATTTGCGTGTTTACTCATTGTAGATTGATTGAACTGAATTGTGTTGTGTTGTTATTTCATTTTCCTTAGTTCCTTATTTCAACCACTTTGAGCCAAAACACTTAGAGTGTGTGTGCGCCCCTTTATCACACTTTGCGCCTATTTTCATTACTAAATTCCGCTGTGCATTGCACTCACTCACTTAGGCGCATTTCATAACGCTTACTTGATAAAGTGCGCATTTGCAATTGAGTATATCAAGGGTACGAAAAGAATTTTAAAACAGCTATTCACCCCCCTCTAGCTATTTTTCATACCCTTGTTTCCCTTTGGGACCAACAAGTAGTATCAGAGCAAACACCTTTATAAAACATTTTTCGTTTTTCAAGCTTAACAGCTTGGGTGCCGATTCTAAATGGCAAAATCAAAACCTATGGCAACTGCAAACTACACTCACGTTCCGGTCTTTGATGAAGATCATTTTGACGTGTGGAAATTCAGCATATTGACTCATCTCAACTCAATCGATGAAAGGCTCCATGACACCGTCGTTTATGGACCTTATATTCCGATGAAGGCGAATCCAAATCGACGCACAAATGTTGTTCAACCAACCGTCAAGAAACCAAGGGAAGAATGGACTGAGGAAGAAATTAGAAGAGTTGCAAATGATGGCAAACCAAGAAACATTCTTCTAAGCACTCTAAGCACGGCTATAAAACAACAAGTCATGCATTGTGCTACTGCTAATGAGCTATGGGATGCTATTAAACAGCATATAGAAGGAGACACGGTTTGCAAGGAGAACAAGAAATACGAAGTTCAAAAGAGGTTCAACAATTTCTCTCAACTCCCCGGTGAAAACTTAAGGCAAACTTATGAACGCTACTGTGAAATTATCAATCTATGTATTTCACTTGGCATGAAGTTTACTAACAAAGATTTGAATGTAAATTTTCTACAAGCTTTTGGATCAAGATACCTACATAAATCTAGCGCTCTTAAAGACGCTGGAATTTTAGATGTATGGACATTAAGGAACCTTTATGCAAATCTCAAAGTTTACGAACTCAAACTTCAGCGAATTAGCGAAACTGAAGGAAAATCAAAATCTATGGCTATGGTAGCGCACAGAGAAACTGCGCCTGCACCTGCGCCTGTTCCTGCGCCTGTACAAGATGAGAAAAGTTCCGACCCCAAAATTTCCACTTCTGAGCTATTAGACATGGATGATGAAGACTTCGCTTTATTTGAAAAGAAATTTCAAAAGTTCAGAAAATTCTCAAGACCCGGCTCAACCAATAAATTTCAAGGATCTACCAGCAAAACTCCTCAAAAGTTTTCAAGGATCAGTGATTCAAAAAGGAAAGAAGATCTTGTTTGTTTTAATTGCAGGAAACCCGGACATTTTGCATCAAGCTGCCTGATCCCCAAATTTGAATATATGAAGAAGAAGAGCAGCCATACTCCCAAATTCACTCCCATGTTCACTCGTCACAAGGGAATGGTTGCTGAAGAAGAAGCACCAGCAAATGAGCACAACACTTGGATTGAAACAGACTCCGATGAGAGCGATGAAGATTTCGATGATGGACTCGTTTGTTTGATGGAAAATGATGATGAAGTTGATGCTTATGATTCTGATGATGACTTTTCCAAGGATGTTCCCGATATGAATGCCTTGAATAAACCTATCAAGAAATCTGCAGGTTTTCAAGAAGTGAAAAAGAAGAAAGGACCAACCATTAGCGAGCTCGTTGAACAAGGATTTCTCACTCCGACTCAAAACGATGGTGGATTGTTATTCTCACGATGTGATCTTGGAGCAAGGAACAAATTGAGAAAAGGAGCATACATTAGACCACAGGTTGAACCAACTGCTCCAATCTCCAAAATCAATGATGATGAAGTGATTGTTGAACAAGAAAAATTGTTCAAGAAGGCTGAAAAGGTAATCACTAGATTTGATAGTATGAAGGAAGCTTTAGCACTATCATGTGATGAAATTTCCCAGCTTAAGACCGAAAAATCTCTACTTAAATCTGAACTCACCCTCCTTAAGGAGCAGATAAAGAGCATGACTCCTCTTACTGTTAAAAACACTTTTCTAACAGAACAGAACTCACTTCTTAAAGTTCAAAACGATGAATTAGTTACTCAAATTACTGATCTTAAAAAGATTACAAATGAGTGGTCCAATTCTCGTGTCACTATGGAGAATATATTTGAGTCCCAAAAAGTCAGTGGTGATAAAAGTGGCTTGGGATTCTCATCAACTAGTGACAACTTTAAATGTGATGTCTGTGCTGAAAGAGAGAGTGATTTTACCAACCAACAAACTTTTGAAATTCCCAAGGAAAAACATTCTAATTCAATGGGTAAAGGACAGGAAAAATTTAAGAGACAAACATTCCATTATGTCTATCCAATGAAGCAATTTGGGAAAGCTAATGGGAAAGACATAGCTACAGATGAACCATCTCCTAGCAAAATCATTCTTGAAAATAGGCGCGCTCCTTCTCCGAGTGCTCATTATGCGCCTAAGAGCCACGCGCCTCATCGCCGTGCGCCTCCTAGCCCTATGCGCCCTCCGAGAAAAAGCGCTCTAAAATTTCAAAAGAAAGATTTTGTTAAGGCTAGTTCATCTAACCCAAAGAAGAATGCCATCCCCAAGAAAAGTAAAGAGTTTGTGAAAACTCACGTGATTGGTGGCTTTCATCATTGTTCCATTTGTGATTGTTCAGGACACAAGGTCGTGGAATGCCTTTTGCGATTCACTCCCAATGCCAAAGGACGTAAAAATCCTAAGGTCAAGCAAGAGTGGGTTGTCAAAAGTTGCTAACCCTAGGACCCAAAAGGAATAAAGGGGACCTGCTTAAATGTCTATATTTCAGGTTCTTTGTTTCATGGCTAGATCTTCAAAAGCCAGAAATTATGAATGGATTCTCGATAGTGGGTGTTCAAGACACATGACTGGAGATGAATCCTTATTAGAAGATGTCCATGAAGAAAGAGGTCCCTCCGTAACATTTGGCGATAATAACAAAGGTCAAGATGTAGCATATGGAAAGCTCAAGAAAAGACAAAGTGTGAATTGAAAGAGTCTCACTCGTCGAAGGGCTCAAGCACAACTTATTATCCATATCTCAATTCTGCGACAAAGGATTAGAATGCCATTTCACTTCAACGCAATGTCTTATCAAGAATGGCAAAACTGGAGCTATCTTACTCACGGGATATCGTAAGACAAATATTTATATTATTGATTTCTATAGTATGAACTCTAGTACTAATCTTTGTTTTGTAGCAAAAAGTGTGAACGAAAATAGTTGGCTGTGGCACAAGCGCTTAAGTCTCTTGAACTTCAAGTATCTATCTAAACTCAGCAGGAATAATCTTGTCAAAGGACTTCCCAAGGTTGCTGATCATCATGACAAAAAGTGCGCCGCATGTCAACTTGGCAAACAACCGAAGCAGTCGTTTTCAAGCAAGTCTAATCCTTCAACTACATGATGTTTGCAACTGCTTCACATTGATATATTTGGACCAGTTTCCACCGCAAGTATTAGAAGAAACAAGTATACTCTAGTTGTGGTGGATGATTATTCAAGATATACATGGGTGGAGATGATGATTACAAAAGATGATTGTTAAGATATTCTCACTACCTTATTTCGACTGCTCCAAACCCAAAAAGAAGATGACATCGTTAGTGTTCGATCCGACAATGGAACAGAATTCAAGAACAACGGTGTTGCTCGATATTGTGAAGATCATGGGATAGATCACAACTTTTCAACCGCTGGAGTCCCTCAACAAAATGGCGTTGTTGAACAAAAGAATAGGACGTTGATTGAAGCGGGAAAGACGATGATAGCTGAAGCTAAATTGCCTAAGTACTTTTGGGAAGAAGCTATCAACACTGCATGTTTTACTCAAAATCGTTCCCTCATCAACAAACTTCACAACAAGACTCCGTATGAACTTTGGCGTGGTAGAACTCCCAACATTGCATTCTTCAAGATCTTTGGTTGCAAATGTTATATCCTCTACAACGAAAACGAACATAGAGGTAAATTCGATGCCAAAGCCGACGAAGGTATTTTTGTTGGGTATGCCAAACACTCTAAAGCTTTTCGTGTTTTTAATAGAACTACATTAGTGATAGTTGAATCTGTACATGTTACATTTGATGAACATTCTCTCCTTGAGCCACATTTGGCTCCAAATGTTGCTGATGATTCTATTGAGCTAAATGATACAGGTGCTCCTATTTATGTTGCGCCTACTCAAGATCATAATCTATCAACAAAAGGAAATCCATCTACATCAAATGCGCCTAATTCAATGTATAATGCGCCTGGTGAATCCTCTATTGCGCCTCACTCAAATGATGCACCTCATGATTCCTCTCACGTGCCTATTTCTACTGCTGCATCTGGTGTAAACCCAAATTTCAATTCTGAGCCAGTTCAACCCCCAAATTTCAATGACTTTGAATCTGGTGAAGATGTACCAATTGAAGACCTTCAAGTTTCTACGACTCAACCTAACTTACCTCCTGAAATTCGTGAAGTTAGAGGTCACCCAATTGCTAATATCATCGGTGATCTACAAGTTGGTGTTCGTACAAGGAGAGCTACAAACTTTGATGCTTACACTGCTTTTATCTCTCAAATCGAACCGAAAAAGGCTGATGAAGCACTCCAAGATCCTAATTGGGTTGTTGCAATGCAAGAAGAACTCAATCAATTTCAATGATGTAAGGTTTGGACTCTAGTTCCAAGACCAAATGATCATGGAGTGATTGGTACGAAATGGGTGTTCAGGAACAAGATGGATGAGAATGGAACCATCACGAGAAACAAAGCAAGATTGGTTGCACAAGGCTATAGGCAAGAAGAAGGAATTGACTACGATGAAACTTTTACGCCCGTAGCAAGACTTAAAGCTATCAGATTATTTCTAGCTTACGCCGCTCACAAGAACTTCAAGTTATATCAAATGGACGTGAAGAGCGCGTTTCTAAATGGTGAACTCCAAGAACAAGTCTATGTTGCTCAACCACCTGGGTTTGAAGATTCACAATTTCCAAATCATGTGTACAAACTCCAGAAAGCTTTGTATGGACTCAAACAAGCACCAAGAGCATGGTATGATACACTATCAAAATTTCTCATCGAAAAAGGCTTCACTCGCGGTAAAATCGATACAACTCTTTTCATTAGCAAACATAATGGTCATAAATTACTTGTTCAAATTTATGTTGATGATATTATATTTGGTTCTACTAATGAATTGTTGTGCAAGCGTTTTGAGAAACTAATGAAGAGCAAGTTTGAAATGAGCATGATGGGAGAACTTACATTCTTCCTCGGGCTTCAAATCAAGCAAATGAGTGAAGGCATTTTTATCAATCAAGCCAAATACACAAATGACTTAATCAAGAAGTTTGGACTTGAGAACGCTAAAGCATACGATACTCCAATGGCCACCGGCAACAAACTCGACAAAGATTTAAAAGGTAAACGTGTTGATCAAACGCTCTATCGAGGTATGATTGGCTCACTCCTTTACCTTACTGCTAGTAGTCTTGATATTATGTTTAGTGTTTGTGTTTGTGCTCGTTATCAATCCGACCCTAGAGAAGCACACTTAATTGCTGTGAAACGTATTATAAGATATTTCTCTAGCACTGTTAACCTTGGACTTTGGTACACCAAAGATTCGAACTTTAAACTTGTAGGTTATTCAGATGCGGATTATGCAGCTTGCACAATTGATAGGAAAAGCACTAGTGGAACTTGTCATTTCCTCGGATATCGACTTGTGTCATGGGCAAGTAAGAAACAAGCTTCTGTATCTGTTTCAACAACTGAAGCCGAATATATCGCTGCGGGAAGTTGTTGTTGTCAAATACTCTGGATGAAGCAGCAATTGGTGGACTATGATATCATCGAAGAAAATTGTCCCATCTACTGCGACAATACATCAACAATTGCGGTTTCTGAAAATCCTGTCATGCACACAAAGACCAAACACATCGACATCAAATATCACTTCCTCAAAGACCACGTGGAGAAAGGCAATATACATTTGGAACACTTGGGAACCGACTATCAAATCGCCGACATTCTAACGAAAGCACTCGACGCAAAACGGTTCATGTTTTTGAGAGGTGAAATGGGTATGCTTGAACTCAACTAAATTCAATATAGTTTTGTCAATACTAATGATTTTATGTTTTGTTGAGTTATGAGTATATTAGGTACAAATGTCAAATCATTTCAAAGTTTCAAGGAAACTTCCTGCGCGCCTAAACATCTCTTGCGCGCCTCACCCTCCTGCGCGCCTAAGCAACTCCTGCGCGCACAGCAACTAATGCGCGCCTAAGCATCTTACGCGCTTCAAACATTTATGCGCCCTCAACCATCTTTGCGCGCCTTGATGAGCAATGCGCCTTGATAAGTAATGCGCCCCTTCATGCGCGCATTAACTTTTGCGGCTCAATCAATTCTCAAATTTAATTTCAATGATTGAACGTATTAAATACACAAGTACCAGGTATGTTTATTCTTTTCATTTATTATAGGAATCTATGTCTTTTGACATTCCATTAATTGTTCAAGGGTACTTGTGCAATTAAATTTTTCCCTCGTTTTACGCTTTTCGAAAAATTTTATTTTCTGGGGATATATTTCTTGCACCCCAAACTTACACCAAAATAGATGGTTTTGGTGTTTGTGCATAAATTAGTCAAAATTGCTCATACACTTAAAGGGAAAGTGGAGCAGTTTTTCAAAAATCAAGATGTCACATCAGTCGTACTTTGTGTCATTCAGCATTTAATGCACTTCAAATCTCAAAATCCCTCATAAATGCGCCAGTTATGATTAGCCGCCTTTTTCAAATCCCTCATTAATGCCATCCTTTCAACTTCCCATCTTTTTAAATTTTTGACCCATTTTTTTCTTTATCAGTGCAAATTTTAAACCTAACCTATAAATACTCATCATCACCTACCTCTCTCATCACCAACTCTATCACTCTATCTCTCTCTCGTCTCTCTCTCCCCATATCTCTCTCTCTCTCTCTCATTTTCTTCTTCATTTTCTATATATTTATAAGTTTATGGGTCCTAAGAAAGCCTCATCATCTGCACAAGACGAAATGGTATGAATTCTAAACCCTTAACTCTATAATTTTCTGAATTCTTTTTTTTTTTTTTTTTTTTTGTGTTCTTTGTTTTTTTTTTTTTTTTTAAAAAACCCGGATTTGTTTTTCCTTGATTTTTCTTGTTTCGATGATCCGTTTTCTATATCGTTTGTTGGGTTGTGTTCTATTCATGATTTCGAATCTGTTGTATCCAACATTTCAACGATCAATACTTTCATCATTGCATATCTGAATTTTTGGTTTCAAAACTTTTCAAATTTTTCGGTTCTTCTTTTGTTCATTGTGATTTCATTATTGATTTGTTCATGTTTTTGTTTACATATTTAGATTCCTTGTTGTCATGCGGCCATTTTGATATATTATTTGTCTGTTTTGGTGAAGATTCATGATTTTCGTGTTCTTGGTGTTCTTCGAGCATTCAAGGGTCGTTCTTCGTGTTCTTCGTCATTCTTGCATGTTTTGGTCTCTAAAAATTTTCTATCTTGTTTTCGAAAATTTGAACTTTTTGATTTTCATTTCTTTCATTTGAATACTTGTTATTTTGTTTTTGCTAAGTCAAAATTTTTACACGATATGCGCCTATATACTTCTTTATGCGCCTACTTTTTATGCGCCTGAATGCTTTCTGCGCCTCTACTTGTATATGCGCTTAAATCATTCTGCGCCTAAAACCTTATGCGCCTAACTTCGTACTTAGTCAAATCTCGTTGTTTTAATTTTTCCTTTGTATTTAAATAGAACCATAATATGCGCCTTGTAACTCTATGCGCCTTTAAAATTTTATGCGCCTAATCTAAATCATGCGCCTTGAATGTCTATGATTTTGTGCGCCTGATTCTATTATGCGCCTCTCAATTCTTTATGCGCCTATGTTACTTTGATCATCTTATGTTTCTATGCGCCTCTCTCACTTCTAAAATCAATCAATGTTTATTTTTTCAGGACCTTGCAAATTTCAAATTAGAAGAAACTCTTGATTTGTTAGAATTATCTGGTGAAGTAATTGGGCGAGAAATCATAGAGACATTGCGCGTAGCTGTTCTGCTCCCTTTATTCACCATGGATCAATCTTTCTATTCTGCGCTCCTCGTGGATGAGTTATTTTCCACTGCTGTTCTAGTGGAAATTGATGTTAATGGACGCACTCACTACAGGATTGAGGCTCGCGTTCAAAATGTTGACGTCCATATCTCCTCATCTGTGATTCGACACTTACTCGGTTTTCCATCTACGGGTGAAGATCGCATTATTGGGCGTCCGATGACTTACTCTATTGATGATCAGAACAGGATGGCTGCTTCACTTCTAAATATTCCCACGCTTCAAAATAATATCAAAAACACTGAAATTCGAGATGGTGGAGAACTCTTGACTCACATCGCGCACTTGGTGGGAACTTCAATTGTTTTCAAAACCGGGAATGTGAACCGATTCACGGTGGAACAATGGGAATACACAGCTGCCATCATGGCCAAGGAGAAGCTTCACTGGCCTCACATTCTATTCAAGACGTTGTGTGAGCAGATTGATAAGTTTGTGAAGAACAAGAGTGATGGAAAGACCAGGTTTCGCTCACACTGCCTTCTTCTCACAAAACTTTTTCTAACTTATCCTGAGTTAGTTAAATTTTTGAATGAGAATCCTGAGTATAAAATCAATGATGTTCCAACGTTTGGTAAAGCGAATTTGGACCTCAAAAAGCGCAGAAAGAAGCCTACTAAGCGCGCCAAGGGAATTAGTTGAAGACACAGAATCAGACGATGCGCCAGTTCTTAAAGGCGCACCATTAAAGAAGAGCGCAGTGACGGCAAGCACTAGACAAAGCACTGATCCCTTGCCAGGCGCAGAGAAAAGCAAAGGAAAACGGGTGGTTGATGACCCTCCTCGTGCGCCTATCAAACGTACCAGATTTGAAACTGATGAAGAGCATGATCTAAGGCTAGCGCAGGAAGCCAGCAGACTTGAGGCTCAAAGAAAAAGAGATGAAGATTTTCAAGCCAAACAAGCTGCTGAGTCAGAGAAGCTAGAGTGCATGAAAGGCGCTGATCAAGCGCTGATATTGAGAAAGGGCCTTCTGTTCCCGCGCCTACCCAGCGCGCGCCTACTCAACGCGCCCCCACTCCCCGTGCGCCTCCGTTAAAATTTCAACAGACCAAAGTGTCAAGGGTACAACTCCTTTCTGATTTTTTTGGCGATGATGTTTCAGACATAGAGGAACCAGTTCAGGGGGAGCAAGAGACCATCCCTCAGCGCACTCCTTCTCCAGTTACGCCTCCACCTCCTTCTGGACCAGGTCAAATCACAACGAAAACAGTTGTTGTTGAAACTATTGATGTTGAAACTGAAGATGAATTTGAGTCTCCTACTCATTCACCTCCTCATGCGCCTCCATCTCCTATTGCGCCCCTTCAAGATGATGCGCCACAGTCTACCGCTGCGCCTCCTCCATCTGCTCCCGATTTGAGCGAGGTACATTCTATTCTTCATTCTTTGCAGCAAGGGAAAGCAAATTTAGAGCAAGGACAGACGCAAATAAAGACTCAATTTGAGCTTCTTACTTCATTACTCACTGATCAATCTGAAGAGATCGCTGCCATTAAGGGGGAGATGAATTCTCTCAAGGACAAACTTTCTGCTTTCTCTCAAGGACAAACTTTCTGCTCCTTCTCCTCCTCCGGCGCTGACTCAGGTTCAACCTCATACTGATCAGGCGCAAACCACCGCTTCTGCGCCTACTTTCATACCTCAGTCTGCTGTGTCTCAATCCAACATGAACGTGCTAGTATCAAAGTTGGATGTCTTGAAAGAATTGGTCGTTACTCACTTCACTACTGCTCACTCAAGCTCTGACAGACGCGCCGAACATATTTCTTCTGACATTATCACGGCTCAAAATGCCATTGAAGCTCACATTCAAATCTTAGAAGAAAATATATCACAGCAGCAGCAAATCACTCAGCGCTCCATTGATGAATACCAAAACATCAATGTGAATCACTTAAGTTACATCAGAGACGGTATCACTGCCACTCACTCCAGTGTCGCTGACACTCAGGGCTTAGCGAACCGTAGTCATCAGCTCGCTAAACAGATTCAGCGCTCTGTTTCGGAGATCATTGAAGGATTGAAGGACGATGATGCGCCTCCCAACCCTTAGTTTCTATTTTTTATTGTAAGTTATTAGAACCTTTTTGTAATAGAATCAACTCTTTTGTGCTAGTGATTTTGTGCTTACTTGTTTTAGCACCCTTTTGCTTTTGTTCTATTCAAAACTTGTAATTTGTAACTCCTACACCCCAAGTTTTAATGAGAACAATGCATCACTTATTATCAAACCTTGTTCACTCAAACTCCTTGTTTGTAGAACAATGAATATTGTTTAAATTCATATGCATCATATTGAATTGTTTCATACTTTCATGCATTAAGTTTAAACTTGGTTTAAACACATTTCAAAACTAAAAATCATATATCATTTTGAATGTGTTAAACTGTCGTTTCTATCTTTCCATATGTAATTCTTTATTCTTATTGGAATAGATTAGAAATCTATATCTTGGACTAGTGTGTGCATTATCTTGAGACATGAATTACCAATTTCATTCATTTGGACATGTTTTTATCAAGTATAATGTTTGTCCTTGATATAGTAGGTAATGGCATTAATCAAATAGGGGGAGATTGTTGGATATGCCCACATGTATCTCAGTTTTAATGTAATAGGTTTTATTAGATTTGATTGATCCATCACCTAAGTTTTATTTCATGGACTTTAGACCCTCATGTAAGAAGTATTTATACTTCATTTTTTTAGGTTGTCCATTGTTATAGAATAGGCTTAGAACTAGGGCAAGAAGATCAAGATTCAAGAAAAATCACTCAGTGAGTTTGAGCCGCGCATATGCGCCTCCTGCGCTACGCGCCACGCGCCTTCTTCATTCGCGCCATGCGCCATTTAGAGCGCGCGCATAATGATTTTTTTATAAGCTATGTTACGCGCCTATGCGCCCCTTGATTTAGCGCACACATAATGTGCGCCTCTTGGCTCAATGCGCCTCTTGGCTCAAACGCGCCTTTAAGTGTTTATTCAACTCTCAGTGATTTATTGAATATTCAAAGACTTGAAGAGAATTCAAATTACGCCAATGATCCAACGGTGGTTAAAAGATACATATGCGCCTAATCTGTTGACACGTGTCCTCAACGGTCACATTTATGTTGAGTGTCAAAATGGCCATAATATATGCATGCTCCAATCAACGAGCGACAGCTCATCTTATCCACAAGGATTTCCAACGGCTAGTTTTTTGAAGTTCACTATAAATACCCCATAACTTCAACATTTTGAAGTTGCTGAGTTTTGCTAAGAATTTCAAGAATTTCTCTCTCAAAACATTTGTTGAAGATTTGAAGATTGCCTTCGTGTTTCCAGAATTTCTCAAGAACATCTTCATACCTTCATCCTTAGCCCAGATCTTCAAGCTATAACACTTTAGTTTCATTGTGCTCTAAATCATAAAGATCTAAAGAGCCTTGATACTAAAATCACACACGCACCTCTTTAAGTTTGATCACTTAGATCCATCTTTTAGAGATACACCGGTTATTGTTTTGGATTTGTTCATTCATAGAAAATTAGATCTTGAGTTAGTGTAGAAGCTCAAAAGTTGTAATTTGTAACACTCACTCATTATATAAGATCTCCATTAGAAATCCAAGACTAACCATCTTGGTAGAGGACGTAGATCTTTCATTGATCGAAACTCTCCAAATAGCTTGTGTTATTATCTTGTCATTTACTTTCAAGTTATTATCTTCACTCACTATTTGCGTGTTTACTCATTGTAGATTGATTGAACTGAATTGTGTTGTGTTGTTATTTCATTTGCCTTAGTTCCTTATTTCAACCACTTTGAGCCAAAACACTTAGAGTGTGTGTGCGCCCCTTTATCACACTTTGCGCCTATTTTCATTACTAAATTCCACTGTGCATTTCACTCACTCACTTAGGCGCATTTCATAACGCTTACTTGATAAAGTGCGCATTTGCAATTGAGTTTATCAAGGGTACAAAAAGAATTTTAAAATAGCTATTCACACCCTTCTAGCTATTTTTCATACCCTTGTTGCCCTTTGGGACCAACATCTCAGCCAAAGCGGATCCACCCCAAGAAATCCCACCGACTAGGTCCAAGTCCACAAGAGTCCCTAGCAGTGAGTACCGGCAGACAGTAGCCCCACTGGGAAACAAGATATCTGAAAAGCTGTACCATAAGAACATCCGGACCAAACAATCCAAATCATACTCCCCCCTACCAAAGGCCTCAATAGCCACCTCCACCAAACGGTTCACTTTCCCGGCCTCCACTCCATAACCCTTGACACCTCCTCCCAGATCAGTGTCAACTCCCAACAGAGCCTGCCTATAGTCCCGCCGCTCCGCCATGCTCTCATCAAAAGGCAAAGGGGTAGCAGTAAACCTCAACCCCGTGATAGCCGCGAAATCCGTCGGCGTGATGGTAATCTCTCCCCAACTAAAGTGGAAGGTATGGGTGGTATCCACCAGAACTCCCGGCACACCTCTATCACCGCTGCCACCTTCAGGGTACCCCCAACCATGCGGACGCTGTCAAAGAATGGGCCAAACCCCATAGCCTCGATCCGAGCACGTAAACCGCCCGGTCCCTCCGGCTGAGACGCCCACAGTTTGCCCACAGTCACTGTGGACCCACGAGCCTTGATCCTCTGCAGGTAAACACAGCACAGGTATGTTACCATTCTAGCAATTTACAATTCTAGCAATTTAAATTCTAGCATTCCATTATTCTGGCATTTCATACTATGTATAAAACATACAAATGTGCGAGAAAGAGAGGAGTGAAAATTCAGCGCGTCTCCGGAAGCCCCATCGACCAATGACGCTCAGAGTCGATGTAAAAATCATAATCTTGGTCGAACGTAGACCGCAGCAGATTATCGCGATAATTCCGAGTCGCGGCTCATGGTCTCAAACCGCCCCGTGGAATCAAGGGCGCCGCTTCAAAACCCGCTCCCAGGTCAACCCCTACATTTCCCTCGCCCTGAGCATCACCGTGCCCCTCTCCTTGTTGCTCTTGTTGTGGAAGCATATACCCACCTTGGCCGGAAAATCCCTGAATAACGCCTCATTGATCCAATCTGCCATAGCTTCAAGAAATATGTGAAATGAAGTCTTCAAAATTATCAAAATCTGAGCTTTCTCTCTCTAAAAACTCAATTTTCTCTCTCTAACTCGTCAACAATGGAGGAAGGAAGAAGAAGAAAGAAGAAAGAAGGAGAAGAGGGAGGGTTTCTGGTGATGTGACCAAGGAGTCAGCCCGACGGCGACCTTGGCCATGCGGCCACTTATGCACTCTCTATCCCAGCCGTCAGATCAGCGATCCGCGTGAAGGAGATCTGACCACTCAACGGTCTTGGCCACGCGGCCACTATTGTAATTCAGTGTGTTTGGCCACGCGGCCAACCTTGTCCCTTCAGATAAAATTCCATTTTTGCCCCTGATCTTTTCCCCTTAATTCATTTTAAATGCCCTTAGCACAATTTTGACTGATATTCGTTACCTTTGGGTACGGAAAGCCCCTTAAAATTTCCATCCTTCACCGAATATTTGCTTAGGATTCGTATAGTTGTAGAGACTTCGGCGCCTCTATGACATACGCATTCTAGATCGATCGCGAGTGGCAGAAGCCTCGGCGTTTTTGTTTGCGAAAGATCCAGCATCTATTATTAGGATTTGCATGATCGTAGAGACTTCGGCGCCTCTATGACATACGTATCATTGATCGATCGTGGTTGGCAGAAGCCTCGGCGTTTCTGTTTGCGAGAGATCCAGCATATATTATTAGGATTTGCATGATCGTAGAGACTTCGGCGCCTCTATGACATACGTATCCTTGATCGATCGTGGTTGGCAGAAGGCTCGGCGTTTCTGTTTGCGAGAGATCCAGCATCTATTATTAGGATTTGCATGATCGTAGAGACTTCGGCGCCTCTATGACATACGTATCCTTGATCGATCGTGGTTGGCAGAAGCCTCGGCGTTTCTGTTTGCGAGAGATCCGGCATTTATTATTAGGATTTTCATGATCGTAGAGACTTCGGCGCCTCTATGACATACGTATCCTTGATCGATCGTGGTTGGCAGAAGCCTCGGCGTTTCTGTTCGCGAGAAATCCAGCATCTATTACTTTAGCGCAATCGGCAAGAGCCCTGGCGATCCTGATTGCGTTTACCATTCCATCTTGGGATTATTTAGACAACGTAGTCTTTATTTTTCCCAAATAAATTCATTACTTATGAATGTTCGTTCTTCATACAAGATAGTATCCGTAGGTTTATTATCCGCAGCAGAAGTTCGATGTCTCGTCTTTCCCCAATATCTCTGAACTACGTTTGGCTTGATTCCTCGGAGGATACGTAGGAAACTTGAAAAGGTTCAGCCACCCGACCGACTCGGTCATCTCTCATCCCCAGCAGGTGCATTTTCCCCAGCTGAAGACGTTGCTCCCTATCAGAGGACAATCATTCCCAATTTCCCATCAGATTTGAACTACGTTTGGCTTGATTCCCCCGCGGATACGTAGGTCGCCTGTCAAGGTTCAGCCGTTCCCTTACCTTTCATCTGTTTTGAAACTCATGTTTCAGACGGATCCTTCTTTTATCGTCGACCCCACATTGCCTTGCAAGAAGCGTCGCCGAGGGGCTACTGTTAGTACCCGACTTGAAAATGAGTTTATTAGGACTTTCCCAAAAATACAAGGGCTTTATAGGAATTAAAAAACCTTGCAAAGACTTGTCCCGGATTCCCGAAATATCTCATTTATGACAAAATCTATCAAAATAGGTAATAAATGGTTTCCTTAAAACCATGCAGAAACCCTAGCTTAAGAATCAAGTTAGCCAGCAGAATTGGCCACGCGGCCAACCTTGCTACGCATCGACCTTAGCCACGCGGCCACTCTTGTCACCGGCTTCAATCATGGCCAGGCGGCAAACCTTGCTCCGGATGATCCTGACCGTCAGATCTTCCCCTCAGTTTACTATATAAACCAATCCCATGCTATTGGTTTGGGGTCCGATTTTGAGAGCTCTAAGTCCGAATTTTGGAGTTCTTAAACACCATTTTCTCCCTATTTAAGCATTCAAACACTCAAGGAGATCAAGGTTTATTTCTTGCCAACATAGGTAAGTTTTCTAACTTTTTCTTCATGTTCTTGCATCATTTTTAATGTAGATCTTTTACATTCGTGTTCTTACATGTTTATTCATAGTTTCTTCATATGCTTTGCATGTTCATTCATATGTTCATAATATGTTCTTCGCATGTTCTTCGCGTTCATAGATTAAAACATTGTTTATGCTATATTTAAGGTTGCGATCTTCATAATTACATGTTATTTCATAGCAGATGATGATCTAGGGTTCATCAACCCGAGGATGATCTAGGAACTACTTCTAAACCCTAATCTTTAGGTAATTCCCCCTCATTATGCATGATCCCGATTCTTCTGCCTATTCTAATTCTCTGCGAACAACGCTGACCTGAGCTTCTCACATTGAGAGGAACGTAGGCAATCCTCGGATCCGGTCTCAATCACTAACACACTACATACACCGCATCATGATAGAAAGACCGATCAATTCGGGCAATAGGAGTGATAACGTAAATATTCTTCTCTTGTTGTAATTTGACCCCCGAACCCATTAACATGTTTTTCTCAATGTTTTGGCTATAATTAAAACGGCATGGCGACTCTCATAAATTTAATGTTACTATGAATATCTCAATTTCAAACACACGTATTCACAGTGGCGACTCTGCTGGGGATGTAGAGGGTTAAACTTGCATTTTCTGCTTTTGGTGTTCTTATATCTGTTTTCTGGGCATTCTTGTGAATACCCCTTTCCGATGAAGCGACGCATGGGAAGTATCTTGTGATTATTTTTATTTACAAAGGGAATATTCTTAACGACATTAAAATTATGAGAGGCGCCACGCCGTTTTAATTAAATCCAAAACATTGAAAAAAACATTTTTAGTGGGTTCGGGGATCAAATTACAACAAGAGAAGAATATTGGACGTTATCACTCCTATTGCCCGAATTGATCGGTCTTTCTATCATGATGAATCTGTTAGTAGTGTGTTAGTGATTTAGACCGGATCCGAAGATTGCCTACGTTCCTCTCAATGTGAGAAGCTCAGGTCAGCGTAGTTCGCAGAGAATTAGAATAGGCAGAAAAATCGGGATCATGCATAATGAGGGGGAATTACCTAAAGATTAGGGTTTAGAAGTAGTTCCTAGATCATCCTCGAGTTGATGAACCCTAGATCATCATCGGCTATGAAATAACATGTAATTATGAAGATCGCAACCCTAAATATAGCAAAAACAAGGTTTTATCTATGAACACGAAGAACATGTGAAGAACATATTATGAACATATGAATGAACATGCAAAGCATATGAAGAAACTATGAATAAACATGTAAGAACACGAATGTAAAAGATCTACATTAAAAATGATGCAAGAACATGAAGAAAAAGTTAGAAAACTTACCTATGTTGGCAAGAAATAAACCTTGATCTCCTTGAGTGTTTGAATGCTTAAATAGGGAGAAAATGGTGTTTAAGAACTCCAAAATTCGGACTTAGAGCTCTCAAAATTGGACCCCAAACCAATAGCATGGGATTGGTTTATATAGTAAACTGAGGGGAAGATCTGACGGTCAGGATCATCCGGAGCAAGGTTGGCCGCCTGGCCATGATTGAAACCGGTGACAAGAGTGGCCGCGTGGCCAAGGTCGACGCGTAGCAAGGTTGGCCGCGTGGCCAATTCTGCTGGCTGACTTGATTCTTAAGCTAGCGTTTCTGCATGGTTTTAAGGAAACCATTTATTACCTATTTTGATAGATTTTGTCATAAATGAGATATTTCGGGAATCCGGGACAAGTCTTTGCAAGGTTTCTAATTCCTATAAAGTCCTTGTATTTTTGGGAAAGTCCTAATAAACTCATTTTCAGGTCGGGTACTAACAGTAGCCCCTCGGCGACGCTTCTTGCAAGGCAATGTGGGGTCGACGATAAAAGAAGGATCCGTCTGAAACATGAGTTTCAAAATAGATGAAAGGTAAGGGAACGGCTGAACCTTGACAGGAGACCTACCTATCCGCGGGGGAATCAAGCCAAACGTAGTTCAAATCTGATGGGAAATTGGGAATGATTGTCCTCTGATAGGGAGCAACGTCTTCAGCTGGGGAAAATGCACTTGCTGGGGATGAGAGATGACCGCGTCGGTCGGGTGGCTGAACCTTTACAGGTTTCCTACGTATCCTCCGAGGAATCAAGCCAAACGTAGTTCAGAGATATTGGGGAAAGACGAGACATCGAACTTCTGCTGAGGATAATAAACCTACGGATACTATCTTGTATGAAGAACGAACATTCATAAGTAATGAAGTTATTTGGGAAAAATAAAGACTACGTTGTCTAAATAATCCCAAGATGGAATGGTAAACGCAATCAGGATCGCCAGGGCTCTTGCCGATTGCGCTAAAGTAATAGATGCTGGATTTCTCGCGAACAGAAACGCCGAGGCTTCTGCCAACCACGATCGATCAAGGATACGTATGTCATAGAGGCGCCGAAGTCTCTACGATCATGAAAATCCTAATAATAAATGCCGGATCTCTCGCAAACAGAAACGCCGAGGCTTCTGCCAACCACGATCGATCAAGGATACGTATGTCATAGAGGCGCCGAAGTCTCTACGATCATGCAAATCCTAATAATAGATGCTGGATCTCTCGCAAACAGAAACGCCGAGCCTTCTGCCAACCACGATCGATCTAGAATGCGTATGTCATAGAGGCGCCGAAGTCTCTACAACCATACGAATCCTAAGCAAATATTCGGTGAAGGATGGAAATTTTAAGGGTCTTTCCGTACCCAAAGGTAACGAATATCAGTCAAAATTGTGCTAAGGGCATTTAAAATGAATTAAGGGGAAAAAATCAGGGGCAAAAATGGAATTTTATCTGAAGGTAAAAGGTTGGCTGCGTGGCCAAACACACTGAATTGCAATAGTGGCCGCGTAGCCAAGACCGCTGAGTGGTCAGATCTCCTTCACGCGGATCGCTGATCTGACGGCTGGGATAGAGAGTGCATAAGTGGCCGCATGGCCAAGGTCGCCGTCGGGCTGACTCCTTGGTCCCATCACCAGAAACCCTCCCTCTTCTCCTTCTTTCTTCTTTCTTCTTCTTCCTTCCTCCATTGTTGACGAGTTAGAGAGAGAAAAATGAGTTTTTAGAGAGAGAAAGCTCAGATTTTGATAATTTTGAAGACTTCATTTCACATATTTCTTGAAGCTATGGCAGATTGGATCAATGAGGCGTTATTCAGGGATTTTTCGGGCCAAGGTGGGTATATGCTTCCACAACAAGAGCAACAAGGAGAGGAGCACGGTGATGCTCAGGGCGAGGGAAATGTAGGGGTTGACCTGGGAGCGGGTTTTGAAGCGGCGCCCTTGATTCCACGGGGCGGTTTGAGACCACGAGCCGCGACTCGGAATTATCGCGATAATCTGCTGCGGTCTACGTTCGACCAAGATTACGATTTTTACATCGACTCTGAGCGTCATTGGTCGATAGGGCTTCCGGAGACGCGAGAGGTAAATCCCGAATTTTCACTCCTCTCTTTCTCGCACATTTGTATGTTTTATACATAGTATGAAATGCCAGAATAATGGAATGCTAGAATTTAAATTGCTAGAATTGTAAATTGCTAGAATGGTAACATACCTGTGCTGTGTTTACCTGCAGAGGATCAAGGCTCGTGGGTCCACAGTGACTGTGGGCAAACTGTGGGCGTCTCAGCCGGAGGGACCGGGTGGTTTACGTGCTCGGATCGAGGCTATGGGGTTTGGCCCATTCTTTGACAGCGTCCGCATGGTTGGGGGTACCCTGAAGGTGGCAGCGGTGATAGAGGTGTGCCGGGAGTTCTGGTGGGATACCACCCATACCTTCCACTTTAGTTGGGGAGAGATTACCATCACGCCGATGGATTTCGCGGCTATCACGGGGTTGAGGTTTACTGCTACCCCTTTGCCTTTTGATGAGAGCTTGGCGGAGCGACGGGACTATAGGCAGGCTCTGTTGGGAGTTGACACTGATCAGGGAGGAGGTGTCAAGGGTTATGGAGTGGAGGCCGGGAAAGTGAACCGTTTGGTGGAGGTGGCTATTGAGGCCTTTGGTAGGGGGGGAGTATGATTTGGATTGTTTGGTCCGGCTGTTATTATGGTACAGCTTTTCAGAGATCTTGTTTCCCAGTGGGGCTACTGTCTGCCGGTACTCACTGCTAGGGGCTCTTGTGGACTTAGACCTAGTCGGTGGGATTTCTTGGGGTCGAGCCGGTTTGGCTGAGATTTACCGGGCATTGGACCATTGCTCGAGGGCTAGCTCGTCGGCCTTTGACGGGTTTCAGTTCGCTTTTGAGGTATGCTCTTGACTACCCTTCTTTTTCACATTGTTGAGATTTCCGCCCTATCTTTTGGTCTGAAATGTCTCTTTCATTGTATGCACAGGCTTGGGTGTACGAGATCTTCGGTGTCGCCCCTTTTCAGTTGGTGATGAGTGCCAACAAGGTTGTTCCCATCATGTCGTACTGGTGCAAGGGCAACAGGGCTCCTCCCTGCAAAAACCGGGATAGGAAGACGGTGGATGCTGCTGATCTGAGGAGGGTGTTCGCGATGTCTGAGCCTGTCGGGGTTAGATTTTACCCATGGAGTCCGGCCAATGAGGCTTCAGTGGGTCCCTATGTAGTGGAGTTGACCGCTTCTAGGGTTCTGCTTGTGGGTCTCACCGGGGAGGCCATGTATCTCGGAGAGAGGGTGGTTCGTCAGCACAGGGCTGGTGCGTTACCGTGGGCTCCTTATGACCCTCCTCGGGATATGCTCCGTCCCGCGAGGTTGGAAACTTTCTTGGCTCCCACTCCGGAAGAGCATTACAGAGGGAATGATGACTATGCCGGCTATGTGCGGACATGGCTGATCAGCCCTCAGGTTCGGGCTAGGATGCTATCGGGAGAGGGATCGAGCTCGGCCTGGTTTGTTGGTCGGAGTCGGCCTTTGGTTGACATGCCCCTTCGCTCGAGTAGCGTGAGAGTGATGAGGGGCGGCCGGGAGGTGGAGCTTAGCTTGGAGCCGACTGATGCAGATCTTGTTGAGGAGACATTCATTCCTCCGCCCGACGCTGGGGTACGGCTTTGTACTTTATATTAGTCATGTTTGCACACATTTATTTCTTTCTGCATTGTAATCATTTGCCTTGGTTTCCCTTTCAGGTGACTCAGGAGGCATATATTCGTTCAGCCCGGCGGGAGAACGTGTTGATGCGCTTACTGAGGGAGGCGTACCATTCATGTACTTGTCAGAGGGACGACATTGCGTCACCCCAGCGTCATGAGCGGTCTCCGAACGGTGCGGGCTCTTCTCACACTAGTGGTCGAGCGGTCCGGGGACGGAGTTCGGGTGCCGGTAGCTCTCGAGCTTTAGCGCGGCGTGGAGACACCACGGAGGAGGATTCTGATTAGTCCGGGCCCATCTTTCCATCTTTATTTCCTACATTGTTAGTTAGTAGAAGCAAATATGTACTGGACAAATATTTAATATGTATGCAAATGTATTTATGTACTAAAATGAAAATGATTTGTGATAACCTATTTGTACAAACTAATCACTTTACAATGTGCCTAATTTTATACAATGCATGAGCCATGGGACGGGGCAGGTACGTAGTTGCATGGATCCATTACGGAGTGGGAGGAAACAAACTGGATTTCTGCATGGGCCGATGTTGGCCGCATGGCCATGGCGAGGCCCGGAGCAATGTTGGGCGCATGGCCATGGCAAGACTCGGAGCAATGTTGGCCGCGTGGCCTAGGACTAAGTTGGCCGCCTGGCCAAGGACAACATCGGCCGCGTGGTCAAGAGCATATGTGGCCGCGTGGCCAAGTCCCGCGCCACCTCCGATTTTCCTTTTCCTGGCAAGAATCGGAAGCTGTGTAGTATTTAATGGGAGTTTGTGTCCTATTCAACTTTGTACCAGCAGCTCTTTTGATCAATTTTGAGTTCCAATCATCAACTTGCTCTTCTTTTGCCATGGATCACAATGCAAGGCTTTCTAGACTTGAAAAAGGAGCTTTCATAACATCTTTGGAGAAATGGGTTGCCAAGATATCCGGTCCTTGTCGTAGGAAGTTTGAGAAGCGCTATGGGATCAAGTGTCTTTGGTCATTTTTGCACATGAACTCCAACACTAACCTCTTGCAAGCTTGTGGGAAGTTTTGGAACAACACTCTTCATGTTTTCAACATTTCTTTTAATGAGATGGTACCCATTTTGAAGACATCAAGGCGCTTTGCGGTTGTGAAGGGAAGGGTACACTTGCATTGCCCTTCGATCTTATTTCTTTGCATGACAAGTTGATAACCTTTGGTGTGCCCGCAGATGACATTGGTAAGTATGCTAGAGGTGGCTACGTCGGCCTTTCTTGGATGCCAAGGCACTTCATGCACGCGGATGTGACCTCGGACCGTTCTTTGGACCATCTTGCCTTGTGTTTATTTGCTTCTATTCTTTTCCCTTCCGAAGTCGGATGTGCTAGTGAGGGATGTTTGACCATGGTGAATGCGGCTCGTTCGGGACATGACATTGTACCAGCCATCCTTGGGGAGCTTATTTGTGGGATTCCTCATCTTGCGGTTTATGGCGGGATGCCGTGCGGCAGTGATAGACTTTTGACTATGTGGTTGCAAGAAAGGCTCCGAGTGAACAAGCCAGCGGTTTCTTCAGCGGTGGCCCCATGGATGCACCGTATCAGAGGTATGGAGGAGAGGTTCGAGGGCATGACTCTCAAGGGTTGGGAAAGGTATTTGGCGGAGATGGTGACCGATGACATCAAGTGGGTGGTGCCCCATTGGCACATTAATTCTGTGAGGGAGAAGCAAGTAGAACTGCACATGATTAAAGTTCCGTCATTTTCTGGGACCACTTTTTACTACCCCGCCAGAGTACTCCGTCAATATGGTCTAGTGCAAACCATCCCCGAGGGTTGGGATGAGGAGAGGACCCGTTTTCCTTTTGGCATACTTCATTTGGATGATAGCTCTTCGGTTCTCCTTTCTCAAATGTGGGGCGAGGCCGGTTTTAGCCATAGGACTCTCATCACACGCTCCAACAACACCTACCTATCACGAGAGTATTTGGATTGGTTTATTGAGAGACTTGGGCAAGCGGAGCAGACTCTAGAGACCCTAAGGGGCGCTATTTTGGCATCCTGTGCTCCTAGTTGTTCATTGAGGATGAAGGAGGCGATGGCCTATGAGAGGAAGAGGAGCAAGAGCATGGCTAATGGAGATGGAGCGGGGACTTCAAGGAAGAGAAAGGATGGGGAGACTCCTAGTGTCAAATCTAAAGGGGTTAGTGAATTTGAGAGGAGGTTTTGCGAGAACCCTAACAAGAAAAAGATTCGCCGTGGTCAAAGCAAGAAGAAAGAGACCGAAGGCACGAGTGGCACTAAAGAGTAATTCCGAGGATCCTTCCATAGTTGTTGCAAACACATTATTTTAATTTAGTTTACTTTTGTTTTAGTTTCAATTTCAGAATAGGTTATTTATTCAAAAAGTATGTTAAGCTTAGACTCATCAAATAAGTGTTAACATGCAATGACTATGAAAATAAAAGTTTTTGCTTTCAGAAAATACAACTTCTATCTTTATTGCTTGACAAGATTTGGATGTTTATTTGTTTTTTTAGACCGCACCTTTTGAAAGGCTGCCTACGTTCCCCTTTTACAAATAGGACTAAGGGGCTCAGGTCAACGTAGTTCACTCCAGTCGGACTAGAATGATTTTAGAGAAAGGGAAGATAGAAGGGGGAATGCTCTAACTTTTGCCTAGACCGCCCTTGCGGGTTTTCGATCTAACGAGCTTTGTACGCACCCTTATTTTGCATAGACTGCCCTTTGCGGGTTTTCAGTCTATCGGGCTTCTTTTTGCGTAGTAAAATTTATTTATTTTTTGAGAAGGGGGGAATACTAGTCGTAGTAGCGTCTGAGCTTGCTGAGGTTGACTGGTTCCTTGAACGGGTTGCCATCCAAATCTGCCATTCTGACCGATCCTCCGGAGAAGATCTTCTGCACTACAAACGGACCTACCCAAGTGGGGGCCCACTTCCCAAGGGGGTTGAACTTGTTGGGCAGGCGTGCTTTGAGCACCAAGTCTCCTTCCTTTATGTCAACAGGCTTGACTTTTTTATTGAAGGCTTTCGTCGTTCTCCTTTGATAGGCCCGGATGTGCCCCATAGCCTTCAATATGCGTTCATCGAGCATTGCCAACTGATCATAGCGATTACGAAGCCATTCTACCTCATTCACTTGGTTCTCGAGCAAGATCCTCAAAGATGGCACCTCCAACTCAATAGCGAGTACTGCCTCCATGCCGTATGTCAAAGCGTAAGGGGTTTCTCCCGTAGCGGTGCGGACTGACGTTCTGTACTCCCAAAGTGCCAATGGTAACTTCTTGGGCCAATCCCATCCCTGCAAAGCCATTTTGCGAATTATCTGCTCTATCGTCTTGTTGGCCGCTTCAATAGCGCCGTTAGTCTGTGGATAGTACGGGGAAGATTTATTTCGTTCGATCTTGAATTCTACGAGCAAGTGAGCACACTCGGCTTCAAAATGACTGCCATTATCTGATATAATGAGGTTAGGGACCCCATACCGACACATAATGTTCTCTTTGATAAACAGCGCCACCTTCTTGGAATTCAGCACCTTGTAAGACTGAGCTTCGACCCACTTTGTGAAGTAGTCGACCGCGACGAGGACGAATTCATGACCATTACTACCGGCCGGCGAGATCTTCCCAATGATGTCTATACCCTACGTGGTGAATGGCCAAGGCGTGGTGGAATTATACAATTCGTGTGGGGGGATGTGGTTGAGGTTGGAGCATACTTGGCACTTGTGACACCGTCGAACCCATTGAATACAGTTTGTCTCCATGGTAATCCAATAATAGCCCAGCCGAGTGATCTTCTGTCTAAGCATCCTTGCATTCATGTGGGGTCCGCACAACCCGTTGTGTACTTCTTCCATTATTGCTTCAGCTCTCTTGTTTTCGACACATAAAAGCAACAAACCGTCGTAATGCCTCTTGTACAAAGTATCGTCTAACAGCACAAACTGCCCAGCCAACCTTTTGAGTGCTTGCAGAGTCTTGGCCTTCACATCTCCGTCAAAGGACATCTCTCCGTGCTTAAGGATCTTGTAGATTTGGGCGTACCATTGATCTCCGTTTACCTCTGCATCGATCTGGATTTCACAGCAATAGGCGGGGTTCTCTCTCCGTCCAACCCTGAATGGTTTCACGGACCTTCCTTCGGGAATTTAAACTAAGGAGGCCAATGTAGCTAGAGCATCCGCGAACCTATTTCTGTCTCACGGCAGGAAATGGAAGGTAACCTCTTTGAACTGTGCTATCAACTCGTCCATGTAACCTTGGTACCGCTGCAGGCAAGGATCAATAGTTTTCCATTTCTTCGCCGTTTGGTTAATAATCAAATCAGAGTCTCCGTACACTTCTAACTCTTTCACGTTGCTTTCTAGGGCGGCCTCCAATCCGGCTATACACGCCTCATACTCGGCGGCGTTGTTGGTTGCTGAAAAGTTTAGCTTGATGGCTATGGGAGTGTGCTCATCTTTGGGATCAATAAGTAGGATTCCGACTCCATTCCCTCGTTTGTTTGCAGCTCCGTCAAAGAATAATTGCCACCTTTCTGCGACCTCAATTGCGAAAATGTCGTCGTCCGGGAACTCGGGGTCGGGTCCTCTTGTCTCGGTGCTCGGAGAGTCTGCGAGCTGATCGGCCATTGCCCTCCCCTTGATTGCCTTCCTCGGTACATAAGTAATGTCGAACTCTCCCAAGAATACTGACCATTTAGCGAGTCTCATAGAAAGGGAGGGTTTACCGAACAGATACTTTATATGATCCATTTTCGAGACTAGTAAGATCGGATGGGATACCATATAGTGCTTGAGCTTCATCACCACCCATACTAGGCCTACGCAGGTCTTCTCGAGCGCGGAGTAATTGAGCTCGCTACCTTGTAACTTTCGACTGACAAAGTACACTGCATTCTCAATCCGGGAATCTTTGGCTTCTTGCGCTAACATGGCTCCGACGGCGGTGTCTGTCACAGTTATGTATAGTAGCAATGGCTTCTCCTTATGTGGCAGGCGCAGGATTGGGGTATTCACCAAATACTGTTTGATCCTTTCGAAGGCTATCTGGCAGTCATAATCCCACTCCACACTGGTTGTTTTCTTCATTAACTTGAAAATTGGTTCGCAGATGGTGGTCAGCTGATTGATAAACCGACTGATGTATTGCAGGCGTCCCATGAATCCTTTTATCTCCGTCTCGGTACGGGGCGGCTTCATCTCCAGGATGGCTTGAATCTTCCTTGGGTCGGCTTCGATCCCATTCTCGGTGACCATGTAACCCAATACTTTACCTCTGCGAACTCCAAAGGTTCATTTCGCCGGGTTCAAACGCATGGCGTGCTCTCTCAACCTGTTGAAGAATTTTTTGAGATCTATCAAGTGTTGGCCATCAGACCCTTTTGAATGTATAATCATGTCATCCACGTACACCTCAATCTCCTTGTGGATCATATCGTAGAATAAAGTCGTAACTGCCCGTTGGTAGGTAGCCCCAGCGTTCCTTAGTCCAAACGGCATGACAGTATAACAAAAAGTTCCCCATGGGGTGGTGAAAGTTGTTTTCTCTTGGTCCTCCTTGGCCATCTTGATCTGGTTATAGCCGGCAAACCCATCAACAAATGACTTGACCTCATAATGGGCGGTAGCGTCCACCAACATGTCGATATTTGGCAGGGGGAAGTCATCTTTCGGCGTAGCTTTGTTGAGATCCCGAAAATCCACACATACTCTGACTTTACCGTTGGATTTCTTGACAGTCACCAGATTTGATAACCAAGTTGGATACTCGATCACCCTGATGAAACCCACACGGAGTAGCTTCTCAATCTCTTCCTTCACTTGCAAAGACCATTCCGGCTTAATGCGACGCAGCTTCTGTTTGACTGGCTTAGCGTCTGGTGCTGTCGGGATTCTGTGCTCTACGATCGAGTTGTCGAGCCCCGGCATGTCCTTATAAGACCATGCGAACACATCCACATATTCTTTAAGTAGCTCAATCAGTGCTTCCCTTTCGGCTCCGCTGAAGAAGCTTCCAATCTGCGTTTCCTTAGGCTCGGCTTCGGTTCCCAAATTCACGCACGTTAACACCTCATCGGCAGCTTGGGCTCGAGATTCTTTTTTATTAATAACCTGTTCTGAAATTTCTTTAATGTATTCATCATTTAATTGGTCTGTGTCTGCCTCTTCTAATGAATCATTATTAACTAAGTGTATATCATTAGTTTGATTATTAGCCAATTTATCAGTTAAAAGAGTGACTATGGAGGGATACTCGGAAAGGTCGAGGGTTTCATTCATGGCAAAAGGGAATATAGCGTTTGCAACAAAATCATAGTCTTCGGACGTAAGGTCGTCAGACTTAGAGGAAGACTCAAATTCAAAATGTAAAACACTAGACTCTGGGGACGGGGATTTTGGGTGAGTGACAGGAGATGCTGCAGGAGTGGTGACAGGAGAAGGAGCAAGCCCCAATGTTCCCACCATAAATTCCGGAGTAGCTATAGGTCCCCCAATGATGCACCAATTCTTGAGTTTGTCCCCCATGGGTACCACCAATGTCCTTGGGTCCACCTTATCTTCAGAATCGTCTCCAATGACGGCAACCGTGTCTTCGTGCAGCCCCAGATTACCCAGATGTTGAAGCAGATATAGGCCGTCCCACGTCTCAGTCAAACTCGGAGTTTCTGCGGCTTCTATTGCTGGCTTGTCAAGGGTTGTGGCTTCAAGTTGATCTGCCAAGTCATCTGCAACCTTGGTGGAGTACTCATGCCTGATGGTTCTAACTCTGCCCGTGGCTTTGTCCGTTGTTTTGGTGAGGTCGATGGTGCAGATCTGTGCTTGAGCGACTATTTCGAAGCCATTGAAGAGTCGGCTCTCTTCCCCATGCTGAATCTGTAAGACAGGAACGCCCTTGGTGTCCGTCCCTTGGGCAGTTACGAGATCGCTGTAGATGATGGTCACTTCATTACCAGATTGAAACTTCACACACTGGTGCAGGGAAGATGGGACAGCGCCCGATTGATGTAACCATGGCCGGCCAAGGAGGAGTGAGAAGGTTGCGGGGATGTCTATGACGTGGAAGTCGGTTGGTAGGATCTTTGTTCCGATGGTAATGGGCAAGGTGGATTTGCCTATCACGGCGCGGCATGTAGAGTGATAAGCTTTGATGGTTTGCTTAGATGGGCGTAAATCGACACCATGAACGCCAACCACATCCATCATCCTTGAAGGCAGGATATTAATAGCAGAACCATTATCAATGAATACACGGGGAATTTTCTTGCCATTTACCTCGACAGTGATGTATAAAGGCTCATTATGATCAACTCCGAACACTGGCTTGTCTAGCTCCGAGAAAGTGATGATATTTCCGTAGTGGATATTACCAATCATGTGGGTGACGTCCTCCGGGGTAATAGTGGATGGTACCATGGTGGCGGCGAGGTTTTGCTCGAGCATGAGGTGATGGGCTAGGGAGGAGGTGAGTAGGGACCAGAGCGAGATGTGGGCTTGGGTTTGTTTGAGTTGAGTGAGGATAGGGTCTTCTTTGTCTAGGTCGGCTTGCTCGGGTTCCTTCCCAAAGACTTTCTTTGCACCCTTTGGGTCGGATTGGTACACTTGACCGGATCTTGTAAGGAGACAAACTTCTGCACGTAGCTCTTCCAAAGACAATGGCGTGTCAGGACAAGGGGGCAAAACTTCGGTCTTTTCGGCCTCCTCGAAGATTTTGACCCAAGAAAGAGGTTGAGAGGGTTTGGGACTCTCTTCCTCTAGAGATTCGACTTCACTCACTTGTTCTTCTAAAGACAACAAGTAGCAAGAAGGTTCTTTATTATTAGTCACTGAAATACAACCCATCTCATCACAGTCCGCCACAACAGGCTCGGCCGGATCAGTGATCTCACTAAGTTCTACCATGAGTACATTGCTAGCTACATAATCTCTAGGGTCTTCGACAACTCCTTTGTGGATGAGCTCTTGCACGGATTTCTTGAGTTCAAAGCATTCTTCGGTAGTGTGACCGGTGCACTTGTGGTAGTGGCAAAATTTTGACAAATCGCAACCAAGGTGGGGAAGGTGTCCTTCTAATGGTTCGAGAATTTCTAACGTCACCAATGCCATGAAGATATCCACCATCGTGAGCCCTATCTTGTCAAAGGCATCCATGAGCTCTAGGATACTGATCTCGCATGTTTGCACCATATTCACCCCACCCCCATTGTTAGGAAGAGGGTTATTCACCACATTTGGACTTTCTTTTGGCGGCACAATCCCAGTGAACCCTGCTTCGTACCTTACTCCGGTATCAACCATTTCCCGCAAGTCAGGGAAATAACCATTACCTATAGACGCTTTCATCTCCGGTAGCAAGCATTTGTAGAAAATCTGTTTCTGTTCCTTCGCTTTTGGTGGGTATTAGACCTCGCACAACCGATGATTCCACCTCTTGTAAAAATCATAAATAGCCTCGCCGGGCTTTTGCATAGTGTTCTCAAGGTCGTTTCGATTCACATGCCAATCCAAGTTAGCTTGATACTTCTCACAGAAAATGGCACTGTTTTGATCCCACGTTTGCCTTTCGCTTGGTTCTAGCCCCAAGAACCACCTCAGAGCTATACCATCCAAAGTGCTATGGAATACGCGAGCCATTTGTTCGTTGGTGCAGTCACGAGCCCTCATGGCCAACACATAACTATCCAAATGAGTCTTAGGACACGAGTCACCATGAAACATCGCCACCTTAGGCATCTTGAAATCCTTGGGGAGGGCCCCCACTTGGCTAGGGTTGATTGTCTTGGTAGTCGGTGCACTTTGCTTATCCACGGTCTCGATCAACTTGCGCATTTTCTCTTGCATGGCCGTAACCATAGGGTGATTGGAGATGTCGGGTATAGATTCTGACAGAATGACGGGAGGAGTAGTGGAAGTAGTGGCAGCGGCCATCCCAATACTCAGAGGCAACGAGGGTGCGGGTAGTTTGCTAGCAGAGAGGTAGCCACCAAGCAGTTCAGGGGAAGGTTCATAGACAGCCTTGTTCTTGCTCATGGTAGTGAAACCTTGTTGGGTATAGAGAGAAGGAGGTGGAACATTGCGGTAGCTTGGGAACGGGAAGGCAGTGGCATTGGTGTTGGGGGGACAGTTGGTATTGACCTCTTCATCCTCGACATAAATGAAATTCTCACCATCGGGCACCAGTTTAGTTCCCTTTTGTTGAATGTGACCCTTCAACTGTTGGTTCTGGTCTTCCAACATCTTGTTGCTTTCTTCGAGATTCTTGATCTTGACTTCGAGACCGGCGAGGAAGTTCTGGAGGCTTGGGGGAATACCATTGAGAGTAGCCTCAGTGTTGAGCTCGGCGGCACTAGCAGGAGGAGCAGAGGCTGAAGCTGAAGCGGGAGTTGACATTGCTGATGACGAGACTGAGAACGTGGACGGAGTAGAAGCTTCACGTTGTAGTCGACCACCCGAACGGATCCAAACTTGCTTTGCTGAAAGGTTGAAGGGCAATGAAGCTTTAGGATAGGGGGAAGGCTCATGCAAAGTATATATTAATTTACAAAAACATACATTATTTACATCCTAATTGGTTGGAAGGGGTACCCCTTTTTCGCAACTAGTTAGAAGACTATGATTAGTGGAGGCCATCACTACGTCTATAGACCCCTCGTTTTTCACCTGCATTGCACACCCCCAAACGGACAATTTGGGCGAGGGTCCTATAGGGCAAGCGGCTTCCACCAACCATCGGATCCTACGACTAACCCTTCCTTAAAGGCATTTAACGCGATGTTTATGTTGCATCCTACGCAAGTTAACGATGAGCGGAGATCTTGACAACAAACACTCATCTCACCATGGCACGTCCCTTGTAGGGAAATCACTTTTTTGTGCACTTTCTCTCAAAGATCTCGATTCATCATTGACTTGGGGATGACTCGACATAGACAGCACGTTAATTGACTAATAAGAAAAAGCTAGCCAAACCAACCGGTCAAAACCTAGGTGTGTTACCTATATTAGTGTTGGTTGACACGGGTTAGGTAAAAGGTTCCCATCGTATACGGTGAGTGGAATAGACGAGTGACTCGAAAAGAGTGCGACAGTAGCGCACAAATTCCTGCACATCGAATACTCCAGGTAATGGGGACCTGTGCAGTGCTGACACGGACTAGTGGTAGTGTGCGGTAAAAACTAATTCTTTTTTAAGGAGAAAAGAGAGAAGTTTTTAATGTTAGGATGATGCAATGCAATGCATGAGAGAGAGAGAGAGAGAGAGAATAATGTACAAGGGAGCATAGCAGAGTTTTGTTTGACCTTAATACTAAAGCGAAGATAACAAGGGTATATGGTACAAGGTATAAGGTACAAGTATTAACATGGCGGAGTGCGCGGGTGCATGTGTAAACATGGCTTAACTGTAGGGGGCACGTGAAAACATGGCAAGTGTGCATGTGCAAATATGGCAGGTGTGTGCATGTGTAAACATGGCAGGTGTGTGCATGTGTAAACATGGCAAGTGCGTGCATGTGTAAACATGGCAGGTGTGTGCATGTGTAAACATGGCAAGCATCATGATGTGACGAAAGTTAGACCCACTAAGTTTGAAAAAGTTTCAAAGCAGTCCCCAGCAGAGTCGCCACTGTGAATACCCCTTTCCGATGAAGCGACGCATGGGAAGTATCTTGTGATTAATATTATTTACAAAGGGAATATTCTTAACGACATTAAAATTGTGAGAGTGGCCACGCCGTTTTAATTAAAGCCAAAACATTGAAAAAAGCATTTTTAGTGGGTTCGGGGGTCAAATTACAACAAGAGAAGAATATTGGACGTTATCACTCCTATTGCCCGAATTGATCGGTCTTTCTATCATGATGAATGTGTTAGTAGTGTGTTAGTGATTTAGACCGGATCCGAAGATTGCTTACGTTCCTCTCAATGTGAGAAGCTCAGGTCAGCGTAGTTCGCAGAGAATTAGAATAGGCAGAAGAATCGGGATCATGCATAATAAGGGGGAATTACCTGAAGTTAGGGTTTAGAAGTAGTTCCTAGATCATCCTCGGGTTGATGAACCCTAGATCATCATTGGCTATGAAATAACATGTAATTATGAAGATAGCATAAACAATGTTTTAATCTATGAACGCGAAGAACATGCGAAGAACATATTATGAACATGCAAAGCATATGAAGAAACTATGAATAAACATGTAAGAACACGAATGTAAAAGATCTACATTAAAAATGATGCAAGAACATGAAGAAAAAGTTAGAAAACTTACCTATGTTGGCAAGAAATAAACCTTGATCTCCTTGAGTGTTTGAATGCTTAAATAGGGAGAAAATGGTGTTTAAGAACTCCAAAATTCGGACTTAGAGCTCTCAAAATCGGACCCCAAACCAATAGCATGGGATTGGTTTATATAGTAAACTGAGGGGAAGATCTGACGGTCAGGATCATCCGGAGCAAGGTTGGCCGCCTGGCCATGATTGAAGCCGGTGACAAGAGTGGCCGCGTGGCCAAGGTCGACGCGTAGCAAGGTTGGCCGCGTGGCCAATTCTGCTGGCTGACTTGATTCTTAAGCTAGGGTTTCTGCATGGTTTTAAGGAAACAATTTATTACCTATTTTGATAGATTTTGTCATAAATGAGATATTTCGGGAATCCGGGACAAGTCTTTGCAAGGTTTCTAATTCCTATAAAGTCCTTGTATTTTTGGGAAAGTCCTAATAAACTCATTTTCAGGTCTGGTACTAACAGTGGGTCGTGTCCCACCAATACTCGCCAAGGGCGTTGAGAAGCCCCATCCTCTTGTTGGTGTTAGCCAACTTGCCCACGGCCTCGATAAAAGGCACCAAGATGGTGCGCTCCACCCAATCCCTCGGACCAGGTGCGCCATCAATGGACTCGGGCATGGCCTCCCATAAAGAGAAGCAAACATCCGGCGATCCTCGAGATTTGAGATCACCATTCTGCAGGTAAACACAGCAAAGGTATGAATAACACAGTTTAAAAATACCAATGCTTATGATGAATGCAAATGATGAAATGAAAACAAGAAGTGAACATGCATTGAAGTTCTCAGTCCCCTTTCAAATTGCATAGACATTTGAGGGTCATTTTGAAAAAAAAATATGTTTTCTTCCCCTTTCAAATTGCATAGACATTTGAGGGTCGTTGTTTAAAAATGTTTTTCCGTCCCCTTTCAAATTGCATAGACATTTGAGGGTCATTTTGAAAAAAAAATATGTTTCCGTCCCCTTTCAAATTGCATAGACAATTGAGGGTCATTGCTTAAAAATGTGCTTCCGTCCCCTTTCAAATTGCATAGACATTTGAGAGTTGTTTATTTGAAAAAATGCTTCCGTCCCCTTTCAAATTGCATAGACATTTGAGGGTTGTTTATTTGAAAAAATGCTTCCGTCCCCTTTCAAATTGCATAGACATTTGAGGGTCATTTTGGAAAAATGTTTCCGTTCCCTTTTAAATTGCATAGACATTTGAGGGTCGTTGTTTAAAAATGTGTTTCCGTCCCCTTTCAAATTGCATAGACATTTGAGGGTCATTTTGGAAAAATGTGTCTCCATCCCCTTTCAAATTGCATAGACGTTTGAGGGTCATGAAATTTTAGGGTCTAAGAATAAACAACATTTCTTAGCATGTACGTAGGTGACGACATCCCGAAACACGCTTAATAACTAGTCGGAGCCTAGGGTACAAGCATTTCATGCACAAAAGTGCGGACAACACACTTTAAATTTCAAAGTATGGCTAGGCACGTCCGATTGAAGAAATGAACGCATGCCCATGATCCTCAAAACTTCAATTTCATGAAAATGAGACCAATTTCGCAAAATGCACCAAAAAGCCCAAGAATCCCAATTTGCATGAACATAAGCCCTAGGTCTAGGCAATGCACCCATTTGACATAGAAAGACTTAGGAATGCTTACCCCTTCGCCTTGACATAGATGTATAGTGGGAGACTTGTAGAAACCCGCTCCCGCATCCCAGAGATCAATGGTGTAGCCGCGGAAATTCCGAGCCATGTCGAGCCTCTTCTCTGCCCCTCTAGGGTAGCCCGAACGCGCCCATCCCTCCATAAGCAATCCTTGAGCGATCTAGAAGAAAAATTCAAAAGTTGATGGAGTTTTCCCTCTCAATTTCGTCCCTTTTCTCTCTGAATGCATTTTGGAAAAGTGAGCAGACCATCCGTATGGCTGCTGTGTTTTGAAAAAGAAGGGACGACCCCTCAATCCGTACGGATGGTTTGGGCGATGAAAAACCTCAGCCCAAAAGTTACACTCTGGCCCCTGACGCCTTCCCCGAGAAGAACTTAGGCCCCCTCCCCTTGGAAAATGTCCAAAATCTCCCTAGGTGGGACACTACGGCCGTCCTTGATATAAGCCCAGTAAAATTTGTGAGGTCCTTGTCCCCGACAGTCTTTGACGTAAGCCCAGTAAAATTTGTGAAAATTGCTTAATGTGAGAATGCACTTAAGCCCGGTGAGGAAATCACATCTCCCGGCAGTTTGTAAGCCCGTATTTTTCCTAGAATGAGCATAGTCTTAGGCAGTCCTTGACGTAAGACCAGTAAAAAATTGTAAGAGTTTGCCTAGTGCGAGCATACCCTAGGCGGTCCCCATGTGACGTAAGCCCTTTGACTCATCTCCCGGCAGTTTGTAAGCCCATTTTACCTAAGAAGACCCGGCCGTTTGTAAGCCCATCTTTGCCTAGTATGAGCAAGATCCCATCCCCTGGCAAGTCTTAGGCTGTCCTTGACATAAGCCCAGTGAAACCTTAGGCCGTCCTCGACATAAGCCCAGTGAAACCTTAGGCCGTCCTTGACATAAGCCCAGTGAAACCTTAGGCCGTCCTTGACTTAAGCCCAGCGAACTCTTAGGTTTAGAAAACCTCGTCCCGACAGTCCTTAGTCGGACGTAAGACTAGTTTTCCCGTCAAACTCCCCAAAGAAGGAGTTGACCAAGCCTTGACTTAGAATAGTCATTATAGGTTGAAGCCTTTGTCCCGGTAGTCCAAAATGACGTAAGACAATCCTTGTAAGTCAACCCTCTCCATAGAGCCAAGTTGACCATTTCCCGCCTCTGACCCCGAGAGTCACGCTTCCTTGTAAGTCAACCCTCTCCATAGAGCCAAGTTGACCATGTCCTGCCTCTGACCCCGAGGGTCATGCTTTCTTGTGTAAGTCAACCCTCTCCATAGAGCCAAGTTGACCATTTACCGCCTCTGACCCCGAGAGTCACGCTTCCTTGTAAGTCAACCCTCTCCATAGAGCCAAGTTGACCATTTCCCGCCTCTGACCCCGAGCGTCATACTTCCTTGCAACTCAACCCTCTGCCAAGTTGACCATGTCCCACCTCTGACCCCGAGGGTCACGCTTCCTTATGTAAGTCAACCCTCTCCATAGAGCCAATTTGACCATTTCCCGCCTTTGACCCCGAGGGTCACGCTTTCTTGTAAGTCAACCCTCTCTATAGATCCAAGTTTACCATGTCCCGCCTCTGACCCCGAGGGTCACGCTTCCTTGTGTAAGTCAACCCTCTCCATAGAGCCAAGTTGACCATGTCCCACCTCTGACCCCGAGGGTCACGCTTCCTTGTGTAAATCAAACCTCTCCATAGAGCCAAGTTAACCATGTCCCGCCTCTGACCCCGAGGGTCACACTTCCTTGTAATTCAAACTCTTTATAGAGCCAAGTTGACCATGTCCCGCCTCTGAACTCGCCAAGAGTCATGCTCGTCCCCCTAGGAAATGATGACTGATATCCGCCTAGCCCTTAGGTTTGGATAGCCTTAAAACTTCTCTCCTTTTCTGAACTACGTAGGCTTGATTCCATGCAAACGGGATACGTAGGAATCCTATACCTTTAGGTCCAGCCATGCAAACCAAAATCGGTCAAGCCGTCCTCCCATCAGATTGGAATGCTTATTTTTATCGACAACCCCGCTTTTCCAAAGCGACGTTGCCGAGGGGCTCTGTAAGTACCCCAATCTGAAATCGACCAACTTAGAGGAACTCTTAGCACCGTTCAGGGATAAACTAATGGGCTGAGACCTCACTAGGATAAACTGAAAATTCCAGGACTGCTCTGGAATTAAACTTGGAAAAATCTAGAAGCTCACCAGGCTGAGCCGTACGGATGGTTTGGAAGCGGGAAGGGCCTATCCGTACAGCTGGTTTAGGCACCTTCAGTCCCTATAAATTGAGACCCTTGCTGATCATTTCAGGGGGGAGAAATATAGTTTTGTAGGTGAAACTCTGCAGAAATTCAGGCTGACTAAAACACCACCAAACACTTGAGTGAAAAGAGAGGAAGATAGGCCATAACCACCATAGGTGAAGCCTCCTTCTCCCCATCTTCTCTCCATCTCAAACTCTTTTGTTCTTGCTCATATTGTTTATTTACTTGCATTTTAAGCCTTGCCCTTATCAAGCACCTTTTGTATTGCAAGTCTTGCCCTTGTCAAGCACTTTTATATTGCAAGTCTTGTCCTCTCAAGCACCTTATATCCTTGTTATGTATCTTGGAACCAAATCATGAAATGATTCAAGGTGCCCTCACATCCAAGTATGTGAAAAGGGATAAAACCTAAAAAAGATCATGATTTGTTAATTTCTTGTCTTTAAATAGCTTGATGATCCATTTTCATGGTGAAAGCATGTATCTTTATGTTGTATTTGGCCATGATGATCATGTTGGGTGATAAAGTTCCAATCTTTATCATCCCAACCTTGATTTAGCCTAAAATCCCACATTTGGGTCATAAAGATTCAATCTTTATGTCATTTTATTGTCCCTAAAGGTTTAATCTTGTATAAATATCCAATTTTGATGGTAAAGTTTGAATCTTTACTCATCAAAATGGCCATCTTGGCTCAAAGGCCACTTTCATCACCTTTTCTCAATAATTCCCCAATGATTGTCTTAATCACATCCAAAATCCTTGTTTTGGTGTCTAATCTAGTGATTAATGACATAGAGATGGTTTAATTTGTGTTTTGTTACAAAAGAATGACTGAAAATGAACAAACAGTCCAGTTTCAGACAGAATGCTCTGTTTCTGTATGGAACTGGACTGATTCCTGGGAATCTGTTAAAATTCCCAGGAAGACCCCCTTTAGCCGTACGGCTAGTTTGTCCAGGGGCATGTTTCATTCCAGTCCCCCTTTAATCCAATTTTTTTTCAAAAGAACCCCTTTCTGTTAGAATCCTAACCGTTTTCTGTTAAATTCAGTTTCTCCCGTTTTCTAAACACACACACACATATGCACTTTTCGTTAACAAACTTAGGGAGACTCGGCTTTGTCCGAGGCGGCTTGGGTGACGTGAAACTCTTCGCAAGCCGTAACCTGACCTCCGAACTCATAAATCTCTAACCATTTCCATTTGTTGGGTTAAAAGTTAACAAATGTGGCGACTCCGTTAAGTTTGTGAAGTTACACGTGTTTGGCTTTTCTTCCTCGAAACGAACCCTCGTTTCGCCCCGAGGGGGGATCCTCACACCAGGTGCGCGCGCCTCCTGCCTTGGTGGCGGGATGCGCACGCTTCTGACCCCAAAGGGTGGAGGCGCGCGCCTTGGAGATGGCCTTTTTGACAGAATGGACTAGAAAGTCAGCATTGTTATTCAGTTTGGTCCCTGAACTTAACGAGGTCAGACAGGAACTTAACGGATGTAACATAAACTAACGAGAAGCACTTAAAATAAGGAGAAACACAAAATCAAATGTGCAATCGGGGTGAGCGGTCCAAGGCGGGGTGTCTACACATATAATCCAATTATATCATCAACATGTTATTATTAAAACAATCATGATGAATGGGGCTCTGATACCACTGTTGGGTTATGCACAATCATGCGTAGCGGAATAAACCCAAAATCCTAGATACATTCAAGATGATTAAATTAATACCGGGTTGAATTTGGATTACTAACCGTGATGATACTTTCAAATTTTCAGATCTTGAATCTTTGTTCTTCGCGCTCTTGAATCACGATCGCAGAAACACGCTTTGGAAAGATGCATCACGAACTTAAAGGAGTTGACATCAACACCCTCTATGTGTATCCACACGCAAATGAATATCAAGAACTCTTCTTGATCCAGACTGCTAGATCCGATAGAAACAAATTTCTATGAAGGCTATATGAATTTATTCTTTGATCTTGAGATCTAGGAATAAAAAGGTTACCAAGCCCTTTTGAGGCTCTCTTATTATCTAATATCAAATTGTATTTGATTAGGGTTTAGAGAGGGGTATTTATACTCAGTAATCCTAAACCCTTTAGGAGAAATAGGTCAATATCCTTCAAAACGCGGAATCGGAAAATAGGCTCTAACCAGTGCCTTTTATTTTATTTTTCTGCGTTTTCTAAATAGAATACTAGGTCAATAAAATTAAAGAAATAATTTTTAACACTTTATTTTTAGGGTAAATTGCAATTGGGTTACTTGTGTTTGACTCACTTTTGCAATTTCGTTCTCGAAATTTAAAAAATTGTAACCCGATTCCTAACATTTACATTTTATTGCAAATTGATGTAAGAAGTTGCAACCCAATTCTTAACATTTACACTTTTTTGCAATTTGGTAACCTGTGTTTTTGTAAAAAAAATAAAAAAATAATAAATAAATCATTTCGTTAGTTTTTATATCAATTTGCAATAAAATGTAAAAGTTTGGAATCGAGTTGGAACTTTTTCATTCTTGGGAACCAAATTGCGAAAATGAACAAAACAAAAGCCACTGATTTGCAATTAACCTTTATTTTTAATACTTTTCATTTAACCAATTAAAGTCGATATTCATTTCAAACTAACCCTTTTATCTATTACGCGTGCACACGGTAAGTTAACAACGTTTTTAACGAATTCTGTCAAAAAGCCTCAATTGACAACATTTGACTACATTGGGCCTCAAATCGAAGAGAAAGAAAATATTGGACCCTTGATTAGCGAAAAAACATGTCATTATTGAGCTATATTTTGCAATTTGCCCTAAGTTTGTATTGTATTTTTATTTTATACTTTTTGAGTGGTACTTTAATAATATTGAAGATATACAGTTAATAAAAATTAATAATTAAATTGATATCATTAATTTAATACTTACTAAAAATAATACTAATAGTTTGATACTTTATAAATTATTACACAACAATAAAATAAATTTTTAATTTTATCTCTATCACCTAATGCCATCATTGAAAATTTGAAATTGCCTATTAGCAGGATGGAGGAGGGAGTACACTTACAAACATTTTATCTACTCCCTCCGTCCCGGACTAAGGTTCTTAGATTGACTTTACACGGAGATTAAAAAAAATGATGTGAGTATGAAAAAGTAAGTAAGAGAAAGTAGGAGAAATAAAGTGGGTAAGGGGTTTTGTTGTGAGAATGACAAGTGGGTCTCACGGTCTATTTTAAATAATAAAGCAACTAAAAACCTTAGTCTGGGACGGACAAACCAAAAATGAAGGTAAGAACGGGAGTAAAATTTTAGCTCCACCATTGATAAAACAAAAATAATTCAAAAGAAAGTGACATGTGGTCAAAGCATCAAAACTTAAGCTCTGCATTCCCACTTGTTTTCAACATGTGCGGATCAAATTTGAATTTGCTCCAAGTGTTAAAAATATTTATTAGAATAATTAAATGAATTTAAAATTATTAATTAAAATTCATTCGTGTCAGACAGATAAAGTGCAAATTATGTTGAGACAAAAAATATTATTTTAAACTGTTAACAATATTGTGATACTATTAAGGGTTAATTACAATTTAGGGCCTGAACTCTATAGGGTGTTCCCCAAACGGGGCTTAAAGATATTATTTTTGCCGAATCAGGGCTCAATGCGTTTTTTAAATCAATCCAGGGCTTTTTGACGGAATTCGTTAGAAATCTTGTTAAAGCACCATGTGACGTGCACGTGATTAACAGACTGGACTAGTTTGAAGTTGATATTGCTACATAAGGGGTTTAGTGCATATTTATGAAAATATAGGAAGGATAAGAAAATAATTCTAACCAATCCCTAACCCACCCTTCATCCCTCCGACGTTCATACGCCTGGCAACCAACGCTCATTCCACCGGCAACCCTTCCCCTCTCCACCATTAGAAATCAAAATCATCTCAAACCAAAAAGAAAAACAATAAACAGAGCACAATTCACATATCCTCAAATTTCTAGGCGTAAGAAAACAGAGGAGGTGAGTGATGGGCAAGTACATGAGGAAAGCTAATATCACAACCGACGTTGTTGTCATGGAACTCTTCTCCGAGTCCTCTCTGCGTCCGCACCCTAGCCAAAACCCTAGCTTTACAATGACTACAACACAAAGGATCAACCAAAACCTCGCCGCCGTCCATAACCTGATTATCTTACCTTCAACTCTGCAGCCGACGCCTCGAGAACCCCCTTCATGCTCCAAACGAAACCCAGAACCCAAAATTCTTTCTTGTCAAAAGCCCACCTGTAACGACCCGAAAACCCGTATCTATTTTCTTAGTAATAAAGAATTGATTATTTATTTATTGTCTATTTAATTATTTAAGTTATTTATTTAGTTAAATATTTATGTGTGCATTTTATGTTCCATAATATTTTTGGCCTAACATTTTAATTAATCAATTGTGCTATGTGTGAAGATAGGAGATTTAGTTGAAAAGGATTTATGTGTTCAATGTTGTTGTGGAGGGGTTAATTGTGAAACTTTCTTTAATATTTCAACTCCTTCCCCCTCCCTCCCTCACTCTCCTGCATACTCCCTCTTCCCTCACACACACACACTAGTTTTTCTCTCTCTCTTCCATTGTTGCCAAGGTAAGAACTCCACCTTCTCTCTTCATTTTAACCATCTTCCTCCCATTATTTCTTAATGCTCATTTTATAAAAAATGTTTAGATCGTCGCTAGGATCGTTTATATCCAAAAAAATTCGAATTCCGTCATCTTTGATAAATTCCAAGTAAGTTACTTTTCCCCCATTTATGCTAAAAAGGTTCATCATTAACTCATTTGATGCTCTAGTTAATATATATTGCTTCTTTGGTTGATTTGGAATTGATTTACATTTTATTCATATTTTGTGAGAAATTTATGTTTGAATCATCTTTTGATTTGGGTTGTCTAGATGATGTTATATGGGTCCTTTTAGGCTTATAAGTTATTTTAGCACCTTGGGGTACTTGTTAGAAGTATTGATTTTGAGTTGTGTTGAAATGGGTAAGTTTTGGGGAAGAACCCAAGTCTTGGTTGCCGAATTCCGGCAGAGCAGGGTTGGTGGGCGACCGCCCATGTTTGGGTTGGGCGACCGCCCATAAGGTCAGTCCGGGTGGTGTTAAATAATGGTCTTGGGCGACTGCCCATGATCGGTTCGGGCGACCGCCCATAGAAGGTGATGAGTTATGTGTTGTTTGATATATTTGGAGTTAAATGGGGTCTTAATGGAGTTAGAATTGGTTTGGGTCGAGCTCCACAATGGTGGGGAGGTATAAGGGTTGTTATATCAGGATTTAGGACAAAAGGAGTGAAATTCAGGTGTATTTTGGGGTCTGGGCGACCGCCCACTTAGTTTTGGGCGACCTCCCACTAAATCAGCCTCATTTAGCTTGGTATCAGGGTTCCGAGCGACCGCCCACTCAATTCCGGGCGCCCGCCCACTTTTTCCAGAATTTAGGTCGATCTTCCGGAGGCCATAACTTCTTCGTCCGGACTCCGTTTTGGACGTGTAAACTATCGTTGGAAATCTATTTTCGAGTACTATGAAATGGTTCTATTGGCCGCACGGTTCCAGATTAGAATGGTTGTCTTTTCATTGAGGTTTAAGATCAAGGTGTAGTCTCGGTCTAGGTTCCGTAGTACTATTCTAGTTGACTTAGTTGGGAACCGTGGAACACTTTAGTAATTAAAATTGGTTCCTTTGTGAACAATGGTGTTATGTAATTTGATCAAGTATTGTTTGGGAATGTTTGGGCATCTTATGATGTGTTCGTGATTGTTCCAATCGAATTGATTTTCGAGTAAGACTTGGTCTAGGTTTTAGGAGATGTCCTATAGTACCTAGAGGGTTGTTATTGAACACCAAAGTGCAGAGTTTAGTCCGGTTGTGATCATGTTCTAATAAGTGTAACCTTTTGGATTCGTTTGGGGTGTTTAGAATTGGTTCGTTATGAACGGAGGTAAAGCGTGAATTGGCAATTGGGTACTTACGGTTTGATTAACCTTAAGGTGTATTCATTCTGATTTCCCACTTTGGAATTCCAGGTGTGATGAGATGGTTGAGTTCATAGTCCTAGTATATCTTTATGAGTAAATGTTTAGGGTCATTTTGGTAATAGTCATTGTGCCATTTGTGAGCGACCGTTTGGGTTGTGCTCTTTTTGATTAACTTGTGGGTATCATATTTAGGATGTATTTGGTACGTGCCTTATCTTGGAATCATTATGTTTTAATGGTCAATGTTGTTGGACTCTTTTATGAGAAACTCCTTGTGTTTATCGTTGTTGAACTCTCCTTGAGTAATCGTTGCATCTTTTATGTTGATTAATTGGTATGGTTCCCTACTTTGGAATCTTTGGTTGTTTATCGAGCTAGTATTTATTACCTAACATTTAATTGAAAGTCCAGATGGTTATTTGTGTTCGAGTCAGGCAATGGATAATGTTATAATGGCACGAGCCAAGTCCAGTATAGCATCGCCCATTGGTCCTTCTTTCCCCATCCAGATTGGCCTTAGATGGGATGAGCTAGCTCCTTTTGTGAGTATTCTAGCTACACATTTTGGGGCATGACTTTGTGGCTTGGCTCCCGCCCTTTGTGGCACGTTACTTTGTTATTGGATCCGGTACCGGGGGTTTTCTCTTCAGCTATTATGCTACTACGAAGATGGTTCGATGGGTTGATTGATTGATGGGTCGGTTCTGACCGGGGCTCTCTTCAGCTGTTATGCTGCTATTGTTGACTGGTTTATCGGTTGAAGCTGCGCAGCGATTGTTCTATTGGTTTGGTGAAACCTTGGCTCAGTATCCTTTGTAACGTGTTTATTTCAGTCTTATGTGCTGCATGATGAGTTAGTTGTTATTTCCAACTGGTATGAGACGGTTGGCGATAGGGAGCTTTCTTATTTGTTGTTATATGATTTACTTGCTCAGTTATATAATTGATTTGCATGATATTATGCCATGTAAATGCATTTAGTAACTTACTGAGATTTTATCTCACCCCGTTTCTTGTTTCAAATTGTTTTTCCTTAACCCCCCCCCTAGGAAAGCAAGTGGTATCGTTTGAGGTCCGTTGTATCGGGAGTCTTCTGAGCAGGTTGATCGCCCTTGGGGTAGTTACTCTTCAGAGCCTCTTTATATATGGTTGAAAGGTCGTGGTCGTCCAGGGTTGTGTATTTACTGTGGTCCTTTGGGAATTTATATTATTAACAGTTGTTCTTGCTTCCGCTTTTGTTTCTAGTCTCCGAGTTGTAATCTCGTTGAGGTATTGTTTGTTGGTATTGGCTTATAGTAGAATTCACGCGCCCGGTTTGGTATTTAGCATTTTTGGAGATGTTAATTATGTAAATTTTATATTTATGGATTTTTAGAATTTCCGGGGCGTGACACCACCGACAACCCTTCCCCACTCCACCATTGCAGTTCTTTTCAAATCCCCAATTTTTATGAACGAATTCATCAATAATTCATTAGGATTGGACACAAAGACAAAGATGATTTTTTTTGCCGCAGCTTGTAGAAGAATGGGAGTTTGGTTTGAGTTTTAGAACTAGGATGAGATGAATGGAAAGAATATGGTGTTGAGTGTTGTTCGGAGGAAGGGGATAGTTGTTATGAAGGATAAAGGATTAAGAAAGGTGGGTGATTAATTTGAATAGATTTTTATTTAGTTTTTTTTTTTGAAACCATTTAGTTTTTATTTAGGTTTTAAGTCTTTTACTTATAGTTATTTTTTATGTTAATAAGTAAACTAATAGAAAAATTAAATGTAATTAATCATCATTTATAAATGATAATGATAATTCCTTTATTGTTTTTTAGTACTATTTTAATATTAAATTATTTTACTGTTAGAAAAGAAACTTAACTTTACAACCCTTTAAATTTAAGAATTTGCATTAAACCCCTTAATAGCTAATATAAATTCAAACTAGTCCAGTCTGTTAATCACGTGCATGTCACATGGTGCTTTAACAAGATTTCTAACGAATTCCGTCAAAAAGCCCTAGATTGATTGAAAAAAAATGCTTTGAGCCCTTATTCGCCAAAAAATAACTTTAAGCCCCGCTTGTGGAACACCCTATAGAGTTCAGATCATAAATTGTAATTAACCCTACTATTAAACGTGCCTACTATCATTGTGTACGTGTATCTATTGTTCAAACATTAAATCTGAAAAATGGAACTACTGTCTTAAAAGAATTTTATTATTTAATTTTAAACAATTAATTTAATTATCGTAATAAATTATACTCCCTCCCACACTTATTACTATCAAATGAGAGTTTACTGGGATTAAAAAAATAAGTTGTAAAAGTAAGAATAGGAGAGAGAAAACAAGTTAGTGGATAATTATTGTGAGTGGATAAGAGAGATAAAAATAAACATTTTGGATAAGTAGCAATAAGTATGTCACGCCCAAAATGAAAATAAGTAACGATAAGTATGAGACGAAGGAAGTAATTCTTTTACTGTTATTTAATCACTTAATAATTTATTACTGCTAATTTTCATTTTATATTTTCATTAAAATATGATTAGACTAAAATAAAAATTTAGATGAAAATTTACAAGTAGTCCTATAAAATTATTGCCTCCGTCCCAAACTAAGGTTCTTACTTTCTTTTTTGGTTTGTCCCAGATTAAGGTTCCTAGTTGTTTTATTACTGAACCGTAAGACCCACTTGTCATTCTCACAACAAAAACCCCCTACCCACTTTATCTTTCCTACTTTCTCTTGCTTACTTTTTCATACTCACGTCATTTACTTTTTCTTAATCTTCGTGTAAAGTCAACTAAGAACCTTAGTCAGGGACGGAGGGAGTACTTAGTAAATGATTTTGGGAGGGAGTAGTTGCTTAAGCGGGAGATTATTTGGGTCAGGTCAACAAGCTGGATTCCGTCTAAGATAAATTGTGATTAGAAAGTTGAGGAATGAAAAATGGGGAAAGTTTGAATAACCCAACAACACAACAGACTTGACCAAACAAACAAGACGACCAAGGAAGCTGCTCCCCTGTTGCCTTTAGACTCTGTTATTATGGTTTGCTTTACCCCACGGCTGCTCTTCTTCAATTCTTATTCTTCATCTTTTTCACTTGTTCAGTCTCTAAAGTTGTATTATTATTATTATTACTTTTATTTCTGAGATGGGTATTTGTTTTGGTTCCCCTGCTAAAACTGCACATGCCTCTTCCAATCACTTCTCTGGTAATTACCTTCTCTCTCTTCTTGTTCTCATGATTATGTAAAATCCATTTTCACTTTGTATATTAAATTCATACTCCCTATCTAGTTTGGGAGCATGTTTTATTTAGTCTGATTGTTCTATTGAGTGTGTGAGCTTCAACAATTCAGGCTGGAGGGCCATGAATGACTAGAAAGCGATTCAAAGTTTTATCCTTTTTCTTTCAATTTCAATTTAGGCAACACAAAAGTGGATTTTTCTAGTTCTGGGTTAATTAGGGGTTTTGTTGGACTTTTTTCTCAAAAGATTTAGGCGAGTTTCTTGATTTATCAGGGTGGCAATATCTATGAGAATGGCAAAAGTTAAATGTTATTCACAAATTGTAATTGTTTTATAGTACAAGAGCTAGAGACCTATCTAGAAGAGAATATTTACTTCCTATCTATACAGAGATGTAAAGGAAAAGATATATACAATCTCTATATCTAAGGAAACATATACATATCAAAATTAATAAGAAGTGGAGACCAAGAAACCCTAGGATGAAGAGCCGGGTTGTGTGGACCCGGGTAGGGTTGATGAACCGGGTTGTGGTGATGAACCGGGTTGTGTCTCAATACGCCCCCCCAAGTTGGACGATCCGAGTTGCTGGAAGCGTAGCCGAGGTAGAGGTTTGGTAAGAACATCTGCAAGTTGATCAGAACCCTTGATATGATGAACCCGAAGAGAGCCGGACTGAACTTGAGCACGTACAAAATGAAAGGAGAGAGCCACGTGTTTCATGCGGGGGTGAAAGACTGGGTTAGCGGAGTAGGTGGTCGCCCCCAAATTGTCACTGTAGATAACCGGACTGGAGGAGGACTGAAGGCCGAGTTCATGAAGAAGGTTGCGAACCCAGGTGACTTCCGCGGTGGTGTCAGCAATAGCATGAAATTCTGCTTCAGTAGAAGAACGGGCTAGAGCACGTTGTTTGCGAGATGACCAAGAGATGGGATTTCGACCAGGATATACAAGGTACCCGGTGGTGGAGACGTAATCATCTTTGTCACCTGCCCAGTCAGCATCACAATATGAAGAGTGTGAGGAGTATCAGAGAAGAGGTGAAGACCCAGGTGCATAGTACCATGAAGAAAGCGAAGCAGGCGTTTAAGAGCGGACCAGTGACATGCTTGTGGATTTTGCATAAATTGAGCAAGTTTGTTAACAGAAAAGGCAATGTCAGGCCGGGTGAGTGAGAGATATTGGAGACCACCGATAATAGCACGGTAGTTGGTGGCATCAATGGCGGTCGTGGAGGTAGACTGTAAGAGGGGGCGGGGATAAGTGACCATGGGGGTGGGAAGGGGTTTGGAGTTGATCATGTTTTGACGGGTGAGAAGATCATGGATGTATTTGGTTTGGGAAAGGTGAAGGCCAGTGTTGGTGGGGATGACTTCAACACCTAGAGGGGTAATCTCGTTTGAATGAGCGACATTGGGATATGACAATGGCCGATAGCTCTGCAGTATTGGCATTTACCTTTAAAGGTAGTCGGTGGGTTGGCAGGGTTGAGGGGAGGAGAGGGGTTGGAAGGACGGGAAGGTGTGCGGTTGGTGGTGGAGCGAGAGTGGACTGTGAAGGCGGTGGTGGGGAAGGGAGCAGGAGAGGTGGTTTGTTTGAGAGTGAGTTCATGTTGGATGAGCTTTTCATGGAGGGCTTCAAAAGAAATAGGGTTGTCACGGGCGCGGGTTGCGTCAATGACAGGTTTGAAGGTGTCATAGTCCAAGCCTTTGAGTATTTTGGCAATGATGTCTTCTGGGTCCATAGGTTTGCCAAGAATGGCAAGTTTGTCAGTGTAGGATTTGACTGCATTCATGTAGTCGGTGATGGAGAGGTTGTTTTTGGTGAGGTTGGCTAGATTGTCTTTGAGTTAGAGGATGTGACCACGAGAGGGGTTAGCGTAGGTTGTCTTTAGAATGGTCCAGGCCTTATGAGATGTGGCGGCTTGATGAACTAGTGGGGCAACAGTGGGATCAAGAGTACTGATGAGAGCGCCAAGAATCAATCTGTCTTGGCGTCTCCATGTTGTGGCCGCAGGGTTGGGTGTGGTGGTGATGACAGCGGGTTTGGCGGGAACATCGCCAGAGGCGGCAATAGCAGTGGTGGTAACAGTGATTTGGTCATCGGGTTTTGGGTGGGTGCCTTCCACAAATTTGAGGAGGTCAAGTCCATAGAGAATGGAGGTGAGTTGAGAGGCCCAGGTGAGGTAGGTGAGTGGGGTGAGGATGCGGTAGTGGGAGAGATTGACGAGGAGAAGAGGGTTGTCGTGTTCGGCGGCATTAGGGATGGTGATTGGTGAGCCGGCCATTGAGGGTTGTAGAAGGGAGGGGATGCCAAAAAAATAGGTAAGGAGAGTTTGGATCTTTTTAGCTCTATACCATATGAGAATGGCAAAAGTTAAATGTTATTCACAAATTGTAATTGTTTTATAGTACAAGAGCTAGAGACCTATCTAGAAGAGAATATTTACTTCCTATCTATACAGAGATGATAAAGGAAAAGATATATACAATCTCTATATCTAAGGAAACATATACATATCAAAATTAATAAGAAGTGGAGACCAAGAAACCCTAGGATGAAGAGCCGGGTTGTGTGGACCCGGGTAGGGTTGATGAACCGGGTTGTGGCGATGAACCGGGTTGTGTCTCAATAATATCTTACTGAAAACATGTTAGAGCCAGTCTGTGTGCTTGATTGAGTTCCTCATCACACGAGGGATAAATTTATGATTTTTTTTTTAATAGACCAAGTGGAATCACGGTAAGGGTAACACAATGAAATCTATGGGGCTACGACCATCTGAAAATTGTTTATTGGCTTCTTTTCTCTTTTTTTGTTGATACTTCAACTCATATCTCTAAACTTGCACTTGATATTGAGTTACTCAAATTCAAAATAAAATCTTGTTCCTATTCGTTCCCCATCTGCATTTTGATCTGATGTAACTGATTCCTCTGCTGTTTTATAACATCATCTTTCTTTTTTCGGGTTAGTGGGAGTACTTATTACATGTGTTTTGCTGATGGCTGTCTTGTAGAAACTAAAAAGCGTTGTAGCAATGGGAGTTCAACCCCTTCCAAACATGAAAAGAGTTCAGGCAGTTTCAACACAGTTATATCCAACGACCTCAGGTCGTTTAGCATCAGTGATCTCAAGGCTGCCACAAAGAACTTCCGGCCTGACAGCCTTGTCGGTGAGGGAGGTTTTGGTTTTGTCTTTAAAGGATGGATTGATGAGCACACTCTCGCTCCGAGCAAACCTGGTATTGGAATGGTCGTGGCTGTCAAAAAACTCAAGGCAGAAAGCACTCAAGGTCACAGGGAATGGCTTGTAAGTCCATCAAAACCACCTCTTTTCTCCATCCATTCATCTCCACTCGCATAGTGTGTGTGCGCGCGCGTATGTGTTTAACATTTAGATCTGAACTCGTTTTGCTGATTGGAAGGACTATCTTTCTCTTTTATATCAAGAAGATTGTTGTTTGCCATTGATTAATATAGCTTTGTTTTTTTTTTTTTTATCTGAAACTGGCAGACTGAAGTTAATTACTTGGGGCAGCTACATCACAAAAATCTTGTGAAACTCATTGGATATTGCTCAGAGTCTGAAAATAGACTTCTGGTTTACGAGTTCATGCCAAAGGGATGTTTGGAAAATCACCTATTTAAGAGTGAGTTAACCTCTCCTATGAATCATCATTTCCTATTTGTTTTTATTCCTTACATTCTGTCGTGTCTAATAGGTTTTCTTTTATACCCATTTTCTGGTCCATTTACAGAAGGTGTTCAACCTTTATCATGGGCTGCACGGACAAGAATTGCAATCGACGTTGCACGGGGTCTATCCTTCTTGCATAACTTAGATGCTAATATTATATACCGTGATTTAAAGGCCGCCAACATTCTTCTCGATTCGGTATGACAAGTTATTTTGACTCGAAACTTGGATTTATCAATATAGTCATCTTTGTTCTCAAGTCATATCATGTAATACTCTTTTTTCTTTCAGGACTTAACAGCGAAACTTTCGGATTTTGGCCTAGCAAGGAACGGTCCAACAGGGGATAACACACATGTATCAACTAGGGTTGTGGGAACTGAGGGTTATGCTGCACCAGAATACGTTGCGACAGGTCACTTGACTCCCAAGAGTGACGTGTACAGCTTCGGAGTTGTCTTGTTGGAGTTGCTATCAGGAAGGAGGGCAATGGCCGATGAGAGGGACGGAGGCGTTGAAGAAACTTTGGTAGAGTGGGTTCAACCATTTTTAAGTGACAGTAGAAGGGTTTTGAGGATCATGGACACACGATTAGGTGGACAGTACTCAAAGAAAGGGGCTCAGTCTGTTGCAGCGGTTGCAGTGAGGTGTCTTCGACTCGATCCCAGGGACAGGCCGCCTATGTCAGAGATTCTGACAGCTTTGGAGGAGATTTATAATTCATCTAATAATCCGAGGATTTTGGGGGAAACTAAACCGGGAGAACATGGTAATGAAAAGTTGACGTACCCTCTTAAGCCAAGAATCGCAGGCACACAGTACAGATAGACTGCTGCATTTCTTGGAACAAGTGCCACAAAAAAGACACAAAATTTGGTTATGTAACTGTAATCCCGTGTGGCGGTCAGATAGAGCTATTGCCAACTGGGATTTTGCAAAGTTTTGTACCCAAATCATCATTGAGGTCTATGGAGTTTTAGCTCGCATGCATACTTGTGAATAAGTCGTAGAAGCCTATATTTGGTGTCAGAATGCTAGTGTATTTAGGCTGCAATATATCTGTATAAACTGATTAATGTATAAAGGGATACCAATTTTTTGTATTTGTTTTTTGTTAGTCAAACAAGGAGTAGAATAGAAGTTAGTTCATGTTTTCTTGGTCATGATAGAACGTGAGTGCAAGTATACCAAATGGTAGAAATCGGATCAAACAAAGTGAAATGAAAAGAAGAAAGTATTTGCAGAAAGAAAATAACAGAAAGTGAATTAGGCAATTATTCATTGTTTTTACTGATATTTATACTCTGTTCCTTCCATTTCTGCCCTTCCTTCTGTTATGCGATCCTAACAGCCTAAAATCAAGAATTAACAAATACATCCCCTTTCTTTACTGATAAATTCAAAGGAACAAGGCACAATGTATGCCACCGCAAATATATATACTCCCTTTGTCCCAGAATACTCCCTCCGTCCAAAATGATCTTCCTATTTGCCATTTTTCATTGTCCCAAAAAGTTCTTCTCATTTCTCCAATTTAAATGCATAAACAAAACATGACTAGTGAAACAAGTGTTCATATCGTTAAAAAGTTTGAATAGTCAAACAAGAACATCATTTTTGGACGGAGGGAGTATATGTTAACCTTTCTTTTTTGTCCGTCCCAGAGTATATGTCCACTTCTTTAAATGGCAAGGAATCTTTACTACTTCCTCATTCATTCTCTCTCATACTTTACTTTTATATTCACAACAACAATCAACTTACTATTCCCTCTCACTCATTCTTTTTCCTACTTTACGTTTATACTCAGAACAATTACATCAGTTTCACCATTTTTTTAATCTCCATGCAAATGGGAGGGTGGACATATACTCTGGGATAGAGGGAGTAATATTTTCCCGCAAAGTTCATTTCTTTTGTGAAATTCGTATTTGTTCTTATATGTCTTGATAACAGGTAGGGTTTGAAATGGCTGATGCATTTGCCAAGTCGCTAGAAACTTCAAAGGCGGCTCCTCTTGTTTCGCGTAAAACAACTTGCGGAAAGTGATGTTTCGGAAAATAATTTTTGGAAAATGATGTTTTATGAAAAATGACATAAACATGTTTTCGGCTGTTTGGTATATCTAATGAAAATGTTTTTCAAAAAATATTTTCATGAGAAAAAATAATTATTTAATATGAGACAAAAAAGTAATATGAAAAAATGATTGACCGGGGGTTGGGGTGGGATGGAGTGGTGGGAGGGGGGGGTAGGGAAGGTGGGGGGATAGGGGTGAGACGGGTGTGGGAGGTGTCAAAAAATAATTTTAATACGAGTGATTTTTATTTTTTTTTGTGGGTGGGTGGTGGAGGTAGAGAGCGAGAGTAGGGGAGTTGATAGAAAATAATTTTAGCAAGACTAAATTTTTTCTTCTTGGTGGAGGGGAAGGGTTGGTGGGGGCGGGCTTGGAAGGCGTGTTTAAAGATAATTTTAATATGAGTGATTTTTTTTTTGAAGGGAGGTGGGGGTGGGGAAGGGGCGGGGGGGGGGGGATGGAAGGGAAGGTATAAGGTTGGAGGGTGGGGGTGGGAAGGATGTAGAGGATGGTGGTGTTGGAGGTGGAGTGGTTAGCTTGAGGTTGTATGGGGAGTTGGATGTGTGAGTGAGGGAGTTAATATTTTCCGGAAAATGATTTACGGAGTAGAAATCCGTATATCATTTTACTTAGAAAAGTGAGAAAACCATTTTCCGGAAAATATTTTCCCCATTTTCCGGTTCTTAACAAACACCGAAAAATGGAAAAAACATTTTTCGAAAGTTGTTTTACGCAAAACAAACGAAGCCTTAATTGCAAAGCTATACGTGGAAAAGGCTTGTTAGCTTTACTTTACTCACCGGGAAATCTGACTTAGAATTTTGTGTTATTAAATCAGATAGAATATGATGGCAGATAATAACGAACATAGTCGACAAGCAAGAACACAGTTTTAACGTGGTTCACCAACAACTTATTGGCTACGTCCACAAGCAAAGGGAAACAAATATTATTATGGCTGGAGAAAACAATTACAGAAGATTACACTAATCTATTTTGCATGAATTTCGATCACAAAATTCCTGACTATACAAGACCTGGATCTAGAATTATTGATCTCTCTTACTCTCTCCCTTTGGAGGCTACTGAGTATTTATACTGTTAGAATCCTAACATTGAAGGCAGAAGGAGTAATAAAACCTTATTCCAAAAGAAACCTTTAAAACCCCACGTGTTTTCCTTTCTTGCCCCAAGTCTGCCACGGGACACGACTCGTGCTGGTGGGCACGAGTCGTTCTCGACTCTACCACATTGGTTGATGCGCGTTGCTGTAAGTACCCCAATCTGAACTTAAACCAACTTAGAGGAATTCTTAGCACCATTCAGGGATAAACTGATAGACTAGGACCTCACTAGGATAAACCAAGAACATTAGGACTGTTCTGGAATTAAATTTAGAAAAATCCAGAAGCTCGCCATGCTGAGTCGTACGGATGGTTTGGGTACTAGAAGGGCCCAGCCGTACGGCTGGTTTGGGTGCCTTTAGTCCCTATAAATTGAGCCCTTGCTGATCATTTCAGGGGGGGGGGAGAAATATTAGTTTGAGAGCATAAACTCTGCTGGATTGAGAGCAGAAACACAAAACATTGTTAAATTGAGTGAAAGAGAGGAAGATATGCTAGAATCAAACATTGGTGAGGCCTCATTCTCCCCCATCTCCTCTTCACCCTTTTATTTATCTTGTTACACCATTATTTACTTGTTTTGTTGATCATCTTACTTTAATGTCTTTACATTTCATGCAAATCTTATAAATTGGAACCAAGTCCTTGAAATGATTCATGGTGCCCTCATACTTTGTGTATGAACAAGGGTTGAAACCAAAGATGATCAAGGCTTGTTATGTTTAATGCAATTTACTTTTATGTCATTTACTTTCATGTCAATCTATAATTATGTCATTTACATTCCTTGTCTTTACTTTTTGGACATGGTCAAGTTTCGGTGGTAAAGTTCCAATCTTTACCATCCAAACTTTGATTTTAGTCTTAATAATGTCCTTTTGGTTGATAAAGACGCAATCTTTATCCATCCAAAGGTTGATTTTTGATGCATCAAGGCTTTCTATTTGATGAATCAACCATTTGGGATGTTAAAGTCTCAATCTTTAACCATCCTAATGGTTATTTTGGCTCAAAGCCATGTTCATCAACTTTGTGCCTAATTCCTCAATTATTGCTTTGATCATGCCCAAAAGCCTTGTGTTTTGGTGTCTAATTTATGGTCAAAGGCATAGGGATGTTGTTATGCATGTTTTGCTACAACAAAATAAACTGAAAGATCATTTTCAGTCCAGTTTCAGCAGGATGCCCTGTTTCTGCCTGGACTGGACTGCTTTCTGATAAGTCTGTAAAAATTACCAGGACAACCATCCTCAGCCGTACGGATGGTTTGTCCAGGGAATTGATTTTCCAATTTTTCCCAATTCTGTTAAAAAGCTTTGCAAATAAACCCCTTTTCGTTAAATATTAAACTGTTCTATGTTAAGTCAGTTTCTCCCATTTTTTAAAATACACACACACACACACACACACTTGCACATTTTGGTCAACAAACTAGGGAGACTCGGTTTTCCGAGGCGGATTGGGTGAACAATGAAAAGTTCTTCCCAAAACGTAACGTGACCTCCGAACTCACAATCTCTAACCTTTTCCGTTAAATTTGGGTTTAAAATTAAATTAACGTGGCGACTCCGTTTCATCGAACATAAAGTTCCGCGTTTGATTCTCGAGGGAACTTTTCCATTTCCCGCGGATATCTTACAGTGGCGACTCCGCTGGGGAATAAGTTGTTTCCAAACTTCTTTTTAGAAACTTTGGGGGCATCTTTGCGTGGTTCAAACTCCCGTCCCTGTTTGTTGACTTTGTGCATATTTTGTGTGTGTGTTTTATGTTTCTGTTTTGATTTTTAAGAATGAAACTGCTTTGGAAACACAATAAACTGGGGCTTGAAGAATCAGAAACTGGAAAAATTGCAAAAAAAAAAATAAAAAAAATGGACCAGCTGCTATAGCCATACGGCTAGTTCTTTCGGGCCCACAGAATGTTTCAAATTAATAATTTCTTGCAGGGAAGAAACATTCTGATGGTCCCCTTGCTTCTGCTTGTCAAGGTTCCAATTTACAGCCTTTATTTATGCACATATGCCTTTGTTTTTTTTTAACCAAAACTTGATTTTTAAACCTTGGTTATGGACAAATTTTGGACATAAAATTTTGGGTTTTTCAAGGCCTCATTGTGCATAACCCCTTTTATGAAAGTTTGGTTTTCCAAATATTTTTTGTTGTTGTGCTCAATCTTCTTGTACAAATTGATTTTCAAAGGGCCTTGCTCCTCTTGCAAAAAAAATTCGGTTTTCAAAAACCTTCGATTGTTCACAACCTTTTCCATGTACAAAATTTGTTTTCCAAGATTCTTACTTGTTCATATTCTTGTTTGATTACTTGTGCAAATTACTTGTTCGAATTGCTTGTCCATATCTTGCCTATTCTTGTTCATGATATTAAAACGCATTGCAAAATTCCTATTTTGACTCAAAAAGGAACATAGAAGACTTCACACAACGCGCACTCGACCTTGTGCACGTCTCAAAAACCCTCAAAACCTGGGATGGATGCCACGATGCAGCTTGATTGGCGCTCTTGTGCCCTTCTCGCGCGCACGGGTCCATTCCACCTCCCCTTCCGAGCCGAGTCTGTAACGACCCCAAAACCCACCCTAATTTTCTAACCTTAAAATGGAAATTATATGTGCATTTTTATGTGTTAAATGATATTTGCTTAACTTTCTTATGTTATTTGAGCAATTGTGTTAGTTTATTTGTTAGTAGCAATTGTTGTTAAAAAGAATAATTGAGTTAATTTAAAACTTTAGGGTCTTTTATGGAATTTTTCTAAAGGGATTCAATTGCTAGAAATAAAGTTTGTTAAGTGAACTTAGTTAGTGGAGTTTTATGGGTCAAAGGTGTAAGATAAAGTAGAGGGGTTGAATTGCATATATGGAAAGTGGAAGGGCCTTATGGAATTACTATATAAGGAAAGTTAGCATGTTTATCTCTCAACTCTCATTCTCTGTGTAATTTAAGCAAACATTAGAATTCCTCCGTATTAAGCAACAACGCAACAAAGGTTAGGGTTCTTCTTTATTAATTTCCTCATTTTTATTTACTACTCCATTTTCAAATCTAATTATATTAAAATGTTCAGGGTGTTGAGTAGGCCATTTCTACCCGATCAAATATTATTTTCTCGATACTTTTCTGGAAAATAGGTAAGTTACTAATCCCCCTTTAAATGTTAAAATGGTCATATATGTGTTGTATGAATTCTTTATTGTGATATTTGCTAAAGAACTTGTGAAGTATAGTAAGTTTTGGGTATAGTTGGTTTTGTTGTGTTGAAAGGAGTGTTAGTATGTTTGTGAAGTTGAGTTTTGTGGCCATAATGTGTTACAACGTTGAGTAATATAAGTGTTATACTTTTGGGATGGTGAAACGAAGGGAGTATATAAAATCAGCCCAGTTTGGCCTGCCGGATGATGTGGGCGTCCGCCCAAATAGGGCGTGTGGCCGCACATCTATCTGAAGGGATTTGTTCTTGAAAACAGGGGAAGTGGGCGACCGCACACCCTGATTGGGCGGCCGCACACCTCCATCTGGTTTTGATACTTTGTTTCAAGTTAAGGTATAATAAAGCAATTGTTATTTATCATTTGAGTGATTGTCTAAGACATCAAAATAGGTGTTTTAGGGTGTTGTAATGGATGATGAGGATTGTGTTTCAAGTGTGTGCAAGAATGTGTTGTGACCTTGAATCATGGTTGTTGTGGACTCCTTATGAGTGGTTCTTTGTGGACATTTTGTGATATGTTTGGCTTGGTTCCTTATTTTAGAATCATTGCCCGGTTGTTGTTGTTTTAGCAAGTATTCATTACTGTGCTCCTTGTGGAAAGTCCAGCTGGTCTTGTGTTATTGAGTCATGAAGTGGGAGAATTATAGTGGCACACAAGTTAAGGTCACTATAAAGTTTTCCATTGGTACTCAAAGTTTTCCATTGGTACCTTGAGTCAGGCAGTGGGAGAATTATAATGGCACACAAGCCAAGTTCAATATAAGGTTTTCCACTGTTGCCTTTTCTGTTGTCCCAAGTCCAGATTGGCCTTGGATGGGAAGAGCTAACTCCCTTGAGTGAGTATTCTAGCTATACCCCTGGGTTATGACTTTGTGTCATTTCCTCCTGTTGTTACTTGGTTTTCGGGATCCCGGCTTCAGCTATTTATGCTGCTCAGATGGTTTTCTCAGATGGTATTCTCAGACAGTTATGTTTATTGGGTAAACCTTGACTTGGTATCCACCTGAGTGTGGCATTTGTGGTATTTATGGTATATAAGTTGGTTTTACCTCTCATACTATGTGCTATGTGATGCTTATGATATTGTTCTTTATGCTTATCATTTTAGCATGAAACGTAGTTGCATTTTAGTAGCTTACTAAGATTCATTCTCACCCCTTATTTGTTTATGTTTAGATAAAGGCGAGTCCAGGGGATAGGACACTTTGGCACGGGAGGACGTTGGAGTGGTAATAATTGGGTTTTGTTTGGTAAAGGCTACATTGCAATGATGTATAACCTTTTGGGTAGAGTACCCGTACTTCCTGTTGTAACACCTATTTTGGATAGTATTGGTGTTTGTAAATTTGTAAACCTTATGGTTAAACCTTTCTTTTGAAGTGGTTTGTAAAGTTTGTTTAAAGTTAAATGAAGTCTTTTAAATTCAAGTGTGAATTTGTTAAACTTTATGAAAGTACATTTCGAAAAAAATTTCACAAGTGTTTTATAACGTCTTCCACTCGTGTCCCGAGCGTGGGGTCAAGATGGACCACAGGTCTGGGGCGCGACAGTTGGTATCAGAGCTGGGTTGTAGATGGTTTAGAATGACTAAATGACCTAGGAGGGTAGTTGTGTATAGAGTGAGTAACGTTGAGTGTCTTATGCAGGCATTCATTCAAAATGGTTGGGACAGAAGGAGATAATTCTAGGCCATCAGGGCAAGATAAGGCAAGAGAAGAGGCTCGAATAATATTCCAAGGCATGTTTGAGGCTGTCATGAAAACAATTATTGATCAGAGGCAAGAGAGGGAACAGGCACCACCAAGAGATGGGTTGGCACAATTCTTGAAGATGGAACCCATGGGCTATGATGGAGAGCCTGATGTATCTAAGGCAGAAAGGTGGATTGAATCAATGGAAAAGATCTTTGATGCTTTGAAATGTTCTGAGGAAGATCAAGTCAGGTTTGCTACTTATAAGCTGAATGGAGCTGCCGAGCATTGGTGGAAAGCTTTGAAAACTAAATGGGATGAGACTCATGTACCCTATAATTGGGAGAATTTGCTGGGAAAGTTTAAAGAATACTTCATTCCCCGGGTAGATCAAGACAGGAAGGAAATGGAGTTTCTTAACTTGGAGCAAGGTTCTATGTCAGTGGCTCAGTATTCAGCTAAATTTTTAGAGTTGTCCAGGTATTGTACTCACCTAGTGGCAACTGAGGAGAGAAAGGCTACGAGGTTTATGAAGGGTTTGAGAACTGCGATTAGAACTCAACTAGTATCCCACAAGTTGCAAGATTTTCAAGATGCAGTTGATCGAGCCTACCAGGTGGAGCATGATATTGAGGAACACAAGAAGAAAATGGAGTTGTTAGGTGCAGGGAGGCAAGGTAGGCAACAACAAAAATGTGGTGATAATAGAGGAAATCAAGGTGGATTTTCACAATTCAAATGGTCTTCTCAAAGACAGTCAGGTAATAGAAATCAAAGTAACACTTCAGGGAGTCAGAACAGAGGAGTCTGTAATTATTGTCAGAAAGAAGGGCATTCAGAAGAAAGATGTTGGAAGAAGCAGGGCAAATGTATGAATTGTGGTCAGTTGGGTCATTTTCAGAAGGATTGCCCTAGATTTAAGGTACAGGCATCGGGAAGTGCAGTTGGGTCTTCTCAGGGCCAGAAGAGGGATTCTTCAGGAAAGCCTAAGGTGCAGGGTCGTGTCTTTGCCATTACTCAACAACAGGCTTCAGATTCCTCTAATGTGATAGGAGGTATTATTTCTGTGTCTAGTTTGAGGGCACGTACACTTATAGACCCTGGCTCATCGCATTCTTATGTGTCTGTGCATTTTGCTTCTCGATTGCATTTGTCTTCTGAATCTCTACCTTATGTGTTAGAGGTGTCTACTCCTATAGGGGAGTGTTTGGTGACCAATGAGGTGTTGCATTCTTGTGATGTGCATATACGTGAGCATGTTTTACCTGCTGATTTAGTTATCTTACCATTACAAGATTTTGATATTATCTTGGGTATGGATTGGTTGGGTAAATATCATGCGTCTGTTGATTGTGCTAAAAAGGTGGTCACATTTTCTATCCCTAAGGTTCCTAAATTTACTTTTGAAATTGTTCCCTGGGGTAGAGAGATTCGTATTATTTCTTATGTGAAGGCTAGAAAGTTGTTGAACCGTGGTTGTACGGGGTATTTGGCCAGTATTTTAGACACTAATAAAAGGTTGCCTGAAATAGAGGATGTGCCTATTGTCAAAGAATTTCCTGATGTGTTTTCTACTGAGTACTCTATGCCTCCTGACTGGGAAATCGAGTTTTGTATTGACTTACTTCCAGGTACAGCTCCTATATCTGAGGCACCTTACAGAATGGCCTCAGCTGAGTTGAAAGAGTTGAAGGTTCAGTTACAAGAGTTACTTGATCGAGGATTCATTCGTCCTAGTGTATCCCCATGAGGAGCTCCAGTGTTATTTGTCAAAAAGAAAGATGGGTCCTTGAGATTGTGTATTGACTACAGAAAGCTGAATCAGGTAACTATAAAGAACAAATATCCGCTTCCTCATATTGATGATTTATTTGATCAACTTCAAGGGTTAGTTGTCTTTTCAAAACTTGACTTGAGGAGTGGGTACCACCAGTTAAAAATCCTTCCTGAAGACATTTCTAAAACTGGTTGGGTTTTGATGCATCATGTGCAGCGGAATAAACAGATAAAATCAAACACCCAAGAGCCCGGATCCGTGCATGTTGATTAAATTAAATACAATATGAAAGAAACATACCCTTGAAGATCGAATCCATAAACACAGACTTTGAGGTGCTAAAGGAAACACCCTCCATCGGTATCCACACGTCGAACGGATATCAAGAACACCTTCTTGATCTGGATTGCTAGACCCAAGGCTTGATGAAGAAATGATTTCTTCGTAAGAATTATTTTGCTTCATTGATTATTGAGTTATGATGATTCTAAATCTCAAAACTAATAATCCCCTCTATATGTGTGTAATTGTTTCTCAAACAACATGTTATGATTTCCAAAATCAACCATTAGGTTTCTTAAACCCGGCTGCACACATATATAGTAGGGTATAAACCTAATTCCTTTTGGGATAAGAATTCCTTGTCAAACAAGAAGTCTTGAACAAACTGTTTTCGGCCGGACAAACCATCCGTACGGATTGGTTGGGTGGCTCCCAAACCATCCGTACGGATCCTTCCACTAGGATCCAGTTTTCCCGTTTTCTGTGCCTTATTCAATCCGTTCTATTGTGTGTGACCCAATAGGATTATACTAAGTTGGCAACGAGTCAGAACGAGCCAGAACCCGTAAGTCATAAGCGGACTCTAGCAAGCCATTATGACTACCCAATTAGTATAACTTTGAAAGCCCAAAGTAACCTTATAGAACATATCACAATCCCTTTGTCACGCGATATCATATTGGACATATCCCATCTTGACTTATCATTCTTCCCTACAAGAATCTGATTATGCCAATCGTAGCCTTTATAACCACCCGGTTAGGTGTAGCGTTTGAGTACGTCAAACATAATGTTCATCATGTGGAAGACTATGATAATCTCAGGTCTAAGGATAAATGATATAACTATTATGAGATTTAATTATGACATTTGACCATGACATAAATCTCATAACGGGTCTATCCAGTACTTGTTCTCCAACATGTATCCACAAGTTTAATCCGCATCCTATGCGCTATAATCATCATATGATTATCCATTGAACTCATGCTAGCCCTTCACAAGTGCTAGGGACAATGATCATTATAATAAACATGCAAAAGATATAATAATCTGGTTTGTTATCTCTATAACAATGAAGCTATGATATAACGCATAGGCATTTCTCAAGGGCCTAGGGCATAATATCCAAAAATCTCCCACTTGCACTAGGCCCAATCAACGCGTATCCAATACCCATTGAGCTTTGTTATGATCTCCATCATAGTTGCAAGCAAGCTTATGTAAGATGATTATCCTTGTTATCATCATAAGGTACTTTGCATATTTAGACATCTCCTATCTTTGATGATTTCTCGAGTAAGATAGAAACGTCTGAGTATATGTTTAGATAAGATAATAGTCCCTTGATTTGTGTAATAACGATTATTGACACAATGAAGGTACATTAAATTAGTGACACTAGAAACAATTTCTAGTTTACTAATTGTTATCTTATTCAAACAATTTTCTAGTTGCATCCCATGCGACTAGATACTCAACCTTTTGTAGAATAGTAATGGTATACTTAGAACTCTTCTAACACCATTATTAAACTTAGACATGTATTTATACTGCAATATTTATCTTTGATGGTTTGTAAGAATGCATCTTTGTAACTATTTACAGGATCATCTTATATTCCATCAAAGATCAAGAATGCATCCTTTAGTTCTTCTAAAGTACTTAAGGATGTTTCTTAACTAGTGACTTTCACTAGAATCCGATTGGTTTTATCTCATCATACTCCAAGTATATGAGACATCCGGTCTTAGTACATTTGCATGGCTTACATGATAGATCCAATTTAGTCTTCCAGTAAGACTAAATCTTGCAAAGATTAATGCCATTAGACTTTCACAAGTAACCTCTCCAAGAGTCTTGCATAGTGAACTTTTCACTATTTTGTCTTTATTAGTACTTTGACTTTAACCAATCAACGCTTTAGATTTATCTCCATAAATCAGTCCAAGGGTGTAGGCGGCTTCATCCAAGTCTTTCATTTAGAAACTCTTTCAAAATGATTTATATATCAACCATATATATATTAGACTATGAATAAAATTACGCTCCCACTAAATTTATTGTAATCACAAGTCTCATCCTTGATGAATTTCAAACTCTTTGAATACTTCATCAAAATGAAATTTCACTCCAAGTAGTTTGCTTCAATCCATCTCATGAATTTCTGCAACTTGCATATTTTATTAGAATTTTATATATCAAAACTTTTAGGTTGTATCAAACACATCCTAATGTAAATTCCTGTTAAGGAATATAGTTTTGACATTCATTTGTCATATTACATATTCAAAATATGAAGTTATGACAATTAGAATTCTAATAACATTAAGCATGACTACGGGTGATAAAGTTTCATCATAATCGACATTATGAATTAACTTTTCTCAATTAGTCTTGCTTAATCAATATACACTTTTAGATTTTATGACTCGAAGTCATTGATCTAAATCCGGAGCGGACTTTGCATCTTGATAGGTAATAGGTCAATCATTCGCAATGATATCTTCCCTATTACTTTCTATTACGAGAAATCAATATTTCTTGTTATAGATAGTATCCTATCAGTTATGCAAATTTCTTGTGTATACTTGAACGAATTTCCACAACTCTTTGTGAATATTTGTTCAACTTCCATCTTAGGTTCCATGTCATTTTTGGGTCTCGAACTCTTCGAGATACATTTTACTCCCACTAGTTCTTTAGAGATAAACGATTTATCTAGAAAGTGTTATTTAGAGTGACAAACGATTTGTACTCTAAGGGTGTAAAATTAATATCATTAAGATATCCCATAAAATACATTTATTAGATTTAGGTGTGATTTTGACCAAGACAAAACTTTTCTCAAAAGTATCACATCACAAATCTTTATGAAAGACAAACCAAGTTTTATTTCATTCCATATCTCATATGGCATCAGTCGAACCACCTTAGATGAAATTCAATTTAGTGTAAGCGCAGCTATTTCCAACACTAAATCCAGAGGGATAATTAAAGATCAGTTTGACTTATTATGAGACGAAAAACTGTGTTTTACAGACAATCTGTAAACTTCTGGAACATCATCCGTACGGCTGCTGTTTCCAGATTCTGTTTTTCTTAAATTATAGACTTTCTGCAGAATTCTCATCGAGTCCAAGGCTCAAATATTTATTACTTTGATCTAATCAGAGTACATCAATACTTTTGCCATGAGGTGTTGAAATCCTTTATAGCATTGTTACTTTAATAAACTACATACATCAAAATGTATAAGTTCAAAAGAGTAATTCCTCTTACTACTATTAGTAAAAGATGTCTTGATCAATTTCTAAGACTCACATCTAGCACATGATTCGAAATCATATGAATTTAAAAGTCCGTCTCATGGAATTTTAGATATGTGTTTCTTATCATTTGATATAGACATTAATGTTTTAAGAATGTAACGATTACATCCTTATATTCAGATTTCCATTATTTACATTATGCTCATTATTTTGTTCTTCCAAGATAAGGATATTAAGTCCCATTATATGATTAGTAATACAATAAGGCAAATCATATTTAATGGAACACTTTCTTATTCGAAATATGAAATATCCATAATCTTCTAATGAAGAAACCAAAATAATATTTCTACTTAAAATAAGAACATAGCACCATTTGTTCAAAACAAATATGAACTTATTAGGTAAAGACACTTCGCAAGTTCCTATGAATAATGTTGCAACCATTGCATCATTATTGCCACATAGGTTAATCTTTACCCTTACAAGTAGAAATTTTAACATAAATACTTGAAGTGGTAGTCCAACTACCCTTCTTTTTGATCTTTTAATTCAAATTGTAATTTCACCAACGGTCAATCTTATTGCCAAGGTACAAATTACATTCTTTGGATTTTAGGTTTTGCCACAAATATTTCCTTTTAGGCTTGACAACTTTTGTCTTGCCTTTATCTTAAATCCTTGTCCTTATTAACCTTTAGAGTTTGAGAATGTTTCTATTTGATATTAAGACTTAGCATTTTAAACATAAAATGTCGCTTATGAATTGATATCAAATCCGTTTGTTAGTTCCAAACTAACATGATAACCAAGACGTATAAGGTAATTAATATGTTTCTCTATGTTCAAAACATGAGAACTTATTAACATACCTTTCATTCATCACATGAATGTTAGGCTCTAATCAATCTCAAACTTTTCTTACCTTTCTTGCTTGTAGGAACGCTTTCTACGAGATTGCTTATCGCATAAGCATTCATATGTTTTAGATACTTCTAAAGTTCCAAACACATGATGGCAAGTCTTAGGACGATTGACATCTATAGAATCATCCACATGTTTCTAATCAATGTCTTTATCCACCCTTAAGGCATTAGGTTTCTTAGAAATAGAATTTATTAAGAATTCATAACTTCCGATCTTGCTTTAAAACAATTCTTAAGCTCACGACTAGGTCATGAAAGTTAATCTTATTCTTCTTAAAGTGGGGTCAATCCCAGTAATTATACATGATTATAGTTTAAGACATTCTACGAAATATGCAAATAAATATACACATATATTTCATACCATTATCATTTAGAGACATTTAATGTATTTCATAATACTCCCACTAAATTATACACCTTCAAATACAACAATTGTATAATATAATTTAAGTGGGCTAAGATCCATATTTCACCCAACTTTGAGTCGGCTAGGGCACGACTGCTCAAAATCAAGTTATTTAGCTAGATAACTCTTTATCAATCACATTATATGTGACTCTTAGATCTTTTATGAGATTGTTAGACATCTTATGTCAAACATGTTTTAATCTCATCTGTGCCTTAGGCCCAAAACTGTTTTGATAGCCCAATTAAGTCAAACCATTTTAAACGTATAGGAAATTCTGATTCCTCATCTTGCTCATACACTGATAGAATTAATGCACCTCGCTTTGGCAGAGCCCACATAAAAATACCCAGTGTACTCACAAGTGTTTTAAAATGGATTGGCACATGACTTAAGTTTTAAAGAAGGTTCATTTAACATAGAGACATGCATCATGTATTTAATTATGTCAAACATAATATAATATAGTCTTTGCATAATGATGTTAACTAATCCAATTAATTAACAGAAGCAAAATCTTGTGATTTAATTATGAAGCAACATAATGGGGACGGAATCTAAATTATCTATAAACAATTTACAGATTGGATATTTCATTCGCATTCCCAGAAACAAGGCGTAAGCCTGCCATTGGTCCATGCAATGAATTAATCCAAATGTAGTTTCCTTATCTTGCAAACTATTTGCACTTTGTATAGGGATAAATTCTGAAACTTTGAAATTACACTAACCTTAAACTCCTTTAAGATTATGATCTCAGTAACTGTCTGGACTTATGAACTGAAATCTGTTTCAGGAAACACGGTTTCCAAAACCTGCCGTCTGAAACAGATCAGAATCAGTAATGCCCAAACCATCCGTACGGATGTTTCTGGAAGCATCCAGATTTATCCGTACAGCTCTTTCATACAGGTTACATAAACTCTGAACTCTTCAGAATTCTGAAACTGTATCTGCAGAGCATCTTGAAATTGAGAGGCATAAACCGTACGGCCGAAACTAAGCCAAAAGGCATCCACATGTCCGTACTAAGATCAAGGAACCAAGTAACTTCTCTATACGGTCAAAAGTAAGCCAAAAGGCATCCGCATTCACGTATAGATTGGTCAGATGTCCCAAGACCCTTTCATTGTCTCTTAATCTCACAGATTACAACAATTCTAAACTCTTTACAATTCTGATTTCTGCATCCTTTCTGAATTCTTCGGCCGAAAACTGTTTCAGGAAACACGGTTTCGAAAACCAGCCGTCTGAAAGCAGTTTCCAGTTTCTAGATTCGAATTCTGTAAACAATTTACAGAATGATCTGAACACCAGAAAACAAAATCAAATCTGAGAATTTCCAAACTAGCCGTATGGATCAGTTTGGCATCATCCAAACCATCCGTACGGATCCATTGGTAGGATCCCAGATTTCCAGGTTTTTCAGAATTTCAGAAATTCGACCAAATCCAATATCATGTTTATACATAATCAGATTACAGAAACATGAATTTACATATTACGAATTTAATTAGATCTAATCAATATCATGAATAAACAATTTATTATATATATAAATTAGATCTAAATTATCAATACACATAATCCAATTATTTATTGATAATCCCAACATGCAATTATTCATATAGATCAAATCAATATAATAATCACATAATCCCCACGTCATGATCATAAACCTTTATATCTCATATATAAAACTCAAATCACGCATTCATCTTATTATCATATAGATATTATATAATCGAATTAAACAATTTCAACATGATATACTAAAATAATCAACAATGAACGGGGCTCTGATACCACTTTTGGGTTTTGATGCATCATGCGCAGCGGAATAAACAAATAAAATCAAACACCCAAGAGCCCGGATCTGTGCATGTTGATTAAATTAAATACAAGATGAAAGAAACATACCCTTGAAGATCGAATCCATGAACACGGACTTTGAGGTGCTAAAGGAAACACCCTCCATCGGTATCCACACGTCGAACGGATATCAAGAACACCTTCTTGATCTGGATTGCTAGACCCAAGGCTTGATGAAGAAACGATTTCTTCGTAAGAATTATTTTGCTTAATTGATTATTGAGTTATGATGATTCTAAATCTCAAAACTAATAATCCCCTCTATATGTGTGTAATTGTTTCTCAAACAACATGTTATGATTTCCAAAATCAACCATTAGGTTTCGTAAACCCGGCTGCACACATATATAGTAGGGTATAAACCTAATTCCTTTTGGGATCAGAATTCCTTGTCAAACAAGAAGTCTTGAACAAACTGTTTTTGGCCAGACAAACCATCCATACGGATTGGTTGGGTGGCTCCCAAACCATCCGTACGGATCCTTCCACCAGGATCCAGTTTTTCCCGTTTTCTGTGCCTTATTCAATCCGTTCTATTGTGTGTGACCCAATAGGATTATACTAAGTTGGCAACTAGTCCGAACGAGTCAGAACCCATATGTCATAAGCAGACTCTAGCAAGCCATTATGACTACCCAATTAGTATAACTTTGAAAGCCCAAAGTAACCTTATAGAACATATCACAATCCCTTTGTCACGAGATATCATATTGGACATAAGTCATGGTCCACGTCAACTTATGTTTTCCAATGCGTTCTCGATCTCGAGTAGATTGAAATGAGCAAATAACATTGAACGCTTCAATTCATTTGGGTACGGCCGTACACTATTATCAATCTCACTCATCGAGTGGCCAAGCAGATATCTCTCTTGAGAGAGGGACAAATCCCATCTTGACTTATCATTCTTCCCTACAAGAATCTGATTATGCCAATCGTAGCTTTTATAACCACCCGGTTAGGGGTAGCGTTTGACTACGTCAAACGTAATGTTCATCATTAATGAGATCGTGAGGTTACATGGAGTTCCAGTGAGCATTGTGTCTGACAGTGACCCTAGATTCACATCTCAGTTTTGGCAAGCATTTTAGAAGGCTTTGGGTTCAGAATTGAAGTTTAGTACAACTTTTCATCCTCAGACAGATGGTCAGTCAGAGAGGACTATTAAAATTCTTGAGGATATGTTGAGAGCTTGTTCTGTTGACTTCTCAGATTCTTGGGATTCTTATTTGCCTTTTGTAGAGTTTGCTTATAATAACAGCTTTCAGTCCAGTATTGGGATGGCTCCTTATGAAGCCTTGTATGGGAGGAAATGTCGGTCTCCTATCTGTTGGGATGAACTGGGAGAAGCCAAGATTTGGGGTGTTTAGATGGTTAATGATTTAGTTGAGAAGATTAAACTTATTCGAGATCATTTGAGTACTGCCCAGAGTAGACAGAAAAGCTATGCCGATCACCGGAGGCGAGAACTTGAGTTCGAAAAGGGTGACTTTGTGTTCTTGAAGGTTTCACCTAAGGTTGGTATTCGAAGGTATGGAAAGAAAGGCAAGCTTGCTCCGAGGTATATTGGTCCATTTGAGATTCTTGGAAGAGTTGGAGATCGTGCTTATCGTCTTGCATTACCTCCTTCTCTTGATAAGATCCATAATGTGTTTCATATCTCTATGCTTCGGAAGTATGTGTATGATCCTTCTCATGTCCTATCTGAGGTTCCCGAGGATATTGAGCCGAGAGCATCCAATTCAAGTCATTGATTCGAAAGTGCAAGAATTGAGAAACAAAAGTATTCCTCTTGTTCGAGTTGTATGGAGGAACCACAATGTGGAGGAATCAACTTGGGAGCTTTGGGAAGAGATTGAGAAGAAGTATCCTTGGTTATTTGAGAGTCTAGGTAAGTAACCCGAAAATTCGGGACGAATTTTCTTTAAGGGGGAATGATTGTAACGACCCCAAAACCCACCCTAATTTTCTAACCTTAAAATGGAAATTATATGTGCATTTTTATGTGTTAAATGATATTTGCTTGACTTGCTTATGTTATTTGAGCAATTATGTTAGTTTATTTGTTAGTAGCAATTGTTGTTAAAAAGAATAATTGAGTTAATTTAAAACTTTAGGGTCTTTTATGGAATTTTTCTAAAGGGATTCAATTGCTAGAAATAAAGTTTGTTAAGTGAACTAAGTTAGTGGAGTTTTATGGGTCAAAGGTGTAAGATAAAGTAGAGGGGTTGAATTGCATATATGGAAAGTGGAAGGGCCTTATGGAATTACTATATAAGGAAAGTTAGCATGTTTATCTCTCAACTCTCATTCTCTGTGTAATTTAAGCAAACATTAGAATTCCTCCGTATTAAGCAACAAGGCAACAAAGGTTAGGGTTCTTGTTTATTAATTTCCTCATTTTTATTTACTACTCCATTTTAAAATCTAATTATATTAAAATGTTCAGGGTGTTGAGTAGGCCATTTCTACCCGATCAAATATTATTTTCTCGATACTTTTCCAGAAAATAGGTAAGTTACTAATCCCCCTTTAAATGTTAAAATGGTCATATATGTGTTCTATGAACTCTTTATTGTGATATTTGCTAAAGAACTTGTGAAGTATAGTAAGTTTTGGGTATAGTTGGTTTTGTTGGGTTGAAAGGAGTGTTAGTATGTTTGTGAAGTTGAGTTTTGTGGCCACAATGTGTTACAACGTTGAGTAATATAAGTGTTATACTTTTGGGACGGTGAAACGAAGGGAGTATATAAAATCAGCCCAGTTTGGCCTGCCGGATGATGTGGGCGGCCGCCCAAATAGGGCGTGTGGCCGCACATCTATCTGAAGGGATTTGTTCTTGAAAACAGGGGAAGTGGGCGACCGCACACCCTGATTGGGCGGCCGAACACCTCCATCTGGTTTTGATAGTTTGTTTCAAGTTAAGGTATAAGAAAGAAATTGTTATTTATCCTTTGAGTGATTGTCTAAGACATCAAAATAGGTGTTTTAGGGTGTTGTAATGGATGATGAGGATTGTGTTTCAAGTGTGTGCAAGAATGTGTTGTGACCTTGAATCATGGTTGTTGTGGACTCCTTATGAGTGGTTCTTTGTGCACATTTTGTGATGTGTTTGGCTTGGTTCCTTATTTTAGAATCATTGCCCGGTTGTTGTTATTTTAGCAAGTATTCATTACTGTGCTCCTTGTAGAAAGTCCAGCTGGTCTTGTGTTATTGAGTCAGCCAGTGGGAGAATTATAGTGGCACACAAGTTAAGTTCACTATAATGTTTTCCATTGGTACCTTGAGTCAGGCAGTGGGAGAATTATAGTGGCACACAAGCCAAGTTCACTATAAGGTTTTCCACTCTTGCCTTTTCTGTTGTCCCCAGTCCAGATTGGCCTTGGATAGGAAGAGCTAACTCCCTTGAGTGAGTATTCTATCTATACCCCTGGGTTATGACTTTGTGTCATTTCCTCCTGTTGTTACTTGGTTTTCGGGATCCCGGCTTCAGCTATTTATGCTGCTCAGATGGTTTTCTCAGATGGTATTCTCAGACAGTTATGTTTATTGGGTAAACCTTGGCTTGGTATCCACCTGAGTGTGGAATTTGTTGTATATGAGTTGGTTTTACCTCTCATACTATGTGCTATGTGATGCTTATGATATTGTTCTTTATGCTTATCATTCTAGCATGAAACGTAGTTGCATTTTAGTAGCTTACTGAGATTCATTCTCACCCCTTATTTGTTTACTGTTTTAGATATAGGCGAGTCCAGGGGATAGGACACTTTGGCACGGGAGGACGTTGGAGTGGTAAGAATTGGGTTTTGTTTGGTAAAGGCTACATTGAAATGATGTATAACCTTTTGGGTAGAGTACCCGTACTTCCTGTTGTAACACCTATTTTGGATAGTATTGGTGTTTGTAAATTTGTAAATGATGTTTGTAAACCTTATGGTTAAACCTTTCTTTTGAAGTGGTTTGTAAAGTTTGTTTAAAGTTAAATGAAGTCTTTGAACTTCAAGTGTGAATTTGTTAAACTTTATGAAAGTACATTTCGAAAAAAATTTCACAAGTGTTTATAACGTCTTCCACTCGTGTCCCGAGCGTGGGGCCAAGCTGGACCACGGGTCTGGGGCGCGTCAGATTCAACCACACATTGTCCGTGATACCCAAAGCCGTGACCATGGTTGGGTTTTGGTCTAGCTCACGTCATCACGTCCCTACTACATGTCCAAACGTTAATTATGGCCAAGTTAACGCCCAAGCTCACGACTCCTTGTGAAATCAAGTGTGACCAATGTCATCTTTGACCCGGTCCTTGACTTATGCGTTAATGCCAGCCATAATTAGCCAAAGTCATGTATTAGCGATAGGATGACACCGTGTCATTAAGCTCTATTATTTGACCCGTCCCAATCATCCTTAAGCCCAAGGTTAAGGTCCGATATCCCTCATTAAAATGAGGTCATGCCGGAAATTCGTTGAAGCATTAAGTCAATCTTGACCTCAACCGGGGCTTAACTATGATAAGAATGACCCGCGCATTGGAACTTTGTGACACACTAGACCCTAGGTTTCGTTCTTTTGGTTGGTGGAAGCCGCGTGCCCTATAGGACCCTCGCCCGGGATAGTCCGTCCTTGGGAGCGTGCAATACAGGTGAAAAACGAGGGGCTTATAGACGTGGTGATGGCCTCCACTGATCCAGGGTTTAGAGTAGTTGCGAAAAAGAAGAGAAATCTTTTCCAACCATCTAAGAATAAAAATGCGTTTTAAATAAACTTGAACGGATAATTAATTGCACCTTGCATGAATTTGCTCCGTTTTTGCTTCTCGTCTTTGACACATTGCATTATTTCGCTAACAAGCGTCATTTCGTTAAGTCTTTGGAAGGATCCCCGTTATCCTCCAAGATTCCCATTAAATCCCTAGGCATGGTCCCCTAGGTCCCCGTTGAGATTCCCATTAAATCCGTAGGCATAGTTCCCTAGGTCCCCGTCAAGATTCCCGTTAAATCCCTAGGCATAGTCCCCTGGGTCCCCCTCAAGATTCCCGTTAGAATCCCTAGGCATGGTCCCCTGTTCCCCGTTGAGATTCCCGTTAAATCCCTAGGCATGGTCCCCTAGGTCCCCGTTGAGATTCCTGTTAAATCCCTAGGCATGGTCCCCTAGGTCCCCGTTGAGATTCCCATTAAATCCCTAGGCATGGTCCCCTAGGTCCCCATCAAGATTCCCGTTAAATCCCTAGGCATAGTCCCTTAGGTCCCCGTTGAGATTCCCATTAGAATCCCTAGGCATGGTCCCCTAGGTCCCCGTTGAGATTCCCGTTAAATATCTAGGCATGGTCCCCTAGGTCCCTGTCAAGATTCCCGTTAGAATCCCTAGGCATAGTCCCCTAGGTCCCCGTCAAGATTCTCGTCAAATACCTAGGAATAATCCCCTAATAAGTCAGTCAAGTCCTTGGATGGATCCCCGATATCCTCCAAGAAGTCAGTCAAGTCCCTGGATGGACCCCCGGTATCCTCCAAGAAGTCAGTCATGTTCGTCTTTTCCTCTTAAAATCCTAAACCCGTTCGAACTACGGTGACCTGAGCCTCTCATCGTGTGGGACCCCCTCCCTCATGGTGAGGGGAACGTAGGAAACTTCGGACCGATCAATCCTTAAAAAAAATGTGTGAGTCTTTTACTCAAATAAAAAAAAAACATACTTTCCCAAACAAAAAAAATGGAGATCAAGTTTTCTTAAAATAAAAGATCAAGTTTTTCCTAAAAGGCTAATCCGCTAACGAAGAGTACTTCTCAAATCCCGGTTATAATTTCACCTTGAGGTTTAATATGCTAAAGTCCTTCGCGGTTCTGTCCGTTGGAAACATTGACCAAGGATCCTACATCTGAATTGGCGTCCGAGACAACCATCCACATGAACAACAAGATCAAAAGGTTGGAACACTGTCTACAAGGAGAGGCCCGTGCTTCGAAAGCCCAAAAGCGGCTACACCAAATGGAGATCCGCATCTTCGTCGAGTGCCACGCACGAAGGCTACGCACCTTGAAAGGAAATCACTAAAAGGAGATGGCCAAAGTAAACTCCCGACTCATGAGTAGACGAACCCGGCAATTACAACGCCAAGCCAAATGGAGATCTCGCGACATCTTTCCCGACGACATGGAACCCGAGTTCCCCGTGGAAGACATGTAATATGTCACCGACAACCCCTCCAACAACTGAGGAAGAAAATGGACCATCGCACTTCATAGGAACCCATCCCTAAAAAATAAAATAAAAATAAAATATAGAGTCTTCCAGCCTCGTAGGATCTAAACTTTCATCAAAGTCCATCCCAGACTGTGTCTTTTTATTTTTACAAAGGTCCACACTTGGGACATGTATGTATAAAAGAGTCATTTTCCTTCTCTTCTCACTAGACTTGAGACATTATTTGCAATATACATTTACTCTTGAAATTGCCTTGCTTGTTATTATCAATTTGATTGCTATGTCCCTAAAATGACGAATTGACTTCTAAGCATACTAGTCAATGACGACTCATTAAGGACGAATGGACCTAACACAAATGAAAAATACTAAATACAAACAATTAATCTTGATGTGAATAAATGTTGTGATCAATTGGCATGAAGAAACCATTAATGGCAAGCCTTGCTCTATACACATCCCCGATACACATTTCTCGATACACAACCCGATACACCTTTCCTATACAAATTCTTGATGCACATCGAAGGCATCCCAAGATAATGAAAAGGCAAGGATGTTGTTGCTCGACTACCAAGATTCAACCGTGATCACACATGCGCAACCGAGCAAGGGACTTCCCGGATCCTCGAAGTCAAGGCGAGAAGTGACAGACATTCCACCAAGGGGATAGAAATGAGCCAATGTCCAAGATAGCAAGTTGGGGCTAATGTTTCCCCTCTCTCTCACTCAAAAAAAAGGAAAAAAAGAAAAAAAGAAAGATGAGAAGAGAGAAAAGAAATGAATAATGGAAAGAAGGAAAGGAAATGAATATATGCGAAGAGGAAGTCTGCCTCAAAAGCTCACCAACTTCACTGCAAAAGTCCACCTCAAAGAACATCCCGAGGAGTTCACCACAAAGCAAAATGATCTACATCAGCAAAGCAATAACATCCTTCAAAAGGACACCAACTTCGACAAAAGATGATCCACGGCCGAACTACGGCGACCTGAGCTCCTCAAACTGAGGGGAACGTAGGTAACCTTCGGGTCCGGTCACAACATGAAACAAAACCATCAAACCGTGGTCCTCTCAAAATGACCAAGTTCTCTTCCCTCGGTCCCATCAATGACCGATTTCCCAGACACACATTCTCCTCCTGATCTTGCCATTGATCGAATCTTAATCTCAATTGATCACAACATTTATACATGTTAAGGCTAATTGCTTGTTATAATATTGACTTAATAATAAACATGGTCCATTCAAGCAATCATTTTGATGATGTTATCTAAGGCAAATTTCAAATGTCTCGAAAATTCTTCTCCTCTACATCTTAGGAAAGAGCTAAACACTTATATTCTGTCAAGCAAGGGCTTCCTCCCATTTCATGATACATTGCTCAAGGAGCTCACCAACATAAAGGGACTCTCTCCCAAATAAAATGACCTTGCATGTTTCCTCCAAAAAGATACCTTAAGTCCCCGTTTTATCGAGTCGGATGGATCACTCATAAAAAAAGATAAAAAAAAAAGAGAGAAAGGAACCAAAAAAGTAGCCCGCTAAGTCGAAAACCCGCAAGGGCGGCTTAGGCAAAAAATAGGGTGTGCCATAAAAGACGCAAAAAGAGATGCCCGCTAGGTTGAAAACCCGCAAGGGCGACCTAGGCAAAAGAAAGGGTGCGTCATGAAAAAGGGATGGGTTCCTAGCAACATCAAAGGCCGAAAGACGAAAACGGGTCAACGTCAACATCAAAGGCCGAAAGACGAAAACGGATCAACGTCAACATCAAAGGTTGAAGGACGACATTGGGGCTACCTCCACATCGATGACAACAAGGATATGGGGCTACCTCCACATCAACGACAACAAGGACATGGGGCTACCTCCACATCAACAACAACAAGGACATGGGGCTACCTCCACATCAACGACAAAGATGACATTGGGGCTATCCCCACAAAAGTGACAAACAAATTTCCTACCATCGGTTACTCCTCAATGAATGGACAAAATCCAAAGGACTTTATGTATAACAAACCTCGCGGTTATGTTAAAATAAAAAATTTGACTAACATGCTTCGTTAAAAGATTTGCCTTTAGAAATAAGCATTTCCAAATTTACCCATTTGGTATCATTTATCAAAGACAATGTTTCAAGCAAAATGCTTTTGATCTCCTCTTAAAAAGATTTTCCCAAAGTCTTGGACTTTTTCGTCCGCAATGTGTCTTAAAGGTCTCCCCTAGGCTCTTCCCCCCGGTATCAAGAAAGAGTGTCAATCATCCCGTAGAGTTGAGTTGACCAAAGTCCAAATTTTGACCAAATGAGAGTCAAGTCCCAATTTTGACCAAATAAGAGTCGAGTCCCAATTTTGATCAAATGAGAGTCAAATCCAAATCCCGACTGTGACTAAATGAGAGTCAAGCCCAAATGCCCCGGCAGTCCTTAGTCGGACGTAAGACCAGTTTTCCCGTCAAACTCCCCAAAGATGGAGTTAACCCGAGCCTTGACCCAGAGTGGTCATTTTAGGTAGAAACCTTTGTCCCGGCAGTCCTTAGTCATACGTAAGACCAGTTTTCCCGTCAAACTCCCCAAAGATGGAGTTGACCTGAGCCTTGACCCAGAGTGGTCATTTTAGGTAGAAACCTTTGTCCCGGCAGTCCTTAGTCGGACGTAAGACAAGTTTTTTCCGTAAAAAATGGAGTTGATCCGAGCTTTGACCCAGAGTGGTCATTTTAGGTAAAGACCTTTGTCCCCGGAAGTCCAAGCGCGACATAAGACCATCCTTTAGTCAACCCTCCCCGTAGAGTCGAGTTGACCAAATATTTGACCAAATAAGAGTCAAACCCCTCATTTAATCAACCCTCCCCGTGGAGTCCAGTTGAACAAACCTTGACCGAATGAGAGTCAAATGAGAGTCAAGACCAAGTGAGAGTCAAGACCAAGTCCCGACTTCGACCAGATGAGAGTCGAGTCCGCCCCTAGGAGAGAATGACAGATATTCCCCTATGTTTTAGGAGAGAATGACAGATATTCCCCTATGCTTTAGGAGAGGATGAAAGATATCCCCCTTTTTGGTAAGGCTACCATCAAAAGCCCTTAGGTTTGAGATGCCAAGTTCCTTGCCCGACCTTGATGGTCACCCCTAGTTTGAGACGCTAAGTTCCTCACCCGACCTTGATAGGTCACCCCTAGTTTGAGACGCTAAGTTCCTCACCCGACCTTGATAGGTCACCCCTAGTTTGAGATGCTAAGTTCCTAACCCGACCCTGATAGGTCATCCCTAGTTTGAGATGCTAAGTTCCTCACCCGACCTTGATAGGTCACCCCTAGTTTGAGATGCTAAGTTCCTCACCCGACCTTGATGTTTACCCCTACTTTGAGACGCTAAGTACCTCACCCAACCTTGAACGGTCACCCTTAGGTTTGAGAGGCCAAGTTCCTCACCCGACCTTAATGGTCACCCTTAGGTTTGAGACGCCAAGTTCCTCACCCGACCTTAACGGTCACCCTTAGGTTTGAGACGCCAAGTTCCTCACCCGACCTTAATGGTCCCCCTTAGGTTTGAGACACCAAGTTCCTCACCTGAACTTCTCGGTCCCCTTAGGTTTGAGACGCCAAGTTCCTCACCCGACACCTTAACGGTCACCCTTAGGTTTGAGACGCCAAGTTCCTCACCCGACCTTAACGTTCGCCCTTAGGTTTGAGACGCCAAGTTCCTCACCTGACCTTAACATTCGCCCTTAGGTTTGAGATGCCTAGTTCCTCACCCGACCTTAATGTTCACCCTTAGGTTTGAGACGCCAAGTTCCTCACCCGAACTTAATGGTCACCCTTAGGTTTGAGACGCTAAGTTCCTCACCCGACCTTAACGGTCGCCCATAAGTTTGAGACGCCAAGTTCCTCACCCAACCTTAACGGTCACCCTTAGGTTTGAGACGCCAAGTTCCTCACCTGACCTTAACAGTCACCCTTAGGTTTGAGATGCCAAGTTCCTCACCCGACCTTAAAGGTCCCCCTTAGGTTTGAGACGCCAAGTTCCTCACCAGACATTAACGGTCACCCTTAGGTTTGAGACGCCAAGTTCCTCACCCGACCTAAACGGTCACCCTAAGGTTTGAGTAGCCTTAAAATCTCTCACCCCTGAACTACGTTAAGGATTGATTCCCCATTATCGGGATACATAGGAATCCTATACCCCTAGGTCCATCCATAAAATCAAATTGGTCAAGCCGTCCTCCCATCACAGGCAGATTGGGATGCTTTTTAGGTCGACAACCCCGCTTTCCTAAAGCGACGTTGCCAAGGGGCTCTGTAAGTACCCCAATCTGAACTTAAACCAACTTAAAGGAATTCTTAGCACCATTCAGGGATAAAATGATAGGCTAGGACCTCACTAGGATAAACCAAGAACATTAGAACTGTTGGAATTAAATTTAGAAAAATCTAGAAGCTCTCCATGCTGAGTCGTATGGATGGTTTGGGTACTAGAAGGGCCTAGCCCTGTTTCTGCCTGGATTGTACTGCTTTCTGATAAGTCTGTAAAAATTCCCGGGACAACCATCCCCAGCCATACGGATGGTTTGTCCAGGGAATTGTTTTTCCAGTTTTTCCCCATTCTGTTAAAAGCTTTGCAAATAAACCCCCCTTTTCATTTAATATTAAACTGTTTTCTGTTAAGTCAGCTTCTCCCATTTTTTAAAATACACACACACACTTGCAAATTTTGGTCACCAAACTAGGGAGACTCAGTTTTCCGAGGCGGATTGGGTGAACGATGAAAAGTTCTTCCCAAAACGTAACGTGACCTCCGAACTCACAATCTCTAAACTTTTCCGTTAAATTTGGGTTTAAAATTAAATTAACGTGACGACTCCGTTTTATCGAACATAAAGTTCCGCGTTTGATTCTAGAGGGAAATTTTCCATTCCCTGTGGGTATCTTACAGTTGCACAACTTGGCATTCATTCTGGCGGGCAGGTCCGACTCAGACTGTGGAGTCCGAGTCGTTCTGGTCTGCTTCTTCACTTTTCTTCAGCTTTTCTTCGTCTTCTCAAAACTTCTGACTTATCTTTCAAAGTCATATCTCTAACAATCTCCACCTTGACTTTGAATCTCCCCAAATAACTTAGATTTATGAAATACTAACATGACTCCACCTTGAGCCACATCCTTCGTATTAGAACATATTTCTCAACATTTGCCGCAGATCTGTTTTTCGTCAAAGATACTAGACTTCTCCGGACAACCAGAATTCTCGCACGCCATACTTTCTCCAGCAAGTAAACAGATGTATCTTCAAGGCACACAAAATATCCGTACTAGGCAAACAAACATGTCCTCTGGAAAATCAGACAATCCCACTGGACACCCAGATGTGCACATACGGACACTCAGAATCACCCCAACGGGCAACTAAAAGAATTTCAGATGTGGCACATCCAAACGACATTGGAACTTGCCAACCAAAATATATGAAATGATACAGAACTGGTGTGTGTCGACCTTCTAACTCTGGCTTGCCCCGTTCACTTCTACCAAGAGTAACTCGCTGCTTCACCTGTTTGGCAACACCTTCACCTAAATCATAAAATACAGAACCATGGAGGATGTACAAGGAACCTCCTTTTTCACACTAAGTTTCACATTTGAACCCTTACAAACATTCGTAATTCCACATTCAGCGTTGAAACTATACCCTTTCTTGTCCAGCCGACTAAGATATATCAGATTCTTTGTTACTCATGCAACATGCTAACCTTGTTCAATGTGAGAGATATATCACCAAAATTTCTCACCCTTGTGGAGTCCATGCCAAATACCCTGCAGACAAGCCTATTAGCCTTATTAATATAGCCCCCATCTTTCTACTCATACGTTGCAAACTGCTCCTTGCGCGAACACATGTGATAAGAATCCTGTACAGATTGTCACCGCCTGCAGCAGCAGCCGACTTAGATTTATTCAAATACGGAGTCAGATGTACAACTCTAAGATCTAACCAGATTATTGCCTCAAGCAATACATATTTTTTTTTATCTACTTCTAGATCACTAGACTAGACTATACCAGATGTTAGATCTTCAGATTATACCAGATAGCTATATTTTGATCACAGAACCCTAGCTTCAGATCTCTGACTTCAGATGTAGATACTAGACACCGGAACATTCCAGATGCGCTCTTGGATCAACAACAAACACCAGATAAACTCCCAGATTCAGATCTACCAGATTTCTATTGCTAGCACAGATTTGAACAGTCACTGACTGTTCCCAGATGATTGATTCTCAATCCCTTACAGTGAAGAGCTACAGAATAACCAGGAAAATCCCAAACCCAAATTTGTCAGAGGCAACAGAATACAATCCCAGATGTGTTTAACCTAGACACCCAGCTTTCTGCACGAAAACTGCATGCAAACTGCAGTGCATTGCTCATTCGCTGCACGCTGATTGCACTTTGTGCTGCAAGTGCACTGCACGTTTTCTGCACGCGATCTCCACGATCCTCATCTTGATCTACAATAAACTGATACTGTTCTTCCCATCGAACTTGTCTATATTCTGGTCCATCCTGGAATTCATCTCTTCTACAACAGAAAAATACCCTAATCTTTCTCAACTAACTAGGCTCTGGTGCCACTTGTTAGTAAATCAGACTGAATATGATGGCAGATAATAACGAGCACAATCGACAAGCAAGAACACAAAATTAATGTGGTTCACTAGCAACCAATTGGCTACGGCCACGGGCAAAGGGGAACAAATATTATTTTGGCTGGAGAAAACTGTTGGAGATTATGCCCTAGGCCCTTGACAAAGGCTTTATGTTATGTCATGTTCTCATTTTGTTATAGAGATAACAACCTTGATTATTATATATTTTGCATGTTTATTATAATAATCTCCGTCCCTAGTACTTATAAAGAACTAGTATAAGTTTAATCGATGATCATGTGATGATCATGTATGTGTGATACAAATTAAATTTATGTGTACTTGTTGATGAACAAGTACTGGACATGACCCACTATGAGATTTATTTCATAGTCAAATGTCATAATTAAATATCATATAGTTATATCATTTGATATCCTTAGACCTGAGATTATCATGGTTTTCCACATGATGAACGTTATGTTTGACATAGTCAATCACTACCCATAACCAGGTAGTCATAAAGGATATGATTGGCATAATTGGATTCTTGTAGGGTAGAATGATAAGTCAAGATGGGATTTGTCCTCTCAAGAGAGATATCTGCTTAGGCCACTCGAAGAGTGAGTTTGATGAAATGCGTGGCCACGCTCAAATGAATTGATGTGTTCAATGTCATTTGGTCATATCAATCTACTCGGGATCGAGAAAGCATTGAACAATATAAGTTGACGTGGACCATAACTTATGTTCAATATGATATCGCGTGACAAAAGGATTGTGATATGTTCTATGAGGATTCACGAACTTTGACAAGTTATATTAATTGGGAAATCATGATGGCTTCCTAGAGTCTGCTCATGATTTATGAGAACGGCCTTGGTCGGACTCATTACCAACTTAATATAATCTTATGGGGTCACACACAAAAGAACGAATTAATTATAAAAATGGCTAAAAATGAGTTTCTGTGGTGCATGGGCGAGCACAATATAAGACACAACCGAGCTGCTCGGGCGAGTCATATACCTAACCCGGCCGTGCTCTATGTACAGAATGAAAATTAGAAAAGTGTGTTTTGAGATACATATTCTTGAGTCTAGATTGAGAATCAAAAGCTAAAAAAGACCAATAAATTCATATAGCATTTGAAGATTAGAAAAGTGTGTTTTCTAATAAATGGATCTAGCAATTCAGATCTAGAATTGTTTTAGATATTCGTTCGCGTGTGGATACACATAGAGGGCGTTGGTGTGTATGCCCTAGTCACATTATTTGAATGATTAATGTTATCATTTGCTTTATGATTTAATAAAGATATTGAATGTCTGATTATTATATCTTTTGCATGTTTATTATAATAATCCCCGTCCCTGATAATTATGAGTAATTATTAGTATAAGTTTAATAGATAACCATTTGATGATTATGTGTATGCGATACAATTAGAATTATGGGTATTTGTTGGAGAACAGATTAGTATAACTTTGAAAGTCCAAAGTTAACTTATAGAACATATCACAATCCCTTTGTCACGCGATATCATATTGGATATAAGTCATGGTCCATGTCAACTTATGTTGTCCAATGCTTTCTTGATCCCAAGTAGGTTGATATGAGTAAATGACATTGAACACATCAATTCATTTGGGTACGGCCATACACTATCATCAATCACACTCATCGAGTGGCCAAGCAGATATCTCTTTTGAGAGAGAGACAAATCCCATCTTGACTTATCATTCTTCCCTACAAGAATCCGATTATTCCAATCGTAGCCTTTATAACCACCCGGTTAAGGGTAGCGTTTGAGTACGTCAAACATAATGTTCATCATGTGGAAGACCATGATAATCTCAGGTCTAAAGATTCAAATGGTATGACTATTATGAGATTTAATTATGACATTTGACCATGACATAAATTTCATAACGGGTCTATCCAGTACCTTGTTCTCCAACAAGTACCCATAAGTTTAATCCGCATCCTATGCACCATAATCATCATATGATTATCCAGTAAACTCATGCTAGCCCTTCATAAGTGCTAGGGACAATGATTATTATAATAAACATGCAAAAGATATAATAATCGGGTTTGTTATCTCTATAACAATGAAGCTATGATATAACGCATAGGTCTTTCTCAAGGGCCTAGGGCATAATATCCAACAATCTCCCACCTGAACTAGGCCCAATCAATGTGTATCCAATAACCATTGAGCTAGTTATGATCTCCATCATGATTGCAAGCAAGCTTATGTAAGATGATTATCCTTGTTATCATCATATGGTACTTTGCATATTTAGACATCTCCCATCTTTGACGATTTCTCGAATAAGAAAGAAACGTCTGAGCATATGTTTAGATAAGACATTAGCCCCTTGGATTGTGCAATAACAATTATTGACACCATGAAAGTCCATTAAATTAGTGACACTAGAAACAATTTCTAGTTTACTAATTAGTCTCCTTATCCAAACAATTTTCAGTTGCATCTCATGCTACTAGAAACTAAACTTTTTGTAGAATAGTAATTGTACATTTAGAACTATTCTAATACCATTATTAAACATAAACATGTATTTATACTGTAATATTTATCTTTGTTGGTTTGTAAGAATGCATCTTTGTAACTATTACAAAATCATATTTCACTTCATCAAAGATCAAGAATGCATCCTTTAGTTCCTTTTCAAGTACATAAGGATGTTTCTTAACTTGTGACTTTCACTAGGATCTGATTGGTATTATCTCATCATACTCCAAATATATGAGACATCCGGTCTTAGTACATTAACATGGATTACATGATAGATCCAATTGCCGAAGCTTATGGCATACTAATCATGTACTCTTACTCATTTGTCTTCCAATAAGACTAAATCTTGCAAGAGTAGTGCCATTAGACTTTTGCAAGTAGCCTCTCCAAGAGTCTTGCATAGTGAACTTTTTACTATCTTGTTTATGTTCAGTACTTTAACTTCAACCAATCATCCTTTTAGATTTATCTCTATAAATCTAAGTTCCAAGGATATAGGCGGCTTTATCCAAGTCTTTTATTTAGAAACTCTTTCAAAATGAATTATATGTCAACCACATATAGAAGACTAGGAATAATCTTACGCTCCCACTAAATGAATTATATGTCAAAATGAATTATATGTCAACCACATATATAAGACGAGGGGGTCATGTAACATAGTGTACCAGTTGTGGGAAAAGACTATCGAGGTTGCTCAGAGTAGAGAACGGGCCACCGATTTGGGTTTATTCTTTGAGAGCTTGTCCAATCAGGGAGAGTTAACCAAGAGCACTGATCTGGTCAGGCGTTGAGGGAGCATTGGTGGGACACCACCCATACATTGTATTTCAGTTGGGGGAGGTTACAATGACTCCATCATACTTTACGGCTCTTACAGGATTGTAGTTCACCGGTAACCCGGTGTGGAGTTATGACACCTTTCTTGTCGAGGAGGGCGAGGGAAGACTCCAGTCTTTCATTAGGTTTGACTGTACAGATATCAGAAGTGGGCACGATGTATGTCTGGGGGGGGATGAAGAGGCGTTATGAGGAGATGCTGGCGGATTGATAGGCTAAATCGCATACCTACAAATTAAACCTGGACTAGGTTCTAAAAATATGTTGTCACGACCCGAAAACCCGCCTCTATTTTCTAATAATAAATATCTAATTATTTATTTATTTCTTATTTAATTGTTTAAATTATTATTTAATTAATAATTTATGTGTGCATTTTATGTGTTATAATAATTTATGCCTAGAATTTTATTTGGGCCATTTGTGCTAGTGTAGTATTATTTGGTCTTAGTTGTTAGTAGGAAGTATTAGAGTTTGTGTAGTTAGTGGGGAGGGGGTCTAAGTGTAAGTTTTTGGAAAATAACTCATCATCTCCCTACTCCCTCTCTTTCACCCTCACACTCCAACTCCATTCCCAGTTTCTTTCTCTCTCTCTCCAAGAAAGGTAAGATTTCTCTCTCCCTTCTCTCTTCATTCTACCTATCTTCCTCCCATTATTTATCATTGCTCATTTTATGAAAAGTGTTTAGATCGTCGATAGGATCGTAGGAAGCTAAGAAATTTCGAGTTCCGTCAACTTTGAGAAATCCGGGTAAGTTGCTTTTCCCCCATTTTTATGCTAAAATGTTCATCTTTAACTCCATTAATGCTCTAGTTGATATATATGGATTCTTTGTTTGATTTGGAATTTATTTGCATTTTTGTGAAATTTTGGATGTTTGAATCAATTCTTTACTTGGGTGGCTAGATGTTGTTATAGGGGTCCCTTTTAGACCTATAAGTTGTTCTAATACCCGAATATGCTGGTTAAGAGGGTTGGATTTGGGTTTGGTTTGATTTTGGTTGGAATTTTTGAAGAACCCAGGAAATTTGGCCAGAATTTACCCCTCCGGGCAAGGGGGCGCGCGCACCCTCTCAGGGGAGGCGTGCGCACCCTTATGCCCTTTGTAAACAAAACCTTCTGATCATGTAGGGCACGCGCACCATATTCTGGGGGGCATGCGCTCCTTCAATTGTTTCAAAAATTCAAAACCTTCTGATCCTATAGGGCGCGCGCACCCTTATGCCCTTAGTTGTTTACCGAGCTAGTATTTTATTACTTAGCCTTTACTTCAAAGTCCAGCTGGTATTTGTGTGTGTTTCGAGCGATGCGAAACATTATGATGGCACAAGCCAAGTCCATTATGATGTTGACCATTGTTTTGCCCCATTATTTCCCTCTTCCAGATTGGCCTTGGATGTGAGATGAGCTAGCCCCTTTGTGAGCATTTTAGCTATTGGTTTTGGGCTTTGACTGTGTGTCACTGTCCCCTTATTATTATTGGTTCCGGTACCGGGGGTTTTCTCTTCAAGCTTTCATGCTACTATGAAGATGTTGATTGTTGATTATTGAAGCTGCGCAGCGACCTTTATTTGGTTCTATCAATTGGAAAACCTTGGCTAATATCCTTTGTTACTTGTTTATTTCCGCTGCTATCTGTTAGTTGATAAATGCTATGTGCTAAGTGAGATTTATTATTGTTTATTGATTATTGCATCATAGCATGTCATGTAGTTACGTTAGTAACTTATTGAGATTTATCTCACCCCCTTTCTTTTATCTTTGTTTTTCCTTAACCCCCCCTAGGAGGAAAGGATTAGACTCGCTGATCACGAGGAAGACATCGCGAGGGTTGAGCTTTTTGGGCAAGTTGTTATTGGTGGGTTTACATTACATAAATGTGTAACCTTTTGGGAATAGTTGTACCGAACTTGACGTCATTAGAATTTGTATATTTTATTATTTTGGGTGTAAGCTTATGGAGCTCACACTAGTTTATATTTTGTTGTTCAAGTTGGATTTCAAAACCTTGTGTTATCATCTTTTGGTATAAAAGGAAAATTTTATCTTCATTATTTTAGAGTTTATTGTTTAAGTCGACGTCCAGCTCGCGTACTCCGGGCCCGCGGGGTCGGGGTCGCGACAGTTGGTATCAGAGCTATGATTTAGCTCTAAGTATAAGTCTAGGTGGACTAGTATGACCTAGGAGGGTAGTTGTGTTCGGAGTGAGTAACGGTTGATGTTTTATGCAGGTAATTGTTCTCAATGGCTAGAAGAAGAACGGGTGAAAGTTCTAGTGGGGCTCAGAATCAGAATGTTCTTCGGGAAGAGAACCGTGCTATGTTCCAAGGCATGTTTGAGGCGGCCATGAAGGCAATTCATGACCAAGGGCCAAGAGAGGAGCATGTGACACCTCCGCGATACGGGTTGGAGCAATTTCTGAAACTAAAACCAAAGGAGTTCGATGGTGAGCCCGATGTGAAGAAGGCCGAACTATGGGTTGAGTCTATGGAGAAAATTTATGATGTGTTTGGGTGCACGGACGAGGATAGGGTCCGGTTTGCGGCTTATAAATTGGTTGGGACCACCGAGCATTGGTGGAAAGGAGTTAAGGCGAGTTGGGATGATACCCATACAGTGTATGCATGGGAATTGTTTGTGCGGAAGTTCAAAGAGCATTTTATTCCGGTAGTGGATCAAAACCGAAAAGAGATCGAGCTTCTCAACTTGGAGCAAGGTTTGTTGTCTATAGCTCAGTACTCGGCTAAGTTCACAGAATTAGCCCGGTATTGTGACTATCTGGTGAGGACTGAGGATCAGAAAGCTATGATATTCATCAGGGGTTTGAAGACTTCTATCCGGACTCAACTTATAGCACAGAGGATTCAAACTTATCAGGATGTGGTGGACCGAGCCTATTTGATTGAGCAAGATATAGGGGAGCACAAGAAGAAGGTCGAGGTGACTAACACTAGCAAGCAGGGAGGGCAGAGCAAGCCACAATCCCGTTCAGATAACCGAGGTAATTTTGGGGGACAATCTCAGTCCCGAGGGTAACCAATCCCAAGGAACCCGGGCACTACTGCCGGGAACCAAGGGGACCATCATAGGAGACTTTGTTCCTATTGCCAAAAGGAAGGCCATTCAGAGGACCGGTGTTGGAAGAAACAGGGCAAGTGTACCAATTGTGGTCAAATGGGGCATTTTGCAAGGGATTGTACTAGAGGCAGGGGTCAACCGACTGGGGTAGGAGCTGGGGCTCTACTGGGTCAGAAAAGGGATGCTACGGGAAAGGCCAAGGTCCAAGGAAAAGTGTTTGCAATGAATCAGCATCAGGCAGATGATCCCTCAGTGATTGGAGGTATTGTTTCTATATCTAATGTGAGCGCGCGTACGTTAGTAGATCCAGGATCATCTCATTCTTACATTTCTGTGCAATTTGATTCTTTACTAAATGCTGCATCTGAGTCTTTGCCCTATGTGTTAGAGGTGTCAACTCCTATGGGAGAGTGTTTGGTGACCGATAGAGTATTTCGTGCTTGTGATGTGCTTATAGGTGGTCGTGTCTTGTGTGCGGACTTAGTAGTCCTTCCGATTCAAGACTTTGATGTTATTTTGGGTATGGATTGGTTGAGCAAGTTTCATGCTTCTGTCGATTGTCGTAGAAAGGTCGTTAATTTTTCCATCCCTGATGTGCCTAAGTTTACTTTTGAGGCTATGCCTTTAGGTAGAAATATTCGTATGATTTCCTATGTGAAAGCTAAGAGATTGTTGTATCGTGGTTGTGAGGGGTACTTGGCTAGTGTCCTTGATACTAGGAAAGAATCCCCTAGTTTGGAGAGTGTTCGGGTAGTTAGAGAATTTTCCGATGTTTTCTCTTCTGAATATGATATGCCTCCCGATCGTGAAATAGAGTTTTGTATAGACCTTTTGCCGGGTACGGCTCCGATTTCAAAGGCACCGTATAGGTTGGATCCCGCAGAGTTGAAGGAACTAAAGGTTCAGTTGCAAGAGTTGCTTGATCGAGGGTTTATCCGCCCTAGTGTTTCCCCGTGGGGAGCACCGGTTTTGTTTGTGCGGAAGAAAGACGGTTCTTTGAGATTGTGTATTGATTACCGAAAGTTGAATCAGGTTACAGTGAAGAACAAGTATCCTCTACCTCACATTGATGATTTATTTGATCAGCTTCAAGGGACCGTGGTGTTTTCTAAACTTGATTTGAGGAGTGGGTACCATCAGTTGAAGATTCGATCGGAGGATATTCCGAAGACTGCTTTTTGCACTCGCTATGGTCACTACGAGTTCTTGGTTATGCCGTTTGGGTTGATTAACGCGCCTGCCATGTTTATGGATTTGATGAACCGGGTTTTCCATCCTTATCTTGATTCGTTTGTGGTGGTCTTCATCGACGACATTCTTGTCTACTCTAAATCTCGAGAGGAGCACGAGCAACACTTGAGGACAGTTTTATCCATTCTTGCGAGGGAATAGTTGTTTGTGAAGTTTAGTAAATGCGAATTTTGGCTCGAGAAGGTTTCATTTCTGGGTCATGTTATTTCTAAAGATGGGATTTCTGTGGATCCTTCAAAGATAGAAGCCATAGTGGATTGGAAGAGACCCAAGACAGTGACCGAGATCAGAAGTTTTCTGGGTTTAGCCGGGTATTACAGAAGGTTTATAAAAGGGTTTTCGAGGATTGCTACTCCGATGACTCAGTTGACCCGGAAGGATGTACCGTTTGTGTGGGGTGAAAAATGTCAAAGTAGCTTTGATGAATTAAAGAAGAGATTAACTACGGCTCCTATTCTTGCGTTACCAAATGGAAATGACGATTTAGTAATTTACAGTGATGCTTCGAAAGAGGGTTTGGGTTGTGTTTTGATGCAGAATGGGAAAGTAATTGCGTATGCTTCGAGGAAGTTGAACAACCGGCAGCGTAGGTGGATGGAGCTTTTAAAAGATTACGATTGCACCGTTTCGTACCATCCTGGCAAAGCAAATTTAGTAGCTGGTGCGATCAGTCGAAAGTCTTATGTGGCATCAATGATGATTCATGAATGGAAATTGCTAGAGGATGCTCGAGATTGGCGTCCCCAAGAGTCGAAGCGTGGAGTTATTTTTGCGAACCTTAATGTATTTCCCACATTAATTCAACAAATAAAGGATACTCAGAAGGAGGACCCAGAGTTGAAGAAGATTATGGATAATGCTCGGGATAGACAGTATGTGGACTTCCAGCTTGACTCCGAGGGAGTGTTGACTTACCGTAGCAGATTGTGTGTGCAGAATATCGGTGGGATTAAACAGTGAATTCTTGATGAGGGTCACAAATCCCGGTATACCATTCATCCCGGGAGTACGAAGATGTATCAGGATTTAAAACAGCAATTTTGGTGGATTAACATGAAGAGGGAAATTGCAGATTATGTATCGAAGTGTTTGACCTGTCAACAAGTTAAAGCAGAGCATCAGAGACCCGCAGGTCTACTTCAGCCTCTTGAGATACCCTAGTGGAAGTGGGAACACATTACGATGGATTTTGTAACCGGACTACCCAGGACTCGAAGGAGGTTTAATGCAGTTTGGGTAATTGTGGACAGGTTGACTAAATCTTCTCATTTCTTACCCGTTGACATTTCCTATTCGATGGAGAAACTTGCGAATTTGTATATTCATGAGATTGTCAGATTATATGGTGTTCCAGTTAGTATTGTGTCAGACAGAGATCCCAGGTTTATATCCCGATTTTGGCAAGCGTTACAGAAGGCTTTGGGTACCGAATTGAGGTTTAACACCGCATTTCATCCTCAGACTGACGGTCAGTTTGAAAGAACCATTCAGATTCTCGAGGATATGTTATGGGCTTGCACAGTTGACTTTTCAGATTCGTGGGATACACATCTACCGCTTGCAGAGTTCGCCTACAATAATAGTTATCAGTCGAGTATACAGATGGCACCGTATGAGGCTTTGTATGGGAGGAAATGTCGGTCACCTATTTGTTGGGACGAGGTTGGGGAAGCAAAACTTTGGGGTGTTGACATGGTTCAGGACTCGGTGGAAAAGGTTAAAATTATTCGAGACCGACTGAAAACAGCCCAGAGTCGACAGAAGAGCTATGCCGACCACCGAAGACGTGATCTTAATTTTCAGACCGGAGATTTTGTGTTCTTGAAGGTGTCTCCGAAGGTTGGTATCCGAAGGTTCGGGAAGAAGGGTAAATTGGCTCCGAGGTTTGTTGGACCGTTTGAGATTTTGGGGAAAGTGGGACTTCTAGCATATCGGCTTGCGTTACCATCTTCTTTGGACCGGTTACATAATGTTTTTCACATTTCTATGCTTCGGAAGTATGTTCATGATCCATCTCAAGTGTTACCGAGGGTACCGGAGGATATAGAGCCCGACATGACTTACGAGGAACGACCGGTTCGGATTTTAGATACCAAAGTCCAAGAGTTGATGTAACGACCCAAAAACCCGCCCCTATTTTCTTAGAAATAAATATTTAATTATTTATTTATGGCTTATTTATTTATTTAAATTATTTATTTATTTAAATAATTATGTGTGCATTTTGTGTGTCATAATAATTTATGCCTAGCATTTTATGTGGGCCATTTGTGCTAGTGTAGAAGTGTTGAGTCTTAATTGTTAGTGGGGAGTTTATTGGTTAAGGGTAGTAGTAGGGGAGGGGTCTAAGTGTAATGTTTCAAATAATTCTCCCTACACCCTCCCTCACCTCCCTCACTCTTTCACCCTCACCTCATTTCTCATCTCTTTCTCCCAGCAACTCTCTCTCTCTCTTTCCATGGAATTTGGGTAAGTTTTTATTCTCTACCTTCTCTCTTCATTTTCTTCCTCTTCCTCTCATTATTTCTCATTTCTTAAAACATGAAACATGTTTAGATCGTCGATAGGATCGTAGGAAGCCAAGAAATTTCGAGTTTCGTCACTTTTGAGAAAATCCGGGTAAGTTACTTTTTCCCCATTTTTATGCTAAAATGTTCATCTTTAGTTTATGTAATGCTTTAGTTCATATATATGCCATTTTGGTTGAGTTTGGAATTTATTTGTATTTTTGTTCATCTTTTGTGATTTTGAAATGTTGGGATTTAAATCTCGATTTGAAGTCATGGATGAATTTGGATTTGATGTTGGTAATTGGTGTTTTGGAGTTTAGAATTGTATTTAGAGGTCAAGGATGTATTTAGGTTGTGTCTTGGGTGAGTTTTGTGTTGATGGGTTTGTTTGGGAGAGTTTTACTATCAAATTTTGAGTGTAAATGAACCCAAGAAACAAATTGGGAATTCCAGGTTTGGTTGTGTTTGAAACTCTTAGATAAGTTAGTTTTTAGAAGTGATTATAGAGCCAAAGTAAGAGTTTTAATTGTTTTTTGAAGTAGGAATAGAGGTTAGGTTGGTATGGGATGAGTTTATGCAATTTTAGCATTTCTGGAAGGCCAAAAAGCTGATTCGGGGGTCGGGGCGCGCGCACCCCTTTAGGGGAGGCGTCCGCACCCTCTAGTGCACTTAAAAGCCTCCAAACTGATCAAAGGAGGCGCGCGCACCCTTTTTTGGGAGGCGCGCGCACCCCTCTTTTTCCAGATTGTCCGTTTTTCGCTCAATCTTCCGGAGGCCATAACTTCTTCGTCCGGACTCCGTTTTGGATATCGTTGGAAAGCTATTTTCCAGTACTATGAAATGGTTATATTGGAAGCATGGTTACAGATAATAATGGTTGTCTTTTAGTTGAGGTTTAAGATCAATGTGTAGTCTCGGTCTAGGTTCCGTAGTACTATTCTAGTTGACTTAGTTGGGCACCGTGGAACTCTTTAGTAATTGAAATTGGTTCCTTTGTGAACAATGATGTTATGTAATTTGATAAAGTATTGTTTGGGAATGTTTGGGCATCTTATGATGTATTCGTGATTGTTCCAATCGAATTGATTTTCGAGTAAGACTTGGTCTAGGTTTTAGACGATGTCCTATAGTACCTAGAGGGTGGTTATTGAACACCAAAGTGTAGGGTTTAGTCCGGTCGTGATCATGTTCTAATAAGGGTAGCCTTTGGATTCGTTTGGGGTGTTTAGAATTGGTTCGTTATGGACGGAGGTAAAGCGTGAATTGGCAATTGGGTACTTACGGTCTGATTAACCTTAAGGTGTATTCATTCTGATTTCCTACTTTGGAATTCCAGGTGTGATGAGATGGTTGAGTTCATAGTCCTAGTATATCTTTATGAGTAAATGTTTAGGGTCATTTTGGTAATAGTCATTGTGCCATTTGCGAGCGACCGTTTGGGTTGTGCTCTTTATGATTAACTTGTGGGTATCATATTTAGGATGTATTTGGTACATGCCTTATCTTGGAATCATTATGTTTTAATGGTCAATGTTGTTGGACTCTTTTATGAGAAACTCCTTGTGCTATTGTTGTTGAACTCTTCTTGAGTAATCGTTTGCATCTTTTATGGTGATTAATTTGTATGATTCCCTACTTTGGAATCAATGGTTGTTTATTGTGCTAGTATTTTATTACTTAGCTTTTACTTGAAAGTCCAGCTGGTATTTTGTGTGTGTTTGGACGATGCGAAACATTATGATGGCACAACCAAGTCCATTGTGATGTTGACCATTGTTTTGCCCCATTATTACCCTCCTCCAGATTGGCCTTGGATGTGAGAAGAGCTAGCTCCTTTGTGTGCATTTTAGCTTTACTTGGAGCATGACTTTGTGGCATGTCTCCCGTCCCTTGTGACACTTCATTTGGTTATTGGTTCCGGTACCGGGGGTATTCTCTTAAGCTTTTATGCTACTATGAAGATGGTTTAATGGGTTGATTGATTGATTGGTCGGTTCTGACCGGGGTTCTCTTCAGTTGTTGTACTGCTACTGTTGATTGGTTGATCGGTTGAAGCTGCGCAGCGATTGTTCTATCAGTCTGGTGAAACCTTGGCTCAGTATCCTTTGTTACGTGTTTATTTCAGTCTTATGTGATGCATGGTGAGTTAGTCGTTATTTCCAACTGGTATGGGACAGTTGGCGATAGGGAGCTTTCTCATTTGTTGTTATGTGATTTACTTGTTCAGTTATATCGTTGATTTGCATGATATTATGCCATGTAGATGCATTTAGTAACTTACTGAGATTTTATCTCACCCCGTTTCTTGTTTCAAATTGTTTTTCCTTAACACCCCCCCCCAGGAAAGCAAGTGGTAGCGTTGTGAGGTCCGTTGTAGCGGGAATCTTCTGAGCAGGTTGATCGCATTTGGGATAGTTGCCCTTCGGAGCCTTTGCGCATATTATTGTGGGTTCGTAGTCGTTCAGTGTTTTGAATATACGGTTGCACTTTGGGGATTTTTGTTAATAGTTGTTCTTGCTTCCGCGTTTGTTTCTAGTCTCCGAGTTATAATCTCGTTGAGGTGTTGTTTGATGGTATAGATTTCATAGTTGAATTCACGCGCCCGTGTTGGGTATTTTGTATTTTGGAGATGTATATTATGTAAATTTTATATTTATGGATTTTTGAGATTTCCGGGGCGTGACAGTTGGTATCAGAGCAATGGTTTTAGATCTTGAAGGGGAATAAGAATTCTGATATTGAATAGGTTTCAATACTTGGGTGTTATGATTTTGAGTGGTTTAGAAACTAAGTTTTCTTGAAAGTATGAAGTTAAGTTTGAAGTTGGTTGAGTTATGAGTCATGATATTGACGTCGAGTGTTTCTTCTCTTGTGGTTTATCAAGTATAGGATTGGTGTCAATAGTGTTGGTTCCATTGGGGATTAGTCGGCTTGGGAATCGAGAGTGCGAGTTTTGATGGCTTGGACGTACCTATCTCGTAAAGTGGAAATGTCTTGTGCTATGTTCGTATGTTTGTTCTTATTAAGTGATTTATGTTGAGGTGTATTCTCGAGTACGAAATTTCATGATTTATACTGATTGAGGTAATGTGAATTGGTTATGTCACCTATACAGGATATTGACGAATTAAGTAGTATGGCCCAGCTTTCAAGGTGTCTCGAATTTCTTGGGTGCCATCGACAGGTGGGGACTAATTCTATATTAGTGTGTTTGACTTGTTTAGGAGCATACTAAGTATATATAATGTTCAGGTTCTATATTGAAAATCAGAAAATCTTTATTAGAAGGTTGTGCATGGAATTTAGCTTATTCTGTTGGCAATATTAATTTTGAAGTCTTGGGTATAATTTATATTGGGGGCAATATGTCGCTTGATCGATAGGGAACTTGGGTTATATGATGAGTTAATATAAGCTACAATACTGATAGGTGGATCGGTGGACATATAGTATCGATTGGGTTAAAAGAGTTAAAGATTCAATTTGAGAATTTCTTGATAGGAGATGTTTCTTTACTTTTAGTACATCTACGTGAGTGCATCGGAATTGTTTAGTATAAGGGAATACTTAATTTATTACGGGTCATAATAAGAAGTTGAGTTATGATACTTTTGGGATCATTTTAATACATGACTGGAATTGAGTTAAAGCAATACGAGTTATGAGTATATTGTGGAAGTTATAATCATTAATGATAGTAAGCGCGTTCAGTTTAAAGGACTACACATATTTTGAGAAAGTAAGAAATTCTCGAACAATATTAAAGGCGTTTTTGGGTTTTAGTGAACAATTGTCACATGGTTCTGAATCTTTTCTTGGTGGCGCCCTCGTTTGGATTAAGAATTTGTAAAGGAAGTTGAGTATAGATACTTGGGCATATTAAAGGGGTGCTATGATTTTGTATTGGGACGGAGCAGTTTATTGAATATTTCGGGTTATTAGCGATCCTTTGTAATATCTTTTAGAGTTGTAAGTTGTAATATATTACTATTTATTGAAACAAAGATTGTGAAAATTTCGGATCGTTACAGTTACTACTTTAATGGTAATCCTTAGAGATATAGTCACGTGGTGAACATTTGGAGGATGAGAAATTTCTTTAAATTTTCATGGTTTAAGAAGTTGAGTAAGCTCGAGATGGCTTAATGTTTTGAATTTCTGGATATTTCCTTAGAAAACTAAGTATGAGGTAATGCAAGTAGTTTGAGAAATTCAAAGATTTTTGACTGTATTATATTTTATATCATGAGGAAGTGAGTGTGGTAGGGGAATCTCATTTGATCGGATAGTTGATGACGGTAAATTTTTTAGTATATCATTGAGTCATTGGGTGACAATAATCGTTAGCCTATTCCTTCTCTTATTTGTTCGGGTAGTAGTATGATTACTTGGTATGATGTCTAGATCGTCAATGCGTATGGGTGAACCGGAAAAGTAAAGCTTATGGATGTTGATGATTTAAGGGTCGATGGTGAGCGTGATGCTAATTAGGATCAAACCAGCTGTGTCTCAGAATTGGTGAACAAGTGATAGTTTTGAGAATGTGAAATTCGGGATGAAAGAGGAAGTTAGCTTTAGGATGTTGATATGAATATGCTTGAGATATGTATGTGTTCATTATGTGTGGGTTTATTTGAGTCATGGAATTGATGTCTGAAATCTTTAATAGGTACTTGATTTGGGGTTACAAGTGCTTTATGCGAGTTGATATTTTGTCGCCTCATTATGACCGCGTGTGGTGAAGTTTGATGAGTGAATTCGTGGGCGAATTCTTTTTAAGGAGGGTAGATTGTAACGACCCGAAAACCCGCCCCTATTTTCTTAGAAATAAATATTTAATTATTTATTTATGGCTTATTTACTTATTTAAATTATTTATTTATTTAAATAATTATGTGTGCATTTTGTGTGTCATAATAATTTATGCCTAGCATTTTATGTGGGCCATTTGTGCTAGTGTAGAAGTGTTGAGTCTTAATTGTTAGTGGGGAGTTTATTGGTTAAGGGTAGTAGTAGGGGAGGGGTCTAAGTGTAATGTTTCAAATAATTCTCCCTACACCCTCCCTCACCTCCCTCACTCTTTCACCCTCACCTCATTTCTCATCTCTTTCTCCCAGCAACTCTCTCTCTCTCTTTCCATGGAATTTGGGTAAGTTTTTCTTCTCTACCTTCTCTCTTCATTTTCTTCCTCTTCCTCTCATTATTTCTCATTTCTTAAAACATGAAACATGTTTAGATCGTCGATAGGATCGTAGGAAGCCAAGAAATTTCGAGTTTCGTCACCTTTGAGAAAATCCGGGTAAGTTACTTTTCCCCCATTTTTATGCTAAAATGTTCATCTTTAGTTTATGTAATGCTTTAGTTCATATATATGCCATTTTGGTTGAGTTTGGAATTTATTTGTATTTTTGTTCATCTTTTGTGATTTTGAAATGTTGGGATTTAAATCTCGATTTGAAGTCATGGATGAATTTGGATTTGATGTTGGTAATTGGTGTTTTGGAGTTTAGAATTGTATTTAGAGGTCAAGGATGTATTTAGGTTGTGTCTTGGGTGAGTTTTGTGTTGATGGGTTTGTTTGGGAGAGTTTTACTCTCAAATTTTGAGTGTAAATGAACCCAAGAAACAAATTGGGAATTCCGGGTTTGGTTGTGTTTGAAACTCTTAGTTAAGTTAGTTTTTAGAAGTGATTATAGAGCCAAAGTAAGAGTTTTAATTGTGTTTTGAAGTAGGAATGGAGGTTAGGTTAGTATGGGATGAGTTTATGCAATTTTAGCATTTCTGGAAGGCCAAAAAGCTGATTCGGGGGTCGGGGCGCGCGCAGCCCTTTAGGGGAGGCGTGCGCACCCTCTAGTGAACTTAAAAGCCTCCAAACTGATCAAAGGAGGCGCGCGCACCCTTTTTTGGGAGGCGCGCACACCCCTCTTTTTCCAGATTGTCCGTTTTTCGCTCAATCTTCCGGAGGCCATAACTTCTTCGTCCGGACTCCGTTTTGGATATCGTTGGAAAGCTATTTTCGAGTACTATGAAATGGTTATATTGGAAGCATGGTTACAGATAATAATGGTTGTCTTTTAGTTGAGGTTTAAGATCAATGTGTAGTCTCGGTCTAGGTTCCGTAGTACTAGTCTAGTTGACTTAGTTGGGCACCGTGGAACTCTTTAGTAATTGAAATTGGTTCCTTTGTGAACAATGATGTTATGTAATTTGATAAAGTATTGTTTGGGAATGTTTGGGCATCTTATGATGTATTCGTGATTGTTCCAATCGAATTGATTTTCGAGTAAGACTTGGTCTAGGTTTTAGGCGATGTCCTATAGTACCTAGAGGGTGGTTATTGAACACCAAAGTGTAGGGTTTAGTCCGGTCGATCATGTTCTAATAAGGGTAACCTTTGGATTCGTTTGGGGTGTTTAGAATTGGTTCGTTATGGACGGAGGTAAAGCGTGAATTGGCAATTGGGTACTTACGGTCTGATTAACCTTAAGGTGTATTCATTCTGATTTCCTACTTTGGAATTCCAGGTGTGATGAGATGGTTGAGTTCATAGTCCTAGTATATCTTTATGAGTAAATGTTTAGGGTCATTTTGGTAATAGTCATTGTGCCATTTGCGAGCGACCGTTTGGGTTGTGCTCTTTATGATTAACTTGTGGGTATCATATTTAGGATGTATTTGGTACGTGCCTTATCTTGGAATCATTATGTTTTAATGGTCAATGTTTTTGGACTCTTTTATGAGAAACTCCTTGTGCTATTGTTGTTGAACTCTTCTTGAGTAATCGTTTGCATCTTTTATGGTGATTAATTGGTATGATTCCATACTTTGGAATCAATGGTTGTTTATTGTGCTAGTATTTTATTACTTAGCCTTTACTTGAAAGTCCAGCTGGTATTTTGTGTGTGTTTGGGCGATGCGAAACATTATGATGGCACAGCCAAGTCCATTGTGATGTTGACCATTGTTTTGCCCCATTATTACCCTCCTCCAGATTGGCCTTGGATGTGAGGAGAGCTAGCTCCTTTGTGTGCATTTTAGCTTTACTTGGAGCATGACTTTGTGGCATGTCTCCCGTCCCTTGTGACACTTCATTTGGTTATTGGTTCCGGTACAGGGAGTATTCTCTTCAGCTTTTATGCTACTATGAAGATGGTTTAATGGGTTGATTGATTGATTGGTCGGTTCTGACCGGGGTTCTCTTCAGTTGTTGTACTGCTACTGTTGATTGGTTGATCGGTTGAAGCTGCGCAGCGATTGTTCTATCAGTCTGGTGAAACCTTGGCTCAGTATCCTTTGTTACGTGTTTATTTCAGTCTTATGTGATGCATGATGAGTTAGTCGTTATTTCCAACTGGTATGGGACAGTTGGCGATAGGGAGCTTTCTCATTTGTTGTTATGTGATTTACTTGTTCAGTTATATCGTTGATTTGCATGATATTATGCCATGTAGATGCATTTAGTAACTTACTGAGATTTTATCTCACCCCGTTTCTTGTTTCAAATTGTTTTTCCTTAACCCCCCCCCCCAGGAAAGCAAGTGGTAGCGTTGTGAGGTCCGTTGTAGCGGGAATCTTCTGAGCAGGTTGATCGCATTTGGGATAGTTACCCTTCGGAGCCTTTGCGCATATTATTGTGGGTTCGTAGTCGTTCAGTGTTTTGAATATACGGTTGCACTTTGGGGATTTTTGTTAATAGTTGTTCTTGCTTCCGCGTTTGTTTCTAGTCTCCGAGTTATAATCTCGTTGAGGTGTTGTTTGATGGTATAGATTTCATAGTTGAATTCACGCGCCCGTGTTGGGTATTTTGTATTTTGGAGATGTATATTATGTAAATTTTATATTTATGGATTTTTGAGATTTCCGGGGCGTGACAGTTGAGGAACAAAAGCATTCCATTGGTTAGAGTTCTTTGGAGGAATCACAATGTTGAGGAATCGACTTGGGAGCTTCGAGAGGAGATGGAGCGTAAATATCCGTGGCTTTTTAATTCGGGTAAGTCTCGTTAAAATTCGGGTCGAATTTTCTTTAAGGGGGAGTGAATGTCACGACCCGAAAACCCGCCTCTATTTTCTAATAATAAATATCTAATTATTTATTTATTTCTTAATTAATTGTTTAAATTATTATTTAATTAATAATTTATGTGTGCATTTTATGTGTTATAATAATTTATGCCTAGCATTTTATTTGGGCCATTTGTGCTAGTGTAGTATTATTTGGTCTTAGTTGTTAGTAGGAAGTATTAGAGTTTGTGTAGTTAGTGGGGAGGGGGTCTAAGTGTAAGTTTTTGGAATATAACTCATCATCTCCCTACTCCCTCTCTTTCACCCTCACACTCCAACTCCATTCCCAGTTTCTTTCTCTCTCTCTCCAAGAAAGGTAAGATTTCTCTCTCCCTTCTCTCTTCATTCTACCTATCTTCCTCCCATTATTTCTCATTGCTCATTTTATGAAAAGTGTTTAGATCGTCGATAGGATCGTAGGAAGCTAAGAAATTTCGAGTTCCGTCACCTTTGAGAAATCCGGGTAAGTTGCTTTTCCCCCATTTTTATGCTAAAATGTTCATCTTTAACTCCATTAATGCTCTAGTTGATATATATGGCTTCTTTGTTTGATTTGGAATTTATTTGCATTTTTGTCCATTTTTGTGAAATTTTGGATGTTTGAATCAATTCTTTACTTGGGTGGCTAGATGTTGTTATAGGGGTCCCTTTTGGACCTATAAGTTGTTCTAGTACCCGAATATGCTGGTTAAGAGGGTTGGATTTGGGTTTGGTTTGATTTTGGTTGGAATTTTTGAAGAACCCAGGAAATTTGGCCGGAATTTGCCCCTCCGGGCAAGGGGGCGCGCGCACCCTCTCAGGGGAGGCGTGCGCACCCTTATGCCCTTTGTAAACAAAACCTTCTGATCATGTAGGGCGTGTGCACCATATTCTGGGGGGCGTGCACTCCCTCAATTGTTTCAAAAATTCAAAACCTTCTGATCCTATAGGGCGCGCGCACCCTTTCTGCGCGGGCGTGCGCCCCCTCCGCTGTACAAGTCCTGAGCTTCATCCTCTTGTACTTTTCGTAGACAATCTTCAATAGTTCCTAACTCCCTCATCCGGACTCCGTTTTAGGTGTATAAGTTATCGTTTGAAAGCTCTCCTTGAGCTCTTCGAGATGAGTGAGTAGTTTTGGTTGTGTGCTTGAGTTAACTGGATCCTTTGTGATCAAATGTGATATGGGAATTGTGTTATCATTGTTGAGATTATTGGAACACTTTAATTGTGTGTTGTTGGTTCATTTCACTTTCTTGGTGACTTCTTGATACGGTTCCCTACTTTGGAATCATTAGTTGTTTACCGAGCTAGTATTTTATTACTTAGCCTTTACTTGAAAGTCCAGCTGGTATTTGTGTGTGTTTCGGGCGATGCGAAACATTATGATGGCACAAGTCAAGTCCATTATGATGTTGACCATTGTTTTGCCCCATTATTTCCCTCCTCCAGATTGGCCTTGGATGTGAGATGAGCTAGTCCCTTTGTGAGCATTTTAGCTATTGGTTTTGGGCTTTGACTGTGTGTCACTGTCCCCTTAATATTATTGGTTCCGGTACCGGGGGTTTTCTCTTCAAGCTTTCATGCTACTATGAAGATGTTGATTGTTGATTATTGAAGCTGCGCAGCGACCTTTATTTGGTTCTATCAGTTGGAAAACCTTGGCTAATATCCTTTGTTACTTGTTTATTTCCGCTGCTATCTGTTAGTTGATAAATGCTATATGCTAAGTGAGATTTATTATTGTTTATTGCTTATTGCATCATAGCATGTCATGTAGTTGCGTTAGTAACTTATTGAGATTTATCTCACCCCCTTTCTTTTATCTTTGTTTTTCCTTAACCCCCCCTCAGGAGGAAAGGATTAGACTCGCTGATCACGAGGAGGACGTCGCGAGGGTTGAGCTTTTTGGGCAAGTTGTTATTGGTGGGTTTACATTACATAAATGTGTAACCTTTTTGGAATAGTTATACCGAACTTGACGTCATTAGAATTTGTATATTTTATTATTTTGGGTGTAAGCTTATGGAGCTCACACTAGTTTATATTTTTTTGTTGAAGTTGGATTTCAAAACCTTGTGTTATCATCTTTTGGTATAAAAGGAAAATTTTATCTTCATTATTTTAGAGTTTATTGTTTAAGTCGACGTCCAGCTCGCGTACTCCGGGCCCGCGGGGTCGGGGTCGCGACATATGTAGCTAGGGACAAGTCCAGGATCGATCCACGAAGAACGGTTATTTGTCTACGTAATTGTCACTTGACAAGATTGGGGGAATAAATTTATAATAACTAATTTCCTAAAACAATAATAAAATAATAGAACTAAAAATATAACTAAAGAATACTTCAGATTTGATTCCGTCCCCACCTAATTATTCAATTATCATTGTTATCTCTTTTCACTCTTTAACCTATTCACTTGATCACGAAATCTATTTCAATCCCTGTTTCTTCTTTCAGAATATTTACTAGCAGTGGCACACTCACTAGAAACCCTAATTAATAAATTAATCTAACTGGCACAGTCTAGATCTCAATATTAATTGATTCAAGATTTAAGAAACTAAGATCAAGAATGCTTTCTATGATTATTTCACACAGATAATCATCTAATTTTACCCACTTCACAATTTACCATGGCACATGCATAAACTATGAAGATGCTTCTTATGAATTTCTCCACTGGCACAGTAAATAGAAAATCTAGCAGAGATCAATTAACTAAAGCAATTAGATTGATCAAGTCTAAAAACCATAGAAATAGATCTAGATTAAGCACAAGTAAAATTATGAACATGGATAAAATTATGAAAAGAAAAATACCTCAAATTGATAAAAAGGGGTTCAAAAAATCAAACCCAAATCTTGGATTTTAGTTTCTCATTCAAAGCTTTGAAATATCCATGAATAAGGAATAAAAATCTAGATCTAAAATATTGTATGTAAAGTTATAGAATGAAAAACAATGAAAGAAACCTATTTAAATACCTAGAAAAGTCCTAAACTAATAAGGAAATAGAAAGAATAAAAGAAAATAAGAAAACTAGGGAAAATAAGGAAAATCAGCCTGCCAAGCCGTCACACGCGCCCCCACTCTCAGCTTTAGTCCTCCACGCACTCGCTCCCACCAGTCACGCACCAGACACGCCCGAAAGTGCACCTGGTACATGCGCCTTCTCTAATCCGCATGACTCGCGCTGGAGCGCACAAGTCGTTCCACTCGTGGTCACGAGTTGTGTAAACGTGTAGATAGCTTTGGCTCTTCCACGTGAATTGGGCCGTCGGTTGTTGGGCTTCGCTGAACCTGGTGTCGGGCTTGGTTGGGTCATGGGCCACAATTGTCTTGGGCCACCCTCCTCCTTTGCTTGATTATCTTGCTGGGCTCCTTCTTCTTCTTCTTGCTTCATTTCCTTCTCCTTTTTATTCTTGACCCAACTCTCCATCTTTATGTAAAAATTGGGATTTTAAAATTAAATCCCATTTTGGAATTTCTTTTTTTCTTCTACTCAACTATTACATCAAGTAAAAATATAAAAATAATAAAATACTCCCAAATTATAATAAATCCCCAAAATTACATAAAACTAAACTAAAATACATAAAAATTGTCATTTCAGCTCATATAAAACTAGGACTTAAATGTATAAAATCCGTCTCATTACGTATCTCGAGGCCGATGGAAGTGATACAGAGGTAGCTACCCAAGTGTTCATTTGGTACAGCCTTTCTCAGACCATCTTCGCTAACGCCGGTACTACCGTATTGATTCCTCTGCTGAGATGTCTAGCGGACTAGGATGCGGTCAGTAGGATAGCTTGGGGAGTTGCGGGCTTAGCTAAGCTGTATCGTTCTTTGGACAGGAGCTGTAGGTCACAGTCGGCATCGGTTGACTGTTTGCACTTTGTGTTGAAGGTATCCTTCTTTGTCTGTCTATTTCTGATGTCAATATTTTCATCTCTTGTTAATTACTTCAGATTATATCTCATGATTTTTCCATGCAGTATTGGGCTTACGAGATTCTTGCTTTGAGTCAGTTTGGGACGACTAGTGCTCGAGCCACTTATCCCGCCATGTGTCGATGGAGATGCGACTTCTTGGCATTACACTTATGCCCAGTTGAAGACCATTCTGGGGGGACCCCAGCCGAGGGACATGACTTGCTACCCATAGGCGGAGTTAGACTCTGAGTTGCTTGCTGCAGGGGCGATTGAGGAGATGGGCCAGAGGAGGCTGTTGATTGGGTACAACGGTGATGCCCTTTATTTTGGTGAGAGGGTATGTGCTCAGTATGGAGCAGACAATGTTCATCAGGTTCCGATGGATCCACCACGGTTTATGACTGATCCGGCGTCTCGGCATGATCGGGTTAGGCTAACGGCTGGCCTTGATGTTAGACAGTTTATTATGGAGGGGGCTTCATATGATGAATTTGCCCGGATGTGCCTTGGAGGGCCTCGAGTTGTGATTGAGGAGAAGCTGAGAGAGATGGGGCAGAGACATATCGAGCTAGCGGCACCGAGCCCAGCAGGTCCATCTTTTGATCAGGCTTTTGGTGTTCCCCTTTATGACTATACCGATGACAGCGGTAACCCTCAGTGGGTACAGTATGAGGCAGTGAGATTGCTCCAGAGTTCCAGATCCTGGTGGGCCACATCAGTGTATGTTTTCTTCTTTTTTTGCCTCTTCTATTCATCCCGTTTATGCTTTTAGTCAGTCTTCGTTTGGATCTTTTTTGATGTAATTGTGTTGCCTTATCCTTAGGTGACTAATCAGACATATGAGGCTATGGCACGTCACGAGTCAGGTCTGCGGGCAGTCATTCAGAGACTTCATAGGAAGGTGGCGAAAGGCATTCAAAAGTTGGCGGAGTATGGTGTTTCTCCTCTTTCTAGTGATGGCAATGATGATGATACTCCTACTGGTAGGCATCCTCCTCCACAGAAGAGGACTCGAGGTGATGCTAGTGGGTCAGCTTCTCAGGCCTGAGATTGATAGCGTAGAACAGACAGTAAGATAGTATACATTTATAGATGATTGTATAAACACTTTATTCCTATTTTCATGCTCTATGTTTTATGTACATGTATGTAATATGTATGCATGTAATGCATGGGAGGTTTGTGTGCTTGTCCAGCCTCGGAGCGTGTTGCATGGGCTGATGGTACCCTAGTTATGTTTGTGAACTGTTTGGTTTTCTGGTATACCTGTTATGTTGCTGGTTTTCTGTCAGCCCTGTTGGGTGGATTGGGTTAGAAATAGGTGGATCCATTTATTTTGTTTTCTCAAAGGTGTAGCCATACGGCTCAAAGTGAGGCGTGCGGATAGCAGGGATCCGCATGGCTCTAGTCCGAGTTGCCTAAAGGTGATTTAGGGCTTTTGACCTACGGGAGGCAGGGTGCAAGACCCAGGGGTATCCTAAGGTGTAGGGTGTGGGACTGAGTCAGTTAGGACATCACAGAGATGAGACAAAATACATTATTTTGAAAGTTAGTGGAGACCGAGTGTGCGGGTTTGTAAACAATGTGCCGTCAAAGAAAACCTTTTGAAAGCGTAATGACTTTATAAAGATGCTTCATGATTAATTATAGGTCTAACTAATCCAAATACTTGTCATTCTTCCAGTTCGCCGATGAGGGATGTTCTTCTGGTGGGTATGATTTCGTTGGGTCGCCGGCCTTTTCTGAGAAGTAAAGTAGTCGACCCATTTCTTTTTTGGGGAAGCCCCAGTTTGATGAGGGCATTTCAGAGTAGTCATCCCATGTTGATATTTGATGAAGAGAGATGTCTTTCTGCGGGGAGTGATCTTGTTGGAGCATCAGAGTTGGCCTGATTCCCTTGGGGCAGCCCCAGTTTGGTGAGGGCACAAGGTGGGGGATTCGCACCCTGTTTTTTCTCTAGACCGGCCTTGCAGGTTTTCAGTCTAGGTGGGTATTATTATTTTTTCGTTTTTTTATTTTTTTATTTTAGTCAACTCAAAATAAAGAAAAAATATAGAATTATACGGATGACTTGCAGGGGCATTTTCGTTATGGTAAGTGAGAGAGATAGAGAGGGGACGAGAAAGGAGGTTCTCGTGCTTCGACACTTTGGACATGAAAAGTATATATGTATAAAAGGAAGGAATCCCTGCTTGACATAAATTAAGTGTTTAGCTCTTTCCTAGATTGTAGAACAGAAGACTTGTCGAGACATTTGAAAATTGGCTTATTCGGAATTGTCTTTTGATTGCTCGAGAATGGACCTTGTTGATTAGTCATGTATTTTATGGTTACCTCTTAGACAAGTAGCCTTAAAATAATAAACGTCTTGATTAATCGTGAAAGAGAATAGAAATTGTAGTGTATGGGGGAAGATAGAAAAGAAAGAATGTTGGCCCAAAGTGGGTTGTGTATATTTTGGATCGGACCCGAAGGTTGCCTACATTCTTTCCGATGTGAGAAGATCAGGTCCGTGTAGTTCGAGGAGTACCAGGTTGAAGATGATACCGGGTAAGAGTGGAGATATGTGGGAAGAGAGAAAAGAAAGAAAGTTGGCCCAAGGTGGGTTTGGATTTCGTCGAGTGTGACCCGGTTGGTGATGATATCGGGTTTGAGTGGTGGTCTGCTCCATTGTTGTTGCTTTGGAATGCTGCTGTCGAGTTGAACTCTTTTGGAAGGAAAAGAAACATAGAAAATATGAATGAAAGAAAAAGGGGACTTTTACTTTTCCTATGATGATGTCCCCTTCTAGTTGTCTTTGTTTTGATTTATTTCTTTGTGCACACCCTTGCTTTTGCTTAGGTCGCCCTCGCGGGTTTTCAACCTATCGGGCTTCTTTTTTGTGCAATTGCTCAAATTTTTGCTTAAGGCGCCCGTTGTGGGTTTCGACCTAGCGAGCCTTATATATATATATATATATGTATATATGTATATATATATGTACATATGTATATATGTATATATATATATACATATGTATATGTATATGTATATATACATGTATATATGTATAGATATATATATATATATATATGTATATATATATATGTATATGTATATATATATATACATATATATATACATATACATATATACATATATATATACATATATATACATATATATATATATGTATATATATATATATGTATATATATACATTTATACATGAAACATTGGGCAAGATGAGCCCCTAGTTTGCTTTCGCCTTTGGTAGGTAGAGTTCGTAGAGGGGTATGAACAGCCCCTTGAATTTCATTGATATCTTCGAGGAGGACAGACAGCACCAGTGTATCGTCATGTAGTACTTGTGACTGGAACAGACAGCTTCAAGGATTGGGGTGCGGACATCTCTTTGATGGTGAGCAGCTCTGCAATGTCGTCTTCTTCATGGCTACATGGGAAGGTGGAAGTGTATGTGAGGAGTATATAAAGGGAGGGTGTTCTTAGTGGGTATACACAGTGGCTGTACCCGAGGAGTGTGTATAGAGAAAAGAAAGCGATTCGATTGATCAAAGCGTTTGTTATTTTGGAACTAATTATTTGTTTAGTTATGTATGATGGTTTGTGGGTCCATTTATCTTTTAATGAGTCTTCATTAATGAGTAGATTTAGGATTAATTCATCATATAAAGATATATCAATCAGATGACAATTGAGATTAATACAATTTTCATGGAATTGATTTATGTATGCAAGATTATGTCTCAAGTCTAGAGAGAAAAGAAATAAAAATTCTTTTATTGGAATTAAAAGACTCAAACAGACTAGTCCGGGATGGACTTTAACAATCTAACTAGTGTCTGGAGTGGACTCTTTGCTAGTAAAATAAAAAAACTAATGTCCGAGGTAGACTTTGACTAAAATAAGAGGATACTCTAGAACCTAGGAAGATTGAATGACTATTTTTTTTACACACACACACACACACACACACACATCTATATATATATATATATATATATATATATTTAATTTTATTGTAGGAGGTAGCCCCGGTGTAGTTTCTTCCTTGCTTGATATTTGCTCAAGCCCATGTATTCCTTTGGCGGGTGATAGCTCCGCTATCAATGAGGTTTTGGATCTTCCTCTTCAGCTGGTTGCAAGTCTCGGTGTCGTGTCCGATATACTGATGGTATTTGCAATATTTAGAGGGGTCCAAGTCTGCTTTCACAACGGGTGGTTTGTAGTGGAGTAAAGGGGACAGCTTGCCGGCTCGAACTAGACCTTTAAAGAATTCAGCCTGTGACATACCCAAGTCATCGTATTCACGCTCGTCCTTCTTTTCACGAACCACTTTTGGGGGTGTTTTAGGTACTGGCATTCCTTACTGGTAGGTAGTCACAGGCAGTATCTTGATGGGGAAAGTCTGACGTGGTGGCCCATATATTTGAGGAACATATGGGTTTTGAAACTGAGCAGGAGGGAGAGTACGGATGAAGTACTCGTAGATGCCATAGATATTGGACCGGAGACGCTCCTCGGCGTACTTTAGAGCCTCGTATATCTATTTCTGAAAGTGGTCTGTTTGCTGGAGGAGGATAGTCTCAAAGTGGCTTCTTGCTTGTTGAGAGAGGTCTTGAAAAGGGTTGCTTGCTCGTTGATAACGGTCTCGAAGTAACCTACTTGCTTATTGAGAGCGGCGTTGGTGTAGAGGGTTGTCTCTGGATCTTGGGTATCACCCTCGGTTATCACTTCGACATCCCATTCAGCAGACATGATGCAGGATTATGTAATGGTTGCGGAGGAATTAAGTATTTGAATTAGATTAGACTTATAATTAATGACAAGGCATTGTTATAAGATCATTTTTTTGAAAAGACTCGCTCACTGTATTTTTGAAATACATTTTGAATGAAAAAAAGTAAAATTTTGATTGGGCCGGAGCTGCCTACGTTCCCCTTATCATGAGGGAGAAGTTCCACACGATGAGAGGCTTAGGTCACCGTAGTTCGAGTCAAGTAATACAAAAGAGGGAAGTGAGAGAGTGACCGCAAGAGGTCAGTGTCTTTTGAAAATCATAAGATTAAAAGATGACCGTAAAGGTCAAAAATAAAGGAAGATGACTTGGTCCTTGGTCAAGTATAGGTGGAGGAACCCTAGGTAAAGATGGCCTTGACTTAAGTGAGTCAGGTAATGTTTGACCTAGATGGGTCAAAGCACGGGTTGGTTGACCTAGGAGGGTCAAAGATTGACGTAGATGGTCAAGGATGGGTAACTTATCCTAGATGGGTCGAGATGGTGGGTTTGATTGAAATTGGTCAAAGTTTGACCTAGGCGAAAAGGCGGTAAGTAAATTGACCTAACAAGGTCAAAGGTTTACTAGGGTTGGTCTAAGGTATGTAACATGATGAATGATGACAGTTAGGATGATTTAAGATAACCGTTTTGACAAGTGTCCTTAAACTCGATCAAGGTATATGGTTTAGACAGGGACAAGGTTCAACCTCAACCGCTCGCAAGCGTACACGGTGAGTTAGATAACCTAGGTGCCACGAAGAAAGAGGCGATAGGATCGCCAAAATCTGTGCACTCGGCAGATTATCCGGAGTAGGGTGTGCAGTGTGACACGGACTATTGGTAGTGTGCGATTAAAAAACATTTTTTTATGAATGAGATGCAATGCATGAGAGAAGCATAATAGTATGACAATACATAGTAATAGTATTCAAGCATGAGACCAATACAGCCAGAACAGATCTAGACTAATTAAAGCATGTTATGAATACCAGAATTACAAAAAATCACACAGGTTCAAATTTCCAGAAAAGGGGAGACGTACGGCTAAGCCATAGGCAGACATGCCACTTGCAGGCGTGTGGATCAAGTTCCAGAAACGCCAAAAAATAGCAGATTTGTATTTTGAAGAAAAAGATATGCTCGGGGCAGTAAAAACACACAAAATCATGCAGTAAACGAAAGTCAGACCCTCTTAAGTTTTGAAAAAGGTTTACAAAAACAAGTTGCCAGCAGAGTCGCCACAGTGAATACGCGTGATTAAAATTGGGAGTCGCCACACCATTTTATTTGTAGTTAAAACATTGAAAAAAGTAATTATGAGAATAATTAGGTTCGGGGGTCAATTTACAATAAGAGAAGAATATTCATGTGATCACTCTCATTGGCCGACGAATCAGTCTTTATATCATGATCAATGTGTGTGTGTGTGTGTGTGTGTGTTGTTGGATACTATGCCCTAGGCCCTTGAGAAAGGCCTATGCGTTATATCATAGCTTCATTGTTATAGAGATAACAAACCCGATTATTATATCTTTTGCATGTTTATTATAATGGTCATTGTCCCTAGCACTTATGAAGGGCTAGCATGAGTTTAATGGATAATCATATGATGGTTATAGCGCATAGGATGCGGATTAAACTTGTGGGTACATATTGGAGAACAAGTACTGGATAGACCCGTTATGAGATTTATGTCATGGTCAAATGTCATAATTAAATCTCATAATAGTTATATCATTTATCCTTAGACCTGAGATTATCATAGTCTTCCACATGATGAACATTATGTTTAACGTACTCAAACACTACCCCTAACCGGGTGGTTATAAAGGCTACGATTGGCGTAATCGGATTCTTGTAGGGAAGAATGATAAGTCAAGATGGGATTTGTCCCTCTCTCAAGATAGATATCTGCTTGGCCACTCGATGAGTGAGATTGATAATAGTGTAAGTTCGTACCGAAATGAATTGAAGCGTTCAATGTTATTTGCTCATATCAATCTACTCGGGATCGAGAAAGCATTGGACAATATAAGTTGATGTGGACCATGACTTATGTCCAATATGATATCGTGTGACAAAGGGATTGTGATATGTTCTATAAGGTTACTTTGGGCTTTCAAAGTTATACTAATTGGGTAGTCATAATGGCTTGCTAGAGTCCGCTTATGATTTACGAGGTCTTCGGACTCGTTGCCAACATAGTATAATCCTATTGGGTCACACACGTAGAACGGATCTTACTTGGCACGAAAAACGAGAAAAAACTGGGAAGTGGAAAAACCATCCGTACGGATGGTTTGGACTAGCCGTACGGATAGTTTGTCCGCTGACGAGTTTTTGTCAGATTTCTTTCTGGGAAAGGAATCCTTTAACCTAATGGAATTAGGTTTCTCCCAGTTTATATTATGTGTTCTCTTCAGCCGAAAACGAGGGCTTAGGCATTGATTTTGGAAATCAACAAGAGTTTCTTGGAGAGAGAAAAACACATATTATACTAAGGTTATTAGGGTTTGATTTTTGTTCATCATCAAACCATAATAATCAAAGGGAGATTGAAGAATGGTTCTTCAATCATGTTTTTCAAGCCTAAGGATCTAGCAGTCAAATCAAGAAGCGTTCTTGAGTCCGTTCGATGTGTGGATACTGATAGAGGGTGTTTGCGTTAGCACCTTAAAGTCCGTGTTCGTGGATTCGATCTTCAAGGGTATGTTTCTTTCATCTTGTATTTAATTTAATCAACATGCACGGATTCGGGCTCTTGGGTGTTTGATTTATATGTTTAATTCCGCTGCGCATGATGCATCAAAACCCAACAGTGGTATCAGAGCTCCGTTCATTGTTGATTATTTTAGTATATCATGTTGAAATTATTTAATTCGATTATATGATATCTACATGATAATAAGATGAATGCGTGATTTGAGTTTTATATATGAGATATAAAGGTTTATGAGCATGACATGGGGATTATGTGATTATTATATTGATTTGATCTATATGAATAATTGCATGTTGGGATTATCAATAAATAATTGGATTTTGTGTATTGATAATTTAGATCTAATTTATATATATAATAAATTGTTTATTCATGATATTGATTAGATCTAATTAAATTCGTAATCTGTAAATTCATGTTTCTGTAATCTGATTATGTACAAACATGATATTGGATTTGGTCGAATTTCTGAAATTCTGAAAAAACCTCGAAATCTGGGATCCTGCCAATGGATCCGTACGGATGGTTTGGATGATGCCAAACTGATCCGTACGGCTAGTTTGGAAATTCTCAGACTTGATTTTGTTTTCTGGTGTTTAGATTATTCTGTAAATTGTTTACAGAATTCGAATCTGAAAACTGGAAACTGCTTTCAGACGGCTGGTTTTCGAAACCGTGTTTCCTGAAACAGTTTTCGGCCGAAGAATTCAAAAGGAATTGCAGAAATCAGAGTTCTAAAGAGTTTAGAACTGCTGTAATCCGTGAGATTAAGAGACAATGAAAGATCTTGAAACAAGTATCCAAAATATACGGGAATGTGGATGCCTTTTGGCTTAGTTTCGACCGTATAGAGAAGTTGCTTGGTTTCTTGATCTTAGCACGGAAATGTGGATGCCTTTTGGCTTAATTTTGGCCGTGCGGTTTGTGCTTTCAATTTCAAGATGCTCTGCGGATAAAGTTTCAGAATTCTGAAGAGTTCAGAGTTTATGTGACCTGTATGAAAGAGCTGTACGGATAAATCTGGATGCTTCCAAAAACATCCGTACGGATGGTTTGGGCATTCTGATTATAATCTTTTTCAGATGGCTAGTTTTGGAAACCGTTTTTTCTGAAACAGATTTAAGTTCAGAAGTCCAAGCTGTTAATGAGATCAGAATCTTAAAGGAGTTTAAGATTGGTGTAATCTCAAAGTTTCAGAATTACCCTATACAAAGTGCAAACCGTTTGCAAAAGGAAGGAAACGAAATTTGGACTAATTCATTGCATGGACCAATGGCAGGCTTACGCCTTGTTTCTGGGAATGCGAATGAAATATCCAATCTGTAAATTGTTTACAGATAATTTAGATTCCGTCCCCATTATGTTGCTTCATAATTAAATCACAAGATTTTGCTTCTGTTAATTAATTGGATTAGTTAACATGATTATGCAAAGACTATATTATATATGATGCATATCTCTAAGAAAATAAACCTTCTTAAAACTTAAGTTGTAACACCCATCGAATTTCCTGTTAAATATTTGACATACTTGTTAAATACTTGAACTTGCATATTATGTGTTAGTTTTACTTGGGTTAAAGTTTTAACTGCTTTAGAATATTAAGGTGGTTAAATGTTTAGTTTTGACTTTTGGTTCATTTGTGAAAAATTGACTTTAGGGGTCTTTTTGTTAAAAGTGAAACTTGAGGGGCCTAAGTGCAATTCTTTGAAAGTTTCAAAGTATATCTTGTTGATTGCCTTCTCGGAGAATGCAATTCTCATTCTTCTCGTTCTCCCTCTGTTTCAAAGCTAGGGTTAAAAGTTTTCCCTATTCCCGACTCCTCGAGTTTAATTATCCCTCCGTTCTTGATTCCGATCCCGGATTAATATTCGTGGCGTTGAATAGAGCGTTCCAGGCCGAACAGAAATAAGTTTGGGTCAACTTGAATTTTGACTAGGTAAGTTATTAGCTCCCCCTTGCTTGTAATAACATGCATAAATGTTATTCTCGATACTTGTGATTGTTAATTTTGTGTTTGGGGTGATTTTTGGGATACTTGTAAATCTGGGACAAAGGGAGTACATTTCCCCTATGTAGCATAACGAAAGAACTTAGTTTAAGTGAATTGAGCATGTGAGTGTATTGTGGAATTGTTAAATTGTTGGTAAAAAGTTACTCCTACGTTTTGGGACGGAAATAGTTCAACCTGGGAAAGAAATGGGAATTTCGCATTTTAGTACACTGTGCGACCGCACAAAATTTAGTGTGTGACCGCACATCTTTCTGAAGGATTTTTCAAAGAAATTGACATGCTTGTGTGCGGCCGCACAGTCCATTGTGGGCGACCGCACAGTTGTCTGAAAAACAAAGATTTTGTTTAAAGTTTGTATAAAGTTGGAAGTAACCCTAGTTAAGGTATATAACCTTAATATAAGATGTCCTAGCAAGTGTTGTGATACTTTAGGGGCATCAGACTTGGTCTTAAACATGTATACTCATTGAATTAAAATGAGAACATAGATATAAGAGTAGTATCTCTTCTTTATGTCTTGAAAGTGCTATGAACAAGCACTAATGTGTTATACTTGTTGTGAATCCAATGATTGTGCACCTTAGAGGCATTAGCATAAGGTCTTAGACTTGAACATCCTAAGAATAGGATTGGGATTTGGTAAGAGTAAATGTATAACTCTTATACTTGTTTGAATGTCCAAATATTGGAAGTTATAACTTGAAGTATAAGACATTAAAAGCTTGTACATGATTTGAACATCCATAGAAATGGATTAAGACTTGAAGTATAAGATAATAAAATCTTGTACATGGCTTGACACCAATACATATGTATGGTAGTGAACTAGAAAGTGCTATAAGCAAGCACTAACGTGTATGAGACATGTTCTTGTTGTGTATGTGCAAACATTGCATATAGTTGCTTGATAACAAGGTGACTTCTTGATTACTTGAAGCATGTTCCTTGTTGAGCTAGTCCACTACATTTGGATTAGTTCTTCTCCCGTTGTTCAAGTAAATATCTACTTGTACTTTCTTGTGTGAGTCCAGCTGGTTCTCCTTGCTTGTTCGAAAATGTATAGGTTCACGCTTGTCGCGAGAGCTGGGGTTTAAGTAACAATCGGGTCCCTATGTATTTCCGCCCGACCCCTTACTACCGGCCATAGTAAGGGCATAGCTTCCTTAGTTGGAGCAATAAGCCTGACTAAAGTGAATGCTAATTTCCCGTCCTGAACACCTCATGAATAATCATGAGTACTGAGATTGAGAATGACACTGGTTACTGGGTCTTCTGATATATACTGAATAATCAGTTCCTGTTATTGATCGTGATGTCAAAGTAATACAAGCTTCGACAACAATGGTATTCTTGGGAGGAATAAGGAAGGAAGCAATATCCTTATAACTTGCTTGTTTAGCCTTATGTGCTATTTGATGAGTGGATTATCCTCTCATATACTTGTTACTTGATGATACGTGATAAATGATTACTTGAGTATCTATTTGAATTGCATGATAACATGTCATGTAGTTGCATCTAATAGCTTACTGAGATTTATCTCACCCTTTATTTGCTCCCCCCCCCAGGTAAAGAAGGATAGTGCGCAGTGAGGCTCGACATAGTTGGGAGCTTGCTTCGCAGGTCGTGATTATTTTGGGGCTTGTGTCCTTTTACACTTGGTGAGGACGATGTATTGGGTTGTATAACTCCTTATTTTGGGATAGACAGTCTTGTTCAGTTCTTGTTGTCACTAGACATCTTGTATAGTACTCCTAATGCCAGCTTATGTGCTAGGCATGTTTCCGCTGTGTATGTATTAAGTTTGGTTTTAAATTTTCTTGTCTAGAACTCGTGTTATGAGCTAGTATAGCTCCTTACTCTAGAGTATATATATAATGTCAAATTGTTAAACAAATGTCATTAAGTTTCTTGTTAAGTTTCTTGTTTCCCGTTAGGCACTCCCATCCAAGTTCGAGGTTCTGTTAGGGAATCCCGGGACCTGGGGGCGTGTCAGGTTGGTATCAGAGCTAGCCTGGTTTACCTACCCTGTTTAGCTACCTTGGTTTGCTCTAAGTCTGGATAGGGTCTATGGCCTAGGTATGGGTGAGTCTTGGGGTGTTATTAATAACGCTGAGTGTTTACCTACAGGTACAATGAGTTCTGAAGGTTCTAGTGGCAGTAATCAGCTGAGATCTATAACTCCTCAAGAAGAAATGGTTGATAATGTTGACTGGGATTATCCTAATCGCCTTACAAGGTTCTTGAAGCTGAAACCTCGTAGTTTTGATGGGGAATTTGATGCTAAAAAGGCAGAGGAGTGGATTGAAAGCATTGAGAAGATCTTTACAGCCTTGAGATGTGCAGGTGGTGATAAGGTAACCTTTGCAACCTTTAAACTTGAGAAAGCCGCTGAACATTGGTGGCAAGTGTTGAGTAAAAGTTGGGAACTGGAAGGTGTACCACAGACATGGGAGAATTTTCTTAAAGCTTTTAAGTCACAGTTTATTCCAACAGTGGTCCAAGACAGAAAAGAGATGGAATTTCTTAATCTGGAGCAGGGAAGTCTGACCGTGGGGCAATACTCAACCAAGTTCACAGAATTGGCAAGGTATTGTGATCACTTAGTTCCAAATGAAGCTAAGAAGGCACAGAGGTTTGTTAAAGGGTTGAGGACTGAGTATAGGAAGCAACTTCTTTCTCTACAGCTCACTAGCTATCAGCAAGCAGTGGAGAAGGCTTATACCATTGAAAATGATATTGAAGAACACAAGGTGAAGTTGGGAACAACCATGACTGGTCGTGTATCAGAGAAAATCAGGGATCTGGTTCTAAAGGTGGTAAATCTGGCCGCCAAGATCGTCGATTCCGACAGCCAACTGAAAGCAAAGGTAGTATATCAACTGGTTCGAGGACAACAGTCCAAGGTCCTAGGAGAGTATGTGGCTATTGTTCAAAAGAAGGCCATTCTGAAGACTAGTGTTGGCTAAAGCAAGGAAAGTGTATAGTGTGTGGTGAAGCGGGGCACTTTGCTAGAAATTGTCCTAAAAGTAAAGTAAATCAAGTTGGGGGTACAAGTCAACCAGCCTCAGGTTCTAAGAGAGATAGTGGTGGTCGACCAAAAGTTCAGGGTCGAGTGTTTGCTTTAGATCAGCAAGGTGTAGCTGAGTCTTCTGCGGTCATAGGAGGTATTATATTACTTTCTAGTACGAGAGCGCGAGTCTTGATAGATCCAGGCTCATCTCATTCTTATGTGGCATCTCATTTTGTGTCGCATTTGCATGTTCTTCCTGATTCTATGCCTTATGTGCTAGAAGTATCTTCCCCTATGGGAGATTGCATGTTTACTTCTGAGGTTTACAAGAAATGTGAGGTCCTTGTGGGTGATCATGCCCTTCTTGCTGACCTAGTCGTGTTACCTATAAGGGACTTTGACGTGATTCTGGGCATGGATTGGCTATATGTGCATCATGCATCTGTTGATTGTTATAGAAAAGTAGTAACTTTTTCTATTCCTGGTTTGCCTGATTTTACCTTTGAAGGTGATAGGCCTTTATGTGCTATACATGTTATTTCTGCTTTAAAAGCTAGAAAACTTTTATCTCGTGGTTGTGCCGGGTATCTCGTATGTGTACTTGATCAGAGTTTATCTGTTCCCAAGATGGAGGATATTCCTGTTGTGTCTGAATTTTCAGATGTGTTCTCTTCTGAGTATAGCATGCCACCTGATCGAGAGCTTGAGTTCTGTATTGAGTTATTACCAGGTACAGCACCAATCTCTAAAGCACCTTATAGAATGGCTCCAGCTGAGTTAAGAGAGTTGAAAACACAGCTTGAGGAATTGCTTGAAAGGGGCTTTATCAGGCCTAGTGTATCACCGTGGGGTGCACCAGTGTTATTTGTCAGAAAGAAAGATGGGACTCTGCGATTGTGTATTGATTACAGAGATCTTAATCAGGTAACTATCAAGAACAAATATCCGTTACCTCATATTGATGACTTGTTTGATCAGCTTCAGGGTTCAGTAGTGTATTCGAAGCTTGACTTGAGAAGTGGTTATCATCAGTTGAAAATCAGATCTGAGGATATACCAAAGACAGCTTTCCGTACCAGGTATGGGCATTATGAGTTTATTGTTATGCCATTCGGTTTGACAAATGCTCCAGCTGTATTTATGGATTTGATGAACCGTATATTCAAGCCATATCTTGATTGCTTTGTGGTGGTATTCATTGATGATATTCTTGTGTATTCTAAGTCACAGGCTGAGCATGAACAACATCTCAGAGTAGTATTACAAGTTCTTCGTGAGAAACAATTATTTGCAAAATTCAGCAAATGTGCTTTCTGGTTAGAAGAAGTTTCATTCTTGGGGCATGTTGTGTCTGGTACTGGTATTGCAGTAGATCCTTCCAAAGTTGAAGCAGTTGTAAACTGGAAGAGGCCAACTACAGTGACTGAGATCCGTAGTTTCTTGGGCTTGGCTAGTTATTATCGGAGGTTCATTGAGGGATTCTCCAAGATTGCTACTCCATTGACTAACATGACTCGAAAATCTATTTCTTTTGAGTGGAATGACAAATGTGAAGCAAGTTTCCAGGAGTTGAAAAGGCGTTTGACTACAGCTCCAGTCTTGGCTTTGCCTAATGGTTCTGAGCATTTCATGGTTTATACTGATGCTTCTAAAGAAGGATTGGGTTGTGTTCTGATGCAGGATGGCAAGGTAATAGCTTATGCTTCTCGAAAATTATCTCCTTATGAAAAGAATTATCCTACTCATGATTTAGAGTTGGCTGCGATTATTTTTGCTTTGCATAAATGGAGGCATTACTTGTATGGAACTAAATTTGAAGTCTTTACTGATCATAAGAGCTTGAAGTACCTGTTTTCTCAAAAAGAGCTTAACATGAGACAACGTAGATGGATGGAGAAATTGAAGGATCATGATTGTACTATTCTTTATCATCTAGGAAAAGCAAATGTTGTGGCAGATGCACTGAGCAGAAAGATTATATTTCTTGCTTGATGATTCGTGAATGGAAGATGTTTGAAGACTTGTGTGATTGGAGTCCTTGTGAATCAAATCATGGAATTATGTTTGCTAATATAAAAGCTACTTCAGATTTACTCCAACAGATCAAAGAAGCTCAGGTAATTGATTCTGAATTACAGAAAATCATTAGTGGAATGAATGAAGGAAAGCAACCAGATTTTTCTTTCAATAGTGATGGAATTCTTACCTTCCGAAGTCGAGTTTGTATTCCAGTTGATCCTGAGATAAAGAAGAAAGTTCTTGAAGAGGCTCACAAAGCCAAGTATATTATTCATCCTGGAAGCACTAAAATGTATCAAGACTTGAAGAAACATTTCTGGTGGAACAATATGAAAAGAGAGATTGCTGAGTATGTTTCTAAATGTTTGACTTGTCAACAAGTAAAAGTGGAACATCAACGTCCAGCAGGTTTGTTGCAACCATTGGAAATTCCAGAGTGGAAATGGGAGCATATTACTATGGATTTTGTGACTGGTTTGCCACGTACCAGACGAGGCCATGATGCTGTTTGGGTTATTGTGGACAGATTGACTAAATCAGCTCACTTCTTGTCTGTTTCCATGGGATATTCATTGTCTCAGTTGGCATCTTTATATGTTCAGGAGATTGTCCGACTGCATGGAGTTCCTGTGAGTATTGTATCTGATAGAGATCCTCGTTTTACTTCTCGATTCTGGCAGGCTCTTCAGGGTGCTATGGGTACTAAATTGAATTTCAGTACAGCTTTTCATCCTCAATCTGATGGGCAATCTGAGAGACTTATACAGATTCTCGAGGACATGTTACGTGCTTGTGTTATTGATTTCAAAGGCAGTTGGGATACTCATCTTCCTTTGGCTGAGTTTGCTTATAATAACAGTTTTCAGTCTAGCATTGAAATGGCTCCTTATGAGGCTCTTTATGGCAGAAAATGTCGATCTCCTATATGCTGGGATGAAGTGGGAGAAGCTAGACTATTGGGTCCTGAAATGGTTCAACAATCAGTTGAAAGTGTGAAACTTATTCGAGATAGATTGCGCACAGCTCAGAGTAGACAAAAGAGTTATGCAAATCATCGTAGAAGGGATCTTGAATTTCAGGTAGGTGACTTTGTATTCTTGAAGGTCTCTCCTCGTAGAGGTATAAAGAGATTTGGGAAGAAAGGAAAGTTATCTCCTCGTTATATCGGTCCATTTGAGATTCTTGAAAGAGTTGGTAAGTTGGCTTATAGAGTGGCTTTACCTCCTTCTTTATCGGGTATTCATGATGTGTTCCATGTATCTATGCTTCGCAAGTATATGGCAGATGAATCACATGTTCTTGAGTATGAGGCTATTCCATTTCAGCCTGATTTGTCTTATGAGGAATAGCCTGTTGAAATTCTTGACTGGAAAGAGCAAGTATTGCGTACCAAAAGGATTCCTATTGTGAAGGTCCTTTGGAGAAATCATGAAATTGAAGAAGCTACTTGGGAAACCGAGAAAGAGATGCGAGATAAATACCCGAGCCTATTTGAAAACTTTGGTAAGTAAAAATTCGTGGGCGAATTTTCTTTAAGGTGGGGAGGATGTAACACCCATCGAATTTCCTGTTAAATATTTGACATACTTGTTAAATACTTGAACTTGCATATTATGTGTTAGTTTTACTTGGGTTAAAGTTTTAACTGCTTTAGAATATTAAGGTGGTTAAATGTTTAGTTTTGACTTTTGGGTCATTTGTGAAAAATTGACTTTAGGGGTCTTTTTGTTAAAAGTGAAACTTGAGGGGCCTAAGTGAAATTCTTTGAAAGTTTCAAAGTATATCTTGTTGATTGCCTTCTCTGAGAAAGCAATTCTCATTCTTCTCGTTCTCCCTCTGTTTCAAAGCTAGGGTTAAAAGTTTTCCCTATTCCCGACTCCTCGAGTTTAATTATCCCTCCGTTCTTGATTCCGATCCCGGATTAATATTCGTGGCGTTGAGTAGAGCGTTCCAGGCCGAACAGAAATAAGTTTGGGTCAAATTGAATTTTGACTAGGTAAGTTATTAGCTCCCCCTTGCTTGTAATAACATGCATAAATGTTATTCTCGATACTTGTGATTGTTAATTTTGTGTTTGGGGTGATTTTTGGGATACTTGTAAATCTGGGACAAAGGGAGTATATTTCCCCTATGTAGCATAACGAAAGAACTTAGTTTAAGTGAATTGAGCATGTGAGTGTATTGTGGAATTGTTAAACTGTTGGTAAAAAGTTACTCCTACGTTTTGGGACGGAAATAGTTCAACCTGGGAAAGAAATGGGAATTTCGCATTTTAGTACACTGTGCGACCGCACAAAATTTAGTGTGCGACCGCACATCTTTCTGAAGGATTTTTCAAAGAAATTGACATGCTTGTGTGCGGCCGCACAGTCCATTGTGGGCGACCGCACAGTTGTCTGAAAAACAAAGATTTTGTTTAAAGTTTGTATAAAGTTGGAAGTAACCCTAGTTAAGGTATATAACCTTAATATAAGATGTCCTAGCAAGTGTTGTGATACTTTAGGGGCATCAGACTTGGTCTTAAACATGTATACTCATTGAATTAAAATGAGAACATAGATATAAGAGTAGTATCTCTTCTTTATGTCTTGAAAGTGCTATGAACAAGCACTAATGTGTTATACTTGTTGTGAATCCAATGATTGTGCACCTTAGAGGCATTAGCATAAGGTCTTAGACTTGAACATCCTAAGAATAGGATTGGGATTTGGTAAGAGTAAATGTATAACTCTTATACTTGTTTGAATGTCCAAATATTGGAAGTTATAACTTGAAGTATAAGACATTAAAAGCTTGTACATGATTTGAACATCCATAGAAATGGATTAAGACTTGAAGTATAAGATAATAAAATCTTGTACATGGCTTGACACCAATACATATGTATGGTAGTGAACTAGAAAGTGCTATAAGCAAGCACTAACGTGTATGAGACATGTTCTTGTTGTGTATGTGCAAACATTGCATATAGTTGCTTGATAACAAGGTGACTTCTTGATTACTTGAAGCATGTTCCTTGTTGAGCTTGTCCACTACATTTGGATTAGTTCTTCTCCCGTTGTTCAAGTAAATATCTACTTGTACTTTCTTGTGTGAGTCCAGCTGGTTCTCCTTGCTTGTTCGAAAATGTATAGGTTCACGCTTGTCGCGAGAGCTGGGGTTTAAGTGACAATCGGGTCCCTATGTATTTCCGCCCGACCCCTTACTACCGGCCATAGTAAGGGCATAGCTTCCTTAGTTGGAGCAATAAGCCTGACTAAAGTGAATGCTAATTTCCCGTCCCGAACACCTCATGAATAATCATGAGTACTGAGATTGAGAATGACACTGGTTACCGGGTCTTCTGATATATACTGAATAATCAGTTCCTGTTATTGATCGTGATGTCAAAGTAATACAAGCTTCGACAACAATGGTATTCTTGGGAGGAATAAGGAAGGAAGCAATATCCTTATAACTTGCTTGTTTAGCCTTATGTGCTATTTGATGAGTGGATTATCCTCTCATATACTTGTTACTTGATGATACTTGATAAATGATTACTTGAGTATCTATTTGAATTGCATGATAACATGTCATGTAGTTGCATCTAATAGCTTACTGAGATTTATCTCACCCTTTATTTGCTCCCCCCCCAGGTAAAGAAGGATAGTGCGCAGTGAGGCTCGACATAGTTGGGAGCTTGCTTCGCAGGTCGTGATTATTTTGGGGCTTGTGTCCTTTTACACTTGGTGAGGACGATGTATTGGGTTGTATAACTCCTTATTTTGGGATAGACAGTCTTGTTCAGTTCTTGTTGTCACTAGACATCTTGTATAGTACTCCTAATGCCAGCTTATGTGCTAGGCATGTTTCCGCTGTGTATGTATTAAGTTTGGTTTTAAATTTTCTTGTCTAGAACTCGTGTTATGAGCTAGTATAGCTCCTTACTCTAGAGTATATATATAATGTCAAATTGTTAAACAAATGTCATTAAGTTTCTTGTTTCCCGTTAGGCACTCCCATCCAGGTTCGAGGTTCTATTAGGGAATCCCGGGACCTGGGGGCGTGTCATAAGTCATGTGCCAATCCATTATTAAAACACTTGTGAGTACACCGGGTATTTTTATGTGGGCTCTGCCAAAACGAGGTGCATTAATTCTATCAGTGTATGAGCAAGATGAGGAATGAGAGTTTCATATACGTTTAACATGGTTTGACTTAATTAGGCTATCAAAAGACAAAGTTTTGGGCCTAAGGCACAAGATGAGATTAAAACATGTCTGACATAAGATGTCTAACAAATCTCATAAAGGATCTAAGAATCATATATGATATGATTGACAAAGAGTTGTCTACCTAATTAATTTAATTTTGAGTAGTATCGCCAAAGCGGACTTGAAATTAAATTAAAGTTGGATCTTAGCCTACTTAAATTATATTATACAATTGTTGTATTTGAAGGTGTATAATTTAGTGGGAGTATTTATGAAATACATTATATGTCTCTAAATGATAATGGTATGAAATATATGTGTATATTTATTTGCATATTTTGTAGAATGTCTTAAACTATAATCATGTATAATCACTGCAATAGACCCCACTTAAAGAGAATAAGATTAACTTCCTTGACCTAGTCATGAGCTTAAGAATTGTTGTAAAGCAAGAACGGAAGTTATGAATTCTTAATAAATCCTATTCCTAAGAAACCTCATGCATTAAGGATGGACAAAGACATTGATTAGAAACATGTGGATGATTCTATAGATGTCAACTGTCCTACGACTTGCTGTCATATGATCGGAACTTTAGAAGTAACTGAAATATATGAATGCTTATGCGATAAGCAATTATATAGAAACCGTTCCTACAGGCAAGAAAGGCAAATAAAGTTTGAAATTGATTAAGAACCTAACATCCATGTGATGAATGAAATGTATATTAATGAGTTCTCATGTTTTGAACATGGAGAGACATATTAATTACCTTAGTTGGCTTGATAATCAAGTTAGTTTGGAACTAACAACAGATTTGGTATTAATTCATAAGCGACATTCGATGTTTAAAATGCTATGTCATAATATCAAATGGAAACATTCTCAAACTCTAAATGTTAATAAGGACAAGGATTTAAGATAAAGGCAAGACAAAAGTTGTCAAGCCTAAAAGGAAATATTTGTGGCAAAACCTAAAATCTAAAGAATGTAATTTTACCTTGGCAATAGGATTGACCGTTGGTGAAATTACAATTTGAATTAAAAGATCAAAAGGAAGGGTAGTTGGACTACCACTTCAAGTATATATGTTAAAATTTCTACTTGTAAGGGTAAAGATTAACCTATGTGGCAATAATGATGCAATAGTTGCAACATTAATCATAGGAACTTGTGTCTTTACCTAATAAGTTCATATTTGTTTTGAACAAATGGTGCTATGTTCTTATTTTAAGAAGAAATATTATTTTGGTTTCTTCATTAGAAGATTATGGATATTTCTTATTTCGAATAAGAAAGTGTTCCATTAAATATGATTTGCCTTATTGTATTGCTAATCATATAATGGGACTTAATATCCTTATCTTGGAAAAACAAAATAATGAGCATAACGTAAATAATGGAAATCTGAATATAAAGATGTAATCGTTACATTCTTAAAAAGCATTAATGTCTATATCAAATGATAAGAAACACATATCTAAAATTCTATGGGACGGACTTTTAAATTCATATGATTTCGAATCATGTGATAGATGTGAATCTTAGAAATTGATCAAGACATCTTTTACTAATAGTAGTAAGAGGAAGTACTCTTTTGAACTTATACATTTTGATGTATGTAGTTTATTAAAGTAACAATGCTAGAAAGGATTTCAACACCCTCATGGAAAAAGTATTGATATACTCTGATTAGATCAAAGTAATGAATATTTAAGCCTTGGACTCAATGAGAATTCTGCAGAAAGTCTGCAACTTAAGAAAAACAGAATCTGGAAATAGCAGCCGTACGGATGATGTTCCAGAAGTTTACAGATTGTCTGTAAAACACAGTTTTTCGCCTCATGATAAGTCAAACTGATCTTTAATTAACCCTCTGGATTATGTGCTGGAAACAGCTGCGCTTACACTAAATTGAGATTCGTCTAAGGAGGTTCGTTATACCATATAATATATGGAATGAATGAAAACTTGGTTTGTCTTTCATAAAGATTTGTGATGTGATACTTTTGAGAAAAGTTTTGTCTTGGACAAAATCACACCTAAATCTAATAAATGTATTTTATGTGATATCTTAATGGTATTAATTTTACACCCTTTAAAGAGTACAAATCGTTTGTTACTCTGAATAGCACTTTCCAGATAAATCGTTTATCTCTAAAGAACTAGTGGGAGTAAAATGTATCTCGAAGAGTTCGAGACCCAGAAAATGACATGGAACCTAAGATGGAAGTTGAATAATGTTTCACAAGGAGTTGTGGAAATTTGTTCAAGTATACACAAGAAATTTGCATAACTGATAGGATACTATCTATAACAAGAAATATTGATTTCTCGTAATAGAAAGTAATAGGGAAGATATCATTGCGAATGATTGACCTATTACCTATCAAGATGCAAAGTCCGCTCCGGATTTAGATCAATGACTTGAAGTCATAAAATCTAAAAAAATGTATATTGATTAAGCAAGACTAATTGAGGAAAGTTAATTTATAATGTCGTTTATGATGAAACTTTATCACCCGTAGTCATGCTTAATATTATTAAAATTTTTATTGTCATGACCTCATATTTTGAATATGAAATATGACAAATGGATATCAAAATAGCATTCCTTAACAGGAACATACTTTGGGATGTGTTTGATACAACCTAAACATTTTGATATATAAAATTCTTATAAAATATGCAAGTTGCAGAAATTCATGAGATGGATTGAAGCAAACTACTTGGAGTGAAATTTCATTTTGATGAAGTATTCAAAGAGTTTGAAATTCATCAAGGATGAGACTTGTGATTACAATAAATTTAGTGGGAGCGTAATTTTATTCATAGTCTAATATATATATGGTTGATATATAATTCATTCTAAAAGAGTTTCTAAATGAAAGACTTGGATGAAGCCGCCTACATCCTTAGACTGATTTATGGAGATAAATCTAAAAGGTTGATTGGTTAAAGTCAAAGTACTAATATTGACAATATAGTGAAAGGTTCACTATGCAAGACTCTTGGAGAGGTTACTTGCGAAAGTCTAATAGCATTAATCTTTGCAAGATTTAGTCTTAGTAGAAGACTAATGAGCAAGAGTACATGATTAGGATTCCATATGCTTCGGCAATTGGATCTATCATGTAAGCCATGTTAATGTACTAAGACCGGATGTCTCATATACTTGGAGTATGATGAGATAATACCAATCGGATCCTAGTGAAAGTCACTAGTTAAGAAACATCCTTAAGTACTTTAGAAGAACTAAAGGATGCATTCTTGATCTTTGATGGAATATAAGATGATCCTGTAAATAGTTACAAAGATGCATTCTTACAAACCATCAAAGATAAATATTGCAGTATAAATACATGTGTAAGTTTAATAATGGTGTAAGAAGAGTTCTAAGTATACCATTACTATTCTACAAAAGGTTGAGTATCTGGTCGCATGGGATGCAACTAGAAAAATGTTAAGATTAAGATTCTAATTAGTAAACTAGAAATTGTTTCTAGTGTCACTAATTTTATGGACCTTCATTGTGCCAATAATTGTTATTGCATAATCTAAGGGGCTAGTGTCTTATCTAAACATATACTTGGACGTTTTTATCTTTTTCGAGAAATCGTCAAAGATAGGAGATGTCTAAATAAGCAAAGTACCTTATGATGATAACAAGGATAATCATCCTACATAAGCTCGTTTGCAATTATGATGGAGATCATAACTAAGCTCAATGGGTATTGGATACACTTTGATTGGGCCTAGTGCAAGTGGGAGATTGTTGGATATTATGCCCTAGGCCCTTGAGAAAGGCCTATGCGTTATATCATAGCTTCATTGTTATAGAGATAACAAACCCGATTATTATATCTTTTGCATGTTTATTATAATGATCATTGTCCCTAGCACTTATGAAGGGCTAGCATGAGTTTAATGGATAATCATATGATGGTTATAGCGCATAGGATGCGGATTAAACTTGTAGGTACATGTTGGAGAACAAGTACTGGATAGACCCGTTATGAGATTTATGTCATGGTCAAATGTCATAATTAAATCTCATAATAGTTATATCATTTATCCTTAGACCTGAGATTATCATAGTCTTCCACATGATGAACATTATGTTTGACGTACTCAAACGCTACCCTTAACCGGGTGGTTATAAAGGCTACGCTTGGCATAATCGGATTCTTGTAGGGAAGAATGATAAGTCAAGATGGGATTTGTCCCTCTCTCAAGAGAGATATCTGCTTGGGCACTTGATGAGTGAGATTGATAATAGTGTACGGCCGTACCCAAATGAATTGAAGCGTTCAATGTTATTTGCTCATATCAATGTATTCGGGATCGAGAAAGCATTGGACAACATAAGTTGACGTGGACCATGACTTATGTCCAATATGATATCGTGTGACAAAGGGATTGTGATATGTTCTATAAGGTTACTTTGGGCTTTTAAAGTTATACTAATTGGGTAGTCATAATGGCTTGCTAGAGTCCGCTTATGATTTACGAGGTCTTCGGACTCGTTGCCAACATAGTATAATCCTATTGGGTCACACACGCAGAACGGATCTTACTTGGCACGAAAAACGAGAAAAAACTGGGAAGTAGAAAAACCATCCGTACGGATGGTTTGGACTAGCCGTACGGATAGTTTGTCCGCTGACGAGTTTTTGTCAGATTTCTTTCTGGGAAAGGAATCCTTTAACCTAATGGAATTAGGTTTCTCCCAGCTTATATTCTGTGTTCTCTTCAGCCGAAAACGAGGGCTTAGGCATTGATTTTGGAAATCAACAAGAGTTTCTTGGAGAGAAAAAAACACATATTATACTAAGGTTATTAGGGTTTGATTTTTGTTCATCATCAAACCATAATAATCAAAGGGAGATTGAAGAATGGTTCTTCAATCATGTTTTTCAAGCCTAAGGATCTAGCAGTCAAATCAAGAAGCGTTCTTGAGTCCGTTCGATGTGTGGATACTGATAGAGGGTGTTTGCGTTAGCACCTTAAAGTCCGTGTTCATGGATTCGATCTTCAAGGGTATGTTTCTTTCATCTTGTATTTAATTTAATCAACATGCACGGATCCAGGCTCTTGGGTGTTTGATTTATATGTTTAATTCCGCTGCGCATGATTGTAGACACCCCGCCTTGGACCTCTCACCCCGATTGCATACATAGTATTTTTATTTAACTTATTTTTATTAATTTCTGTTACTTCGGTTAAGTTCCTAACTGATTCCGTTAGTTTTGGACTAAACTGCATAACAGAATTAATTTTAGAGTCATTTCTGTCATTCTGTCATTTTCACCCGCGGGCGCTTCCGGAACTGTCAGTGAGCCGCGCGCGCGTCCCGACCCAAAATCCGGACTCGCGCGCTTCCCATTTTGGCAGTAACGGATTGCACCTTATTTCCCTCCCTTTTCTTATTTACAAACATCTTTTCTTGATCACAAAAACCATCTTTTTACATCCACATTCATCCCCCCTTTTCTCATTAACTCCCAATCCCAAATTCTAAGCCTTTTCCCAAAAACTAATATTTCTTTCATTTATTATTTGATTTCTTTTATTTCTTTTATTTTTCTTTTATTCATTTATCTTATTTGTGATTTGCCCATTCCATTTCACATGGATGACCAATTTCCCTCCATCATTTCCCTCTCTTTTTTACCTATAAAAACCATCATCTTCTACCTTGGAGAGGGACTTCTTTTTGGATTTCTTTTTGGACTCCAACCTTGATTCACCAACTACATTATACACAAATTCTCCCAACAAGAGTTCTTAGTAACAAGACTCTACACAAATTGTTCTACAACAATTTCATTACAACAACAACACTTTCAAGTCAAGGTTCCAAGTCCTCTTTCTCAAGGTACAACTCCATTTTCTTTCTTTGTTTTCTTCTTCTTGATGTATGCAATCCCCATTAATGGGACATGACCAACATGACTACTTCACATATTGAAGTTAGTTAAGGTTATCTCCCTACATTTTAATCTTAACTTTAATTCACCATGTTAATTTCTCTTCATCTCTTAATGTAATTCTTTAACATTACTTGTTACATGTAATCTTTATCATTAAATAAATAAAACAATTCTATTTTATTTCCCCTTTATTTCCTCTTTTCTTCTCATCACAATTGTTAGCACATTTCTATTTAATTAATTGAAGGACATGTAAATATTAGAACACCAATAGTAGCGAGACCCGCGTAAGCGGGGCGGAGTGGGTGTTTAAGTACTTCCCACTCCGTCACCTAACCCCCGAACCCTTCTCTCCCGAATCTCTGGTTTTGTACATAAATTAGGCTATTTCTAGGTTTTTCTTATGTTCCTTTAAAAACATAGGTGGCGACTCTAAACAATCTAAAACAAGTTAGACATCCTAGGATAATTCACCGCTCTAGCCAAGCCGTGATTCCCCGGGGTATCTACAGTGGCGACTCCGCTGGGGACGATAGAGGGTTAAACTTGCATTTTCATTTTTGGTGTTCTTTTATTATGTTTTCTGGGCATTCTGGTAAAAAGGGTAGGAAGCGCGCGCCTCCGGCCTTCTTGGCCTAAAGCGCGCGCGTCCGACCCTTATTACCAGAATCGCCCGCCTCCTTTCTTGTCCTTCAATTCCATGTTTCTGTGCTAACAAATTCTGCAGGGGAAAGTTTTCTTAATTAAGGGTCAAGGCAATCCCTTGAACCCACTGATTTGCAGGTTCTCACCCAGAAGCGGGCGCCTCTGCCCTGCTTCCTCTCACGCGCGCGCCTTCCGCATAGGCAACCCAATGCGCGCGCTTCTGGGCGCATTCCCGGAACAGAACAATGCACAGAAACAGAACAGAATGACAGTGTGTGGGCACCGGGCCTGCATACAATTTCTTTTACTTTCTGTTTATTTTTATCGGTCATACGGGTGATTCGAAAGTTGTAAATTACGTGCTTATTTGTTTTTTTTTTATTTTATTTCCTTTGAAAAAAAAAAAATGTTTTGCCACATGTTAGACCTCACACTACATGCACATATTCTTATCAACTGCTCATTATCGAGTCGCACAAGTCCAACCCCAAACCCGTCGAGGCCCATCCTAGAAAGTTTCAAGCTCCACTCGACCTTGGCTCTTTCGAAGCGGTAAACCTCAGCCCGTGGCGTAGTTCACGACTACATGCCGGGGGTGACCTTTAAGCCTCATATTCAAGCCGAGCACAAACCACACAATTCTAGTTTAGGGTCTAACACTCCGTGACTCAAGTCGGTTTTCATGTGCCGAGATTTCCCTAAACTAATGTCTTCAAATCATACATGCCAACTTGTTGCAATGGACGAAATAAAACTCCGTCCCCAAAAGTGGTTATTTTGGACGAAAATAAAAATCCGTCCCCGCATGTATGATTTACTACATTAATTTAGTTTAATCCCGACACATGTAGGTCTCACAAGCGTGGTGGAATCCGATGAGAATATGGGACCGCGAGAAGGTCTATATACTAGTGTGACGATTCCACTATTTTTCTAGAAACCCCAAAAAGGACTCCGTCCTTCCGACTTTGTAAACAAACAAAAAAAAAAAGAGTCATTTTCTTTATATGGTTGAGTCTTTTTCGTGTTTGTGGGCTAAATTTATTTTACTCAAAAGGTGTTTGTGGGGCCAATCTAAGATCAACCGTGCTCTTCCAATAGGTCCAATGGCTTCCAACGGCGACAACAACAACGGTGGAAATGATTTCGTGTCCAACGAAGGGTTACTCAACGTAATGAAATCAATGGGGGAACAAATGGATAGGATTGTCGAGGATGCCCGCCGTAAAGACAATTTGTGGCAAGCCCGTTTCGATATCGACAAGAGGATTCACAAAGAAGAGGTTTCCGAACTCAAGGCCCGTCTTGATTATGAAAGAAGAATTCACAAGGAAGAGGTTTCCGAACTCAAAGCCCATTTGCAAGAGCTCACCGACAGCAAAGCAAAGTTCAATGATAAAGCATGCTCAAGTGGCCCGACCCTCAAAAGCTACAAAGGTACCACCAACAACCGAGTTTTCACTCCTGTCCAAGGAGTAACCCAAGCCGAGGCATTTGAAATTTTGGTGGCAAGAGGGAAGATCAAACCTTTGGAGGGGTACAAGCCGAATTCGATACTGAAAAATCATGCTCATGGTGAATGGTGCGGCTACCACAAGCATAGTGGCCACACTACCGAAGGGTGCTTCCTTCTCCGAAACATCATCCAAGATTTGATCGACAACGGCGAATTTACCGTGGGTGAAGAGCAACTCATCAAAGAAGTGGCTTGGTTTTGAAATGGGGCTTCAACAAAGAGGACGACGACAACAATCTCCGTTTCTCTTTCTCTACCTAGTAGTAGGAATAAAAAAAAAAAAAAAAAAAGAGTCAAAAGTCCTCTTTTGTGTGCATTAATGTTTTCTCTCGTCCCATGTTAAGTGTCGAGTCTTCTTATCAAATAAAAGTCGTTCTTGTCCTTATACACTCTTCCAAGTTGTTCGATCTAATTCTTGGCAAAATGATGAAAAAATGTCTAAACAAGTTTTAGAACAGGGCCATCACTTGAACGCCTAGGGGTTAAACATCGACGCCAACATCAACGACGAAGCCAAGACAAACAAGGTGGAGCAACAATCATGAAGAAGTCAAGCAAAGTTTTCAAAGGGGGATTAAAAAAAAAAAAAAAAGAGCTCGCTAGGTTGAAACCATCAAATCAACCTAGGCAAAAGTTAGAGCACACAAAAAAAAAAAAAAAAAAAAAAAATTCCCCCTCAATCAAAGAAGTTCACATCAAGATCATCATCCACCAACGAAGGACGAAGCAACAATTCATCACGAAGAATGGAGAATCCACAAGAACTACGGTGACCTGAGCCTCTACACTGGAGGAACGTAGGCAACCTTCGGGTCCGGTCTCATGCAAGAAAGAAAATATGTTTAGCCCTAGCGCGTTATGGTGATTGGCCTTCATCTCGAACTTGTCAAGACATCTTTGTACGATTCATTTGCTAATGAATTAATCACCAAAAAGATTGAACAACTTTCTTAGATTTGGAATCATTTTGCGTTCCTTGTCGAGTCTAGGGACTTCTATTCTTTCTGCATACTCCCAATTTCTTGCAATCAAATTGGAGCTTTCCTTCTCTTCTCTCTTAATGACTTACTTGCCTTCGTGAGTCATTCAATTCAATAAAAAAAATACATGTCAATACTAGGGACACTTCCCTAGTCAAGTCAATGTCACTCATCATTAGTGACAAAAGGTCTCCACCGCAAAATCACATGTCTTATCTCCTCAGCTAGAGTCAATGCACACTTCCTCATCAATTGAGTCAAAAAATGATGAAGACGCAAAAGAAATGCCCGCTAGATTGAAAACCCGAAAGGGCGGTCTAGGCAAAAAACAGGGTGCGTCATAAAAAAAATGAGAGAGTGAGAGAGAGAAGGGAAAGGGAAATGGAGATCCCCGGTCTCTAAAGAAGACAAGTTCTACATTGAATCTCCTCAGCAAGTCAATTCCCCACCGAGTCAACTTTGGGATTGCAAAAGGCTCGACAAGATATAGCACCATCAAAGGTTGTCTTGGGTTATCGGCATCAGTCTCCAGCAGTGTGCATTTTTGGGTTCATGAAAAGAAGGCCCGTGGTAACCAAGATCCATCCGAGAACAAGCCCATCATAAAAGGGCACGAGGTTGCACAAATAATCCCTAGCTAGTCAATTGGCTTGGGCAGCAAATAGCAACAACATATGTCTCAGTTTTCAAGGCTTCTTCAAGTATGTGCTTCTAAAGTACGCCGAAAGGCTCCCGAGAAATGGAGTAGCTCTTGCCATATCCTCTCATGTTTATTCCCTCACACGAGGACGAGTCACTCTTGCTTTGCTCAACAAATGGTGACGCCCTAGGGGCTATGTGACTCAAGAACAAGGGATTCTTTTGCTTCATTTGGCAATCAATACGCCCTAGGGGCTATGCTCAAGAAAGATGTGTGAGACTATCCTCAAAGTCCCTCAAAAGGGATGTCAAAAATCCCTCTTGTCATGTGTGCCCGTGCTCGTTCCCCAATCAAGGGTGGACCTTTCTCGCAATCAATGATGGCACTCTAGGGGCTACGGTCAAGTCTTAAAGGCTCACTCAGCAAAGAGCAATTAACTCCCCGGCAGTATCCCCAGCCAAGTCATGTGCAACATTGGAAGCTTCCTCAATTCGGCACCGAAGGTCTCAACGGGCTTCGCAATCTACAAATCTTTTGGGCTACGGCATTACATTAATTCAAGCAAAGGGCAGTATTAGGGCTTCGCGACCGACAGTCTTTTGGGCAACAATACTCAAGCAATGCAATGTGGATTAGTCTTATGGCTCCATGAAAGAGATCAAGCTTCAAAGGTCTCTCAACACTTCAAGTCAAAGGCCTCTTGGTTTTAAATGAGGACTCCGATGTTATGAATGAAGTTGATGATTTTTGTTAGAACTCACAGCGAGATTTTGAAGGAAGTCTTAGAGAAAAGGAAAAAGATTCAATATGCTAAACTCTAATCAAAACAGGGTTATAGCGGGAAATGCCACGGCCAATCCCAATGTTTCTGCAATTCAGCACTGTCGCGACCCCGCGCCCCGCGGGCCCCGGGACCGCGATCTGGACGTCGACTCTAAAACCAAAACTAAGAAATACTGAAGTTAAAAATTTCATTTCACACCAAAAGGTGATGAACCAAAGTTTTACAAAATCGAGTTTGATAAAAAACCAAATACAACTTATCATAAACTTCCACAAGTTTATGCTAACAAGAATACAATTATACAAAATCCTAATGACGTCAATGTTTGGTACAAATATCCCCAAAAGGTTACACATTGATATAATGTAAACCAACCTATACAACTTTCCCCAAAAGAACGGATCCACACTCGACGTCCTCTTTCTCGTGATCAGCGAGACTAATCCTTAGCACCTTGGGGGGGGGGGTTAAGGAAAAACAAAGATAAAAGAAAAGGGGGTGAGATAAATCTCAATAAGTTACTAATGCAACTATATGACATGCTATGATGCAATATACTATAAGCAATAATAAATATCACATAGCACATAGCATTTATCACATAACAGATAGCAGCGGAAATAAACACATAACAAAGGATATAGCCAAGGTTTTCCAAACCGGAACATCCAAATAAAGGATCGCTGCGCAGCTTCAATAATCAACAAATCATCATCTTCATAATAGCATGAGAGCTGAAGAGAAAACCCCGGTACCGGAACCAATAACCAAAGAAGTGTCACAAGGGACGGGAGACATGCCACAAAGTCATGCTCCAAGAAGCTAAAATGCACACAAAGGAGCTAGCTCTTCTCACATCCAAGGCCAATCTGGAGGAGGGTAATAATGGGGCAAAACAATGGTCAACATCACAATGGACTTGGCCGTGCAATCATAATGTTTTGCATCGCCCAAACACACACAAAATACCAGCTGGACTTTCAAATAAATGCTAAGTAATAATAATTTAGCACGAATGAACAACTTAAGGTTCCAAAATAGGGAACCAATCAAATTAAGTTACCACAAAGGTCAACCAATGCAAACAACACATCAAAGATGAACTACATTACCAAAACGGTACTTAAATAAATTTCGCATCATATTTATTCACAAAAGAATCAAATCCACACAATAAAGTGTTCCACGGTGTTATCTTAAGTTAATTAGAAGGATTAAACCTAAACTAGTTAAGCCTTAAGTCTTAAACCAAGCAAAAAGGTCAAATTCCTGGAACAGGGGCGGGCGGGCGCCTGGAAAGGGGGCAGGCGGGCGCTTGAATGTCCAGTAAGTTTGGTCATCAGAAATGACATGTAGGCGGGCGCCTGGTCTACGGACAGGGAAGAAATCTTAGCTGGGTTCACCATTTACGAGCCAAAACACAAACCTTCCATAAATGCTCAAAATCAAAGCTTTCAACTAGTTTCCAAGGTACCAAAACAACATCTAAACATGAAGGGAACCTAAACAACACCATCTAACAACCCAAAACCAAGAATCAAAACCCAACATTCCAAAATCACCATTTCTTCCCAAGAACTCAAATAAATTCAAAATAAATTCAAAACTCAATCAAACTTCGAAAATAACACATCAAACATCACATGAACATGATATGAACATTTTAGCATCAAAATGGGGGAAAAGTAACTTACCTGGATTTTCTCAAAGTTGATGGATTTCGCTTCTTTTTGATTCTACGCGATCCTAGCGACGATCTAAACATGGTTCATGTTTTAAGGAATGAATAATAATGAGAGGAAGATGGAGAAAAAGAAGAGAGAAGGAAAAGAGAAGAAGAACTCACCTTTTTGCCAATGAGAGAGGGAGAGAGTGCTGGGAAAATGGGGTGGAGTATGGTGAGGGAGAAGGAGGTGTAGGGAGAGGGTAGGAGTAGGATTCAAAAACTTACACAAAGACCCCCTCCTCAAAACTACCCAACTCAACACTCCCCACTAACAACTAAGACCCAACAACACTACACTAACCCAAATGACCCAACTATAATGCTAGGCATAAATATTATAACACATAAAATGCACGCAAAATATTTAAATAAATAATAATTTAAATAAATAAATAAGCAAATAATTAAATAAAAATCATTTAATTACTAATAAAATAGAGCCTAGATTTCGGGTCGTGACATTCACTCCCCCTTAAAGAAAATTAGACCCGAATTTTAACGAGACTCACCTTAAACAAAAAGCCACGGAAATTTCCTCTCGATCTCATCACGAAGCTCCCACGTCGACTCCTCGATGTTATGATTCCTCCACAGAACTCGAACCAATACGATGCTTTTGCTCCTCAACTCTTGGACTTTAGAATCTAAGATCCGAACCGGTCGTTCCTCATAAGACATATCGGGCTCAATATCTTCCGGTATCCTCGGTAACACGTGAGACGGATCATGAACATACTTCCGAAGCATAGAAACGTGAAAGACGTTGTGCAACCGGTCCAAAGATAGCGGTAATGCAAGACGATACGCTAGAAGTCCAACCTTTCCCAAAATCTCAAACGGGCCTATAAACCTCGGAGCCAACTTGCCTTTCTTCCCAAATCTACGAATACCCACCTTTGGAGATACCTTCAAGAATACCAAATCACCAACCTGAAAACTAAGATCTCGCCTTCGGTTGTCTGCGTAGCTCTTATGTCGGCTCTGGGCTGTTTTCAATCTATCCCGGATAACTCTAACCTTTTCAACTGAATCCTGAAGCAAATCAATACCCAAAACTTTCGCTTCACCGACCTCATCCCAACAAATAGGCGATCTACATTTCCTTCCATACAAGGCCTCAAACGGTGCCATCTCAATACTAGCCTGATAACTGTTGTTGTAAGAGAATTCCACTAACGGTAGGTGCGAATCCCAAGAATCAGAAAAGTCTATCGAACAAGCTCGCAACATATCCTCAAGAATCTGAATAGTCCTCTCGGATTGACCGTCTGTCTGGGGATGAAAAGCTGTACTGAATCGCAAATCTGTACCCAAAGCTTCCTGAAATGCCTTCCAGAATCTAGAAGTAAACCTTGGGTCTCGATCTGACACAATGCTAACCGGAACTCCATGCAATCTAACGATCTCATCGATATAAAGGGTCGCAAGCTTTTCCATCGAATATCTGATATCAATAGGCAAGAAATGAGCACTCTTGGTCAATCTATCCACTATTACCCAAACACTATCATACTTCCTACGAGTACGAGGCAGTCCCGTAACGAAATCCATAGTCACATGCTCCCATTTCCACTCGGGAATCTCTAACGGCTGAAGTAATCCCGCGGGTCTCTGATGCTCGGCTATGACCTGCTGACAAGTTAAACATCTCGATACGAACTCGGCTATTTCCCTTTTCATATTAATCCACCAAAATTGTTGCTTCAAGTCTTGATACATCTTCGTACTACCCGGATGAATAGTATACCTCGATTTGTGACCCTCATCAAGAACTCTCTGTTTAATTCCATCAACATCCGGAGCACACAAACGACCACGGAAAGTCAACACTCCACTCGAACTCAATGAAAAATCCTCGAAGTTCTTTTCCTTCAATTTACCCATTATCTTCACCAACTCGGGATCTTCTTTCTGAGCCTCTTTTATCCTCTGAATTAGGGTCGGAGATACTCTAATATTCGCAAAAATAGCCCCATGTCTCGATTCACGAGGAGACCAATCTCGAACATCCTCAAGCATTTTCCATTCACGGACCATCATCGAAGCCACATAAGATTTTCTACTAATCGCATCGGCTACTACATTCGTCTTCCCCGGATGATAAGAAATCGTACAATCGTAATCCTTCAACAATTCCATCCATCGGCGCTGTCTATTATTCAACTCTTTCTGGGAGAAAAGGTATTTCAAACTCTTGTGATCCGTAAAAATCTCAAACTTCGCCCCATAAAGGTAATGCTTCCATTTGTGCAACGCAAATACAATAGCCGCTAACTCCATATCATGAGTCAGGTAATTCTGTTCACTCGGGGTCAACTTCCTCGAAGCATAAGCAATTACTTTCCCATTCTGCATCAACACACAACCCAAACCCTCTTTCGAAGCATCACTATAAATCACTAGGCCATCGCTCCCATTAGGCAAAGTCAAGATCGGTGCGGTAGTCAACCTCTTCTTCAATTCCTCGAAACTCTTGTCACATTTCTCGGTCCACACAAACGGAACATTCTTCCGGGTCAACTGAGTCATCGGAGTAGCAATCCTCGAAAATCCCTCAATAAATCTTCGGTAATACCCGGCTAAACCAAGAAAGCTTCTAATCTCTGTCACTGATTCGGGTCTCTTCCAATCCACTATAGCCTCTATCTTTGACGGATCCACCGAAATCCCATCTTTCGAAATAACATGACCCAGAAATGACACCTTCTCGAGCCAAAATTCGCATTTACTAAACTTCGCAAATAATTTCTCCCTCGCAAGAACGGATAAAACTGTCCTCAAGTGCTGCTCGTGCTCATCTCGAGATTTAGAGTAGACGAGAATATCATCAATAAAGACCACCACGAATGAATCAAGATACGGGTGGAAAACTCGGTTCATCAAATCCATAAATACTGCCGGCGCGTTAGTCAACCCAAACGGCATAACCAAGAACTCATAATGACCATAACGAGTGCGAAAAGCAGTCTTCGGAATATCCTCCGATCGAACCTTCAACTGATGGTACCCACTCCTCAAATCAAGCTTAGAGAAAACCACGGACCCTTGAAGCTGATCAAACAAATCATCGATGTGCGGCAGAGGATACTTGTTCTTCACCGTAACCTGATTCAACTTCCGGTAATCTATACACAATCTCAACGAACCATCTTTCTTCCGCACAAACAAAACCGGTGCTCCCCACGGGGAAACACTAGGGCGGATAAACCCTCGATCAAGCAACTCTTGCAACTGAACCTTCAGTTCCTTCAATTCTGCTGGGGCTAACCTATAAGGCGCTTTCGAAATCGGAGCCGTACCCGGCAAAAGATCTATACAAAACTCAATCTCACGATCGGGAGGCATATCATACTCGGTAGAGAAAACATCGGGAAATTCCCGAACTACCCGAACACTATCCAAACTAGGGTATTCTTTCCTAGTATCAAGAACACTAGCCAAATACCCTTCACAACCACTATGCAACAATTTTCTCGCTTTTATAAAAGAAATTAAGCGAACCTTTCTACCCAGAGGACTAGCCTCAAACACAAATTTAGGCATATCGGGAATAGAAAAAGTAACAGTTTTCTTACGGCAATCAACGGAAGCATGAAACTTGCTCAACCAATCCATACCCAAAATGACTTCAAAGTCTTGGATAGGGAGAACTACCAAATCCGCACAAAGGACTCGACCACAAATAACCACATCACAAGCACGAAAGACTCGATCAGAAATCAAGCATTCTCCTATAGGGGTCGACACCTCTAGCACGTACGGTAAAGACTCGAATGCAGCATTTAACATAGAAGCAAATTTCACAGAAATGTATGAATGAGATGATCCTGGATCTACTAATGCTCGCGCGCTCACATTAGACACAGAAACAATACCTCCAATAACGGATGGATCATCGGTAGCTTGTTGTTGATTCATGGCATAAACCTTCCCTTGAACTTTGGGCTTCCCGGTGACATCCCTTTTCTGACCCTGATTATTACCAACTCCTGACCCGGATGCTTGTCCTCTACCTCTCGGGCAATCTTTTACAAAGTGACCCATTTGACCACAATTGGTGCACCTTCCTTGCTTCTTCCAACAACGGTCTTCAGAATGACCTTCCTTTTGACAATACGAACAAAGCCTCCTAATTTGGCTCCCTTGGTTCCCGGAAGTGGTACCCGGGTTCCTTGGGTTTTGTTGCCCTCGGGACTGAGATTGTCCCCCAAAGTTACCTCGGTTATCGATCCTCGGTTGTGACTTGTTCTGCGCTCCTTGCTTACTCGGGTTGGCCACCTCGGTCTTCCTCTTATGTTCCCCGATATCTTGCTCTATCAAATAGGCTCGGTCCACCGCATCTTGGAACGTCACAATCCGTTGAGCAATTAGTTGAGTACGGATGGAGGTCTTCAATCCCCGAATAAATCTCATAGCCTTTTGTTCCTCGGTCCTCACCAAATAGTCGCAATACCGGGCTAATTCTATGAACTTAGCCGAGTATTGTGCTATAGACAACACACCTTGCTCCAAGTTGAGTAGCTCGATCTCCTTTCGATTCTGATCAACAACCGGAATGAAATGCTCTCTGAACTTACGCACGAACAACTCCCACGCATACACTGTGTGAGTATCATCCCAAGTAGCTTTAATACCTTTCCACCAATGCTCGGCGGCTCCCACAAGTTTATAAGCCGCGAACCGGACCTTGTCCTCATCCGAACACCCAAACACATCGTAAATCTTCTCCATAGACTCAATCCACAACTCAGCCTTCCTTACATCGGGCTCCCCATTGAATTCAATTGGTTTCAACTTCAGAAATTGCTCCAATCCATAGCGGGGTGGTGCTTGTTCTACCCTCGGACCTTGATCATGTATGGCCTTCATGGCCGCCTCAAATATGCCTTGAAACATGGCACGGGCTTCATCCCTTGTATCATTCTGATTCTGTGCACCACTAGTACCTCCTCTGTTTCTTCTTCCAGACATTGTGAGTAATTACCTGCATAAAACATCAACCATTAATCACTCCGCACTCTACTACCCACCTAGGTCATAATAATCCACCTAGACTTATACTTAGAGCTAATGCCATGGCTCTGATACCAACTGTCGCGACCCCGCGCCCCGCGGGCCCCGGGACCGCGATCTGGACGTCGACTCTAAAACCAAAACTAAGAAATACTGAAGTTAAAAATTTCATTTCACACCAAAAGGTGATGAACCAAAGTTTTACAAAATCGAGTTTGATAAAATACCAAATACAACTTATCATAAACTTCCACAAGTTTATGCTAACAAGAATACAATTATACAAAATCCTAATGACGTCAATGTTTGGTACAAATATCCCCAAAAGGTTACACATTGATATAATGTAAACCAACCTATACAAATTTCCCCAAAAGAACGGATCCACACTCGACGTCCTCTTTCTCGTGATCAGCGAGACTAATCCTTAGCACCTGGGGGGGGTTAAGGAAAAACAAAGATAAAAGAAAAGGGGGTGAGATAAATCTCAATAAGTTACTAATGCAACTATATGACATGCTATGATGCAATATACTATAAGCAATAATAAATATCACATAGCACATAGCATTTATCACATAACAGATAGCAGCGGAAATAAACACATAACAAAGGATATAGCCAAGGTTTTCCAAACCGGAACATCCAAATAAAGGATCGCTGCGCAGCTTCAATAATCAACAAATCATCATCTTCATAATAGCATGAGAGCTGAAGAGAAAACCCCGGTACCGGAACCAATAACCAAAGAAGTGTCACAAGGGACGGGAGACATGCCACAAAGTCATGCTCCAAGAAGCTAAAATGCACACAAAGGAGCTAGCTCTTCTCACATCCAAGGCCAATCTGGAGGAGGGTAATAATGGGGAAAAACAATGGTCAACATCACAATGGACTTGGCCGTGCCATCATAATGTTTCGCATCGCCCAAACACACACAAAATACCAGCTGGACTTTCAAATAAATGCTAAGTAATAATAATTTAGCACGAATGAACAACTTAAGGTTCCAAAGTAGGGAACCAATCAAATTAAGTTACCACAAAGGTCAACCAATGCAAACAACACATCAAAGATGAACTACATTACCAAAACGGTACTTAAATAAATTTCGCATCATATTTATTCACAAAAGAATCAAATCCACACAATAAAGTGTTCCACGGTGTTATCTTAAGTTAATTAGAAGGATTAAACCTAAACTAGTTAAGCCTTAAGTCTTAAACCAAGCAAAAAGGTCAAATTCCTGGAACAGGGGCGGGCGGGCGCCTGGAAAGGGGGCAGGCGGGCGCTTGAATGTCCAGTAAGTTTGGTCATCAGAAATGACATGTAGGCGGGCGCCTGGGAAGGGTCAGGCGGGCGCCTGGTCTACGGACAGGGAAGAAATCTTAGCTGGGTTCACCATTTACGAGCCAAAACACAAACCTTCCATAAATGCTCAAAATCAAAGCTTTCAACTAGTTTCCAAGGTACCAAAACAACATCTAAACATGAAGGGAACCTAAACAACACCATCTAACAACCCAAAACCAAGAATCAAAACCCAACATTCCAAAATCACCATTTCTTCCCAAGAACTCAAATAAATTCAAAATAAATTCAAAACTCAATCAAACTTCGAAAATAACACATCAAACATCACATGAACATGATATGAACATTTTAGCATCAAAATGGGGGAAAAGTAACTTACCTGGATTTTCTCAAAGTTGATGGATTTCGCTTCTTTTTGATTCTACGCGATCCTAGCGACGATCTAAACATGGTTCATGTTTTAAGGAATGAATAATAATGAGAGGAAGATGGAGAAAAAGAAGAGAGAAGGAAAAGAGAAGAAGAACTCACCTTTTTGCCAATTAGAGAGGGAGAGAGTGCTGGGAAAATGGGGTGGAGTATGGTGAGGGAGAAGGAGGTGTAGGGAGAGGGTAGGAGTAGGATTCAAAAACTTACACAAAGACCCCCTCCTCAAAACTACCCAACTCAACACTCCCCACTAACAACTAAGACCCAACAACACTACACTAACCCAAATGACCCAACTATAATGCTAGGCATAAATATTATAACACATAAAATGCACGCAAAATATTTAAATAAATAATAATTTAAATAAATAAATAAGCAAATAATTAAATAAAAATCATTTAATTACTAATAAAATAGAGCCTAGATTTCGGGTCGTGACAAGTACCCCCTTCTCCAAGATCAAAAGCATAAGGTGCAGCTCAGATAAAGTTGGGCCACAGCACCAGTTGCATCCGAAGATCCGTCATTAGTTCAACTCAAGAAGAGTCAAGCAAGCATACTCATTTGAGACTTTATCACGCCAAGACCTTATCCTCCGCGACCTCGACGGCACCGCAAGACATTACTGCATCCTTTGACATAAGCCCTCAGCCATTTGGGTATCGACCACAATGAGGCCATTCATCTCCCCAGTAAGAACAAGAAGGAGATCTCTATCAAGAATTCTACCAAACGGTACACCCGCTCTCAATGCCGATCCAATCGCGAGGTAATTTGGGGCTTTACAATGAAAGGTCTTCACATCTCACTATCTACAAGCCCACGACACTTGGGGCTTTGCAATCTCTCGAAGCTTGGCATCAACGATCTCCTCTTGGGGCTTGCTCACTAGAACAACAAAGGGCGATTTACTCGAATGGGCCAAGAGCTAATTTATCTTGGAGCTATGCAAGTCCCTCAAAATTTGGCATCAAAGGCATTCTAGGGGCTTTACGATCAGCAACCCCTCATCTCGGCATCAAAAGCCTTTTGAAGCCCCATAATCGACAAATCTCTTGGGGCTAGACATCAATCTTCGTTGGGCACACCAGCGACAACAGAATTCAAGCAAGGCAATCCGGACTTCGACTGAACATGACTTGATCTTGGGTTGGCTTCACAAGCACACAATGGTTAAAATGGTTCACCCACGAACTTAAAAAAAAAAAAAAAAAAAAAAAATATTTTCCTCACATGTGTGCATATTCTTTCCTTTCTAATCTTTAAAAAAAAAAAAAAAAAAAAAAAAAAAAAAAGATTTCTTTTTTCTTTTTCTCCTTCTATGTGCAAAAGTATGTGCTTTACTTTGTTTTGCTCCTAGCCTCTCCTCCAGCGTTCTCCATCATCCTTGAACTACGCTGGTCTGATTCTCTTAAAGGGATACGTAGGCAGCCTTTGGCACGACCAACCCATCATTCAGAGTACCATCTCGCCAACCCAACATCAAGGGCATTCTCTCATCAACATCTAAAGAATGGACATTCTCCATCAAAGCATCCTCCGCGGACATCAAGAATCCATCTCCACTCAAGCGGCAATGGTAAGTGAAGGTATGAATACATCCAATGCTTTCCTCAAAATCACCCCGCACACAAGATCACTTTCTACATTCTTACTTCTCTCTCATTACAAAGGTGCTTTCAAATCACATATCACACCACAATCACAATTTTCTCTCGCAATTCCTATTTCACATCTCACACAAGCACATATATCTGCAAAGCATACACATAGCAGGTGCCGCACAGAGAACCAGGTGCCGCACAGAGCACCAGAATCACCAGGTACCGCACAGAGTACCAGAATCAACAGGTGCCGCACAGAGCACCAGGTACCGCACAGAGTACCAGAATCAACAGGTGCCGCACAGAGTACCAGAATCAACAGGTGCCGCACAGAGCACCAGGTACCGCACAGAGTACCAGAATCAACAGGTGCCGCACAGAGCACCAGGTGCCGCACAGAGTACCAGAATTAACAAGTGCCGCACAGAGCACCAGGTGCCGCACAGAGTACCAGAATCAACAAGTGCCGCACAGAGCACCAGGTGCCGCACAGAGTACCAGAATCAACAAGTGCCGCACAGCGCATCAGAATATGCCGCACCGCGCACCAGAATCAACAAGCCGCACAGCGCATCAGAATATGCCGCACCGCGCACCAGAATCAACAAGCCGCACAGCGCATCAGAATATGCCGCACCGCGCACCAGAATCAACAAGCCGCGCAGCGCATCAGAATATGCCGCACCGCGCACCAGAATCAACAAGCCGCACAGCGCATCAGAATATGCCGCACCGCGCACCAGAATCAACAAGCCGCACAGCGCATCAGAATATGCCGCACTGTGCACCAATTTTGGTCCATGGTGAACCACTAAAATCACCATACCTCTTCCATCAGCAAAAGTCGCTCACACAGGGAGCGCATTTCTGTCCTTTATAATTTCAAATTCCTGCTTTATCTAGTCTTTGTTTTCTCTTGTCGATGTCCTCGGCGGTTGTCTTTCTTTCGTCGACGCGTTTTACCTCGCAATCCACGTCGCCGAGGGGCTCTGTAGACACCCCGCCTTGGACCTCTCACCCCGATTGCATACATAGTATTTTTATTTAACTTATTTTTATTAATTTCTGTTACTTCGGTTAAGTTCCTAACTGATTCCGTTAGTTTTGGACTAAACTGCATAACAGAATTAATTTTAGAGTCATTTCTGTCATTCTGTCATTTTCACCCGCGGGCGCTTCCGGAACTGTCAGTGAGCCGCGCGCGCGCCCCGACCCAAAATCCGGACTCGCGCGCTTCCCATTTTGGCAGTAACGGATTGCACCTTATTTCCCTCCCTTTTCTTATTTACAAACATCTTTTCTTGATCACAAAACCATCTTTTTACATCCACATTCATCCCCCCTTTTCTCATTAACTCCCAATCCCAAATTCTAAGCCTTTTCCCAAAAACTAATATTTCTTTCATTTATTATTTGATTTCTTTTATTTCTTTTATTTTTCTTTTATTCATTTATCTTATTTGTGATTGGCCCATTCCATTTCACATGGATGACCAATTTCCCTCCATCATTTCCCTCTCTTTTTTACCTATAAAAACCATCATCTTCTACCTTGGAGAGGGACTTATTTTTGGACTTCTTTTTGGACTCCAACCTTGATTCACCAACTACATTATACACAAATTCTCCCAACAAGAGTTCTTAGTAACAAGACTCTACACAAATTGTTCTACAACAATTTCATTACAACAACAACACTTTCAAGTCAAGGTTCCAAGTCCTCTTTCTCAAGGTACAACTCCATTTTCTTCCTTTGTTTTCTTCTTCTTGATGTATGCAATCCCCATTAATGGGACATGACCAACATGACTACTTCACATATTGAAGTTAGTTAAGGTTATCTCCCTACATTTTAATCTTAACTTTAATTCACCATGTTAATTTCTCTTCATCTCTTAATGTAATTCTTTAACATTACTTGTTACATGTAATCTTTATCATTAAATAAATAAAACAATTCTATTTTATTTCCCCTTTATTTCCTCTTTTCTTCTCATCACAATTGTTAGCACATTTCTATTTAATTAATTGAAGGACATGTAAATATTAGAACACCAATAGTAGCGAGACCCGCGTAAGCGGGGCGGAGTGGGTGTTTAAGTACTTCCCACTCCGTCACCTAACCCCCGAACCCTTCTCTCCCGAATCTCTGGTTTTGTACATAAATTAGGCTATTTCTAGGTTTTTCTTATGTTCCTTTAAAAACATAGGTGGCGACTCTAAACAATCTAAAACAAGTTAGACATCCTAGGATAATTCACCGCTCTAGCCAAGCCGTGGTTCCCCGGGGTATCTACAATGATGCATCAAAACCCAACATGTGTGTGTTTAGAGTTTGAGATCGGATCCGAGGATTGCCTACGTTGTTCTCAACGTGAGAAGCTCAGGTTAGCGTAGTTCATTGATAATTTAGAATAGAGAGAGATGAATCGGGATCATGCATAAGGAAGGGGGAGTATTTATCTAAAGATTAGGGTTAGAAGTAGTTCCTAGATCGTATTAGGGTTTGATAAAACCCTAGGATCATCATCAGCTATACTATGTACACATAAATAAGTATTAAAACCCTATATCTAATATGTTACACATAATAAGTCTTAGATCTAGCATAATAATAAGAACATCATGAAAATATATGACTAAACATGTAAAACATGAAGATCGCTACCCTAAATATGCATATATTATGAGTCTAGACTAAGAAGATGAAGAACGCATGAAGAACATATGAATATGAATGAATAAACATAATGAAAGCATGCATAATGTAGATCTAGCCTAAAAACATAATAAGAAAAGTAAGAGAAGTTACCATGCTAGGCAAGAACTAGATCTTGGATCTCTTTGAAGATCAAAGAGAGGTGGAAAAGAGGGTTTTTGAGGGAGTTGAGAGGGAGAGAAATAGTCTGGGATTCACAGCTGTTAGGGATTGTTGGTGTAAATGCCCTAGGCATGTTATTGACTCGTTGTTTGACAATGTTTGTTATCACTTTTTCATTTTTATAAAAAGATGTTTTAGAATATTATTTGTTGTTATATGTTTTGTTATAATAATCTCCGTCCCTAGTACTTATGAAGAACTAGTATATGTTTAATTCGATGATCATGTGATGATCATGTGTATAGGATACAAGTTAAACTTATGGGTGTGTGTTGGTGAATACATACTGGACATGACCCAACTATGAGGTTTATGTCATGGTCATGATGTCATAATGAAACCTCTAAATAGTTATATCATTGAATCCTTAGACCTGAGATTATTACGATCTTCCACATAGTGGAGATCATGTTTGACATATTCAAACGTTACTCTTAACTAAGTAATTATAAAGGATATGATTGGCATGATTGAAGCTATGTAAGGAAGTGTAATATGTCAAGATGGAATTTGTCCCTCTTCGTGAGAGGTGTCAAGCTTGGGCCCTTCGATGAATAATATTGATGAAATGCATGACCGTGCTCAAATTGATTGATATGATCAATGTCATTTGTATTATCAACTATTTGGAATCGACAAAAGTATTGGGCATTGTAAGTTGACCATTGACCATGGCTTATGCTCAATGACATCGTGGACAAAGGGATTGTGATATTATCTATAATAGGATTCACGAACTTTTGACAAGTTATATTAATTGGGTAGTCAAGATGGATTTCTAGAGTCGGCTCATGATTTATATATCAAATGGTTTTGATCACATTGCCAACTTAATATAATATTATGGGGTCAAACACAAAAGAACGAATTTGAACAAGGGCTAAATTGGAATTTTGTAAAGTCTTAAAATTGGATTTTAAGAGGAAAAACGAAAAATAGGCCAGAGGAGGATGATCTGGCCGGACCTCCATAAGGACCCGGTCGGTCCTCATGAAGAACCGGGCGGACCTGCATTGCTACCCGGTCGGACCTCGTGTAGGACCTGACCGAACCTCCTGCTGGACAGGATTCTGATTTTTTGACTCCGAGTTTTGATGGGAATTTGATTTGGAAACCTAAACTAGTTGGGTTTTAAAAGTATAGATACCCCTCTCAAAACCCTAGGTCATAAGTGATTATTGTAATCAATAATGTATGCCTTCAAGAGAGAAAAACTAGTCTCCTTCTTCCTCAAGAACAAGAACCCTAGTCTTTCATATAGCTCCTTTGGATCTAGCAATACGGATCAAGAAGTGTTCTTGATAATCGTTCGCGTGTAGATACACATAGAGGCATTGATCTCAACTCCTCCAAGTTCGTGGTTCATCAATTCAAGGCTTGTTCCTGCGATCGTGATTCAAGAGCACGAAGAACAAAGATTCAAGATCTGAAAATTTTAAAGCATCATCACGGTTAGTATTCTAAATTCATCTCCATATTAATTTAATCATCTTGAATGGATCTAGGCTTTTGGGTTTATTCCACTGCGCATTATAAGTGCAAAACCCAACAGTGGTATCAGAGCCCCGTTCATCATGATTATTTTAATAATAACATGTTGATAATATAATTGGATTATATGTGTTAGCATGATATTTGAATTTAGATTCATGATGTTTATGTGATTTATATTTTAGGGTTAATTGCAATTTTGGTTACCTGAGTTTTACAAAATTCTGCAATCGGTTATTAAATTTGTCAAAGTTACGATTCGGTTCCTGAATTTGCTGAACCGGAGCAATCAGGTGTAAAACTCGTTAGCTAGTTAAAAAACTAACGAAATGTATATCATGTGCAAAACATGTGACTTTTATTGAGGGCAAATATGCCTTCATCTTCAACCTCTAGCATAGCCCCCACCACCCAAAACAACTACCAACATCCTACCGCCACCATCTACCCACCACCACCTTCGCTATCATCAAAACCCAGAAACAAGCCTTCATACCCAGAAAAATAATAATAAAAAATCTCCACAAAGACAAGTAAGGCCTTATAAATAATGGAATGATGATTAGGTAAAAAGGGATGTGGCGGCAGCAATTTGAGCCTCAGGCGAGGTGAATTCCTTTAATAACTTCAACAATGGCGGTATCCCACCTTCTTCAACAATAATTTTCTTATTCCGATCATTATCTTTAGCAATGGAAGATAGTTCATTAGCCGCTTCAATTTTATCACTCAATTGCCCAAAATGAATTGTAGCTATAAAACACCAAACCCAAGCTAAAATAGGATCGTTACTAGCAAATGGCGGCAAAGAAAGAACAATACCTCCACCACCGCTGCCACCGGTGGCACTCTCTAAGACGTTGAGCAACCACTTCATATCCCCGATCGAAGCATCCAGAAAGTTAAACAACTTCCGAAAATCGGCGGTGCTGACGATATTAACAACACGCCGGAAGAAATTACGGCGCCGGCATTTGTGAACTAGAGTTAGAGCACGGTTAAGGGTTCTGGGTCACATATATGCTGAACCGGAACCGGCGGTTTCGAACCGGGCCCGGAACCGGTTTTGGTCATCCCTAGCCGCTGCCGCCGGCTATTTGTTTGATTCAATCAATTGTCCGATCAAATTGATCAATGTTTTTTGAGCTGATTTTGAAAACCCTAGTTGAGAGATGAGCTTGCAATTTGGTTACCCGGTTGGGGATTTTTGATTAAGAAAAGACATTTTTGCCCTCAGTAAAATGTCACGTGTTTGGCACATGTGACGACTTTGTTAGAATTTTAACAAGTTAACAGATTTTACACCCGATTGCTCCGGTTCAGCAAATTCAGGAACCGAATCGCAACTTTGACAAATTTAGTAATCGATTGCAGAATTTTGTAAAACTCAGGTTACCAAATTGCAATTAACCCTATATTTTATGTATGTATATGAGATATATGAAGAACATAAAATTGCAACGTTTAAATACGTTACGTGGGATCTAAGATTGCAATAATAATTTGATTATTATGTTCCTTGTGATCATCAAAAGTTAATTGGATTAATTTGTTGATGATCCTAAATTTAAGAATAAATTGTTTATTCAAGGTTTTGCTGAACATGGTGATTTTATCATCGTGAACACCAAATCCTAATTGAATCAGGAAAGCAATTTTAGGGTTTAAAATTGAAACACAATGGTAAATATTTTGAGTTGAATTTAATATTTAGATGACTGGTTTTAGAAACCGTATTTCCTGAAATTAAATGTCAATTTCAAAATTACTTTGCATTGAATTTGTTTGTAAGATGGCTGGTTTTAGAAACCGTGTTTCCTGAAAAATAAATCTCAAGGACAAAGTCATAAATTGATAAGATAAAAGAATTTAGAATCGAGTTACTTTATGTAAGGGATTGTGGATGTTTTTTGGCTTAGTTTCGACCTTATATAGTTGTTTCTTCTAGTTTTTAAATTTGGTAAGGGATTGTGGATGCCTTTTGGCTTAGTTTCGACCGTACAATCGTGCTTTCAATTACGTGTTTAAGAATTTATCCCAATAAATCAATCACATGAAATCATACATTAATTAATGGGATTAATTAAATTATTAACCGATGCTTTACATGTTTATATTATGTGGGCATAAATGTGTTACCATGCTATATGTGTTGAACCTTCTTGTTAAAAATTTAATTCACGTGCCAATCCATGATAGACACTTGGGATTACACGGGTAGTTTTGTGTGGGTTACACCAAAGCGTAGCTGCATTGATTCTATCCTTGTATGAACAAGATGAGTGAAAGAGAAAGATAGATCTTAGCCCATTTAAATTATATGATACATTGATGTATATGAAGGTTATATAATTTAATGGGATTATTTTTTGAAATACAATAATTATAAATCTCTTTATGAAATTGGTACTAATACATATTTATATATGTTTGCATTAAATGTAGATAATGGCTCAAAACACAAACAACTTATCACTGCGATCTATCCTTGAGAAGGAAAAGCTTCAAGACAATGGTGCTAACTTCACGGATTGGATCCGAAGCCTTAGAATTTTTCTAAAGCATGAAGATAAGCAGTACATTCTTGATGAGCCCGTTCCTGAAGAGGAACCTGCTGCCACTGCCCCTAGGGCAGAGAGAGACGCCTACAAGAAGCATGCAAATGATTATCATGAGGTTGGTTGTCTCATGCTTGCTACCATGTGTTCAGAACTTTAGAAGACTCTGAAACACTTAGAAGCCTATGACTTGAACATTGAGTTGAAAGACATGTTCCAAGAGCAAGCAAGGCAAGAGAGGTTTGATACCATAGCTGCTCTGACCTCATGCAAGATGAGTGATGGACAGCCCATGGGTCCTCATGTTCTAAAGATGAAGGCTCACTTTGAGCATCTTGAGAGGCTTGGCCATTCTATCTCTGTTGAGTTGGCCACTGATTTTATTCTTAATTCATTACCCAAGAGCTATAATCAGTTCGTTATGAACTTTAATATGCGTGGTATGGATAAGACATTGTCTGAGTTGCATGGGATGCTAAAGACAGCTGAAAAGAAAATCATAAAAGAAGCTTCTCCTGTGCTTGTGGTGTCAAAGGAAGGAAAGGGCCCTAAAGGCAAAGGTATGGGTAAGGAAAAAGTTGTCAAACCCAAAATCAGGAAGGCAAAGGTTGCCACTACTGTTGGAGTGGCTAAAGTAGACACTCAAATGGATGCGATTTATTTCCACTGCAATGATATTGGTCATTGGAAACGAAATTGCAAGGATTACATGTAACGACCCCAAAACCCATTCCTATTTATTTTATATTTTTGTGGATTTTAATTTGATATTATATGTGAATTTTATGTGTTGCATCATATTTTATGATTTGTACATCTTACTTGATTAATTGTGTTATTTATTTAGTTAGTAGTAATAATGGTTAAGGGAGTTAAATGATTAAGTTGAAACTATAGGGTCCTTTGTGGAAATATAAGTTCAGGGGTTAAAGTGTTTAAAATAGAAGTTGAATGACCAAAATAAAAACTTGGGTAAAATTCTTAATATAACATGTTTGCCTATCTCTCCCTCTGTGTTCATTATATGCTCTGCAACTTTTCTCGTTCTTTCCTAGGGTTAAGAAAGAAAAGGTAAGTTCAACCTATTTCGATTTAATTCTTTTTATTTACTTATCCGTTTTAAAATCTAATTATATAAAAATGATTAGGGCGTTGAGTAGGTCATTTCTACCCGAACAAAACATATTTCTGCGATACTTTTTCCGGAAATAGGTAAGTTACTAATTCCCCTTTAAATGTTAAAATGGTCATCTATGTTATACTTGACACTTGTGATTGTTATTTTTGTGAATTGGATGATTTTTGTGATACTTGTAATTTTGGGACAAAGGGAGTATAAACCTATTGTGTAAAATGATGAAAGAAAATTGAAAGTAATGGTTTGAGATTGTTATGCATTCCTGGGTTTATTAGTTGTTAGTAGAAAGTTTACTCCTACGCTTGGGACGGAGAATTATTAAGCCTGGGAAAGAAATGATCTTTGGCTGGAAATAGCACCAGGCGCCCACCTGGTAGTCTACGAGCGCCCGCCTGGTAGTCTACGAGCGCCCGCCTGTGTGGCGACCCCGACCCCGCGGGCCGGGAACTCGCCAACCGGACGTCGACTTAACACACAATTACTAAATTACTGAAGATAAAAATTCCATTTTATACCAAAAGATGATAGTACAAGTTTTATAAATCCAAGCTTGACAACAACAAAATACAACTAGAATAAGCTCCACAAGCTTATACCCAAAAATACAAAATACACAATTCTTAATGACGTCAATGTTTGGTAACACTATCCCAAGGGTTATACATTTAAATAATGCAAACCGAAACAACCTTCCCAAAAGCTACTTCCACACTCGACGTCCTTCTCGTGATCAGCGAGTACTAATCCTTTCCTCCTGGGGGGGGGGGGGTTAAGGAAAAACAAAGATAAAAGAAAGGGGGTGAGATAAATCTCAATAAGTTACTAATGCAACTACATGACATGCTATGATGCAATAAGCAATAATAAGTCACATATAGTACATAGCAATTAGCAGTTAACAGATAGCAGCGGAAATAAACAAGTAACAAAGGATATTGAGCCAAGGTTTCCCAACTGATAGAGCCAAATAAAGGATCGCTGCGCAGCTTCAACAATCAACCAATCAACATCTTCATAGTAGCATAAAAGCTGAAGAGCAAACCCCGGTACCGGAACCAAGAACCAAAGTAACATGTCACAAAAGACAAGGGAAATGACACAAAGTCATACCCAAAAAGTTAGCTAGACTACTTCCGAAGGAAGCTAGCTCATCCCAACCAAGTCCAATCTGGATGAGGAAATAAGGACCAATGGGCGATGCTATACTGGACTTGGCTTGTGCCATTATAGCATTATCCATTGCCTGACTCGAACACAAATAACCAGCTGGACTTTCAAATAAATGCCAAGTAATAAATACTAGCTTAAATAAACAACTCATGATTCCAAAGTAGGGAACCATACCAAATAATCACCAAGAAGATGAAATAAAACCAACCACACATAATAAAGTGCCCAACCATTTCCAAATAATAATTAATCAAATCCCATAACACATTTGTTCACGAAGGAACCATTTTCAATACTAGAGTATCCCACAATGTCCATTTAAATTAATTAGAGTGACACCCAAAGTTTATACCTAATATGCAAACCAAGCCTAAACCAACAAAAGAGAATGCCAGGAATCAGAAGCGGGCGGGCGCCTAAACAGGGGCGGGCGGGCGCCCATAAAGGTTCGGGCGGGCGCCTGGATCAACACGGGCGGGCGCCCGGTCGGCGAACTGGGCAGACATTCAACTGGGTTCTTCAATGTTCTTACCAAAACAAACCAAATTCTTACCATTTCTCAAATACCCAAAATCAAGACTTCCAATAAGCATAACAATAAACCAAAACAACTTATAAACTTGAATAGGACCTAAATGATAACATCTAGAAACCCAAACCAAGGTTTAAATCCCAACATTCAAAATATCACAAAAATCAATCAAAAATCCAAATGAGTTCTAAACTCAACCAAAACACCATATATATACACAAAGAATCTTACAAACAAGTTATGAATATTTTAGCATAAGAATGGGGGAAAAGCAACTTACTTGGAATTTATGAAAGATGACGGAATTCAAATATTCTTGGCTCTAAACGATCCTATCGACGATCTAAACACATTTCATAAAACGAGCAATAAGAAATAATGAGAGGAGGATGACCAAAATGAGGAAAGAGGGAGGGGAGGGAGTTTACCTTTCATGGAAGGGAGAGAGAGAGATTGCAGTGTGTGTGTGTGTGTGTTTGGTGAGGAAGAGTGAGGGAGAAGGGAGGGAGGAGAAGGATATTTTTTAGAAAGAAAGTTTCACAAATAACCCCTTTATTCATAACTAGAACCCTAAACCCTTATAACCCTTCTTTGAAATAATTCCCCTACTACACACTTGACACAATATCAACCAAATAATGCTAGACACACATTAATATTAGGAAACACCAAATGCACACATAAATAAATAATCAAATAATTAAATAAGTAATTAATTATTTATTAATAAAATAGAGACGGGTTTTCGGGTCGTGACATTCACTCCCCCTTAAAGAAAATTCGACCCGAATTTTAAAGGTATTTACCCGAAACAAAAAGCCACGGATATTTCCGTTCTATCTCTTCTAGAAGCTCCCATGTTGATTCCTCGACATTGTGATTCCTCCATAGCACTCTAACCAAAGCAATGCTTTTATTCCTTAACTCTTGTACTTTGGTATCAAGAATCCGAACCGGTCGTTCCTCATATGACATGTCAGGCTCTATATCCTCGGGTACCCTTGGTAACACGTGAGATGGATCATGCAAATACTTCCTAAGCATAGAAACATGGAACACATTGTGCAATCGGTCTAGAGAAGGTGGAAACGCAAGTCTATAAGCAAGAAGTCCCACTTTTCCCAAAATCTCGAACGGTCCAATAAACCTCAGAGCCAATTTACCCTTCTTCCCAAACCTTTTAATACCAACCTTCGGAGACACCTTCAAGAACACAAAAACTCCGGTCTGAAAATTAAGATCATGTCTTTGGTGGTCCGCATAGCTCTTATGTCGACTCTGGGCTGTCTTCAATCGGTCCCGAATGACTTTGACTTTCTCAACTGAATTCTGAACCAAATTGATACCCCATATCTTCGCTTCCCCGATTTCATCCCAATAGATAGGCGATCTACACTTTCTCCCATATAAATCCTCGTAAGAAGCCATCTCGATACTAGCCTGATAACTGTTATTATAAGAAAATTCCACTAGAGGTAAATGATCATCCCAAGAATCAGAAAAGTCTGTCGAACAAGCTCGCAACATATCCTCTAAAATCTGAATAGTCCTCTCGGATTGGCCGTCAGTCTGAGGGTGAAAAGCTGTACTGAATCTCAAATCGGTACCCAAAGCTTCCTGTAACGCTTTCCAGAATCTAGAAGTAAACCTTGGATCACGATCCGACACAATGCTAACCGGAACCCCATGCAATCTCACAATCTCATTAATATAAAGGGTCGCAAGCTTTTCCATCGAGTATCTAATATCAATCGGTAAGAAATGAGCAGTCTTGGTCAGTCTATCCACGATCACCCAAACACTGTCATACTTCCTACGGGTACGAGGTAGCCCCGTAACAAAATCCATAGTCACATGTTCCCATTTTCACTCCGGAATCTCTAATGGATGAAGTAGTCCTATGGGTCTCTGATATTCGGCTTTGACCTGCTGACAAGTTAAACACTTCGATACATACTCAGCTATTTCTCTCTTCATGTTGTTCCACCAAAATTGTTGTTTCAGATCTTGGTACATCTTCGTACTACCTGGATGAATAGTATATCTCGATTTATGACCCTCATCTAAAACTTGCCTCTTTATTCCATTAACGTCGGGCACACACAAACGTCCATGAAAAGTCAACACCCTAATCGAACTCAAAGAAAAATCCTCAAAGTTCTTCTCCTTCAATTTACCCATTATTTTCACTAACTCTGGATCTTCTTTCAGAGCTTCCTTTATTCTTTGAATTAGGATCAGAGATACCCTAATATTCTCAAAAATAGCCCCATGTCTCGATTCACGAGGACACCAATCTCGAACATCCTCAAGCATTTTCCACTCTCGAACCATCATCGAAGCCACATAAGATTTTCTACTAATCGCATCGGCTACAACATTTTCTTTCCCGGGATGATAGGATATCTTACAATCATAGTCCTTCAAAAGTTCCATCCATCGACACTGTTGGTTATTAAGTTCCTTCTAAGAGAAAAGATACTTCAAACTCTTGTGATCCGTGAAAATCTCAAATTTCGCTCCGTAAAGGTAGTGCTTCCACTTCTGAAGAGCAAATACGATAGCTGCCAATTCCATATCGTGAGTAGGATAATTTTGTTCACTCGGACTCAACTTCCTCGAAGCATACGCGATCACTTTCCCATTCTGCATTAAAACACAACCCAAGCCTTCCTTCGATGCATCACTATAAATCACTAAGTCGTCGTTCCCATTCGGTAATGCAAGAATCGGTGCAGTAGTCAACCTCTTCTTCAATTCCTCAAAATTGTTATTACATTTTTCAGTCCACACAAACGGAATATTCTTTCGGGTCAATTGAGTCATCGGTGTAGCAATCCGTGAAAACCCTTCTATAAACCTCCTGTAATACCCAGCCAACCCCAGAAAACTCCTGATCTCAGTCACTGTCTCGGGTCTCTTCCAATCAACAATGGCTTCTATCTTCGAAGGATCCACAGAAATCCCATCTTTGGAAATAACATGCCCCAGAAATGAAACTTTCTCGAGCCAAAATTCACACTTACTAAACTTCGCGAACAACTGCTCCTTTGCAAGAACTGATAAAACTATCCTCAGATGTTGCTCGTGTTCCTCTCGAGATTTAGAATAGACAAGAATATCATCGATGAAAACCACTACAAACGAGTCAAGATAAGGATGGAAGATTCGGTTCATCAAATCCATAAACACGGACGGTGCATTAGTCAACCAAAACAGAATAACCAAGAATTCATAATGACCATAACGAGTGCGAAAAGCAGTCTTCGGAATATCATCCGATCGAATCTTCAGTTGATGGTACCCACTCCTCAAATCAAGTTTCGAAAATACTACCAACCCTTGGAGTTGATCGAATAAATCATCAATATGCGGTAGAGGATATTTGTTCTTCACCATTACCTGATTCAACTTTCGGTAATCAATAAACAACCTCAACGAACCGTCTTTCTTTCTCACAAACAAAACCGGTGCTCTCCACGGGGAAACACTAGGTCGGATAAACCCTCTATTAAGAAACTCCTGCAACTGAACCTTCAATTCTTTCAACTCTGCCAGGGCCATTCTATAAGGTGCTTTCGAGATCGGAGATGTACCTGGTAGAAGATCTATACAGAACTCTATCTCTCGATCGGGCAGCATATCGTACTCAGAAGAGAAAACATCAGGAAATTCTCTAACTACCCAAACACTTTCCAAACCAGGTGATTCTTTCTTGGTATCAAGCACACTAGCCAAGTAACCCTCACAACAACGATATAATAATTTTCTCGCTTTCACATAAGAAATTAAGCGAATTTTTCTACTCAAAGGACTAGCCTCAAAAACAAACTTAGGCACATTGGGAATAGAAAAAGTAACAACTTTCTTATGACAATCAACAGAAGCATGAAACTTGCTTAACCAATCCATACCCAAAATAACATCAAAGTCTTGAATCAGAAGGACTACCAAGTCCGCACACAAGACACGACCACATATAAGCACATCACAAGCACGAATTACTCTATCAGTCACCAAACATTCTCCTATAGGGGTCGACACCTCTAGCACATAAGGTAAAGACTCAAATGCAGCATTTAGCAAAGAAGCAAATTGCACAGATATGTAAGAATGCGATGATCCTGGATCTACTAACGCACTAGCGCTCACATTAGACACAGAAACAATACCTCCAATAACGGAAGGGTCTTCGGTAGCTTGTTGTTGATTCATGGAAAATACCCTTCCTTAGACCTTGGGCTTTCCCACAGCATCTCTTTTCTGGCCCTGAGAAGAACCAACTCCTGACCCTGATGGTTGGCCTATGAATCTCGGGCAATCTTTTGCAAAATGCCCCAACTGACGATAATTGGTACACTTACCCTGTTTCTTCCAACACCGGTCCTCTGAATGGCCTTCCCTCTGACAATAGGTGCAAAGCCTCCTATTTTGATTCCCCGGAGTAGTACCCGGATTCCTTGGTGCGGGTTATCCTTTAAACTGAGATGGTCCTCACGAATTACCTCGGTTATCTGAACGCTGATGTGGTTGTGATTTGGTATGACTTCCTTGCTTACCCGTGTTCGCGACCTCGGTCTTCCTCTTATGTTCCCCGATGTCTTGCTCGATTAGGTATGCACGATCCACGGCATCCTGGAATGTCAGAATCCTCTGAGCTATAAGCTGAGTCCGGATAGATGTCTTCAAACCTCAGATGAACCTCATTACTTTCTGCTCCTCCGTCCTCACAAGATAGTCACAGTACCTGGCTAATTCTGTGAACTTAGCCGAGTACTGGGCCACGGATAACAAGCCTTGATCCAAATTGAGAAGCTCGATCTCCTTCCGGTTCTGATCAACTACCGGAATAAAATGCTCTTTGAATTTCCGCACAAACAATTCCCACGCATACAGTGTATTAGTCTCGTCCCAACTTGCTTTAATCCCTTTCCACCAATGCTCGGCGGTACCCACAAGATTATAGGCCGCAAATCGGACCTTATCCTCACCAGTGCAACCAAAGACATTGTAAATTTTCTCCATTGATTCTACCCATAGCTCGGCCTTCTTTACATCGGGTTCCCCATTATACTCCGCTGGTTTCAGTTTCAAGAATTGCTCCAAACCGTATCGGGGTGGGGGTGCTTGATCTACTCTCGGCCCTTGGTCATGAATAGCCTTCATGGCCGCCTCAAACATACCCTGAAACATTGCACGGGCTTCATCTCTTGTTTCATTCTGATTTGAAGTTCCGGCGTTACCTTCACCACTTCTTCTTCTAACCATTTCGAATAAGTGCCTGCATAAAACAACAACAGTTACTCACTCTGAACACGACTACCCTCCTAGGTCATACTAGTCCACCTATACTTAAACCTAGAGCTAAACCATAGCTCTGATACCAACTGTGGCGACCCCGACCCTGCGGGCCGGGAACTCGCCAGCCGGACGTTGACTTAACACACAATTACTAAAATACTGAAGATAAAAATTCCATTTTATACCAAAAGATGATAGTACAAGTTTTATAAATCCAAGCTTGACAACAACAAAATACAACTAGCATAAGCTCCACAAGCTTATACCCAAAAATACAAAATACACAATTCTTAATGACGTCAATGTTTGGTAACACTATCCCAAGGGTTATACATTTAAATAATGCAAACCGAAACAACCTTCCCAAAAGCTACTTCCACACTCGACGTCCTTCTCGTGATCAGCGAGTACTAATCCTTTCCTCCTGGGGGGGGGGTTAAGGAAAAACAAAGATAAAAGAAAGGGGGTGAGATAAATCTCAATAAGTTACTAATGCAACTACATGACATGCTATGATGCAATAAGCAATAATAAGTCACATATAGTACATATCAATTAGCAGTTAACAGATAGCAGCGGAAATAAACAAGTAACAAAGGATATTGAGCCAAGGTTTCCCAACTGATAGAACCAAATAAAGGATCGCTGCGCAGCTTCAACAATCAACCAATCAACATCTTCATAGTAGCATAAAAGCTGAAGAGCAAACCCCGGTACCGGAACCAAGAACCAAAGTAACATGTTACAAAGGACAAGGGAAATGACACAAAGTCATACCTAAAAAGTTAGCTAGACTACTTCCGAAGGAAGCTAGCTCATCCCAACCAAGGCCAATCTGGATGAGGAAAGAAGGACCAATGGGCGATGCTATACTGGACTTGGCTTGTGCTATTATAGCATTATCCATTGCCTGACTCGAACACAAATAACCAGCTGGACTTTCAAATAAATGCCAAGTAATAAATACTAGCTTAAATAAACAACTCATGATTCCAAAGTAGGGAACCATACCAAATAATCACCAAGAAGATGAAATAAAACCAACCACACATAATAAAGTGCCCAACCATTTCCAAATAATAATTAATCAAATCCCATAACACAATTGTTCACGAAGGAACCATTTTCAACACTAGAGTATCCCATAATGTCCATTTAAATTAATTAGAGTGACACCCAAAGTTTATACCTAATATGCAAACCAAGCCTAAACCAACAAAAGAGAATGCCAGGAATCAGAGGCGGGCGGGCGCCTAAACAGGGGCGGGCGGGCGCCCATAAAGGTTTGGGCGGGCGCTCACAAGAAACAGAAGGTTGGTCGAAGAGATTGGCCAGGTAGGCGGGCGCCTAGATCAACACGGGCGGGCGCCCGGTCGGCGAACTGGGCAGACATTCAGCTGGGTTCTTCAATGTTCTTACCAAAACAAACCAAATTCTTACTATTTCTCAAATACCCAAAATCAAGACTTCCAATAAGCATAACAATGAACCAAAACAACTTATAAACTTGAATAGGACCTAAATGATAACATCTAGAAACCCAAATCAAGGTTTAAATCCCAACATTCAAAATATCACAAAAATCAATAAAAAATCCAAATGAGTTCTAAACTCAACCAAAATACCATATATATACACAAAGCATCATACAAACAAGTTATGAATATTTTAGCATAAGAATGGGGGAAAAGCAACTTACTTGGAATTTATGAAAGATGACGGAATTCAAATATTCTTGGCTCTAAACGATCCTATCGACGATCTAAACACATTTCATAAAACGAGCAATAAGAAATAATGAGAGGAGGATGACCAAAATTAGGAAAGAGGGAGGGGAGGGAGTTTACATTTCATGGATGGGAGAGAGAGAGATTGCAGTGTGTGTGTGTGTGTGTTTGGTGAGGAAGAGTGAGGGAGAAGGGAGGGAGGAGAAGGATATTTTTTAAAAAGAAAGTTTCACAAATAACCCCTCTATTTTTAACTAGAACCCTTAAACCCTTATAACCCTTCTTTGAAATAATTCCCCTACTACACACTTAACACAATATCAACCAAATAATGCTAGACACACATTAATATTAGGAAACACCAAATGCACACATAAATAAATAATCAAATAATTAAATAAGTAATTAATTATTTATTAATAAAATAGAGACGGGTTTTCGGGTCGTGACAGCCTGGGTAGAGTAAGAGCCCGACCGGGTAAGAGTGAGAGCTCGACCATGTATAAGAGTGAGCGCCCGCTTGGTACTTTTTGAGCGCCCGCCTGGTTTAGTTTGAGCGCCCGCTCGCCCCTATTTTCAGAAATCTTCTTTTTGTTTGATTAAGACTAGGATGTATTCTTAGTCTAGGTTTTGGGTACTACTCTAGTTGACTAAAATGGTCATTGTGGAACACTCTAGTGTTTGAAATTGGTTCCTTTGTGAACAAATGTGTTATGGAATGTGAATAAGTGTTAAATGGGGTATTGTTGAACATCTTTTGATGTATGTTGGATTGGTTCATCTTTGTGATGTGTTTGGCTTCGTTCCCTACTTTGGAATCATTGCCCCCGGTTGTTTTTTAAGTAAGTATTCATTACTATGCTCGTGTTTAAAGTCCAGCTGGCAGTTTTTGTGGAGTCGGGCAGTGGTAGGGATTATAATGGCACACGAGCCAAGTTCATTATAAGGCTTCTACCATTGGTTTCCCATTTTTAACCCCCTTCCTTGGGCCACGGATTGGGTTTGGGCTAGCTCTCCTTTGTGTGAGTTTAGTCACCGTTTGGGTTATGACTTTGTGTTATTTTCCCCCGTTGTTGTTGTTGTTATTGTTGTTGTTTGGTTCATGAACCGGTTTCAGCCCTTTGGTGCTGCTCAGTTGATACCTCTCAGATGGTTATATGTTTGATTCGAGAACCTTGGCTCAGTATCTACAGTTGAGTGTTTATTTCTGCCTTACGTGTGGAAAGATGAGTTGGCTTTGCCTATCATGTTACGTGCTATATGAATATTTATTGGCATTGTTCAATTATGAGTGTCATTTCAGCATGTAACATAGTTGTATTTTAGTAGCTTACTGAGATTCATTCTCACCCTTTTATTTGTTTACTGTTTTAGATAAAGGAGAGCCCAGGGGATAGGTCACTTCACAAGGGAGGACGTCGAGGTGGTGATTTTGGGTAAGACATTTTGGGAAAGTAAGTTTGGTATGTAAAGGCTACATTTGTAGATACCCCGGGGAAGGCCACGGCTTTTAGGCTATGAGCGCGTGAGTTGTCCTAGGATGTCTAAATTGTTTTAGATTGTTTAGAGTCGCCACCTATGTTTTGAGGAACATAAGAAAAACCTATTGATAATAGCCTAAATTTGATTACGAAAACAGAGATTCTTTGTTTTGAGGTTTGGGGGTTAGATTACGAGATGGGAAGTACCGAAACACCCATCTCGCCCAACTAAAGTTGGTCTTGCTTGATCAAAATCTACATGAATGGTAATGTTCTTCTTCTTCTTCTTTAAATCATAAAAGGGGGGGGGGTTTAAAATGGAGTTTGGAATGTAGGAGATAACTCCTTAACCAACCTCAATGAGATGAGGTGATCATTAGAGTCATGTCCCAAAATGATTTGGGTGATTGCACTTTGATAAAACAAAAGAAAGAGAAAAGAGATGAAGTCGAGAAGAGGGAAGAAATGGTTTTTACCTAGTCTTCGAGAGACTTCAAACACTTCTTGATGAATGCCTTTTGAAATGCCTTGAAGGTAAGAAATTTGGCTTCTTTGTTGAAAGTGCAAGATTTTAGAGTAAAAGATTCAAGGTCCCAAGTCTAAGGTTTTCGGTCTAAGGTTTTCCCGTCCCTGAAAATGGAGGTAAAGAGAGGTTTTTATAGTTGAAAGAGAGGTGTTTTTGGTGCCAAAACTCAGTCACCAAGAAATTCTTCCCAGGCAAAATCCTGTAAATTGAGCAAGGGAGAGAATCCTAGCCAGAAATCTGTAACTGACGCCCAGAGGCGCGTGCTTCCTGCTTTGGGGGCGGAAGGCGCGCGCGCCTGGCTCCTCCTGTCGGAGGCGCGCGACTCAGAAATGAAATTTTGATAGAATGGACTAGAAAGTCAGCTCTGTTATTCAGTTTAGTACCTGGACTTAATGAAGTCAGTCAGGAACTTAATGGAAGTGACAGAAACTAACGAGAAACACTTAAAATGGGGAGAAACACAAGATCAAATGTGCAATCGGGGTGAGCGGTCCAAGGCGGGGTTTCACAGAGCCCCTCGGTGACGTGGATTGCAAAGCAAAATGCGTCGACGAAAGTTAAAAAACACCCGCCGAGGACAGCACCAAGAAAAAGCAAAGACTCGATGAAAGCAGGAATTTGAAATTGCGAGAGGTAGTGGTGCGCTCCCTGTGTGAGCGGCTTTGTTGATAGAGGGGGTGGCATGATTCGTTAGGTGAACCTGCCGGCTGAATATGTTGAATGAGGACGTTAGTGAACCTTTGAAGAGGCCGTTAGTGAACCTTTCAGGACGAATCCGTTAGTGAAATCCGTTGATGAGGCCGTTAGTGAACCTTTGAGGCCGTTAGTGAACCTTTGAGGACGGATCCGTTAGTGAAATCCGTTGATGAGGCCGTTAGTGAACCTTTGAAGAGGCCGATAGTGAACCTTTGAGGACGAATCCGTTAGTGAAATCCGTTGATGAGGCCGTTAGTGAACCTTTGAAGAGGCCGTTAGTGAACCTTTGAAGAGGCCGTTAGTGAACCTTTGAGGACGAATCCATTAGTGAAATCCGTTGATGAGGCCTTTAGTGAACCTTTGAAGAGGCCGTTAGTGAACCTTTGTTGTCTCGTGCCACTTGGAGTTACACCTGACTTTTTGAATTGTGGGGTGCGGGCACAGTTGAACGCGACCAGAAAATGTTCCTGCTGGGGATGAAATATTGAGATTGACCCTTGAGGGGGGTATGTCACCCGTGACAGAACTTAGGGAGTTCAGAATCCGTGGGGAAACCTCGATACGGTGCATGGTTTCTTGCATGAGAGACTGCTTCTGAACCTGCCTGATGATGGGAAGAGCACGCGTCCGGGCCTCGTTGTGGGACGCGCGTGCCTCGGATGAGTATGTCGGGGGGCGCGCGCCTGGCGCATAAGTTCAGCATACTTAAATAGGCGGTTCACTGTTTTTCGGCAAGTTTTCAAAAATTTGAAGAACCCTCCAAATTCTAAGCCCAATTTTCGTAGAGAAATCACCCCAAAACACTTTCTTGCTGCTCTAGGATCAATTCCGTCAAAGAAACGATGTCGGATCATCAGCAATCACCTCCGTTCGAGATGCCACAGGGCGAGGAGCCCGAAATTGGGGTTGAAGCTATGGACCCGAGCTTGCTTACCTTCCTGCCTCATACCCACATTTCTCACTTCGTGACTTTGGGTTTGGTAAGAATGTCTCACCTTTCTTGTCGATTTCGGATTTCATGAAGTTCCGTTTTCTTTACCCGAAATATTGCTGCAGCAGCTTTATTGATCATTCTTTGCATGTTGTTTGTTGTTACTGATTTGTTGTAAGAAACATGTTGGGACGTCCATTTTCATGTTCACACACTTGCTTCTACATTGTTCTGCCATTGAAATCTCTGTGTTGAGTTCATCCGTTTTCTAGCAGTCATGCTGATAAAATTTTTGCTGTTCCTTCTTTCTTTTCAGGAGTGGACCCGTCTGACAGAGATTCACGGTGGGGCTCATGGGCCCATATCTATATGGAAGAGGTTTCCTGAGAATGTTCGGGCCCGAGTCACAGGGACTCATTTTGGTCTTTTTGTCACTAGCCTCCCAGCTTTGAAGAATGACCCTGATGTGGTCCAGGCGTTGAGGGAAAGATGGTGGGACACCACCCATACCTTCCACTTACCCATGGGCGAGGTGACTATGACACCTACCGATTTCACAGCTTTGAGGGGCTTGCCGTTCATGGGGGTGCCTGTCCCTTTTTGGTTTGAGAGGGGCTGTTCGGACTCCGGACGAGTTACTGGCTTTGGTTGACTGCCGGTTCAAGGTTAAGAATTCTCGAGTGACATGGGGGCGAATCCGGGCTTATTTCAGCATCTTGATGGCTGAGGCTCGAGGTGTTACTGCTGATCGGGTCGATGCCGTGCCCCGTTGCTTTATTTGGTACTTGTTATCCCATACTCTGTTTGCCAACGGGGGATCTTCGGCCTCTTTCGCTCTGCTTGACTTGTTAGTGGATTTGGACCAGATTGGCCAGTATAACTGGGGCGCAGCGGGCTTAGCTGCTTGTTACCACGGCATGGATTTGACCAGCCGCTCGACCACTAGCTCGGTTACGGGCTTCAGCTTGCTGTGGGAGGTATATCCCTTACTGTCCCTTTTATATTCTCCTTTCCTTGGTCATAACTGCCTTTTTCGTTGACTGTCATTAACTTTGTTTCTGCCTCTTGTCTACAGCTTTGGGCTTTTGCTATCCTGAATCTGAGGGATTTCAAGATTGCCAAGGAAGGCCAGCCCCAGTATCTGGACTGCGCACGGTGGGCGTACAAGGAGAGGAATGTGAAGACTGGCACGAACCCCATTAGTCTTACTTCGGCCCGACGGCACTTGGACACCTTGAGGCCTGAGTCCATTGCCTTCTCTTTGTATCCGTGGAGATCAGTTCAGCACTGGTTTGAGCATACTCTTATTCCTACCCGTTCTCGGCTTTTGATGAGTTCAGGTGAGTGCATGGCTCTGTACTTGGGAGATAGAGTATTTTGGCAGCATGGTACCCAGGCGAGAGACTTTTACTCCCCCCTCGTCCTGCAGTTCCAGACGTTCCTCCTTTCTGCCCTCGTAACTGGAGGTCACTTTCAGAGGCTGATCGCGCAGCATATATGGTAGGGGTTGATGCCGTCCTTTACATTCACTTGGATCAGGATTATGGCCTCTTCAGGGAGAACAACTTGATGTAAGGCTTCATGTTTGCTGATCCGAGGAGATCACAGGCTACTCCTACGACCTCCGCTCGGTTTTATACTACCGGTGCCGGGTAATGTTTTGATCCTCCTTTGCCTCCTCCCTATTATACTTATTCCAACTTCGGGGTCTTCGAGGAGCAGAGGGAGATTGTTCCCGAGGATATGTCACCGGAGAGAGAGCCTTCCGCTCAGGCTGCTGTGGTATGTTTTTCTGACCATCTTTGCATTTCTCAATTCCAGTCTTGTTTTTATGTCCTTTGTATTGATGTAATTTCCTTTTCCTTTTCTTTGTTGCAACAGGTGCCCGTAGCTGCTTATAGGCACTTGGGTAGGCAGAACAAAGGGATGAGGCAGAGGCTCCGTCAGCTGGAGGAGAGGGTGCTGGAGTTGTACAGGGATATTGCTGCTATGACTAGAGATGTTGCTGGTGCTGTCTCTGGTGCTGCGAGAGGAGCTGCTCGAGGTGCTCGGGGCATGGGACGAGGCTGCAGGGATGCTGCACTGGACATTGATGAGGCTGTCTCTTCGGCGAGGCAGTCACTGAGCAGGAGTCTGAGCCACGGAGGTAGCCATAGTAGGAGTCTAAGCCGAGAGGGTAGCCAGAGCCGGGGTGGCGCTAGTTCATCTGGGAGAGCTGCCAAGAGGACCCGTCCTGATGTTGTGATTGAGAAATCTGAGTCTGAGGATGATGATGACGATGATGATGATGAGGATAATGATGACGATGAGGAGACCGAGAGCGGTAGCAGGGGGTGAGCACAGTGTTGGTGATGATGTGCCCGAGCTGTTGCGACTGAGAGGATGAGGGATTGAAAACATTTTATTTTTGCCTGTAATAACATTTAACATGTATTTACAATCCTATTTATCTTACTACTCATTTTATGTTCTATTAGCGACTCGATCTTAGATGTCGACTCTTTACAAACAAATGTGTGCCCAAAGGATGCTTGTTGTTGATGCTTGAACTCCTTTTTGTTGCTGGGATTTGATTTTGCTGCAGGTGGGATATGTTGAAGTGCTTGGGTTCTGTTCTGAACTGACAAGGGCTGTTTCTGTCTGAACTGCTGTCAAAGGCGCGCGCGTTGGGCCTTTCTTGTGGGAGGCGCGCGTGTTTTACAACCTTGGTCGGAGGCGCGCGCTTCTGGCCTGCTGAATTACAGCCCCTTTCTTTTTCTGATCAGAATGTTCCAACAGCCATAAATTTGAACCATTTTCGACCAGAATGGTCACACAGCATTCTTCTGCAAACATTTTCTCCTCCTAAACCACAAAATTCTTGTCATAATGGCCCCAATGACTTTATCTTTTGAAGTCAAGGTCTCCGTTCCCGAGGGTGAGAAGTCCGTTCCAATGGTGAATGCCGTTCTAGCTGTGGGGTCCGTCCCGATGGTGGAGAAGCGTCCGAGCGTTTTTGATCGTTTGGGAAGGCCCAATGATGATGTTATTGACCCCGTGAGACCGGTGGTTCATGTGCGGGACTATAGACCCCGTCACTTTCTCAAGAAAAAGAAAGTTAAGGGAAATTCCTCCTATGTGTGGAAGCGTCCCATGGTTGTCCCCGCTAAGGCTCTGCTTGATAAGGGCAAAGGGAAAGCCGTTGTTGAAGCTCCGTCCTGTCCTAGCGTTTTCTCCCGTCTTGGCGGTCCCAAGAATGTTCCGTCCCTATCCAAGAAGACTAAAGGACATAACAAGAAGCAATGGGTTCCCAAACCTAAGAAAGATTAGATTTTTCTTTGTACCCCAAGAGATTGCAATTAGACCACTTTGTTTTAGGATTTAATATTTTGATGTCTTTTGTTGCTCAATAAATCCGTTGTAATGGTTTGAATAATTCATTGAATGAATAAGAATTGCATCTTGTTATTTGAAGTGAATTGGGTATTTTTGATATGTTTTAGACCGCACCCGAAGGTTGCCTACGTTCCTCCAGTTGGGAGGCTCAGGTCTCCGTAGTTCAAACAAACAAAGACCATTTTTTTTTTGTGCACCCTGTTTTTTGCCTAGACCGCCCTTTCGGGTTTTCAATCTAGCGGGCTTCTTTTTTTGCACGTACTCTAATTTTTGCCTAGGCTGCCCTTGCGGGTTTTCAACCTAGCGAGCGATTTTTTTTTTTTTTTTTTTTTATGGTCTTTGTTTATTAAGCATAGAACCTCTTGAGTTTGTCGAGGTTGACCTCCTTTGGCAGCTGGTCACCATCTAAATCCACAAGCCGGACTGCACCGCCGCTTAGTATCTTTTTGACCACGTACGGACCGATCCATCGGGGTCCCCATTTCCCCAGGGGATTCATGGCGTTAGGAGGATGTTGTTTTAAGACCAAATCTCCCACATTGATGTTTCGAGGCTTCACATTTTTGTTGAAAGCTCTTGCCATCCTTTGCTGATATGCCCACATGCGTTCGAGTGCTCTTAACCTTTTCTCGTCGAGTAAGGCTAGCTGTTCGTATCGACTTTGCATCCAGTTGACCTCGTTGACTTGATTCTCGAGGAGGACCCGTAATGGTAGCTTCTCGGGCCAATCCCTTCCTGTTGAGGCCATTTTCTTGACGATGGTCTCGATGGTCTTATTTGCTGCTTCAACCGCGCCATTTGCTTGGGGACGGTAAGGAGATGACTTGTGCTTGGTGATCTTGTATTCTACCAAAAGTGCATCCATTTCCTTCTCAAAGTGAGAGCCGTTGTCGGAAATGATTTAATGAGGCACTCCATATCGGCACATGATATTAATCTTTGCAAATTCGGCCACTTTCTTGGCGTTGAGGGTCCGATAGGCTTGTGCTTCGACCCACTTGGTGAAGTAGTCGACGACCACTAGGACGAATGACTGCCCATTGCTTCCGGTAGGATGGACTTTACCGATGATGTCTATCCCCCAACAAGAGAAAGGCCAAGGTGTGACCATGTTGTAAAGTTGTGAGGGTGGAGCATGTTGTAGATTAGCATGGAATTGGCATTTGGCACACCTTTTGACTTTCTCGATACAGTCTCGTTCCATAGTGCTCGAATAGTAACCAATGCGGAATATCTTTTTGACTAGCATAAACCCATTCATGTGGGGTCCACACTCTCCTTCGTGCACTTCACACATTATCTCTTGAGCTTCGGCCTCATTGGCGCATAAGAGATTGATACCGTCGTGGTGTCTTTTATAGACTCGATCCCCAATTAGTACGTACCGAGAGGCTAGCCTTTGCAGAGCCGCTTGAGACTTCTTATTGCTATTCTCGGGATAAGTGCCATCTTTGAGTAAATTCATGATGTCCGAATACCAAGGAGAGTTTGTTTGAACCTCGTTGATCTCGATACTCATGAAATATGCCGGACTGTTCCTTCGGGCAATTTTGAAAGGCTTCACCATTCATGATGTCCGAATACCAAGCGATTTTTATCCCTTGGCAGGTAGTTGAAAGTGCTCTCTTGGAATTGTTCAATCAATTCTTCAAGGTGTTGACCATACTGTTGAAGAGTCGGGTCTTGGGTTCGCCATTTACCCGATTGCTGATTGATAAGCAGCAAAGAGTCGCCGAATACTTCTAGTTCCGTGACGTTTCTTTCGAGAGCTGCTTCGAGCCCTGCTATGCATGCTTCGTACTCGGCAATGTTGTTGGTAGCTTCGAATTCCAGACGGGTGGCAATGGGAGTGTAGATGTCTTTTGGATCAACAAGCAATATTCCTATACCAAAGCCGTGTTTATTGGCGGCTCCATCGAAAAAAAGTTGCCACTTAATTTCCTCATTTGCAGTACAAATTAAATGCTCGTCGGAGAACTGTACATCTTCCCCCTTCACTTCGTCACACGGGAATTCGGCAAGCTGGTCACTGAACACTTTCCCCCTGACGGATTTTAGTGTGACGTAAGTGATATCATAGCCGGCGAGCATGAAGTACCATTTGGCTATTCTTGTTGACATGAAAGGCTTCTCGAAGATGTAGCGGAGCGGGTCCACCTTTGCTACTAGCTTGATCGGAAAAGCTTCCATATAGTGTTTGAGCTATTGAGTGACCCAAACCAATGCTGCACATGACTTCTCTAAGACAGAGTAGTTCTTTTCGCCTCCTTGGAATCAGCGACTGACAAAGTAAATGGCATTCTCCTTTGTGGACTCTCGTTGCTCTTGTGCTAACATAGGCCCTAGGGCTTCATAATTAACAGTGAGATAGAGCAAAAGAGGCTTCTCCTTGTGCGGTGGAACTAGAACAGGAGGGCACGTCAAGTAATGCTTCACTTGGTCGAAGGCTTCTTGGCACGCGTCGGTCCATTCTAGAGCCACATTCTTCTTGAGTAGCTTGAAGATTGGCTCGCACATGGAAGTGAGTTGGTGCACAAACCGACTGATGTACTGCAGTCTGCCCATGAAACCTTTGATCTCTTTCTGCGTCTTTGGAGGAGGCATGTCAATGATTGCCTTGATTTTGGAGGGGTCTACTTCAATTCCCCTTTCAGTGATCATATAACCAAGAACTTTACCTCGGATAACCCCGAACGTGCACTTCGCAGGGTTGAGCCTCATCTTGTGTTGACGAAGCCTTTCGAAGAACTTGCGGAGATCGATTAAATGTTGACCATCGGTCCCTTTGGAGTGAATGATCATGTCGTCCACATAGACCTCGATTTCTTTGTGAATCATATCGTGGAACAAGTCTGTTACGGCTCTTTGGTAGGAAGCCCCAGCGTTTCTTAACCCAAATGGCATGACTGTGTAGCAAAAGGTACCCCATGGTGTTGTGAAGGATGTCTTATGTTGATCTTCCTCGGCTATGAGATTCTGATTGTACCCAGCGAACCCATCCACGAATGAGCGAACCTCGTAGGCAGCAGTGGAGTCGACCAGCATGTCGATGTTGGGGAGTGGAAAATCATCCTTTGGGGAAGCTTTGTTCAAATCCCGGAAGTCCACACAAACTCGAACCTTGCCGTTTGCCTTTCTGACTGTCACGATGTTGGCTAACCATGTCGGATACTCGATAACCTTGATGAAACCCACACTGAGGAGCTTCTCAATCTCTTCTTTGACTTGCAGAGACCATTCTGGCTTGATCTTTCTGAGCTTCTGCTTTACTGGCTTGGCATCTTCTCTGATCGGAATTTTGTGCTCCGCTACCTTTCTGTCCAAACCCGGCATGTCTTTGTATGACCATGCGAACACATCTACGAACTCCCGTAGTAGTGCAGTCAATCTGTCTCTGTCGTCCCCCTTGAAGAAGCTTCCAATCTTAGTCTCTCTTGGTTCTTCTTCGGTACCCAGATTAACAACATGCAATTCTTCGTCAGCCTTTGGACCATTTTCACCACGACTACGGACTTGTTGAGCAAGTTCATTTAAGTATGTTGTGTTTTTGTGGTCTATTTCATCATAATTTGAATCATTATTAACTTGTTTGTTAAGTTCATTATTAGTTAATTCATCATTTATGATGTTTGCAATCTCAGGGTACTCAGAAATATCAAATTTTTCATTAGCAAAGAAAGGAAACACACGCTCGGCTATGGCCTCCAAATCCTCTTGGGTGAGGGTATTAGGGACACTCTCGGACTCGAAAGTAAGTGTGAGCCGCTCTTCCTTTGTTGCTGTGCGGGGTATGCAACCCATTTCTTGGATTAAGAATTCTTCGGATACCACGGGCCCTCTTGTAGAATACCAATTGTTGATCGGCTCGGAGCTTGGCAGGATCTCGTTGATAGTCTCGTTCATGGTGACGGTGCCATGGATGGTGTTGACTTGGCATTCGTTCATTATGGCAAGCTCTTCAAACATGGAGGCTAAATCTGTCAGTTCTTGCCCCACGGTGATTTCTGTCTCGGACTCTATAGTCACCTTCCTTCCCCACCATTCACGGGGCGACATGGGAGTTGGTTCCCTTTCGGATTTCTGGATCTAACAATCGGAGAAAATTTCGAGATCGGGCTTTTTTACAACCTTATTGTTAACCCATGGCTCGGGAAAGATCATGTATGGAACGTCTTCCCCTTGGCGGACAAAATAGCCATTCAAAGTCTTGCGGTAAGGCCTTAGATTAGGGACCTCATAACGACGGCCTTCTTTACGAGCTCGGGCCCTTTCGTTCTTGATTGCTTGCTCTTGTTTCAAGTCTTCTCTGGAAGGTTCGTACCCCAAACCGAATGTGTTTTTGACGAATGGGATTTGCACAGGATGTAGGATTCCTTGTTGATATTTCCCTAGGCCTAAACCAGGGAAGTAGTCCATATTCCTCATCATGCGGAGGACTTTATGGTTGCTGGGGGTCCATGATCCGTTTCCCCCTTCTTTGTCAATGGCTTTGATTGAGACGCCGGAGAGAGTGGAGTCTGGTAAACCATGCTGAACTTGGTGGACGGGCTGACCTTGCCCGTGGATAGTGACGTTTTCGGCCATGACGGTCACTATTTCATCACCATTTCGGATCTTGACACATTGGTGGAGAGTTGACGGGACGGCATTAGCACTGTGAATCCATGGTCGACCCAAAAGTAAGTTGAACGAGGCCGGGATATCAAGCACTTGGAATGGAACGGACATGACCATGCTCCCAAACTCAATGTCTATTTCAATCATGCCCATGACTGTACGGGCGGTGCTGTCATAACCTCGGATTACTTGAGTAGAAGGCTTCAAATCGGAATCCTTAAGCCCCAGTATGCCCATGATTCTGCCAGGCATGAGATTGAGTGCGGAACCACCGTCCACTAAGACTCTTGAAACGGGCCTCCCCCTTGTTCGTATCTTGAGGTAAATAGCCTCGTTGTGGTCGGAACCAAATGGTGGAAGGTCCATATCGGCAAAGGTGATGACGTTGCCAAAATGAATGTGACCGATCATTGCCGTGAGGTCCTCGGGAGTAGTATTGGGAGAAACTGATGTATCATCGAGATTGCGGACGACAAGATCTCAGTGTTTCTTTGAGGATGCAATGAGGTCCCAAATAGAGATGTTGGCTTGAGTTTTCTTGAGTTGGACAAGTAGAGGATCTTCGGGAGTGTCGCGAGCTTGCGGCCTTTGAGAAGAGGAGCTCGGTGCGGAAGTGGAAGGGTTGCTTTCTATGACTCGACCGGATCGAGTTAGCATGTTGACATTCCCATCTTGCTTCCTTTTCCTATTCTCTAGTACTTCCCTCATTACCTCATCGTAAGTTACAACATAACAAGAACTGTTAAGTTTATTCATAACATAGGGGCCCCCATTCACAATTGGGATTGAATGGGTGGTCCCCTCGAGTTCTCCCATCTCTATTACATTGACATGTTCGCCATTAGTCACTACAAATTCTTTCTTATCTATGAGATCTTGAATGACATTGCGGAGAACGAAGCAGTCCTCGGTTGTGTGGCCACTATATTGGTGGTAGCCACAATATTTGTGGTGAGCATGATTGGGGTGGACCGTCTTGGGTTGGTACCCTTGCACGGGTGTGACTTGACCCTTTGCTTTGAGGACCTCGAACACTTCGGTTTGAGTCATGCCTTGGAGAGGCGTGTAGACACGGTCATTTCGAGACTTCTTCCCTTGGGGTGGAGGAACCTTTTGTAATTCCCCTTATCGATAGTGACGGCGTTGACCGAGGCTTCTTTTGTGGATTTGGAAGCGGCCTTGTATCGGTAAGTAGGAGTGGCCTTCTTAATCTCTTTGAGCAAGTCATCCATGCGTACCCCCGCCTCATACATTTGGGAGAAGTCGGAGTAGCAAGCCCCACTTAGGTGGGTGCGGAGATCAATCTTGAGACACTTGAGAAAGATGTCCATTTGCTCTTTTGTGTTCGGCCTTTCCACAATTTCAAAGAGTTTGTCATTCCATCTCCTTGTGAAGTCAATGAAGGACTCGTTGTCTCTTTGAGTGGTATTCTCGAGCTCTTTCCTTGTAGGCCGGTGAGTGGTGTTGCCTTGGTATTGGTTCTTGAAGGCAAGCATGGCAGAGTCCCAGTCAAGACGGACAGTGAGCGGGAGAGTAGCATACCAATCTTTTTCCGCCCCCTCGAGAGTGAGAGGAAAGCATTGAGCCATCACCTTGGGGGAGACCTTCTTCGGAACCATTGCCCAAATATAAGTCTCAATGTGAGCCATGGGACAAGAGTTGCCCTTGAATTTGCTTATGTCGGGCATCTTGAACTTATCAGGAAGAGCGGCCATAGTACTCATGAGGATGGATGATTGATAAAGGCTTGTGTCAGAGCCTTTCCCCATGTTGAGCCCATTGAATTTTTGGTCGATGTAGGCCATGATAGAATCCACCATTTTGGGCTCATTGTTCTCGGAGCTTGGCTCTCCCATTTTCTTGGTGCGGGTGTTGACATAAGGACTTTTTAACAAACCCTCGGTCCATTCGGATTCATCATCATTATTCTTGTTCTTCCCCTTGGCAAGGTTAGTGAGCTTTTCTTTCATTAGCTCCATCTCGGCCTCGTGGGCCTCCCTTTGGCTGTTGAGGTGGGATTGCCAAATGTCGTCTTTGCTTTGTGCCTCCTTATTAAGGGTGGAGACTTGATCTTGGAGGAGTTGGACCATGGTTGAGAGCTGTTCGAGAGACATGGTGTTGCTGCTTCCGGTCATGGTTGATGTAGGAGCTTTTGGAGTGATCTCTTCACGGACTAACCGATTTGCCGAATCCCGGTAGACTCTGTAGGTACCAATTGAACCTATATTGCAGAAGAGGCCCTTGTCAGTCTTGAGTAACACTTGCGGTCCATGAAGAGGCTTAGAACACACAGTTGGGCACACGACTCGAACCACATAAGAAAAGACTCTAAGAAAATAATGGAATCGTCACACTAGTATATAGACCATCTCGCGGTCCCATATACTCATCGGATTCCATCGCGCTTGTGAATCCTACATGTATTGGGATTAAACTAAATTAATGTAGTAAAGCATACATGCGGGGACGGATTTTTATTTTCGTCCAAAATAACCACTTTTGGGGACGGATTTTTATTGCGTCCGTTTCAACAAGTTGGCATGTATGATTTGAAGACATTAGTTTAGGGAAATCTCGGTACATGGAAACCGACTTGAGTCACGGAGTGTTAGACCTTAACTAGAATTGTGTGGCTTGTGCTCGGCTTGAATATGAGCCTCAAAGGTCACCCCCGGCATGTAGTCTTGAACTACGCCACGGGCTGAGGTTTACCGCTTCGAAAGAGCCAAGGTCGAGTGGAGCTTGAAACTTTCTAGGACAGGCCTCGACGGGTTTGGGGTTGGACTTGTGCGACTCGATAGTGAGCAGTTCATAGGAATATGTGAATGTAGTGTGAGGTCTAACAAGTGAATTTTTTTATTTTTTTTTTTTGAAAAGAAAGAAAAACAAACAAAACACATAAGCACATAAATTACAATTCCCGAATCACCCGTGTGACCGGTAAATAAAACACAAAATTAAAACAGTCCGAGGGTTCAATTCTGTTCTGATGCAGGCAACTGTGCCTACACCCCACTGTTCTGCTCAGTCACTAAAACCTGTTTCTGTTCTGGGAACCAACCCAGAAGCGTGCGCCTCTGAGTGTTGATGTGAGACGCGCGCGTATGGCACAATGCTATTAGGAGGCGCGCGCTTCTGGGCACACCTGTCAGAATGTCAGATTTTGGACTCAGGGGATTGCCCTGGCCCTATGTTCATATTGTAACCCCTGCAGAAATGATTAGTGCAGAATAGCAGAAGAAGAAAATGAAGAACATGAAGAAGTGGGTGATTCTGGTCCTTGATACGGGAGGCGAGCGCCTTAGGCTGAAGAGGCCAGAAGCGCGCGCCTCCCCCATCAGGAATCAGAATGCCCAGAAAAGATGTAGATTTCGATCAGAATGCAAGTTTAACCCTCAAATGTCCCCAGCAGAGTCGCCACTGTAGATACCCCGGGGAAGGCCACGGCTTTTTGGCTATGAGCGCGTGAGTTGTCCTTGGATGTCTAACTTGTTTTAGATTGTTTAGAGTCGCCACCTATGTTTTGAGGAACATAAGAAAAACCTATTGATAATAGCCTAAATTTGATTACGAAAATAGAGATTCTTTGTTTTGAGGTTCGGGGGTTAGATTACGAGATGGGAAGTACCGAAACACCCATCTCGCCCAACTAAAGTTGGTCTTGCTTGATCAAAATCTACATGAATGGTAATGTTCTTCTTCTTCTTTTTTAAATCATAAAAGGGGGGTTTAAAATGGAGTTTGGAATGTAGGAGATAACTCCTTAACCAACCTCAATGAGATGAGGTGATCATTAGAGTCATGTCCCAAAATGATTTGGGTGATTGCACTTTGATAAAACAAAAGAAAGAGAAAAGAGATGAAGTCGAGAAGAGGGAAGAAATGGTTTTTACCTAGTCTTCGAGAGACTTCAAACACTTCTTGATGAATGCCTTTTGAAATGCCTTGAAGGTAAGAAATTTGGCTCCTTTGTTGAAAGTGTAAGATTTTAGAGTAAAAGATTCAAGGTCTCAAGTCTAAGGTTTTCGGTCTAAGGTTTTCCCGTCCCTGAAAATGGAGGTAAAGAGAGGTTTTTATAGGTGAAAGAGAGGTGTTTTTGGTGCCAAAACTCAGTCACCAAGAAATTCTTCCCGGGCAAAATCCTGTAAATTGAGCAAGGGAGAGAATCCTGGCCAGAAATATGTAACTGACGCCCAGAGGCGCGCGCTTCCTGCTTTGGGGGCGGAAGGCGCGCGCGCCTGGCTCCTCCTGTCGGAGGCGCGCGACTCAGTGAAGGCAATTTTGACAGAATGGACTAGAAAGTCAGCTCTGTTATTCAGTTTAGTCCCTGGACTTAACGAAGTCAGTCAGGAACTTAACGGAAGTGACAGAAACTAACGAGAAACACTTAAAATGGGGAGAAACACAAGATCAAATGTGAAATCGGGGTGAGCGGTCCAAGGCGGGGTGTCTACAACATTATGTAAATGTATAACCTTTTGGGTAGTGTACCCGTAACTTCATCTTTGTATCACCTATTTTTGGAACATATTGGTGATTTGTAAATTTGTAAGTAAAGTGTGTAAGCCTTGTGGCTAAGTACCTTGGGTTGATAAAGTTTGTTTGTGTGAAATGAAATCAAGTTTCAAGTAAATGTGTTTGGTTATATGAAACTTTTATGAAAGGACATTTCGATAAATTTTCCTAAAATGTTGTATGATGTCTTTCGTGCGTGTCCCGAGCGTGGGGCCAAGTAGGACCACGGGTATGGGGCGCGACAGTTGGTATCAGAGCTAGGTTGTAGATGGTCTAGAATGACTAAGTGACCTAGGAGGGTAGTTGTGTATAGAGTGAGTAACATTGAGTGTCTTATGCAGGTACTTATTGAAAATGGTTGAGACTGAAGGAGATCAGGCTGGTTCTTCAGGGAAAGGGGATGCCAGAGAAGAGGCCCGAATTATGTTTCAGGGGATGTTCAAAGCAGCAATAAAAAATTTAAATGATCAGAGGCAAGGAGGAGAATAAGCACCTCCGAGATATGGGTTAGAACAGTTCCTGAAGATGAAACCAATGGGTTATGAAGGAGAACCAGAGGTAATAAAGGTCGAGAGGTGGATAGAGTCGATGGAGAAAATATTTGATGTCTTGAGATGTACAGATGAAGTACAAGTCAGGTTTGCTACTTATAAATTGAGTGGAGCTGCTGAACACTGATGGAGAGCTTTGAAAACAAATTGGGATGAAAATCATGTACCCTATACTTGGGATAATTTTCTGAAGAAATTCAAGGAACATTTCATTCCTCAGGTAGATCAAGACAAGAAGGAAATGGAGTTTCTTAACTTGGAGCAGAATACTATGTCTGTGGCTCAGTATACGTCCAAATTCACGGAGTTATCCAGGTACTGTACTCGCTTAGTGGCAATTGAGGAAAGGAAGGCAACAAGATTTGTAAAGGGTTTGAGAACTGTGATTCGAAGTCAAGTAGTATCCCACAAGTTGCAAGATTTTCAAGATGCTGTTGATAGAGCATATCAGGTGGAGCATGATATAGAAGAGCATAAGAGGAAAGTTGAATTGGCAGGTACAAGACGATAAGGAAGACCTCAACCACAGCGTGGTGATAATCGAGGAGGTCAGGGAACACCATCACAATTTAGAGGGCAACCAATTGTCAGGAATCAAGGTAACACCCCGGGAAATCAAGGTAGAAGAATATGTAATTACTGTTAGAAGGAAGGGCACACTGAAGAACGATGTTGGAAGAAGCAGGGAAAGTGTTTGAATTATGGTCAGCTTGGCCATTTTCAGAGGGATTGTCCAAGATCAAGGATTGTACCATATGGGAGTGGAGCAGGATCATCTCAGGATCAAAAGAGGGATGCCTCAGGGAAGCCTAAAGTGCAAGGTCATGTTTTTGCTATCAACCAACAGCAGGCTTCAGATTCTACTAATGTGATAGGAGGTATAATTTATGTGTCTAGTTTGAGGGCATGAGCACTTATAGACCCTGGCTCTTCGCATTCTTATGTGTCTGTGCATTTTGCTTCTCGATTGTATGTTTCTTCTGAACTCTACCTTATGTGTTAAAGGTGTCTACTCCTATAGGGGAGTGTTTGGTGACCAATAAGGTTTTACATGGCTGTGATGTGCATATTTGGGAGCATGTTTTATTTGCTGATTTAGTTGTTTTGCCATTATAAGATTTTGATATTATCTTGGGAATGGATTGGTTGAGTAAATACCATGCTTCAGTTGATTGTTATAAAAAGGTGGTTACATTTTCTATTCCTGATGTGCCTGAATTTACTTTTGAGGCTGCTCCTTTGGGAAAGGGAATTCGTATTATTTCTTATGTGAAGGCTAGAAAGTTGTTGCAACGTGGTTGTACGGGGTATTTGGCTAGTGTTCTGGATACTACTAAAAAGTTGCCTGAAGTAGAGGATGTGCATATTGTGAAAGAGTTTCCTGATGTGTTCTCTACTGAGTATTCTATGCCTCCTGATAGGGAGATTGAGTTTTGTATTGACTTACTTCCAGGTACTACCCCGATATCTGAATCACCTTATAGAATGGCTCCAGCTGAATTAAAGGAGTTGAAAGTTCAATTGCAAGAGTTGCTTAATAGGGGTTTCATCCGACCTAGTGTATCACCGTGGGGAGCTCATGTGTTGTTTGTAAAGAAGAAAGATGGGTCCTTGAGAATATGCATCGAATATAGAAAACTGAATCAGGTGACTGTAAAGAACAAATATCCTTTGCCTCACATTGATGATTTATTTGATCAACTCTAAGGGTCAGTTGTCTTTTCGAAGCTTGATTTGAGGAGTGGGTATCATCAGTTGAAGATTCACTCAAAAGACATTCCTAAGACTGCTTTTCATAGTAGGTATGATCATTATGAGTTTCTCGTCATGCCTTTCGGGTTAACAAATGCTCCAGCAGTTTTTATGGATATGATGAATCGGGTTTTCAAGCCTTATCTTGATTCTTTTGTGGTTGTGTTTATTGATGACATCCTGGTTTATTCTAAGTCTCAAGAAGAACATGAGCAACACTTGCGAATGGTTCTATCTATTCTTCGGGAGAAGCAGTTGTTTGCAAAATTCAGTAAGTGTGCTTTTTGGCTCGATGAAGTTTCTTTTCTGGGACATGTGGTTTCTAATAGAGGTATATCTGTTGATCCATCAAAAATTGAAGCTATTGTGAATTGGAAGAGGCCAGAATCAGTTACAGAAATTCAAAGTTTCTTGAGGTTAGCTGGGTACTATAGAAGATTTATTGAAGGGTTTTCTAAGATTGCAACACCATTTACTCAGTTGACTCGAAAGTATGTGCCATATGTGTGGGATGATAAATGTCAAGTTAGTTTTGAAGAGTTAAAGAAGAGGTTGACCACCGCTCCTATTCTTGCACTGCCTAATGGGAATGATGACTTGGTGATTTATAGTGATGCTTCAAAAGAAGGGTTGGGGTGTGTTCTGATGCAAGGTGGGAAGGTAATTGCGTATGCTTCAAGGAAGTTAACTCCTAGTGAGCAGAATTATCTGACCCATGACATGCAGCAATTGTTTTTGAGTTACACAAATGGAAGCATTATCTATATGGAGCAAAGTTTGAGATTTTCACAGATCATCAGAGTTTGAAGTATCTTTTCTCCCAGAAAGATTTAAACAATAGACAGCGTAGATGGATGGAGATGTTGAAGGATTATGATTGTACAATTTCTTATCATCCGGGTAAGGCTAATATGGTAGCTGATGCTATTAGCAGAAAGTCTTATGTAGCTTCATTGATGGTACAGGAATGGAAGATGTTGGAAGATGCTCGTGATTGGGGTCCTTATGAGTCGAGGCATGGGGCTATATTTGCGAATATCAAAGTATTACCAACCTTAATTCAACAAATAAAGGATGCTCAGAAAGATGACCCCGAGTTAGTGAAGGTTATGGGAAAGATCAAAGATGGAAGGTTTGAAGACTTTTCTCTCAGTTCTGAAGGGGTATTAACTTTTAGAGGTATATTGTGTGCGCCTAATGTTGATGGGATTAAACTTCAAGTTCTCGAGGAAGGCCATAAGTCGAGGTATACTATTCATCCTGGGAATACTAAAATGTATCAAGATTTGAAGCAACATTTTTGGTGGAACAACATGAAGCGGGAAATAGCTGATTATGTGTCAAAGTGTTTAACTTGTCAACAAGTGAAAGCTGAACATCAAAGACCCACATGTTTGCTTCAACCTTTAGAGATACCGAAATGGAAATGGGAACATATTACTATGGATTTTGTGTCAGGGTTACCTCGTACTCGAAGAAGGCATGATGCAGTTTGGGTGGTTGTAGATAGATTAACAAATTCTTCTCATTTCTTGCCTATTGAGATTGGTTATTTGATGGAAAGGCTTGCTACGTTGTATATTAATGAGATAGTGAGGTTGCACGGAGTTCCAGTTAGCATTGTATCTGATCGTGATCCTAGATTTACTTCTCGGTTTTGGATAGCATTTCAGAAGGCTTTGGGTTTAGAATTGAGATTCAGTACTACTTTTCATCCTCAAACAGATGGCCAGTCAGAAAGGACCATTCAGATTCTTGAGGACATGTTGAGAGCTTGTTCAGTTAATTTTGCAGATTCTTGGGATATTCATTTGCCTCTCGTGGAATTTGCTTATAACAACAGTTTTCAGTCGAGTATAGGGATGGCTCCTTATGAAGAATTGTATGGGAGAAAATGTCATTCACCTATTTGTTGGGATGAAGTAGGGGAAGCAAAGATTTGGGGTGTTGACATGGTTAATGATTCAGTTGAGAAGGTTAAGCTTATTCGGGATCGATTGACTACTTCCCAGAGTCGTCAAAAGAGTTATACTGAACACCAGAGGCGAGACCTTAGTTTGAAAAGGGTGACTTTGTGTTTCTGAAAGTTTCTCCAAAGGTGGGAATTAAAAGATATGGGAAGAAAGGTAAACTTGCTCCTAGATTTGTCGGTCCTTTTGAGATTTTGGGAAGAGTTGGAGATCGAGCTTATCGTCTTGCGTTACCTCCTTCTCTTGAAAAGATTCATAATGTGTTTCATGTTTCTATGCTTCGTAAGTATGTTTATGATCCATCTCATGTGTTGTCTGAGATACCTGAAGATATTGAACCAAGTATGTCTTATGAGGAGCATCCAGTTCAAATCATTGATTCTAAAGTTCAAGAATTGAGAACTAAGAGTATTCCTCTTGTTAGAGTTGTGTGGAGAAACCATAATCTTGAGGAGTCTACTTGGGAGCTTCGGGAGGAAATGGAGAGAAAATATCCTTGGTTGTTTTATTCGTTTGGTAAGTTATCCTAAAATTCGGGACGAATTTTCTTTAAGGGGGAGTGATTGTAACGACCCCAAAACCCTTTCCTATTTATTTTATATTTTTGGGGATTTTAATTTGACATTAAATGTGCATTTTATGTGTTGCATCATATTTTATGATTTGCACATCTTACTTGATTAATTGTGTTATTTATTTAGTTAGCAGTAATAATGGTTAAGGGAGTTAAATGATTAAGTTGAAACTATAGGGTCCTTTGTGGAAATATAAGTTCAGGGGTTAAAGTGTTTAAAATAGAAGTTGAATGACCAAAATAAAAACTTGGGTAAAATTCTTAATATAACATGTTTGCCTATCTCTCCCTCTGTGTTCATTATATGCTCTGCAACTTTTCTCGTTCTTTCCTAGGGTTAAGAAAGAAAAGGTAAGTTCAACCTATTTCGATTTAATTCTTTTTATTTACTTATCCGTTTTAAAATCTAATTATATAAAAATGATCAGGGCGTTGAGTAGGTCATTTCTACCCGAACAAAACATATTTCTGCGATACTTTTTCCAGAAATAGGTAAGTTACTAATTCCCCTTTAAATGTTAAAATGGTCATCTATGTTATACTTGACACTTGTGATTGTTATTTTTGTGAATTGGATGATTTTTGTGATACTTGTAATTTTGGGACAAAGGGAGTATAAACCTATTGTGTAAAATGATGAAAGAAAATTGAAAGTAATGGTTTGAGATTGTTATGTATTCCTGGGTTTGTTAGTTGTTAGTAGAAAGTTTACTCCTGCGCTTGGGACGGAGAATTATTAAGCCTGGGAAAGAAATGAGCTTTGGCTGGAAATAGCACCAGGCGCCCGCCTGGTAGTCTATGAGCGCCCGCCTGGGTAGAGTAAGAGCCCGATCGGGTAAGAGTGAGAGCCCGACCAGGTATAAGAGTGAGCGCCCGCTTGGTACTTTTCGAGCGCCCGCCTGGTCTGCCGAGCGCCCGCCTGGTTTAGTTTGAGCGCCCGCTCGCCCCTATTTTCAGAAATCTTCTTTTTGTTTGATTAAGACTAGGATGTATTCTTAGTCTAGGTTTTGGGTACTACTCTAGTTGGCTAAAATGGTCATCGTGGAACACTCTAGTGTTTGAAATTGGTTTCTTTGTGAACAAATATGTTATGGAATATGAATAAGTGTTAAATGGGGTATTGTTGAACATCTTTTGATGTATGTTGGATTGGTTCATCTTTGTGATGTGTTTGGCTTGGTTCCCTACTTTGGAATCATTGCCCCCGGTTGTTGTTTAAGTAAGTATTCATTACTATGCTCGTGTTTAATGTCCAGCTGGTACTTGTTGTGGAGTCAAGCAGTGGTAGAGATTATAATGGCACACGAGCCAAGTTCATTGTAAGGCTTCTACCATTGGTTTCCCATTTTAACCCCCTTCCTTGGGACACGGATTAGGTTTGGGCTAGCTCTCCTTTGTGTGAGTTTAGTCACCGTTTGGGTTATGACCTTGTGTCATTTCCCCCCGTTGTTATTGTTGTTGTTGTTGTTGTTTGGTTCATGAACCGGTTTCAGCCCTTTGGTGCTGCTCAGTTGATACCTCTCAGATGGTTATATGTTTGATTCGAGAACCTTGGCTCAGTATCTACAGTTGAGTGTTTATTTCCGCCTTACATGTGGAAAGATGAGTTGGCTTTGCCTATCATGTTACGTGCTATGTGAATGTTTATTGGCATTGTTCAATTATGAGTATCATTTCAGCATGTAACGTAGTTGCATTTTAGTAGCTTACTGAGATTCATTCTCACCCTTTATTTCTTTACTGTTTTAGATAAAGGAGAGCCCAGGGGATAGGTCACTTCACAAGGGAGGACGTCGAGGTGGTGATTTTGGGTAAGACATTTTGGGAAAGTAAGTTTGGTATGTAAAGGGTACATTATGTAAATGTATAACCTTTTGGGTAGTGTACCCGTGACTTCATCTTTGTATCACCTATTTTTGGAACATGTTGGTGATTTGTAAATTTGTAAGTAAAGTGTGTAAGCCTTGTGGCTAAGTACCTTGGGTTGAGAAAGTTTGTTTGTGTGAAATGAAATCAAGTTTCAAGTAAATGTGTTTGGTTATATGAAGCTTTTACGAAAGGACATTTCGAAAAATTTTCCTAAAATGTTTTATGACGTCTTCCGTACGTGTCCCGAGCGTGGGGCCAAGTAGGACCACGGGTACGGGGCGCGACATTACATGGAAGAAAAGAAGAAGAAGAAGGGCAGTGATACTTCTTGTACTTCAGGTATCTATGTTATAGATATACTCCTTTCTACTTCTAGTTCTTAGGTATTAGATACCGGATGTGGATCTCACATTTGTTTAAATGTGCAGGCACTAAAGAATAGGAGGCTACTCAAAGATGGTGAAGTAGACCTACGTGTGGGGAATGGAGCAAGAGTTGCTACATTAGCCGTAGGAACCTATAAAGTCATTTTAGCTAGCGGATTAATTCTTGTTTTGAACAATTGTTATTACATTCCGGATTTGAGTTGAAATATTATTTCAATTTCTTGTTTGGATAATGAAGGTTATAGTTTTCTTATTAAGAATAAGAAGTTTTCTATTTATTTAAATGATATGCTTTATTGTACTGCATGTTCATTTAATGGCCTTTATGTCCTTGATGTTGAAAATGGAAATAGTGATGATGTCTATAACATAAATAAGAAATCTAAACCTAATGATATAAATCATACTTATTTATGGCACTGTCGTCTTGGTCATATTAATGAGAAGCGTATCTCAAAACTCTATGTGGACGGACTTTTAGGATCAAATGATTTTGAATCATATGAGACTTGTTAGTCATGTTTACTTGGAAAAATGACTAAGACACCTTTTACTAAGAGTAGTGAAAGGGCTAGTGACTTATTGGGCTTAATACATACTGATGTATGTGGACCTTTAAGTAGCAGTGCTAGGGGAGGATTTCAATACTTCATAACGTTCACTGATGATTTTAGTAGATATGGCTATGTCTACTTAATGAAACATAAAAGTGAAGAATTTGAGATATTTAGAATATTTCAAAATGAAGTAAAAAATCAACTTGGCAAAACTATTAAACCACTTCGATACGATCGTGGTGGAGAATATTTAAGACAAGAGTTTGATGATCATCTTAAAGGTTGTGGAATTGTTTCACAATTAACTCCACCCGGAACACCACAATGGAATGGTGTGTCTGAGAGGAGAAATAGGACATTATTAGATATGGTCCAATCTATGATGAGTCAAACTGATCTTCCATTATCCTCTTGGGGCTATGCATTAGAAACCGATGCGTTCACACTAAATAGAGTTCCAACTAAATCGGTTCAAAAACACCATATGAGATATGGACCGGAAAGAAGCCTCGTATTTCTTTCATGAAGATTTGGGGATGTGAAGCTTATGTTACGAGACTTGTCTCTGATAAACTTTCACACAAATCTGATAAGTGTATTTTCATGGGATATCCTAGGAAAACCAAAGGAAAATTACTTTTACAACCGTACGGACAACAAGGTGTTTGTTGCTCGAGATCGTACCTTTCTAGAGAAAGAGTTTCTCTCCAAAGAAATCAGTAGGACTAAAATTAACCTCGAAGTTGTTCGAGTACCCGAAAGTAACATTGAACCAATGATGGAATTTGTACAAGTTTCACAAGGAGTTGTGGAACCCGTTCAAGATACACAAACTCGTCGCAAATCTAGTAGGTTACGATCCGAACCCGAGAGATATGGATTTCTCGTGATGGATAGTAATGAAGTAGAAATCATTGATAATGATGAACCTACTTCCTACCAAGAAGCGATGACCTCTCCTGATTCCGATAAATGGCTTGGAGCTATGGAATCCGAAATCCAATCCATGTATGATAATCAAGTTTGGAACTTGATTGATGCACCAGAAGGTGTAAAAACCATAGGATGCATATAGGTTTTAAAAAAGAAAACTGACATGGATGGAAAGGTGCATACTTATAAAGCTAGGCTTGTAGCGAAAGGTTATAGGTAGATTCATGGTATTGACTATGATGAAATCTTTTCACCCGTAGCAATGATCAAGTCTATAAGAATTTTAATTGCCATAGCCGCATATTACGACTATGAGATATGGCAAAGGGATGAAAAAACAACATTCCTTAACAAGAACCTGCTCGAGGATGTGTACATGACACAACCTGAAGGTTTTAAAAATCCAAAAAATTCTAATAAGGTATGCAAGTTGTAGAAATCCATCTATGGATTAAAACAAGCCTCGAGGAGTTGGAATCTTCAATTTGATGAATCGGTCAAAGAGTTTAGTTTCATCAATAATGAAGATGAACCTTGTGTATACATGAAAATTAGTGGGAGCGTGGTACTATTTCTAGTGCTATATGTCAATGACATAGTAATCATTGGAAACGATGTTCCTGCACTTCAGTCTGTAAAGACTTGGTTAGGAAAATGCTTTTCAATGAAAGATATGGGTGAAGCCGCATACATCCTTGGAATAAAGATCTATCATGATAGATCCAAAAGATTGATTGGTTTAAGTCAATGTACATACATTGACAAGGTTCTTAAAAGATTCTGTACGGAGAACTCTAAGACAGGTAACCTGCTAGTGTTACATGGTAAAAGTTTGAGCAAGACTCAGTGTCCTAAGACAACTAATGAGCGAGAAAAAACGAATGGCATCCCATATGCTTCGGCAATAGGATCCATTATGTACACCATGATATGTACTAGACCGGATGTCTCTTATGCTCTGAGCATGACGAGCAGATACCAGTCAGATCCCGGTGAGAGTCACTGGATAGCAGTCAAAACGATTCTTAAGTACTTGAGAAGGACTAAAGATTCGTTGTTGATTTATAGAGGTTTGGAAGATGATCTTGTTGTAAGGGGTTACACAGATGCAAGCTTCTAAACTGACAAGGATGACTATAGATCACAATCTGGTTTCATGTTTATGCTAAACGGTGGCGCTGTAAGTTGGAAAAGTTCCAAGCAGAGTACAATATCTGATTCTACAACGGAAGCTGAGTATTTAGCTGCATCGGATGCTGCTAAGGAAGCTGTTTGGATCAAGAAATTCATAACTGAATTAGAAGTTGTTCCTAGCATTGCTAATCCATTAGACCTTTATTGTGACAATAATGGTGCTATTGCTCAAGCAAAGGAACTAAGAGCACATCAAAGATCCAAACACATACTTAGGCGTTTTCATCTCATTCGAGAAATCGTAGAGAGGGAGGACGTGAAGATATGCAGAGTGCCAACGAATGATAACATAGCTGATCCACTAAAAAAGTGACTTCCTCAAGCTAAACATGATGGTCATGTTAGGTCCATGGGTATTAGATACATTAGTGATTGGGCCTAGTGCAAGTGGGAGATTGTTGGTCTATATGACCTAGACATGTTATTTGGCTTATTGTTTGACAATGTTTGTTGTTACTTTTCATTTATATAAAAAGATATTTGGATTATTATTTGTTGTTTCATGTATTGTTATAATAATCCCCGTCCCTAGTACTTATGAAGAACTAGTATAAGTTTAATTAGATAATCATATGATGATTATGTGTATGGGATACAAGTTAAACTTATAGGTATATGTTGGTGAACATATACTAGACATGACCCAAAGATGAGGTTTATGTCATGGTCATAATGTCATAATTAAACCTCTAATAGTTATATCATTGAATCCCTAGACCTGAGATTATTACGGTCTTCCACATAGTGGAGATCATGTTTGACATATTCAAATGTTACTCTTAACCAAGTAATTATAAAGGATATGATTGGCATGATCAAAGCTATGTAGGGAAGAGTAATAAGTCAAGATGGGATTTGTCCCCCAATATGAGAGATGTCAGGCTTGGGCCCCTCGATGAATAGTGTTGATGAAATGCATGGCCGTGCTTAAATGAATTGATGAGATCGACATCATTTGTGTTATCAAACTATTCGGGATCATGATATGTTCTATAAAGGAGTCACGAACTTTGACAAGTTATATTAATTGGATAGTCATGATGGCTTGCTAGAGTCCGCTCATGATTTATGAATACAAATGTGTTTGGACTCATTGCCAACTTAATATAATCCTATGGGGTCACACACAAAAGAACGAATTGTTTAAAAGGCTAAAATTGACATTTTAGTGGTGCTCGGCTGAGCACCTCAAAGGACTCGGCCGAGCAAGAGAAACAGAATGGTCAGATTTAGAGGCGCTCGGTCGAGCACCTCAAAGGACTCGGCTGAGCATGCCCAATTCGGGCATAGTTTCCTGATTTCGTATTGTGACAGGTTTTAACCTATTTCTCCTAAAGGGTTTAGGTTTAATGAGTTTAAAACCCCTCTCTATAACCTAATCAGAGACAATTGATACTTGATCAATAAGAGAGCCTCCAAGAGAGAAAATTTGGTCTTCTTCTTCCTCAAGAACAAGAACCATATTTTCATATAGCCTCTATAATAGAAACGTGTTCTATTGGGTCTAGCAATCTAGATCAAGAAGAGTTCTTGATATTCGTTCGCGTGTGGATAAACATAGAGGGCATTGGCATCAACTCCTTCAAGTTCATGATCCAAGTCTTGAGGTCGTGTTCCTGCGATCGTGATTCAAAGAAGCGCGAAAAACAAAGATTGAAGATCTAAAAATTTTAAAGCATCACCACGGTTAGTATTCTAAATTCATCTCCGTATTAATTTAATCATCTTGAATGGATCTAGGCTTTTGGGTTTATTCCGCTGCGTTTGATTATGCAAACCCCAACAAGGGGGACATCTTTCGTCCTCTCCTAAGGCTTAGGTGGATATCTCTCATCCTCTCCTAGAAATCTAGGTGTATATCTTTCATCCTCTCCTAGAACCTAGGTGGATATCTTTCATCCTTTCCTAGAACATAGGTGGATATCTTTCAATCTCTCCTAGAAATGGAAGCTATTTAGCGGGAGCTTACCCGAAAAGGGGGATATCTTTCGTCCTCTCCTAAGGTTTGGCTTTAGGTAGGTGGATATCTTTTATCCTCTCATAAAATGCCTTGGTAGGTGGATATATTTCATCCTCTCCTAGAACCTAGGTGGATATCTTTCATCTTCTCCTAGAAATGCCTTGGTAGGTGGATATCTTTCATCTTCTCCTAGAAATGCCTTGGTAGGTGGATATCTTTTATCCTCTCCTAAAACCTAGGTGGATATCTTTCATCCTCTCCTAGAAATGGACTTGGTCTTATGCCCAGTTAGGACTACCAGGACAAAGGTTTCAACTTACGATGACCACTTTGGGTCAAGGCTTGGGTCAACTCTATCTTTGGGGAGTTTAATGGGAAAACTCGTCTTACGTCCGAATAAGGACTGCCGGGGACAAAGGCTTCAACCTAAAATGACCACTTTGGGTCACGGCTTGGGTCAACTCCATCTTTGGGGAGTTTGATGGGAAAACTGGTCTTACGTCTGACTAAGGACTGCCGGGGACTCTTTCAACTTCAATGGGCTTACGTCCTAGACTGCCGAGGAAAATTTATCTAACAATGGGCTTACGTCGCGTTGGGACCGCCGGGAATCAGGCTTAAATGGTCTTACGTAACATTGAGGACTGCCGGGAAATTTTTAGCTAAGGCAATCGGGCTTACATCACATTGGGACCCCCAGAAATTTAGACTTAAAGCAATCGGGCTTACGTCAAGGACCACCTGGTCATTTGGACTTGACTCTCTTTGGTCAAAGTTGGGACTTAGTCAACTCTACAGGATGGTTGACTAAAAGGATGGACTTATGTCACTTTGGACTGCCGGGTCATTTTTTCATCTTAATTGGGCTTATGTCATAGACTTCCTGGGCATTTGGTTCAAAAGCAATGGGCTTACGTTAAGGAATGCCTGGCAAATTTTATCATCAATGGGCTTACGTCGCATTGGGACCACCGGGAATCATGCTTAAATGATCTTAAATGGTCTTACGTCATATTGAGGACTGCCGGGGACAAAGGCTTCAACCTAAAATGACCACTTTGGATCTTAGCTTGGGTAAACTCCATCTTTGGGGAGTTTGACGGGAGAACTGGTCTTACGTCCGACTAAGGACTGCCGAGGACAAAGGCTTCAACCTAAAATGACCACTCTGGGTCAAGGCTTGACTTGGGTCAACTCCATCTTTGGGAAGTTGATGGTAAGACTGGTCTTACATCCGACTAAGGACTGCCGAGGATAAAGGTTTTAACCTGAAATGACCACTCTGGGTCAAGGCTTGACTTCGGTCAACTCCATCTTTGGGGAGTTTGATGGGGATACTGGTCTTACGTCCGACTAAGGACTGCCGAGGACAAAGGTTTTAACCTAAAATGACCACTTTGGGTCAAGGCTTGACTTGGTCAACTCTACACTACGGGATGGTTGACACATTTTCTTAACATCGGGGAGAGCCTAGGGGCGACCTTTAAGACACATTGTGGATGAAAAAGTCCAAGACTTTGGAAAAATCATTTTTAGGGGAGATCAAAAGCATTTTGCTTGAAACATTGTTTTTGATAAATGATGCCAAATGGGCAAATTTGGAAATGCTTATTTCTAACGGCAAATCTTTTAACGAAGCATGTTAGTCAATTTTTTGATTTTAACATAACCACGAGGTTTCTTATGCATAAAGTCCTTTGGAGCTTTGTCCGTGCATCGAAAGTGGTAGGGAATCTATTTGCCATTGGTGTGGGGATAGCCCCAATGTCATCTTTGTCGTTGATGTCGAGGTAGCTCCATGTCTTTGTTGTTGTCGATGTGGAGGTAGCCCCAATGTTGTCCTTCAACCTTTGATGTTGACGTGGACCCGTTGTCATCTTTCGGCCTTTGATGATGTTAGGAACCCATCCCTTTTTCATGACACACCCTTTTTTTGACCTAGGTCGCCCTTGCGGATTTTCAACCTAGCGGGCATCTCATTTTGCGTCTTTTTGTGGCGCACCCTATTTTTTGCCTAAGCCGCCCTTTCTGGTTTTCGACTTAGTGGGCTACTCATTTGGTGCCTTTCTCTTTTTTTATTTATGAGTGATCCAGCCGACTCGACGGGATGGGGACTTAAGGTATCTTTATGGAGGAAACATGCAAGGGAATTTTATTTGGGAGATAGTCCCTTTATGTTGGTGAGCTCTTTGAGCAATGTATCAGGAAATGGGAGGAAGCCCTTGCTTGACAGAACATAAGTGTTTAGCTCTTTCCTAAGATGAAGAAAAGAAGTCTTGTCGAGACATTTTAAATTTGCCTTAGTTAAGATTATCAAAATGATTGCTTTAATGGACCATGTTTATTATTAAGTCAAGATTATAACAAGCAATTAGCCTTAACATGTATAAATGTTGTGATCAATTGAGATTAAGTTTCGATCAATGGCAAGATCAGAAGGAGAATATGTTTAGGGGGAATTGGTCCTTGATGTGACCAAAGAAGGTGTGCCTGGGAAGTCGGTCATTGATAGGACCGATGTAAGAGAGTTTGGTGGTTTTGTTTCATGTCATGACCGGACCCGAAGGTTGCCTACGTTCTCCTTAGTTTGAGGAGCTCAGGTCGCCGTAGTTCGGCTGTGACTCGTCTTTTGTTGAAGTCGGTGTCCTTTTGAAGGATGTTGTTTCTTTGTTGACGTAGATCGCTTTGCTTCCTTGGGATGTTCTTTGGGGTAGACTTTTGCGGTGAACTTGGTGAGATTTTGAGGCAGACTTCCTCTTTGCATATATTCATTTCCTTTCCTTCTTTCCATACATTCATTTCCTTTCCCTCTTCTCATTTCATTTGTTTTTTGAGGGAGAGGGGAAACATTAGCCCCAAGTTTCTATCTTGGACATTGGCTCATTTGTATCCCCTTGGTGGAATGTCTGTCACTTCTAGCTTTTGACTTTGAAGATCCGGGAAGTCCTTTGCTTGGTTGCGCACGTGCGATCAAGGTTGAATCTTGGTGGTTCAGCAACAACATCCTTGACTTTTCATTGTCTTGGGATGCCTTTGATGTCCATCAAGAATTTGTATAGGAAAGGTGTATCGGGAAATGGGTATCGAGGATGTGTATCGGGGATGTGTATGAAGGAAGACTTGCCATTAATGGTTTTTTCATGCCAATTGATCACAACATTTATTCACATCAAGATTAATTGTTTGCACTTTGCATTTTTCATTTGTGTTAGGTCTATTCGTCCTTAATGAGTCGTCATTGACTAGTATGCTTAGAAGTCAATTCATCATTTTAGGGACGTAGCAATCAGTTGATAATAACAAGTAAGGCAATTTCAAGAGTAAATATATACTCCCTCCGTTCCACTCGAATTAGGACAAATTTCCATTTTGGGTGTCCCATTCGAATTAGGACAACCCAAAAATGGAAATGTTTTATTTAATGGGACCCACATTCACACTCACAACAACTTTCCACTCATTATTCTCTACCCCACTTTCTCTCTCCTACTTTACTTTTCATACTCACAATACCTACTCCACTAACACTTTTTCCTAAATCCCCGTGCCCAATCCAAAAATCCTAATTCGGGTAGGACGGAGGGAGTATTGCAAATAATGTCTCAAGTCTAGAGAGAAGAGAAGGAAAATGACTCTTTTATTTAGATAACATTATACATACATGTCCCAAGTGTGGACCTTTGTAAAAATAAAAACAAGACACAGTCCGGGACAGACTTTGGTGAAAATCTAGATCCTACGAGGCTGGAAGACTCTATTTATTTATTTATTTATTTATTTATTTATTTATGTATTTATTATTTATTTATTTATTTATTTATTTTTAGGGATGGGCTCCAATAAAGCACGATGATCCATTTTCTTCCTCAATTTTTTGAGGGGTTGTCGGCGGCATATTCCATGTCTTCCACGGGGAACTCGGGTTCCATGTCGTCGGGAAAGATGTCGCGAGGTTTCCATTTGGCTTGGCATTGTAATTTCTGGATTCGTCTACTCATGAGTTGGAAGTTTGCTTTGGCCATCTCCTTCTATTTGATGTAGCCGCCTTTGGGCTTCCGAAGCGTGGGCCTCTTCTTGTAGACAGTGTTCCAACCTTTTGATCTTGTTGTTCATGTGGACGGTTGTCTCATACGCAAATTCAGATGTGCGTTTCTCGGTCAATGTTTCCAATGGACAAAACCGCAAAGGACTTCAGCATATTAAACCCCAAGGTAAATTTTAACCGGGATTTGAGAAGAACACTTCATTAGCGGATTAGCCTATTTTTTAGGAAAAACTTGATCTTTTATTTTAAGAAAACTTGATTTGCATTCCATTTTGGAAAAAAAAACACTTTCATTTTGAAAGACTCACACATTTTTCATTTTTTTTTAAAATAAGGATTGACCGGGCCGAAGTTGCCTACGTTCCCCTCACCACGAGGGAGGGGGTCCCACGCGATGAGAGGCTCAGGTCACCGTAATTCGAACGGGTTTAGAATTCTAAGAGGAAAAGATGAACATAACTTCAGTTGACTCACTTCAAACGGACTTTTGGGAAGAGGTGAGTGATTGACTCACTTTCCAAACAGACTTTTTAGGAGGATGGGAAATGGCCTTGAGGGACCTAACCTAAAGGTTGCGGGGACAAGGAGCCTCCTTGGCATTCCGGAACATAGTCGGGATGACATGGGACAAGACATTACTGGTTTGAGACTAAATGGTACTCACACTAGTCCGAGTCACAAGGGCGATCAGGACAATTGAAATGGTCACCACATGGCGGTGCAAATCGAGGAGGTCAATGCTTGACCAAGGTATGTTACCATGTGGTGCCATGACGCCTATACTCGAAGGGAGAATGGTCATACGACGACACTAACGGGAACGAGATGACACGAGGGGCGCAAAATTGGTCATCACATGACGGCTCCAGGAAGGAAGAAAAGAGTCGCCCTAAGCACTTTTATTTCTTTTCCTTATATATATATATATATATATATATATGTATATATATATATATATATATATATATATATATATATTTATATATTATTTATTATTTATTTTTAATTTTTTTAGCTTAATCTTAACGGACACTTTGGAGGATAACAGGGATCCATCCAAGGACTTGACTGACTTCTTTGGAGGATAACGGGATCCGTCCAAGGACTTGACTGACTTCTTTGGAGGATAACAGGGATCCGTCCAAGGACTCGACTGGAACCTTAATGGGGACCTAGGGGGCTATGCCTAGGGATATAACGGGAATCTCAACGGGGACCTAGGGGACTATGCCTAGGGATTTAACGGGAATCTCAACGGTGAACTAGGGGACCATGCCTAGGGATTTAATGGAGATATTGGAGGATAACAGGGATCCGTCCAAAGGCTTAATGAAATGACGCCTGTTAGTGAAAGAATGCAATGCGTCAAAGACAAGAAGCAAAAAACGAAGCAAATTCATGCAATGTGCAATTATTTATACATTCAGATTTACTAAAAAAGTTTTCTTGATTTGATCCTAAATGGTTGAAAATATTTCTCTTCTTTTTCGCAACTATTCTAAATCCTGAATCAATGGAGGCCATCACTACGTCTATAAGCCCCTCGTTTTTCACCTGTATTGCACACCTCCAGGGACGGACTATCCCAGGCGAGGGTCCAATAGGGCACGTGGTTTCCACCGACCGAAAGAACCTACCCTAAAGTCTAGTGTGTCACAAAGTTCCAATGTATGGAACATTCTTATCATGATTAATCCCCGGTTAAGGTCAAGATCAACTTAGTGCCTTAACGGAATTTTGGCATGACCTCATTTGCGTGAGGGATCTTGGACCTTAACTTTGAGCTTAAGGATGATTAGGATGGGCCAAGCATTAGGCCTTAATGACACGGTATCATCCTATCCTTAATACATGACTTTGGTTAATTAGAGTCGAAATTAACGCATAAGTCAAAGACCGGGTCAACAACGACCTTGGTCACACTTGCTTTTGCAAGGAGTCATGAACTTGGGCATTAATTTGACTATAATTAACCTTGGGCACACATTAAGGGCAAGATGACGTGAACTAGACCAAAAACCAACCATGGTCATGGTATTTGTGTGTCACGGACGTGTGTGGTTGACTCGGCTCGGGTGGGGAGGTAGAATGGACACGTGCGCGTGAGAAGGGCACAAGATCACCAATCAAGCTGGATCGTGGCATCCATCCCAGGTTTGAGGGTTATTGAGACGTGCACAAGGTCGGGTGCGCATAGTGTGAAGTCTTTTTATGTTCCCTTTTGAGTCAAAAATAGGAATTTTCAATGCGCTTTAATGTCATGAACAAGAATAGGCAAGATATGAACAAGTAGTTTGCAAGTAATTTGTACAAGTAATAGACAAGTAAACAAGCATATGAACAAGTAAAGATTTTTTTGAAAATCAAACTTTTGTACATGAAAGACTTATGCCCAACCAAGGGTTTAAAAACCAAAATTTTACAAGAGGGACAAGGTTCTTCGAAAATCAATCTTTACAAAAAGGTTGTGCACAAACAAATGGTTTTGGAAACCAAACTTTTCTTAAAAGGTTTTGAAAAACAAGGTTTTGGAACCCAAGTTTTATGTCAAAAATTTATGCATGACTAAGGCTTTGAAAAACAAGTTTTGGTTAGGAAAAACAAAGGCATATGTGCATAAGTAGAGGCTGGAAATTTAGAACCTGGACAAGTAGAAGCAAGGGGACCATCAGAATGTTTCTGCCCTGCAAGAAATTGTTGAATTTGAAACATTCTGTGGGCCCAGCAGAACTAGCCGTACGGCTAGCGCAGGAGGTCCATTATTTTTTGCAATTTTCCAGTTTCTGATCCTTCAAGCCCCAGTTTATTGTGTTTCCAGAACAGTTTCATTTCCAGAAATCAAAACTGTAACATAAAACACACACAAGATATGCATAAAGTCAACAAACGGTGACGGGAATTTGACCCACACAAAGGTGCCCCAAAGTTTCTAAAAAGAAGTTTGGAAACAACTTATTCCCCAGCGGAGTCACCACTGTAAGATACCCGCGGGAAAAATGAATGGTTCCCACGAGAATCAAAAACCAAACTTTATGTTCAAGAAAACGGAGTCGCTACGTTAAATTAATTTTAAACCCAATTCAACGAAAAAGGTTAGAGAAAATGAGTTCGGAGGTCAGGTTACGTCTTGGGAAGAACTTTTGACGGTTCACCCAATCCGCCTCAGAAAACCGAGTCTCCCTAAGTTTATTGATCGAAAATGTGCAAGTGTGTGTGTATTTTAAAATGAGAGAAACTAACTTTTAGCAAAAAATAGTTAGAAAGTTAATCGAAAGGGTTTATTTGCAAAGATTTTAACAGAAAAGGGGTTTAAACAGAAAATTTTCCCTACGGCTAAACCATCCGTACGGATGGTCGTAGCCATCCTGGGAATTTACGGATTTATCAGAAACAGTTCAGTTTTAGGCAGAAATAGAGAATTCTGTAGAAACTGGACAGAGTGTGACCTTTTCAGTTTATTTGCATTGTACAAGAACATGCATAACAACATCCCTATGCTTTTGATCATTGGATTAGACACCAAAACACATGATTTGGGCATGATCAAGGCAATAATTGGGGAAATAAGAGCAAAAGTTGATGAACATGGATTTGATCCAAAACAACCATTTGGATGGTTAAAGATGGGGACTTTAACATCCAAATGGATGATTCATCCAAAATGAAGCCTTGGGACAATATCAACCTTTGGATGGATAAAGATTGAGTCTTTATCATCCAAAGTTGACATTATTGAGGTTAAATCAAAGTTTGGATGGTAAAGATTGAGACTTTACCACCCAAACTTGATCATCATGAAATTAACAATCATAACATAAATGTACAAGGGCTCTCTCCATATGTGCAATGGATCACCAAGGCAAGTAAAGACATTAAAGTAAATGACATTAATGTAAATTACATGAAAGTAAATGACATAAATGTAAATTGCATTAACATAACAAGCCATGATCATCCTTTGCTTTGTAACCCTTTATCACACATAAAGCATGATGGGCACTATGGAATCATTTCATGACTTGGTTTGAATTTATAAGATTTGCATGAAATATAAAGACATTAGAGTAAGATAATCAATAAGACAAGTGAATAAAGATGTAACAAGGTAAATAAAAGAGGTGAAGAGGAGATGGGGAGAAGGAGGCCTCGCCAATGTTTGATTCTAGCCTATCTTCCTCTCTTTCACTCAATTTTGACAATGTTTGTGTTTCTGATCTCAATCTAGCAGAGTTTCAGTATACAAAACTATTTTCTCCCCCTGAAATGATCAGCAAGGGCTTTAATTTATAGGGACTGATGGCGCCCAAACCATCTGTACGGTTGGGGCCTTCTCGTGCCCAAACCATCCGTAAGGTTTCTGCTGGCGAGCTTCTGGATTTTTCCAATTTTAATTCCACAACAGTCCTAAGGTTTTTGGTTTATCCTAGTGAGGTCCTAGCCTATCAAGTTTATCCCTGAATGGTACCAAGAATTCCTCTACGTTGGTTTTGGTTCAGATTGGGGTACTTACAATAGGATGCGGATTAAACTTGTGGGTACTTGTTGGAGAACAAGGTTCTGGATAGACCCGTTATGAGATTTATTTCATGGAAAAATGTCATAATTAAATCTCATAATAGTCATACCATTTGAATCCTTAGACTTGAGATTATCATAGTCTTCCATATGATGAACATTATGTTTGACGTACTAAAACGCTACCCTTAACCGGGTGGTTATAAAGTCTACGATTGGCATAATCGGATTCTTGTAGGGAAGAATGATAAGTCAAGATGAGATTTGTCCCTCTCTCAAGAGAGATATCTGCTTGGCCACTCGATGAGTGAGATTGATGATAGTGTATGGCCATACCCAAATGAATTGATGTGTTCAATGTCATTTGCTCATATCAATATACTCGGGATCGAGAAAGCATTAGACAACATAAGTTGACGTGGACCATGACTTATGTCCAATATGATATCGCATGACAAAGGGATTGTGATATGTTCTATAAGGTAACTTTGGACTTTCAAAGTTATACTAATTGGGTAGTCATAATGGCTTGCTAGAGTCCGCTTATGACTTACGGGTTCTGATTGGTTCGGACTCGTTGTCAACTTAGTATAATCCTATTGGGTCACACATAATAGAACGGATTGGAAAAGGGCTGAAAATCAGGGAGTTATTGAACTGACCACCGTACGGCTGAATTGGTGGCGTACGGCTCCTGATGAGCCGTACGGCCGCCGGCCCCCCCGCCCCATTTTTAGTCAGTTTGTTAATATTTCTTGTGTGAAAATGAATCCTGATCCCAAAAGGAATTAGGTCAAACCCTCATATAAATATATGCATCCGGGTTTGATAGCCTCAAATGTTGATTTTAGAAATCCTAACACACTGTTTTAGAAACCATAAAATATAGAGAGGTAGGATTATTAGTTTTGAGATTTAGAATCATCAAAACTCAATAATCAATGAGAAAATAATTCCAAAGAAGAAATCGTTTCTTCATCAAGCCTTGGATCTAGAAATCAATCAAGAAGGTGTTCTTGAGTCTGTTCGACGTGTGGATACCGATAGAGGGTGTTTTCTTTGGCACCTTAAAGTCCGTGTTCATGGATGCGATCTTAGAGGGTTAGTTTCTTCTATCTTGTATTTAATTTAATCAACATAGACGGATCCATGGTTCATGGGTGTTTGATTTAATATGTTGATTCCGCTGCACATAATGTATCAAAACCCAACAATGATTGGCATGATCGAAGCTATGTAGGGAAGTGAAATAAGTCAAGTTGGAATTTGTTCCTCTTCGTGAGAGGTGTCAAGCTTGGGCCCCTCAATGAATAGTATTGATGAAACGCATGGCCGTGCTCAAATGGATTGATATGATCAATGTCATTTGTATTATCAACTATTTGGAATCGAGAAAAGTATTGGGCATTATAAGTTGACCATTGACCAAACGAGGATGATCCGGACGGACCTCCATAAGGACCCGGTCATACCTCATGAAGATCCGGGTGGACCTGCATTGCTACCCGATCGGACCTCTCTAGGATCCGGTCAAACCTAGTGTAGGACTCGCTCGGACCTCCTACTGGACGGGATTCTGATTTTTTTACTCTGAGTTACGATGGGAATTTGACTTGGAAACCTAAACTATTTGGGTTTTAAAAGTCTAAATACACCTCTCAAAACCCTAGGTCATAAGTGATTATTGTAATCAATATTGTAAGCCTCCAAGAGAGAAAAACTAGTCTTCTTCTTCCTCAAGAACAAGAACCCTAGTCTTTTATATAGCCCCTTTGGATCTAGCAATCCGGATCAAGACGTGTTCTTGATATTAGTTCGCATTTGCATACACATAGAGAGCGTTGATCTCAACTCCTCCAAGTTCGTGGTTCATCAATTCAAGGCGTGTTCCTACGATCGTGATTCAAGAGCGCGAAGAACAAATTCAAGATCTGTAAATTTTAAAGTTGTTTGTGTATATGCCCTAGGCATGTTATTTGGCATGTTGTTTGACAATGTTTGCTATCACTTTTCATTTATCTAAAGAATCAATTGCAAAAGGGCTATAATTGCAATTTTGTAAAGTCTTAAAATTAGATTTTAAGAGAAAAACCAAAATCAAGCCAGAGGGGGTGATCCGGTCGGACCTTGCAAGGATCCGGGTGGACCTTGTATATGACCCGGTCGGACCTCACTAGGATCCGGTCGGACCTAGTGTAGGACTCAGCCGGACCTCCTCCTGGGCGAGAAACTGACTTTTTGACTACGGGTTTTGACGGGAATTAGACTTTTAAACCTAAACTAGTTGGGATTAAAAAGTATAAATACCCCTCTTAAACCCCTAGGTCAAATGTGATTAATGTAATCATAATTGATAGCCTCCACGAGAGAAAAAGTAGTCTTCTTCTTCCTCAAGAACAAGAACCCTAGTTTTCATATAGCCTCCATAATAGAAGTGTGTTCTATTGGATCTAGAAATCTAGATCAAGAAGGTGATCTTGATATTCGTTCGCGTGTGGATACACATAGAGGGCGTTGATCTCAACCTCTCCACGTTCGTGATTCATCGATTGAAGGCATGTTCCTGCGATCGTGATTCAAGGGCGCGAAGAACAAAGATTCATGATCTAAAAATTTTAAAGCTGCATCACGGTTAGTATTCTAAATTCACCTCCGTATTAATTTAATCATCTTGAATGGATCTAGGCTTTTGGGTTTATTCCGCTGCGCTTGATTGTGCAAAACCCAACAGTGGTATTAGAGCCCCGTTCATCATGATTATTTTAATAATATGTTGATAATATAATTGGATTATATGAGTTAGCATGATATTTGAATTTAGATTCATGATGTTTATATGATTTGTATTTTATGTATGTATATGAGATATATAGATATCATAAAACCGCACCGTTTAATTACGTTATGTGGGATCTAAGATTGCAATAATAATTTGATTATGTTCCTTGTGATCATCAAAAGTTAATTGGATTAATTTGTTGATGATCCTAGATTCAAGAATAAATTGTTTATTCAAGTTTTTGATGAACATGGTGATTTGATCATCATGAACACCAAACCTTAATTGAATCAAGGAAAACAATTTTAGGGTTTTAAAATTGAAACACAATGGTAAATATTTTGAGTTGAATTTAATTGTCAGATGGCTGGTTTTGGAAACCGTGTTTCCTAAAATTAAATGTCAATTTCAAAATTACTTTGGATTGTATTTATTTGTCAGATGACTGGTTTTAGAAACCGTGTTTCCTGAAAACAAATCTCAAGGACAAAGTCATAAATTGATGAGACAAAAAAATTTAGAATCGAGTTACTTTATGTAAGGGATTGTGGATGCCTTTTGGCTTAGTTTCGACCTTACGTAGTTGTTTCTTCTAGTTTCTAAATTTGGTACGGGATTGTGGATGCCTTTTGGCTTAGTTTCAACCGTACAATCGTGTTGTCAATTACGTGTTAAAGAATTTATCCCCATAAATCAATCACATGAAATCATAGTTTAATTAATGAGATTATTAAATTCTTATCCAATGCTTTATATGTTTAAATTATGTACGTATAAACATGTTACCATGCTATATTTGTTGAACCTTCTTGTTAAAACTTAAATCATGTGCCAATCCATGATTAAAACACTTGTGATTACATAAATAGTTTTTATGTAGGCTACGCTTTAGCGAGGTGCATTAATTCTATTTTGTAAAATCAAGATGAGGAAACAGTGATTCCTATACGTTTAAAATGGTTTGATTTAATTGGGTTATCAAAATAGTTTGGACCTAAGGCACAAGATGAGATTAAAACATGCTTTTGACATTAGATGTCTAAAGAATCTCATAAAATGATCTAAAAGTCATATATGATATGATTGATAAACGTTATCTACCTAAATAACTTATTTTGAGCAGTCGTGCCCTAGCCGACTCAAAGTTAAGTGAAATATGGATCTTAGCCCATGTAAATTATATTATACATTAATGTATTTGAAGGTTGTATAATTTAGTGGGAGTATTTTTGAAATACAATGATTAATCTCTTTATGAAAATTGGTACTAATACATATTAATATATGTTTGCATAAAATGTAGATAATGGCTCAAAACACACCCAACCTATCATTGCGGTCCATCCTTGAGAAGGAAAAACTTAAAGAGAATGGTGCTAACTTCATGGATTGGATCCGATGCCTTAGAATTGTTATAAAGCATGAAGATAAGCTGTACATTCTTGATGAACCCGTTCCTAAGGAGGAACCTGCTGCCAATGCCCCTAGGGCAGAGAAGGATGCTTACAAGAAACATGCAAATGATTCTCGTGAGGTCGGTTGTCTCATGCTTACTGCCATGTGTTTTGAGCTTCAGAATACTCTTGAACCCATGGAAGCCTATGATATAGGATATCAGTTGAAAGATATGTTTCAAGAGAAAGCAAGGCAGGAAAGGTTCGATACCATAGCTGCCCTGATCTCATGTAAGATGAGTGAAGGACAGCCGGTGGGTCCTCTTGTTTTGAAGATGAAGGCCCATTTTGAGCATGTGGAGAGACTTGGGCATCCCATCTCTATTGCGTTGGCTACTAATTTTATTTTGAGTTTATTACCTGAAAGCTATAATCAGTTCGTCATGAACTATAATATGCATGGTATGGGTATGTCTCTGTCTGAGTTGCATGGGATGCTAAAGACAGCAGAAAAAAAATCATTAAGGAAGCCTATCTTGTGCTCGTGGTTTCAAAAGAAGGAAAGGGCTCTAAGGTCAAAGGTAAGGGTAAGGAAAAAGTTGTCAAACCCAAAATAAGGAAGGCAAATGTTGCCAATACTGTGGTGGCTAAACCAAACTCCCAAAAGGAAGCAATATGTTTCCACTGCAATGAGATTGGTCATTGGAAACATAATTGCAAGGCTTACATAGAAGAAAAGAAGAAGAAGAAGGGCAGTGGGACTGCTTCTACTTCAGGTATCTATGTTATAGATATTCTCCTTTCTACTTCTAGTTCTTGGGTATTAGATGCCGGATGTGGATCTCACATTTGTTTAACAGTGTAGGCACTAAAGAATAGGAGACTACTCAAAAAGGTGAAGTAGACCTACGTGTGGGGAATGGAGCAAGAGTTGTTGCATTAGCCGTAGGGACTTATGAAGTCATTTTAGCTAGCAGATTAATTCTTTTTTTGAACAATTGTTATTATGTTCCGGATTTGAGTAGAAATATTATTTCAATTTCTTGTTTGGATAATGAAAGTTTTAAGTTTCTTATTGATAATAAGAAGTTTTCTATTTATTTAAATGGTATGCTTTATTGTATTGCATGTTTATTTAATGGCCTTTATGTCCTTGATGTTGAGAATAAAAATAATGATGATATCTATAATATAAATAAGAAATCTAAACCTAATGATGTAAATCACACTTATTTGTGGCATTGCCGTCTTGGTCATATAAATAAGAAGCGTATCTCAGAACTCTATGGGGACAGACTTTTAGGATCAAATGATTTTGATTCATATGAGACTTGTGAGCCATGTTTACTTGGAAAAATGACTAAGACACCTTTTACTAAGAGTAGTGAAAGGGCAAGTGACTTATTGAGCTTAATACATACTGATATATGCGGACCTTTAAGTAGAAGTGCTAGGGAAGGATTTCAATACTTCATAACGTTCACTGATGATTTTAGTAGATATGGCTATGTCTACTTGATGAAAAACAATAGTGAAGCCTTTGAGATATTTAAATATTTCAAAATGAAGTAAATAATCAACTTGGCAAAACTATTTAAGCACTCTGATCCGATCGTGGTGGTGAAAATTTAAACCAAGAATTTGACGATCATCTTAAAGATTGTGGAATTGTTTCACAATTAACTACACCCGGAACACCACAATGGAATGGTGTGTCCGAGAGAAGAAATCGGACTTTATTGGATATGGTCTGATCTATAATGAGTCAAGTTGATCTTCCATTATCCTTTTGGGGTTATACTTTAGAAACTGCTGTGTTCACACTAAATAATGTTCCAACTAAATCGATTCCAAAGACTCCATATGAGATGTGGAATGGAAGAAAACCTAGTTTGTCTTTCATGAGAATTTGGGGTTGTGAGGCTTATGTTAAGAGACTTGTCTCTGACAAATTTGCACCAAAATCTGATAAATGTTTTTTCGTTGGTTATCCTAAAGAAACTAAAGAATATTACTTTTACAACCGCACGGGATAACAAAGTGTTTGTTGCTCGACATGGTACCTTTCTAGAGAAAGAGTTTCTCTCCAAAAGAATCAGTGGGAGTAAAATTAATATCGAAGAGGTTCGAGAACCCGAAAATAACATTGAACCGATGGTGAAATCTGAACAAGTTTCACAAGGAGTTGTGGAACCCGTTCAAGATACACAAGCTCACCGCAAATCTAGTAGGTTATGACACTCCCCCAGGTCCCGGGATCCCCTAATAGAACCTCGAACCCGGTTGCGCGTGACTAACGAGAATCAAGAACTAACGACAAACTGGATGACAACTGTTTATAACAAACTGACATGATATATATACTCTAGAGTAAGGAGCTAAGATAGCTCACACCACGAGTTCTAGACAAGAAAATTTAAAACCAAACATGATTATACACAGAGGAAGAAATGCCTAGCACATAAGCTGGCATTACAAGATGTCTAGAGAAAACAAGAGACAACAAGTCTACCCAAAAATACTGAGTTACAAAATCCATAATACATTGTCCTCACCAAAGTGTAAAACGGCCACAATTCCCAAAAGAATATCCACCTGCGTAGTAAGCTCCCAGCTAAGTCGAGCCTCACTGCGCACTATCACTAGCCTTCCTTTGATCTAAGGAAAACAATTAAACAAGAAACGGGGTGAGATAAATCTCAGTAAGCTATTAGATGCAACTACATGACATGTTATCATGCAATTCAAGTAGATACTCAAGTAATCATATATCAAGTATCATCAAGTAACAAGTATATGAGAGGCTAAGCCACTCATAAAGTAGCACATAAGGCTAAACAAGCAAGTTATAAAGGATATTGTTTCCTTCCTTATTCCTCCCAAGAATACCATTGTTGTCCTAGCTTTTATTACTTTGACAAATCACGATCAATACCAAGAAACTGCTTATTCAGTATATATCAGAAGACCCGGTAACCAGTGTCATTCCCAAGATCAAGACTCACGAGGTGTTCAAGAGTTTAGCATTCACTTAAGTCAGGCGTATTGCTCCAATCAAGGAAGCTATGCCCTTACTATGGCCGGAAGTAAGGGGTCAAGCGCAAATACATAGGGACCCGATTATCACTTAAGCCCCAGCTCTCGCGATAACCGTGAACCTATATATTTCCGAACAAGCAAGGAGAACCAGCTGGACTCACACAAGAATGTACAAGTAGGTATTTACTTGAACTACAGGAGAAGAACTAATCCAAAAGTAGTGGACAAGCTCAACAAGGAACATGCATCAAGTAATCAAGAAGTCACCTTGTTATCAAGCAACTATATGCAATGTTTGCACATACACAACAAGAACAAGTCTCATACAAGTTAGTTCTTGTTCATAGCACTTTCTATCTCATTACCATACATATGTATTGGCGTCAAGTCATGTACAAGATTTTATTATCTTATATTCAAGTTTTAATCCAATTCTTTGGATGTTCAAGTCATGTACAAGATTTTATTGTCTTATACTTAAAGTTATAACTACAATATTTGGACATTCAAGCATGTATAAGAGTTATACATTTACTCTTACAAGATCTTAATCATATTCTTAGGATGTTCCAGTCTAAAACTTTGTTCTAATGCCCCTAAGGTGCACAAACACAAGTTTCAAGACAAGTATAACACATTAGTGCTTGTTCATAGCACTTTCAAGACATAAAGAAGAGTTACTACTCTTATACTTAAGTTCTCATTTGAGTTCTATAAGTGTTCATGTTCAAGACTAAGTTCTAATGCCCCAAAAGGTACATATACACTTGCTAGGACATCTTATACTAAGGCTATATGCCTTAGGAGGGATAAACTTTCATTTCATTTTAGGTTTAAAACACTTTTGTTGAAACAGGGGACCGGGAGGGCGCCTACCATGGACCGGGCGGCCGCTCAATAGAGCACTTTTGAAACCAAAACTTCTGATGAAATGGGCAGGCGCTCGAAGGACCACCAGGCGGGCGCCTGGTACAATTTTCAGCAAACACCAAATTTCTTTCCTGGCCTAAAATTCTCCGTCCCAAGCGTAGGAGTAACTTTTTACTAACATATTAACAATTCCTAGGAAGGCATTAACATTCTCAATTCACATATTTCAAGTTACTCTTTCTTACTTACACAGAGGGTTTATATTCCATTTGTCCCAAATTTACAAGTATCACAAAAATTGCCCCAAACACGAAATTGACAAGCACAAGTATCAAAAATAACATATATGAATGTTATTACAAGCAAGGGGGAGCTAATAACTTACCTAGTCCGAAATCAAGTTTACCCAAATAAATTTCTGTTCGGCCTGGAACGCTCTATTCAACGCCACGAATATTTATCCGGGATTAGAATCAAGAACGGGGAGATAATTAAGCTCGAGGAATCGTGAATTGGGTAAAAACCTAACCCTAACTTTGAAACAGAGGAAACAACGAGAAGAAATATGAACTTTCCTTTCTCTGAGAAAAGAAGCAACAAGATATACTTTGAAGTTTCAAAGAATGACACTTAGACCCCTCAAGTTTCACTTTTAACAAAAAGGCCCCTAAAGTCAAATTTTCACAAATGACCCAAAAGTCAAAACTAGACATTTAACCACCTTAATATTCTAAAGCAGTTAAGAAATTAACCCAATTAAAACTAACACATAATATGCAAGTTCAAGAATTTAACAAGTAAGTCAAATATTTAACGAGAATAAGGATGGGCGTTACATCCTCCCCACCTTAAAGAAAATTCGCCCACGAATTTTACTTACCAAAATTTTCAAATAGGCTCGGGTATTTATCTTGCATCTCTTTCTCGGTTTCCCAAGTAGCCTCTTCTATTTCATGATTTCTCCAAAGGACCTTCATAATAGGAATCCTTTTGGTGCGCAAAACTTGCTCTTTCCAGTCAAGAATTTTAACAGGTTGTTCCTCATAAGATAAATCAGGCTGATATGGAATAGCCTCATACTCAAGAACATGCGAATCATCCGCCATATACTTGCGAAGCATAGATACATGGAATACATCATGAATACCAGATAAATAAGGTGGTAAAGCCACTCTATAAGCCAACTTCCCAACTCTTTCAAGAATCTCGAATGAACCGATATAACGAGGAGATAACTTTCCTTTCTTCCCAAATCTCTTTATACCTCTACGAGGAGAGACTTTCAAGAATACAAAGTTACCTACCTGGAATTCAAGATCCCTTCTACGATGATCTGCATAACTCTTTTGTCTACTCTGAGCTGTGCGTAATCTATCTCACACTCTCAACTGACTGTTGAGCCATTTCAGGACCCAAGAGTCTAGCTTCTCCCACTTCATCCCAGCATATAGGAGATCGACACTTTCTGCCACAAAGAGCTTCATAAGGCGCCATTTCAATGCTAGACTGATAACTGTTGTTATAAGCAAACTCAGCCAAAGGAAGATGAGTATCCCAACTGCCTTTAAAATCAACAACACAAGCACGTAACATATCCTCGAGAATATGTATAAGTCTCTCAGATTGCCAATCAGATTGAGGATTAAAAGCTGTACTGAAATTCAATTTAGTACCCATGGCACCCTGAAGAACCTGCCGGAATCGAGAAGTAAAACGAGGATCTCTATCAAATACAATACTCACAGGAACTCCATGGAGTCGAACAATCTCCTGAACATACAAAGATGACAACTGAGATAATGAATATCCCATGGAAACAGACAAGAAGTGAGCTAACTTGGTCAGTCTATCCACTATAACCCAAACAACATCATGGCCTCGTCTGGTACGTGGCAAACCAGTCACAAAATCCATCGTGATATGCTCCCATTTCTACTCTGGAATTTCTAATGGTTGTAACAAACCTGCTGGGCGTTGATGTTCCACTTTTACTTGTTAACAAGTCAAACACTTGGACACATACTCAGCAATTTCTCTTTTCATATTGTTCCACCAGAAATGTTTCTTCAAGTCTTGGTACATTTTAGTGCTTCCAGGATGAATAGTATACTTGGCTTTGTGAGCCTCTTCAAGAACTTTCTTCTTTATCTCAAGATCAACTGGAATACAAACTCTGCCTCAAAAAGTAAGAATTCCATCATTGTTGAAAGAAAAATCTGGTTGCTTTCCTTCATTCATTCCACTAATGATTTTCTGCAATTCAGAGTCAGTTACCTGAGCTTCTTTGATCTGTTGGAGTAAATCTGAGGTAGCCTTTATATTAGCAAGGATAATTCCATGATTTGATTCACAAGGACTCTAATCACACAAGTCTTCTTACAATTTCCATTCACGAATCATCAAGCAAGAAATATAAGTCTTTCTGCTCAGTGCATCTGCCACAACATTTGCCTTCCCCGGATGATAAAGGATAGTATAATCATGATCCTTCAATTTCTCCATCCATCTACGTTGTCTCATGTTAAGCTCTTTTTGAGAAAACAAGTACTTCAAGCTTTTATGATCAGTAAAGACTTCAAATTTGGTTCCATACAAGTAATGCCTCCATTTATGCAAATCAAAAATAATCGCAGCCAACTCTAAATCATGAGTAGGATAGTTCTTTTCATAAGGAGATAATTTTTGAGAAGCATAAGCTATTACCTTGCCATCTTGCATCAGAACACAACCCAATCCTTCTTTAGAAGCATCTATAAACCATGAAATTCTCAGAACCACTAGGCAAAGCCAAGACTGGAGCTGTAGTCAAGCGCCTTTTCAACTCTTGAAAACTTTCTTCACATTTGTCATTCCACTCAAAAGAAATAGCTTTTCGAGTCAGATTAGTCAATGGAGTAGCAATCTTGGAGAATCCTTCAATGAACCTCCGATAATAACTAGCCAAGCCCAAGAAACTACGGATCTCTGTCACTGTAGTTGGCCTTTTCCAGTTTACAACTGCTTCAACTTTGGAAGGTGTAGACACCCCGCTTTGGACCACTCACCCCGATTGCATACATAGTATTTTTATTTAACTTGTTTTTGTTAATTTCTGTTACTTCCGTTAAGTTCCTAACTGATTCCGTTAGTTTTGGACTAAACTGCATAACAGAGTTAACTTTTAGAGTCATTCTGTCTTTTTCTCCCGCGGGCGCTTCCGGAAGTATTATCGCGATGTACGCGCGTCTCGCCCCTAAAGCGGGACCCGCACGCCTCCCATTATGGCAGTAACGGATTGCACCTTATTTCCCTCCCTTTTCTTATTTACAAACATCTTCTTGATCACAAAAACATCTCTTTTTACATCCAAGTTCATCCCCCTTTTTATTCATTAACTCCAAATCCCATATTCTAGCCTTTTCCCAAAAACTAATATTTCTTTCATTTATTATTTGATTTCTTTTATTTTTCTTTTATTCATTTATCTTATTTGTGATTGGTCAACTCCATCTCACATGGATTGACCAATTTCCCTCCAAGTTTTCCCTCCTCTTTTTACCTATAAAAACCACCATCTTCTACCTTCTTTTGGGACCTCAACTTTGATTCACAAACTACACTATACACAAATTCTCCCAACAAGAGTTCTTAGTAACAAGACTCTACACAAATTGTTCTACAACAATTTCATTACAACAACAACACTTTCAAGTCAAGGTTTCAAGTCCTCTTTCTCAAGGTACAACTCCATTTTCTTCCTTTATTTTCTTCTTCTTGATGTATGCAATCCCCATTAATGGGACATGACCAACATGACTACTTCACATATTGAAGCTAGTTAAGGTTATCTCCCTACATTTTAATCTTAACTTTAATTCATCATGTTAAATTCTCTTCATCTCTTAATGTAATTCTTTAACATTATTTGTTACATGTAATCTTTATCATTAAATAAATAAAGCAATTCTATTTTATTTCCCCTTTATTTTCCCTTTTCTTTTCATTACAATTGTTAGCACGTTTCTATTTAATTAAATTGAAGGACATTTTTTCATTAGAACACCAAAAGTAGCAAGACCCGCGTAAGCGGGGCGGAGTGAGTGTTTAAGTACTTCCCACTCCGTCACCTAACCCCCAAACCCTTCTCTCCCGAATCTCTGGTTTTCGTACATAAAAAAAAGGCTCTTTTCTTAGGTTTTCTCGCGTTCCTCTAAAACGTGGGTGGCGACTCTTAAAATCAAGTAGACATCCTAGGTAATTCACGCTCTCTAGCCAAGACATGGTCCCCCGGGGTATCTACAGTGGCGACTCTGCTAGGATATAGAGGGTTAAACTTGCGTTTTTCATTTTTGGTGTTCTTTTATTTATTTTCTGGGCATTCTGGTAAAAAAGGGTAGGAAGCGCGCGCCTCTGGCCTTCTTGGCCTAAAGCGCGCGCGTCCGACCCTTATTACCAAAATTGCCCGCCTCCCATCTCGTCCTTCAATTCCATGTTTCTGTGCTAACAATGTCTGCAGGGGAAAAGTTCTATAATTTAGGGTCAAGGCAATCCCTTGAACCCACTGATTTGCAGGTACTGCCCGGAAGCGGGCGCCTCCACTTCTCTCAGCCGAACGCGCGCACCTCCCGAGTAATGCGCGCGCTTCTGGGAATTTTCTAGAAATAGAAACAGTGAACAGAATGTACAGTTTGATAGTGTGTGGGCACCGGGCCTGCACAGAACAACTTTTATTTCCTGTTCATTTTTATCGGTCACACGGGTGATTCGAAAGTTGTAAATTATGTGCTTATTTGTTTTTTTTTCATTTCCTTTGAAAAAAAATAATTTGTCACTTGTTAGACCTCACACTACGCGCACAATTCTTATCAACTGCTCACTATCGAGTCGCACAAGTCCAACCCCAAACCCGTCGAGGCCCGTCCTAGGAAGTTTCAAGCTCCACCCGACCTTGACTCTTCCGAAGCGGTAAACCTCAGCCCGTGGCGTAGTTCACGACTACATGCCGGGGGTGACCTTTAAGCCTCATATTTAAGCCGAGCACAAACCACACAATTCTAGTTAGGGTCTAACACTCCGTGACTCAAGTCGGTTTCCATGTGCCGAGATTTTCCTAAACTAATGTTTTCAAATCATACATGCCACTCGTTGTTTTGGACGAAATAAAACCCCGTCCCCAAGTGGTTATTATGGACGAAAATAAAAATCCGTCCCCGCATGTATGCTTTACTACATTAATTTAGTTTAATCCCGTCACAGGTAGGATTCACAAGCGTGGTGGAATCTGATGAGTATATGGGACCACGAGAAGGTCTATATACTAGTGTGACAATTCCATTATTTTTTCTAGAAACCCCAAAAAGGACCGCGTCCTTCCGACTTTTGTAAATAAATAAAAAAAAAGAGTCATTTTTTTCTTTATGTGGTTGAGTCTTTTCTTGTTTGTGGGTGAAATCATTTTACTCAAAAGGTGTTTGTGGGGCCATCCTAAGATCAACAGTGTTCTCTCCATAGGTCCAATGGCTTCAAACGGCAACGACAACGGCATTCCCGTGTCCAACGAAGGGTTATTCCGCATGGTGAAAGTATTGAAAGGGCAAATTGGTACACTAGCCGAGGATGTTCGCCGCAAGGATGATTTATGGTGAGCCCGTTACGAGCATGTGGAAATGGCCCATAAAATAAAAGTAACTAAACTCGAGGACCAATTGAAGAGGCTCACGAATAAAAGAAATGTCCAAGGCATCAATACCGGTTTGGTCAACACTCTCATGTCCTACATTGACCAAAAGCTTAGTGGGCTAAATTTGCACAAGGGCCCAAGCACCGATCTTCATCAAGTTTCTCTCCTCATGAACACAATGGAAGCCCTTCCCGAAAAATTCGAGATGCCCGATATTGGAAAGTTCAACGGAAACTCTTGCCCCGACGCTCATGTTGACTCCTACATTTGGGCTATGCTACCAAAGAAAGTGTCTCCTCAAATAATGTCACAATGCTTCCCGCTTACTCTCGAGGGCGTCGCAAAAGATTGGTATATGGGTCTTCCAGTTTCCACCCGCCTCAATTGGGATGCCGCTATGCTTGCCTTCAAGTCACAATATCAAGGCAACTCCATATTCCGCCCCACTAAGAAGGAATTGGAGAGCACCGTGCAAATGGGTGATGAATCATTTAGGGACTTCTATCGCCGTTGGAATGACAAGCTAGCCGAGATGGTTGATAGGCCTTCCAAGAAGGAACAAATGGACATCTTCTTGAAGTGTTTGAAAATGGACTACCGCACTCATCTTAGTGGGGCTTTTCACTCCGATTTTTCAAGCATGTATGATGCGGGGGTTAGAATTGACAATTTGCTCCGAGAAGTGGCCGAGTCCTCCTATGACACAAGCTTCAACGACAAAGGGTTCCCAAGCAATGACATGGAAGAATATAGTGACATGGAAGACTACAACGACAATGAGGACTACAACGACATGGGGGATGACGACAACAATCTCCGTTTCTCTTTCTCTACCTAGAAATAGGATTAAAAAAAAAAAAAGAGTCAAAAGTCCTCTAATGTGTGCATTAATGTTTCCTCTCGTCCAATGTTAAATTTTGAGTCATTCATTAAATAAAAGTCATTCTTGTCCTCATACACTCTTCTAAGTTGTTCAATTAATTCTTGGCAAAATGATGAAAAAATGTCTAAACAAGTTTTGGAATGAAGGCCATCGCTTGAACGCCTAGGGGCTAAACATCGACGACGGCATCAACAACGAAGACATCAACAATGATGAAATCAAGACAAAGAAAGGTGGAGCAACAATCATGAAGCAAAGTTTTCAAAAGGGGATTAAAAAAAAAAAAAAAAAAAAAAAATCCCCCTCAATCAAAGAGATACAAGATCAACATCATTCCACCGATGAAGGACGAAGCAACAACCATCACTGCGAATGGAGCATCCACAAGAACTACGGTGACCTGAGCCTCTTCACTGGAGGAACGTAGGCAACCTTCGGGTCCGGTCTCATGCAAGAAAGAAGATATGTTTAGCCCTAGCGCGTTATGGTGATCGGCCTTCATCTCGAACTTGTCAAGACATCTTTGTACGATTCATTTGCCAATGAATTAATCACCAAAAGATTGAACAACTTTCTTAGATTTGGAATCACTTTCCGTTCCTTGTCGAGTCTAGGGGTTTCTCTTCTTTTTGCGATACTCCAAGTTTCTTACAATCAAAATGGGGCTTTCTTTCTCTTCTCTCTTAATGACTTACTTGCCTTCGTGAGTCATTCAAAAAATATACATACATGAAGTCAATACTAGGGATACTTCCCTAGTCAAGTCAATGTCACTCATCTTTAGTGACAAAAGGTCCTCACCGCAAAATCACATGTCTTATCTCCTCAGCCAGAGTCAATGCACACTTCCTCATTAATCGAGTCAAAAAAAGAAGACGCAAAAGAGATGCCCGCTAGATTGAAAACCCGAAAGGGCGGTCTAGGCAAAAAATAGGGTGCGTCATAAAAAAAATGAGAGAGTGAGAGAGAGAAGGGAAAGAGAAATGGAGATCTCCAGCCTCTAAGGAAGACAACTGCACAAGCTCTACATTGGATCTCCTCAACAAATCAATTCCCCACCGAGTCAACTTTGGGATTGCAAAAGGCTCGACAAGATATGGCACCATCAAAGGTTGTCTTGGGTTATTGGCATCATTCTCCAGCAGTGTGCATTTTTGGGTTCATGAAAAGAAGGCCCGTGGTAACCAAGACCCATCCGAGAACGAGCCCATCATAAAAGGGCACGAGGTTGCACAAATAATCCCTAGCTAGTCCATTGGCTTGGGCAGCAAATAGCAACAACATGTGTCTCAGTTTTCAAAGCTTCTGCAAGTATGTGCTTCTAAAGTACGCCGAAAGGCTCCCGAGATATGAAGTAGCCCTTTCCATGTCCTCTCATGTTTGTTCCCTCGCATGAGGATGAGTCACTCTTGCTTTGCTCAACAAATGGTGACGCCCTAGGGGCTATGTGACTCATGAACAAGGGCTTCTTTTGCTTCATTTGACAATCAATAAGCCCTAGGGGCTATGCTTGAGAAAGATGTGTGAGACTATCCTCAAAGTCTCTCAAAAGGGATGTTAAAAAGCCCTCTTGTCATGTGTGCCCGCACTCGTTCCCCCATCAAGGATAGACCTTTCTCGCAATCAATGATGGCACCCTAGGGGCTATGGTCAAGTCTTAAAGGCTCCCTCGGCAAGAAGCAATCCACTTCAATGTCCCCAGCAACATTTGAAGCTTTATACCGAAAGGTCTCAAGAGGCTTCGCAATCTACAATCTTTTGGGCTACGGCATTACAGTGATACAAGCAAAGGGCAATATTGGGGCTTCGCAATTAACAAGCTTCCGGGCAGTGGTACCCGAGCAATGCAATTTGGGAGTAAAGTCTTATGGCTCCATGAAAGGGATCAAACTTCAATTGTCCCTCAACACTTCCAGTCAAAAGGCCTCTTGGTTTTAAATGAAGGCTCCGATGATATGAATGAATTTGATGATTCTTGTTAGAACTCACAACGAGATTCTGAAGGAAGTCTTAGAGAAAAGGAAAAAGATTCAATATGCTAGACTCACCCGGCTGAGTTATGGCGGGCAATGCCAATATGTTAACTCTAGAGACAGAGTTACGGCCAATCCCAATGTTTCTGCAATACAGCACCCCCTTCTCCAAGATCAAAAGCACAGGCTGCATCCGAAGATCCGCCGTCGGTTCAAATCAAGAAGACTCGAGCAAACATACCGTTCGAGACTTTATCACACCAAGACCTTATCATCTGCAACAACATCACCATCTCCCATGAGACGTCTCCCGAAGACCGTACTGCATTTTCAACATGAACCTTCCGCCATTTGGGTATCAACCACAAAAAGGGCCATCCATCTCCAAGCAAAAGAAAGAGGAAGATCACTTTCATGAGTCCTACCCGATGTGGCATCCACTCTCAATACAAAGCTAAGCCGATTTGGGGCTTCACATCGATAGGTCTTCACATCCCACCATCTCGAAGCCCACATGACATTTGGGGCTTAGCGATCTCCTGAAGCTTGGTATTAATAATCTTCTCTTGGGGCTTGCCCACGTCGACAACAAAAGACAGTTTATTTGAATGGGCTAAGAGTTGATTCATCTTGGGGCTTCATAAGCCACTCAAAGTTCAGCATTCGAGGGGCTTTACAGTCAGCAACCCCTTGGCATCTCGACATCAATAGTCCTTTTGAAGCCCCATAAACGACAAATCTCTTGGGGCTAGACATCAATTTCGTTGGACACCACGGCAACGACGACAACATTCAACCGAGGCAATCCGGACTTCGATCGAACATGACTTGATCTTGGGTTGGCTTTACAAACACACAATGTTTAAAATGGTTCACCCACGAACTAAAAAAAATCTTTTTCTCACGTGTGTGCATATTCTTTCCCTTCTAATCTTAAAAAAATAAAAAAAAAAAAAAGATTTTTCTTTCTTTTTCTCCTTCTATGTGCAAAAGTATGAGCTTTACTTTGCTTTGCTCCTAGCATTCCTCCCCAGCACTCCCCAGCATCCTTGAACTACACTGGTCTGATTCCTTTCAAGGGATACGTAGGCAGCCTTTTGGCATAACCAACCCATCATCCGGAATACTGTCCCACCGACACTCCATCAAAGGCAAGAACAATTCATCATCATCAATATCATCATTCTCAATCCAAAGCATGGACATTCTTCATCAAAAGCATCAACATCCTTCAGCAATCCATCCCCAATCAAGCGGTAATGGTAAGTGAAGGTATGGACATCATTCATCTCTCTCAAGCAAATCTCTGCTTTCAAAAATCACTTCACACACAAAATCACTTTACTTCTCTCTCATATAAACTGCTTTCAAATCACATCACACCACAAGCACAACTTCCCTCATAACTGCCATTTCACATCCCATACATGTCACAAGCACATATACCTGCAAAGCACAAACTTAATAGGTACCACCACAAGGTCAACAGCATCTACAACTCAAGGCACTTCATCCCCAGCAGAAAATGGTCCACAGTCAACCATGCCCGCATCCCCACGATAAAGCCAACAGCAACTGCAGCTCTAGACAGCAATTTGGTCCACGGTGATCCCGCAATAAGCAAATGGATCCCGCCTCGGCAAACGGATCCCACCTTAGAAAACGGATCCCGCATTAGCAAACGGATCCCGCATTCAGCAAACGGATCCCGTATTCAGCAAACAGATCCCGCATCAGCAAACGGATCCCGCTTCAGCAAACGAATCCCGCATTCAGCAAACGGATCCCGCATCAGCAAATGGATCCCGTATTCAGCAAACGGATACCGCATCAGCAAACGGATCCCGCATTCAGCAAACGGATCCCGCATCAGCAAACGGATCCCGCATTCAGCAAACGGATCCCGCAATCAGCAAACGGATCCCGCAATCAGACAACGGATCCCGCTATATCCTTTCTATATCAATAAAGCCGCTCACACAGGGAGCACACCCCCATCTCTCGCAATTTCAAAATTCCTGATTTATCGAGTCTTTGTTTTCTTTTGTCGATGTCCTCGGCGGTTGTCTTTCTTTCGTCGACGCGTTTTCCTTTGCAATCCACGTCGCCGAGGGGCTCTGTAGACACCCCGCTTTGGACCTCTCACCCCGATTGCATACATAGTATTTTTATTTAACTTGTTTTTGTTAATTTCTGTTACTTCCGTTAAGTTCCTAACTGATTCCGTTAGTTTTGGACTAAACTGCATAACAGAGTTAACTTTTAGAGTCATTCTGTCTTTTTCTCCCGCGGGCGCTTCCGGAAGTATTATCGCGATGTACGCGCGTCTCGCCCCTAAAGCGGGACCCGCACGCCTCCCATTATGGCAGTAACGGATTGCACCTTATTTCCCTCCCTTTTCTTATTTACAAACATCTTCTTGATCACAAAAACATCTCTTTTTACATCCAAGTTCATCCCCCTTTTTATTCATTAACTCCAAATCCCATATTCTAGCCTTTTCCCAAAAACTAATATTTCTTTCATTTATTATTTGATTTCTTTTATTTTTCTTTTATTCATTTATCTTATTTGTGATTGGTCAACTCCATCTCACATGGATTGACCAATTTCCCTCCAAGTTTTCCCTACTCTTTTTACCTATAAAAACCACTATCTTCTACCTTCTTTTGGGACCTCAACTTTGATTCACAAACTACACTATACACAAATTCTCCCAACAAGAGTTCTTAGTAACAAGACTCTACACAAATTGTTCTACAACAATTTCATTACAACAACAACACTTTCAAGTCAAGGTTTCAAGTCCTGTTTCTCAAGGTACAACTCCATTTTGTTCATTTATTTTCTTCTTCTTGATGTATGCAATCCCCATTAATGGGACATGACCAACATGACTACTTCACATATTGAAGCTAGTTAAGGTTATCTCCCTACATTTTAATCTTAACTTTAATTCATCATGTTAAATTCTCTTCATCTCTTAATGTAATTCTTTAACATTATTTGTTACATGTAATCTTTATCATTAAATAAATAAAGCAATTCTATTTTATTTCCCCTTTATTTTCCCTTTTCTTTTCATTACAATTGTTAGCACGTTTCTATTTAATTAAATTGAAGGACATTTTTTCATTAGAACACCAAAAGTAGCAAGACCAGCGTAAACGGGGTGGAGTGGGTGTTTAAGTACTTCCCACTCCGTCACCTAACCCCCAAACCCTTCTCTCCCGAATCTCTTGTTTTCATACATAAAAAAAAGGCTCGTTTTTTAGGTTTTCTCGCGTTCCTCTAAAACGTGGGTGGCGACTCTTAAAATCAAGTAGACATCCTAGGTAATTCACGCGCTCTAGCCAAGCCGTGGTCCCCTGGGGTATCTACAAAAGGATCTACTGCAATACCAGTAGCAGACACAACATGTCCCAAGAATGAAACCTCTTCTAACCAGAAAGCACATTTGCTGAATTTTGCAAATAATTGTTTCTCACGAAGAACTTGCAATACCACTCTGAGATGTTGTTCATGCTCAGCCCGTGATTTAGAATACACAAGTATGCCATCAATGAATACCACCACAAAACAATCAAGATATGTCTTGAAGAAACGATTCATCAAATCCATAAATACAGCTTGAGCATTTGTCAAACCAAATGGCATAACAATAAACTCATAATGCCCATACCTGGTACGGAAAGCTGTCTTTGGTATATCCTCAGATCTGATTTTCAACTGATGATAACCACTTCTCAAGTCAAGCTTCGAGTACACTACAGAACCTTGAAGCTGATCAAACAAGTCATCAATATGAGGTAACGGATATTTGTTCTTGAAAGTTACCTGATTAAGATCTCTGTAATCAATACACAATCGCAGAGTCATTCTATAAGGTGCTTTAGAGATTGGTGCTGTACCTGGTAATAACTCAATACAGAACTCAAGCTCTCGATCAGGTGGCATGCTATACTCAGAAGAAAACACATCTGAAAATTCAGACACAACAGGAATATCTTTCATCTTGGGAACAAATAAACTCTGGTCAAGCACACATGCGAGATACCCGGCATAACCACGAGATAAAAGTTTTCTAGCTTTTAAAGCAGAAATAACATGTATAGCACATAAAGTCCTATCACTCTCAAAGGTAAAATCAGGCAAACCAGGGATAGAAAAAGTTACTACTTTTCTATGACAATCAATAGATGCATGATGCACATAAAGCCAATACATGCCAAGAATCACGTCAAAATCCCTTATAGGTAACACGACTAGGTCAGCAAGAAGGGCATGATCACCCATAAGAACCTCACATTTCTTGTAAACCTCAGAAGCAAACATGCAATCTCCCATAAGGGAAGATACTTCTAGCACATAAGGCATAGAATCAGGAAGAACATGCAAATACGACACAAAATGAGATGCCACATAAGAATGAGATGAGCCTGGATCTATCAGGACTCGCGCTCTCGTACTAGAAAGTAATATAGTACCTCCTATGACCGCAGAAGACTCAGCGATACTCTGCTGATCTAGAGCAAACACTCGACCCTGAACTTTAGGTCGACCCCCACTATCTCTCTTAGTACCTGAGGCCTGTTGACTTGTACCCCCAACTTGACTTCCTTTGCCTTTAGGATAATTCTTGATAAAGTGCCCAGTTTCACCACAAGATAAACATTTTCCTTGCTTTAGCCAGCACTTGTCTTCAGAATGGCCTTCTTTCGAACAATAACCACATACTCTCCTGGGACCTTGGACTGTTGTCCTCGAACCAGTTGATACACTACCTTTACTTTCAGATGGCTATCGGAATCGACGATCTTGGCGGCTAGATTTACCACCTTTAGAACCAGATCCCTGTGCTTTCTCTGATGCACGACCTGTCATAGTTGTTCCCAACTTCACCTTGTGTTCTTCAATGTCATTTTCAATAGCATAGGCCTTCTCCACTGCTTGATGATAACTAGTAAGCTGCAGAGAAAGAAGTTGCTTCCTATACTCAGTCCTCAACCCCTTCACAAACCTCTGTGCCTTCTTGGCTTCATTTGGAACTAAGTGATCACAATACCTCGCCAATTCTGTGAAATTGGTTGAGTATTGCCCCACTGTCAAGCTTCCCTGCTTCAGATTAAGAAATTCCATCTCTTTTCTGTCTTGGACCACTGTTGGAATAAACTGTGACTTGAATGCTTTAAGAAAATTCTCCCAAGTCTGTGGTACTCCTTCCAGTTCCCAGCTCTTATTCAACACTTGCCACCAATGTTCAGGAGCTTTCTCAAGTTTAAAGGTTGCAAAGGTTACCTTCTCAATACTCTCAATCCATCTCTTCTTGAGGAGTTATAGATCTCAGCTGATTACTGCCACTTGTAACTTCAGAACTCATTGTACCTGTAGGTAAACACTCGGCGTTAATAACACCCCAAGACTAACCCAAACCTAGGCCATAGACCCTATCCAGACTTAGAGCAAACCAAGGTAGCTAAACAGGGTAGCTAAACCAGGGTAGCTCTGATACCAACTGACACGCCCCCAAGTCCCGGGATCCCCTAATAGAACCTCGAACCCGGATGCACGTGACTAACGAGAATCAAGAACTAACGACAAACTGGATGACAACTGTTTATAACAAACTGACATGATATATATACTCTAGAGTAAGGAGCTAAGATAGCTCACACCACGAGTTCTAGACAAGAAAATTTAAAACCAAACATGATTATACACAGCGGAATAAATGCCTAGCACATAAGTTGGCATTACAAGATGTCTAGAGAAAACAAGCGACAACAAGTCTACCCAAAAATACTGAGTTACAAAATCCATAATATATCATCCTCACCAAAGTGTAAAAGGACCACAATTCCCAAAAGAATATCCACCTGCGTAGTAAGCTCCCATCTAAGTCGAGCCTCACTGCGCACTATCACTAGCCTTCCTTTCATCTAAGGAAAACAATTAAACAAGAAACGGGGTGAGATAAATCTCAATAAGCTATTAGATGCAACTACATGACATGTTATCATGCAATTCAAGTAGATACTCAAGTAATCATATATCAAGTATTATCAAGTAACAAGTATATGAGAGGCTAAGCCACTCATCAACTAGCACATAAGGCTAAACAAGCAAGTTATAAAGGATATTGCTTCCTTCCTTATTCCTCCCAAGAATACCATTGTTGTCGTAGCTTTTATTACTATGACAAATCACGATCAATACCAAGAAACTACTTATTCAGTATGTATCAGAAGACCCGGTAACCAGTGTCATTCCCAAGATCAAGACTCACGAGGTGTTCAAGAGTTTAACATTCACTTAAGTCAGGCGTATTGCTCCAACCAAGGAAGTTATGCCCTTACTATGGCCGGAAGTAAGGGGTCAAGCGCAAATACATAGGGACCCGATTATCACTTAAGCCCCAGCTCTCTCGATAAGCGTGAACCTATATATTTCCGAACAAGCAAGGAGAACCAGCTGGACTCACACAAGAATGTACAAGTAGGTATTTACTTGAACTACAGGAGAAGAACTAATCCAAAAGTAGTGGAGAAGCTCAACAAGGAACATGCTTCAAGTAATCAAGAAGTCACCTTGTTATCAAGCAACTATATGCAATGTTTGCACATACACAACAAGAACATGTCTCATACAAGTTAGTGCTTGTTCATAGCACTTTCTAGCTCATTACCATACATATGTATTGGCGTCAAGTCATGTACAAGATTTTATTATCTTATATTCAAGTTTTAATCCAATTCTTTGGATGTTCAAGTCATGTACAAGATTTTATTGTCTTATACTTCAAGTTATAACTATAATATTTGGACATTCAAGCATGTATAAGAGTTATACATTTACTCTTACAAGATCTTAATCCTATTCTTAGGATGTTCCAGTCTAAAACTTTGTTCTAATGCCCCTAAGGTGCACAAACACAAGTTTCAAGACAAGTATAACACATTAGTGCTTGTTCATAGCACTTTCAAGACATAAAGAAGAGTTACTACTCTTATACTTAAGTTCTCATTTGAGTTCTATAAGTGTTCATGTTCAAGACTAATTTCTAATGCCCCTAAAGGTACATATACACTTGCTAGGACATCTTAACCTAAGGCTATATGCCTTAGGAGGGATAAACTTTCATTTCATTTTAGGTTTAAAACACTTTTGTTGAAACAGGGGACCGGGCGGGCGCCTACCATGGACCGGGCGGCCGCTCAATAGAGCACTTTTGAAACCAAAACTTCTGATGAAATGAGCGGGCGCTCGAAGGACCACCAGGCGGGTGCCTGGTACAATTTTCAGCAAACACCAAATTTCTTTCCAGGCCTAAAATTCTCCGTCCCAAGCGTAGGAGTAACTTTTTACTAACATATTAACAATTCCTAGGAAGGCATTAACATTCTCAATTCACATATTTCAAGTTACTCTTTCTTACTTACACAGAGGGTTTATATTCCCTTTGTCCCAAATTTACAAGTATCACAAAAATTGCCCCAAACACGAAATTGACAAGCACAAGTATCAAAAATAACATATATGAATGTTATTACAAGCAAGGGGGAGCTAATAACTTACCTAGTCCGAAATCAAGTTTACCCAAATAAATTTATGTTCGGCCTGGAACGCTCTATTCAACGCTACGAATATTTATCCGGGATTAGAATCAAGAACGGAGGGATAATTAAGCTCGAGGAGTTGAGAATAGGGTAAAAACCTAACCCTAACTTTGAAACAGAGGAAACAACGAGAAGAAATATGAACTTTGCTTTCTCTGAGAAAAGAAGCAACAAGATATACTTTGAAGTTTCAAAGAATGACACTTAGGCCCCTTAAGTTTCACTTTTAACAAAAAGGCCCCTAAAGTCAAATTTTCACAAATGACCCAAAAGTCAAAACTAGACATTTAACCACCTTAATATTCTAAAGCAGTTAAGAAATTAACCCAAGTAAAACTAACACATAATATGCAACTTCAAGAATTTAACAAGTCAAATATTTAACGAGAATAAGGATGGGCGTTACAGGTTACGATCCGAACCTGAGAGATATCGATTTCTCGTGACGAATATTAATGAGGTAGAAATCATTGAGAATGATGAACCTACTTCCTACCACGAAGCGATGAATTCTCCTAACTCGAATAAATGGCTTGGAGCTATGGAATCCGAAATCCAATCCATGTATGATAATCAACTTTGGAACTTGATAGATGCACCCGAAGGTGTTAAAACCATGTGATGCAAATGGGTTTTCAAAAAGAAAACTGACATGGATGGAAAGGTTCATACTTATAAAGCTAGACTTGTAGCGAAAGGTTATAGGCAGAGTCATGGTATTAACTATGATGAAACCTTTTCACCCATAGCAATGATCAAGTCTATAAGAATTTTAATTGCCATAGCCGCATACTATAACTATGAGATATGGCAAATGGATGTCAAAACAGCGTTCCTTAATGGGAACTTACTTGAGGATGTATATATGACATAACCTGAAGGTTTTGTAAATCCATAAAATCCTAATAAGGTATGCAAGTTGCAAAAATCCATTTATGGATTGAAGCAAGCCTCAAGGAGTTAGAATCTTTGATTTGATGAATCAGTCAAAGAGTTTGGCTTCATCAAGAACGAAGATGAACCTTGTATATACAAGAAAATTAGTGGGAGCGTAGTACTATTTCTAGTGCTATATGTTGATGGCATACTAATCATTGGAAATGATGTTCCTGCACTTCAGTCTGTAAAGACTTGGTTAGGAAAATGCTTTTCAATGAAAGATATGGGTGAAGCCGCATGCATCCTTGGAATTAAGATCTATCGTGATAGATCTAAAAGAATGATTGGTTAAAGTCAAATTACATACATTGACAAGGTTCTTAAAAGATTATGTATAGAGAACGCTAAGAGAGGTAACCTGCTAGTGTTACATGGTAAAAGTTTAAGCAAGAATCAGTGTCCTAAGACAACTGATAAGGGAGAACGCATGAATGGAATTCCATATGCTTCGGCAATTGGATCCATTATGTATGCCATGATATGTACTAGACCGGATGTCTCTTATGCTTTGAGCAAGATGAGCAGATACCAGTCAGATCCGGGTGAGAGTCACTAGATAGCAGTCAAGACAATTCTTAAGTACTTGAGAAGAACTAATGATTCATTCTTGATATATGGATGTTTGGATGATGATCTTGTGATAAGGGGTTACACAGATGAAAGCTTCCAAACTGACAAGGATGACTATAGATCGCAATCTGGTTTTGTGTTTATGCTAAACAGTGGTGCTGTAAGCTGGAAGAGTTCTAAGAAGAGTACAATAGCTGATTCTACAACAGAAGCTGAGTATTTAGCTGCATCTGATGCTGCTAAAGAGGCTGTTTGGATCAAAAAATTGATAACTGAATTAGAGGTGGTTCCTAGAATTGCTAATCCAATAGACCTTTATTTCGACAATAATGGTGCTATTGCTCAAGCAAAGGAACCAAGAGAACATCAAAGATCCAAAAACATACTTAGGCGTTTTCATCTCATTCGAGAAATCATGGAAAGGGAGGACGTAAAGATATGCATAGTACCAATAGGTGATAACATAGCTGATACGCTAATAAAGGGACTTCCTCAAGATAAATATGATGGTCATGTTAGGTCTATGGGTATTAGATACATTAGTGATTGGGCCTAGTGCAAGTGGGAGATTGTTGGTGTATATGCCCTAGGTATGTTATTTGGCACATTGTTTGACAATATTTGTTATCACTTTTCATATATATAAAGAGATGTTTTGGATTATTATTTATTGTTACATGTTTTGTTATGATACTCTCTGTCCCTAGTACTTATGAAGAACTATTATAAGTTTAATTCGATGATCATATGATGATCATGTGTATGGGATACAAGTTAATCTTATGGGTATATGTTGGGGAACACATATTGGACATGACCCAAAGATGAGGTTTATGTCATGGTCATAATGTCATAATTAAACCTCTAAATAGTTATATTATTGAATCCCTAGACCTGAGATTATTACGGTCTTCCACATAGTGGAGATCATGTTTGACATATTCAAACATTACTCTTGACCAAGTAATTATAAAGGATATGATTGGCATGATCAAAGCTATGTAGGGAAGTGTAATTAGTCAAGATGGGATTTGTCCTTCTTCGAGAGAGATGTAAGCTTGCACCCCTCGATGAATAGTATTGATGAAATGCATGGCCGTGCTCAAATGAATTGATATGATCAATATCATTTGTGTTATGAAAACTATTTGGAATCGAGAAAAGTATTGGGCATTGTAAGTTGACCATTGACCATGGCTTATTCTCAATAAAATCATGGACAAAAGGATTATGATATGTTCTATAAAGGATTCACGAACTTTGACAAGTTATATTAATTGGGTAGTCATGATGGCTTGCTAGAGTCCACTCATGAATTATGTTATCAAATGGTTTTGATCACATTGTCAACTTAATATAATCCTATGGGGTCACACACAAAAGAATCAATTGCAAAAGGGCTATAATTGGAATTTCGTAAAGTCTTAAAAATAGATTTTAAGGGAAAAACCAAAATCAAGCCAGAGGGGGTGATCCGGCCGAACCTCAATGAGGACCCGGTCGGACCTTGCAAGGATCCGGGCGAACCTTGTATATGACCCGGTCAAACCTCACTAGGATCCGGTTGGACCTAGTATAGGACCTGGCCGGACCTCCTCCTGGGTGAGAAAATGACTTTTTGACTATGGGTTTTGACGGGAATTAGACTTTAAAACCTAAACTAGTTGGGATTAAAAAGTATAAATACCCCTCTTAAACCCCTAGGTTAGAAGTGATTATTGTAATCATAATTGATAGCCTCCACGAGAGAAAAACTAGTGTTCTTCTTCCTCAAGAACAAGAACCCTAGTTTTCATATAACCTCCATAATAGAAGTATGTTCTATTGGATCTAGCAATCTAGATCAAGAAGGTGTTCTTGATATTCGTTCGCGTGTGGATACACATAGAGGGCGTTGATCTCAACCCCTCCAAGTTCATGATTCATCGATTCAAGGCATGTTCCTGCGATCGTGATTCAAGGGCGCGAAGAACAAAGATTCAAGTTCTGAAAATTTTAAAGCTCCATCACGGTTAGTATTCTAAATGACCTCCGTTTTAATTTAATCATCTTCAATGGATCTAGGATTTTGGGTTTATTCCGCTGCGCTTGATTATGCAAAGCCCAACAAAAGCATCATCACGGTTAGTATTCTAAATACATCTCCGTATTAATTTAATCATCTTGAATGGATCTAGGATTTTGGGTTTATTCCGCTGTGCATTATAGTGCAAAACCCAACAGGGTTTTCCCGTATGTGAAAGATGTGTTGAATGAGTTTGAGGAGGGCTGTATTTATAGGCGGAAACCAGATCTGAAGGGACTGGCCATACGGCCAGCTTAGAGCCGTACGGGCTTGTGTGAGCCATACAATTTGTATGTCGTGTTTTGCTCCTTAAGTTTCTTCTAAGGTCCTCTGAGGGCTTTGGGGGAGATCCTAGAAAGATCCCTGGATACCCCTAAACGTCTATGAAGTCCCTGGAAGGTCCTAAAAAGGATTTTGATGCTATTTTTCAGGCCGGGTACTAATAAGGACGTCTTCATTTTAAGTCATACTTAGGATTCCTTATTTCCATTATGTTTTACGAAGTCGTTTTGAGGGTTGTATCATTTATTTTTAACAACCTATGTGCTCACCTCGCTTATATAACATGAGTTCCATGCTGAGTAGATTCATGAATGATATTGATAAAATTCCTCAACCTAATTCTCTGATCTCTAATCCCCTTCTTTTTTCTCTCATCCAAGTATGAATTTCTGTTTCTTTCCTCATCTGAATCTATCTAATAATTCTTCCTGTTCTAGCAATTTAACCCTAAATCCAATTATCAATTTGGGGTTACTGAGCTGGTCATAACAAAACTGGTATCAAGATCTTTCTCGTTCAGGAGGTAATTGGTTATCATGGTGAATAATCGTATGGATACGATGGAGGCCAATCTCATGCAAGTTGATGACAAGTTGACTGTTCTTGATGGAGATTTGGATACAAAAACCACAGAGCTAAAAGCAGAGATCTCAATTCTGAGTAAGAGCATGGAAGAGATCACTCGCCTGCTACTAGAGATGAAGACCAATAATGGTAAGGATAAGATTGATGAAGCTGGCAGGTGTTTACGTGGGACTAGTAGTACTGGCTCCATTCGGGGGGTTTCTGTAGGGTTTTGAGCAATCATGCGCAGCAGAAAATAAAACCCAAAAGCCTAGATCCGTTCAAGATGATTAAATTAATACAAGAAATAATTTAGATTACTAACCGTAGTGATGCTTTAAAATTTATTTGGTGGATCTTCTTGTTCTTTGCGCCTTTAAAACACGATCGCAGAAACACACTTCCAATCACAAGATCACGAAGTTGGAGGAGTTGAAACTAACGCCCTCTATGTGTATTCACATGCGAACGAATATCTAGAACTGATTTCTAGATCTGGATTTGCTAGATTCAATAGAACTAATTTCTATTACGAAGGCTATATGAAAACTAGGGTTCTTGTTCTTGAGAAAGAAGAAGACTAGTTTTTCTCTCTTGGAGACTCTCAATATTGATTACAATAACATATAGGACTTAGAGTTTTGAGAGAGGTATTTATACTTTTAGATCCCAACTAGTTTAGGATTTTAAGTCAAATTCCCGTCAAAACACGGATGTCTAAAAACATGCAATTAAGCAAAACAGAGGTCCGGACGGGTATAGCAATTAGTCCGACCAGATCCCCTAGGGTCCGACCAGGTAATTCTTAGGGTCCAGCCGGACCCCCCCCCCCCCAGAAACTTGTTTCTGAATTTTCCATAAAATCTGATTTTATGGTCCGTCCCGAAATTTCTAATTTAGCCTTTTCTTGATTCGTTCTTTGGCCTTAGAGCCATTTCCTTCTTTTGAAACCACGAGCACAGGAAAGGCTTCCTTAATGATTTTCTTTTCTGCTGTCTTTAGCATCCCATGTAACTCAGACAGAGATTTAGTCATACCATGCATATTAAAGTTTATGTGAACTGATTATAGTTTTAGGTAATGATTTCAAAATCATATCAGTTGTCAACTCAACAGGGATGGCATAGCCGAGCCTCTATAGATGCTCAAAATGGGCCTTTATCTTCAAAACATGACGACCCACTAACTATCCTTCACTCATCTTGCATGAGGTCAAAGCAGCCATGGTGTCGAACATTTCTTACCTATGAAGTTAGCACCATTCTCATGAAGTTTTTCCATCTCAAGGATAGATCTCAATGATAGAGTTTGTGTGTTATTTGCCATTATCTACAAATTATGCAAACATGTAACCATACATATGTACCAACTTAATTAAAGATTTTATTAATTAGTAAATACTCCAACTAAATTATATAACCTTCATATACATCTAATGTATCATATAATTTTGGTGGGCTAAGATCCAACTTTAATTTAATTTCTTGTCCGCTTTGGCGGTACCGCTCAAAATTAAATTAATTAGGTAGATAACTACTTATCAATCATATCATATATGACTCTTAAGTCCTTTATGATATTTATTTAGACATCTTATGTCAAACATGTTTTAATCTCATTTGTGCTTTAGGCCCAAAACTCTTTTGATAGCCTAATTAATTCAAACCATTTTAAACATATAGGAACCACTCTTTCACTCATCTTGTTCATACAAGGATATAATTAATGCGCCTACGCTTTGGCGTAAACCACATAAAAATACATTTGTAATCCCAAGTGTTTTAATCATGGATTGGCACGTGACATAAATTTTAAGAAGGTTCAGAAACACATAAAAGTTAATCAATTAACCGAATTAATTTTATGTGACTTAATTCCACTAGTTATAGGATTTAATTCTAAAATTGAATCCTCAGAGCATCTTGAAATTGAGAGCCCAAACACTACGGCCAAAACTAAGCCATAAGGCAACCACAATTCCGTACTAAGATCAAGAAACCAAGTAATTATTCTACACGGCCGAAACTAAACCATAAGGCAACCACAATTCCGAGTAAAAAGGTAACTTGTTTCAAGATCCTTTATTGTCTCATGAATTTCACTGATTACAGCAATCTTAAATTCTTTAGAATTCTAATTTCTGCAATTTTTCTGGATTTCTTAATTGAAATCTGTTTCAGGAAACACGGTTTCAAAAACCAGCCGTCTAAAAACAGTTTCAGTTTCCAGATTTGAATTATGTAAACAAGTAACAGAACAATTTGAACACCAGAAGACGGACCATATTATGGGAAATCCAGAACCCATCCGTATGGCACTATAGCAGCTGTATGGCTCTGAAACAACTGTACGGATCTGTGGTTTAGATTCCTAGATTTCCAGTTTTTTTAGAATTTTCAAATTCTATTAATCCAATATCGTGTTCATACATAATCCGATTAAAATACACGAATTTACAAATTATGAATTTTATCCAATCTAATCTATATAATCAATAACAAAATTATTCATCATACAAATTAGATCTAGATCAGCAATAAACATAAGCTAATTATAACATGATAATCTAAGCATGCGATTATACATATTATAGGGACCGCGACCACCACCACCACTTTGCCATATTAGTATGATATTGTCCGCTATGGGACTAGCCTGCACGGATTTGTTTTTGGGTCAACTCCCAAAAGGCTTCATACTAATGAAGTGGGTGGGTGCTCTTATATACCTTGCAATTGCTTCCTCAATTGCCGATGTGGGGCTTTGGGTTGCACCCCAACAATCCTCCCCTCAAACCAAGGACCACACCGCTATGGCCCGCAGTGTTTCCTCTGGCCCATATCAGCGAAAGCTTGCACCAACCGCCCGCGAAACACCATCGCCCTTGATTGCAAGACTCGATTCGCTATGTCGCACAAGGGGAACCCCACCCTATAAAGCACACACACGGTACACCCGGTCGGGCCCATCCGAACCATGACTCTGATACCACTTGTAGGGACCGCGACCACCACCACCACTTTGCCACATTAGTATCATATTGTCCGCTATGGGACTAGCCCGCACGGATTTGTTTTTGGGTCAACTCCCAATAGGCCTCATACTAATAAAATGGGTGGGTGCTCTTATATACATTGCAATTGTTTCCTCAATTGCCGATGTGGGACTTTGAGTTGCACCCCAACACATATGAATCGAATTAATATTATAATCATATAATCTCAACAATAACTAGCATGCATATTTTATATCTCATATAAAATCACATCACATAAATTTATCTTATCATGATTATAGCAATTAAGTAATCTAATTAAATAATTATATCATGATAATATTAGAACTATTCATCTTTAACGGGGCTCTGATACCATTATAGGGTTTCGTGCAATCATGCACAGCGGAAGACATTACATGAACAAACCCAAAAGCCTAGATCCGTTATGATCAATAATTCATAATATGTAAGATGAAAGAAACTAACCCTTGTTGATCGAAATATAAAACCTTGGATTTAGATGCTAAGATGAGCACCCTCTACCGGTGATCCACACGTCGAACGGATTCAAGAACTCTTCTTGACTTGACTTCTAGGTCCTTCGGATTGAAAAACTTGATGAAGAACAATTCTTCAATTTCTCCCTTTGATTATTATGGTTTGATAATTGAGAATAATCAAACCTAATAACCCTAGTATAATATGTGTATATTCTCTCTTCAAGAAAGAAGTTATGATTTCATAAATCAATGTTATAGGACTGAATCCCGGCTATACATATTATATACTTGAGGTCTCTAAGATACTTTAGGGTTTAGGAGTTCTTGTCCAACAACAAAATCCTAAACTAAACTGCAGTTTGCCGCACCAGCCATATGGCTCCAAGGAAGTCATATGGATTTCATGGAGCCGTACGGTTCCAGTTTCGTACTGTCTCATTTTTCATTCCTTTTAATTTTCCGCTCTGTGTGTGTGACCCAATAGGATTATACTATTTTGGCACTGAGTCCGAACCATTCAGATCTTGTAAGTCATAAGCGGGCTCTAGCAAACCATTATGACTACCCAAATAGTATAACTTTGAAATCCCAAAGTTTCCTAAAATAGAATATATCACAATCTCTTTATTACACGGTGTCTATTGAACGTAAGCCATGGTCAATGGTCAACTTACTTTGTTCAATGCTTTCTCGATCCTGAATGTATTGATAATACAAATGACATTGATTTAATCAATTCATTTGAGCATGGCCATGCATTTCATCAATACCATTCATCGAGTGGCCCAAGCTTGACATCTCTCTTGACAAGGAATAAATCCCTTCTTGGCTTATTAATCTTCCCTACACGTTTTCGATTATGCCAATCATATCGTTCATAGCTACCCAGTTAAAAGTAACGTTTGAATATGTCAAATGTAATGTTCATCATTTGAAAGACTGTAATAACCTCAAGTCTGAAGATTCAAGTGATATAACTATATGGGATTTAATTATGACATTTGACCATGACTTAAGTCTCGTAAGTGGTCAGTCCAGTATTTGTTCTCCAACAAATACTCATAAGTCTAATTGTATCTGTTAGGTAGGCCCACCACTTATATCTCATGTTTTTAATGTCAGATTTGATTGATACATTACCTAATTTATATTTTATGGATTTTAGGACCATATGTAAGAAGATTGTATACTTAACTTCTTTAACAGTCCATTTTATAGAATAGGCATTGTAATAGGATCAATGCCAGAAATTATTTTAAGTGTCAGAGTATGGTGCACCCCCAAAACAATAGTAATGTGCGATTCCATTAGTTTGACGTCCCGTCAAATATCAGTAAGGATCACCCAATCTTGAAATGGTGCGCCTCTTACAATCATGGTGCGCCTTAATACTCAAGTCGCGCCCTTTCATTTGTGGTGCGCTTCATTCAACCATCAACACTTAGACCAATTTGAAGACTTGTGAAGACATGAGGACTTCAGATTTCAAACTCAAAGCAACAATCTAACGATGAATCAAAGTTTTAAGAGCACGCAAGATGCAGACATCTGTCCTTAACAACTCTCAAATACTTTTTGTCTAACGGCTATAATTGGACACATGCTCATATCAACGAGCTCCAACACATGGATTCTAAACGACTACGTTTCTCAAGCTCACTATAAATACCTCATAACTTCAAACATTTAAAGTTTCTAGAATTCACGCTTTGAGAGAGAAGTTTGAAAATTTGAAGATTGTTCTTAAATTTCCCAGATTTTCAAGATCACCTTTATACATTCATCACTAGCCCAGATCCTAAAAGACTTGTAACACTTTAGTTTTATTGTTCTCTCAATCTCATAGATATAAAGAGCCTTAAAACTAAGAACACACACTCACCTCTTCAAGTTTGATCACTTAGATCTTTCTTGAAGAGATACACTAGTTTTAGTCTAGGATTTGTTCTTTCATTGATAATAGATCTTGAGTTGATCATACTCAAAAGTTGAAATCTGTAATCAAACTCATAATATAAGATGTTCATTAGAAATCCAAGACTAACCATCTTGGCAGAGGACGTAGATCTTTTCACGTTCGAACCTCTCCAAATAGCGCTCATTTTTTACTTGCAGTTTACTTTCAAGTTTTAAATTTCATCTTACTATTTACTTGTTTGTTTTTTGCAGATTTTGAATATTGTTTTGCATGTTAGTCACTGCCTTAGTTCCCATTTACACTCTTTAAGCCAAATTACTTAGTGTGTGTGTGCACTCCTTTTCACTGTTTACGCTCCTTTTACTTAACTAATTTCCGCTGTGCGTTTCACTCTATTTTGTAGCGCATTTCATAACACTTAAATGACTTAGTGCGCATTTGCAATTGAGTTTTCCAGGGTAAGAAAAGAATTTCAAAACAGCTATTCACCTCCCCTCTAGCTATTTTTCATACCCTTGTTTCCCTTTGGGACCAACAAGTGGTATCAGAGAAAACACCTTTATTAAACTTCTTTTTGTTTTTCAAGCTTAACAGCTTGGGTGCCGATTCGAAATGGCAAACTCAAAAACTATGTCAACAAGAAACTACTCACATGTTCTAGTATTTTATTAAGATCACTATGACGTATGTAAATTCAACATCTTGAATCATCTCAACTCCATTGATGAAAGGCTTCATGACACCATGCTCTATGGACCTTACTTCCCAATGAAAGCAAATCCTAATCCACGTACAAACGCTTCTCAACCAACTATTACAAAACCAAAGGAAGAGTGGTTTGAAGAAGAAGAAAGAACAGTTGGTCTTGATGGAAAAGTAAGAAACATTCTCTTATGTACCTTGAGCACTGCGATGAAGCAACAGGTCATGCATTGTGGAACTGTGAATGAACTATGGGAATAGAAGAGCATATTGAAGGAGATTATGTCTGTAAGGAGAACAAAAGATATGAATTTCAAAGGAGATTCAACAATTTCACTCAATTTTTTTGTGAAACTCTAAGACAGACTTATGAACGTTATTGTGAGATTATCAATCTTTGTATTTCTCTTGGTAAGAAGTTTTCAAACAAGGAGATCAATGTTAATTTCCTAGCTGCATTTGTATCAAGATATCTCCAAAAATCAAGCACTCTTGAAGACTCTGGAACTTTGGATGAATGGACTCTAAGAAATCTTTATGCAAATCTCAAAGTTTATGAACTCAAATTTCAGCGCATCAGTGAATCAGAAGGAAAGCCAAAATCCATGGCAATGGTGTTGCAAAGAGAAGAAGTGCATGTTGATCAAAACTCAGACCCCAAAATCTCTACTTCTGTGTTATTTTACATGGATGATGAAGACTTCACTTTATTTGTAAAAAGATTCCAAAAGTTCAGAAAATTCTCAAAACCAAGAGCATCAAGCAAAATTCCAGGATCATCAGGCAGAGCTCCACCAAAATTCACAAGGAGCAATGATTCAAAAATAAAAGAAGATCTTGTTTGTTTTAATTTCAGGAAACCAAGTCACTTTGCATCAAGCCGCCCAATTCCCAAGTTTGAGTAAATGAAGAATAAGAGCAGCCACAACCCTAAATTCTCTCGTCACAAGGGCATGGTTGCTGAAGAATATTCACCATCAAATGAACTCAAAACTTAGATTGTGTTAATGCGTGTGATTAAAATTGAGAGTCGCCACACTGTTTTATTTGTAGTTAAAACATTGGAAAAACCATTTATGAGAATAATGGGTCCGGGGGTCAAATTACAGTTAGAGAAGAATATTCATGTGATCACTCCTATTGCCGGATGAAGAGGTATTTCTAGCATGATCAATGTGTGTGTGTGTGTGTTAGTGTTTGAGACCAGATCCGAGGATTTCCTACGTTCTTATCATCATGAGAAGCTCAGGTCATCGTAGTTCATTGATGAATTTAGAAAAGAGAGATGAAGCGCGATCATGCATAAAGAGGGGGAAGATTAGGGTTAGAAGTAGTTCCTAGATCATATTAGGGTTTGATGAAACCCTAGGATCATCATTGGCTATGTTATGTGCATATATATAAGGATTAAAACCCTAGATCTAGTATGTTATGTAGAATAAGTCTTAGATCTAGCATAATAATAAGAACAACATGAATACATATGCATGAACATGTAAACATGCAGATCGCTACCATAAACATGGCATATATTATGAGTTTAGACTAAGAACATGAAGAACGCATGTAGAACATATGAATATGAATGAATAAACATAATGAAAACATGTATAAAACAGATCTAGCCTAATAATATAATAAGAACATAAGTAAAAGGGTTAGGAGACTTACTTGATCGGCAAGAACTATGATTGAATCTTCTTGAAGATTCAAAGAGCTTAAACTTGGAGTTTTCTCATCAGTTTTGACTCTAAAACTCGGAGAATGAATTTTGTCTTTGATTTGTGGAAAGGAGGACCCTATTTATAGGAAACAGGCTGGACTTAGAGGAAGTGGCCGTACGGCCATGTCTAAGATGTACGGTAGCAAGGTCACCGTACGGTGTCCTTCCTCTGGATTTCATGCTCATCAAGATCTCAGCAAATCCTTATCAGTTTGTTCTCTGGATTTAATCAATATCTTGATAGATTTTGACCTATAACTGATTTCGTCAATCAGGAACTCTGGGTAACTGCTGGATAAGTCCCTATCAGGTTATAATTGCCTAAAAGGTCCTTAGAGGATCCTAAAGGTCTAGGAAGTCCTCTTTCTTCAGATCGGGTATTAACAGTAGCCCCTCAGTGACACTTCTTGCAAGGCATTGAGGGTCGTCGATTAAGAAAGGAACCGATCTAAAACACGAGTTCCAAATCGGGGGAGAGAAGTAAGAAGGTGACCAAATTGGTCGAGCGGCTGAACCTTTATCAGGCTACCTACGTATCCTAAGGGGAATCAAGCCAGTCGTAGTTTGTGCTCTGTGGGAGAAACAAGAAATCATCTTCTGCTGGGGATAGGATGCTGTATAAAGACAAACATTCGTAGGGGGAGAGTGAGAAAGAAATGAGACATCAGCTCCTGCTGGGGACACTATCTTGTATGAAGCTAAACATTCGTAAGAAAACGAGATATCAGCTCCTACTGGGGACATTATCCTGTATAAAGATGAACATTCGTAGGGGACCATAGAATCGTTGTTCTGACTCTACTAGGGAAAGCCATATGAACGGCGCGAGAAGAAGATTCAAGAATCGAGAACAAAATTAGGGATAGATTCGAACTTCTTATGGAGCGCGTATATCAAAAGAGTATCAAACGTGTCCGAGGACACAGGCAACAATTACTGAAATCATGTCCAGAGACACCAGCAACCTATGCGGAAGAAACTAAACATGTCCGAGGACACTGGAAACAATTACTAAGATCATGTCCGGAGACACCAGAAACCTATGCCAAAAACATGAGACACACGGTATATGAAGACGATATCTTATGGGGCACGTGAGTCAAGAAATTTCCCAAAATCTATGGTGTATAGAGATGCTAAAACCTCTAGGTCGCGGGATTCGGTCAAATTGTAACTCGAATGGTATATCGGGATGCTACTGTCTTGGGATCACGCAAGTCACAATATATCACTGGAAAAACCTAAAAGTCTACACGTGAGATAAACCAATCTCGTGCAAGGGACTAATCGATTAAATTTGGAAGATAAGGTATACAGATTCTAAGTACGCTTGTACCCTAGAGCCGTATTAATTGGCAAAGTCCTAAGAGTCTTAATGTGAGATGACACATCCCGAACCAAGAAATCCTTAAACGAAACCGAAAGTATTAACGTGAGATATCCATATCTCGAGCTAAAGAAAGCTTCAGATCCTAAACATGAGATAAACTCATCTCGTCCAAAGAACGAAACCAAAAGCATTAACGTGAGATAGCCATACCTCGAGCTAAACAAAGCCTCAAATCCTAAACATGAGATAAACTCATCTCGTGCAAAGAATGAAACCAAAAGTATTAATGTGAGATAGCCATACCTCGAGCTAAACAAAGCCTCAAATCCTAAAGGTGAGATAAACTCATCTCGTGCAAAGAATCTAATGGCAAGAGCTGATAAATAGTTAAAGTTCTTGACGTGGAATGAATACATCTCGTGTCGGAGAATATAGAGAGTAATAAACAATCTCTTTAGGAGTTTAGAGATAGCGATACTTTTTCCAATATGTTTTTGTATAAGTGTGTGAATGTAACACTTTAGAGTTTTAGCGTGATAAGATTATTTGTTGTAATCCGAAGGAAAGCATATGGAAGATTGCAAGTTTGAGGGATCAAAGTAGAGAGTGTGTAAAGTATGGAAATTGTAGATGTAAAATACCTATTGTTTAGGTTTTAAGCATTGAGTAATGTTAGTGGAGGAGTTTAAGTGTAAATTACCTATAGTCTAGGGTTTGATCTTTGATTGTTAATATTTAAAGGGGTTTTAGATGTAAATTTCCCAATGTTCGGGGTTTGATTGAATTATCACTGATTTGATTGTAATTTACCCAAGTTTGGGGTTTTGAGTGAATTAGTATTGAATGTAGAGGTTTAGTCGTGATTTACACATAGTTTGGGGTTTAAGTATGTTAATGTTAAGCGTAGATGATTCGATTGTAAATTACTTTTAGTGAGGGACTTGATTGTAAGTTACCCAAAGTTTTGATAGTAAATTACCCAAGGTATGGGGTTTGGATTTGAGTAATGTTAAGTTGAGGTGCTTCGTTGTACATTACCCAAGATATGGGGCTTAGGTGCAATTTTGTGAAAAGCCAGGGTTAAAATTGTAAAATCAATTTGAATTCTAGGGAGATTTCCATACGGCGGAAGGTAAGGCAGACAGATTAGTTAAAAAACAGTCGGGGGTAATTTAGTAATTCCACCTGTAGCGCTTGAGGGATTTTTAGGGATTTCGGATTGGATTTTAAAGGTCACGCTGTATGGAGTCTTGACTGACGGACGGAGGGCTTCGTGGCGCACGGACTCGTGTCCCTTTTTACGTATATCAGACGGGTTTGGAAACAAATTTGCAGAACACACCCTATGCCATTGTTGCCAGAGAAAAGAGAGAGAGAATTCGCCGGTGAGGATTTAGGGGGAAAACTTTGGTGAAATCAAAGGGGAATATCTTAGGCTTGCTCGGATTTCAACAATGGCACCAAGAGGACCACCGAAACAAAAGAAGAATGTCTCGCACATGAAGTTCAAGCATTTCGAGCAATCGAATTGTATGCACATCCTCGCCTTCATTCGTGCTACTACGCGGCCGGGGAAGTGGTGAGGATTCGTTTTAGAACCTTCTTGTGCAGTTAATCTGAGTTTGATTTGAGTTTTGGTTTGAAATTGAAAGTTAGGGTTTAAGACCTCAATTTTGGGGATTTTACGTAATTTGTCAATTTTGACCCAATTTGATTGAGTATTTGTGAATTGGAATCTATTCGTAGCATGGGTAATGTATTGATTGTGGTGGTTTTGTTAAAAACGCAATTTTTGTGTTAAGTCATGTTTTGTCCGAAAATGTTGTAATCTTGGACCGATTTTTGACTTGGTTGACTTTGTTAAAAGTGCTTCTTGTGTTGTTTGACTTTTGTTTAGAACATGGGTAGTCAATGTATGTGAATGTTTCGCTGAGAAAGCTTATTTTGTACGAAGTTGTATTTTATTCATTTTTGGATTGTTTTGGATCGATTTGTTCTAGGTAGACTAGGGTTTTGATTGTGAGTTGTATAGCATACGATGTATATGTGCTAAAGACTTTGTTGGGATTTTCTAGAATAATATTGCAACAGCTCATATATGTGCATGAAAAGAAATAAACTGTTAGATTGATTACATACCTGAGCTGTGTATACCTTTTTGTGTTTGTAGGTTGTATTGCCGCCTTTGAACTCGAGAGGCTCGTGTAGAGTTGTGCATAGTTTGTGGGAGAGGACTCCAGAGACCGTTCAGAGGAGGCTGTGGACCATCGGCTTGGGTTTATTCTTCGAGAGCTTGTCTGGTTAGGGGGAACTGACTAAGAGCACCGATCTTGTCATGCCATTGCGGGAGCATTGGTGGGATACCACCCATACCTTCCATTTTGGTTGGGGGAGAGGTTATAGTGAATCCCTCAGACTTTACAGCTTTCATTGGATGGTGGTTCACGGGTAGCCCAGTGTGGAGTGATGATACCCTGCTTGCCGATGGGAGTGCAGAGAGGCTTCAGAGCTTGATCGGGTTTGACTGCACTAACATTAGGAGTGGTTATGGTGTGTGCCTGGGGGGCCTTAAGAGGTGGTATGAGGACATTCTGGTGGCCTTTGTTAGTACCCAGCCTGAAAATGAGTTGTTTAGGCATTCCAAGACTCACAGGGACCTCACAAGTATTTACAAGCTGCGCAGGACTTATCCAGGAATTCCCAAAAAGCCCAGATAAGAAGATATTTACGACCTGATCAGATTATCCCCGAAGATAGACGTTATCTAGGAGTTTTCCAGAGTCCAGTCTGATCGCAACCTTGGGAACCACGCCAACCTCATTCATTGGCCGGGCAGCCAGTTATTCCCTGGCCGGGCGGCCAGTCTTTCCGGCCCAAAACCCCTATAAATAGGCGACCTCAGTTCATAATTTCGACACATAATTCTCTCCTCTGAGTTCCAGAGTCTAAACTGACGACAGAACTCTCTCCCCAAGCCTTTCTAGCAATCCCGAAGGTCCGGCGAATCCACTTCCAAGATTCGGCTTCGTTCTTGTCAAGATTGTTGAGGTTTTCTATGTCTTATTAGTATAGATCTGATTTGTACATGTTTTTCATTATGTTTATACATTTATATTCATATGATTCATAATGTGTGCTTCATTTCCTTTACTAGAATTCATATTCTGCTCTATATCTAGGGTAGCGATCTTCATGTTTACGTGTTTATTCCTACATGTTCATGATATTCTTATTATTATGCTAGATCTACGACTTACACCTGCGTGACATACTAGATCTAGGGTTATAATCCCTATTTATATGCATAGCCGATGATGATCGACAAGATCTAGGAACTACTTCTAAACCTTAAACTGTAAGTAAATATTCCCATGATCATTAACTCTCTTGTGATGAATGTGATGACTACACATTGATCTTATCAATGGTATAATCATTATTCTAGGATGTGATCATCTTATATGATTCTTTCTCCTCCCCCATCATTATGCATGATCCCACTTCTTCTCTCTATTCCTATTATGAGCGAACTACGTCGACCTGAGCTTCTCATACGAGAGGAACGTAGGCAATCTTCGGATCCGATCAAAATCACTAACACACTACTAACACCTTTATCATTATAGAAAGTCCGATCTATCGGGTGATAGGAGTGATCACTGTAATATTCTTCTCTTATCGTAACTTGCCCCCGAACCCTCTCTGTTAGCTTTTCTCAATGTTTTAGCTCAATAAAACGGCGTGGCGACTCGTAATAAATTAATTGACAACTTGATTATCCTAATCCCATAGAAAAGATAAATAAGATAATAATAAGACACTTCCCATGCGTCGCCCGCATTTAGAAAGGGGTATTCACAGTGGCGACTCTGTTGGGGACTAACTTTGAACTTTTCAAACAGTAGAGGGTCAAACTTTCGTCAATATTATGATTGTATATTTTCTTTCCCCCTTGTACTTTATCTCTTGTGCATATCTGCTTCCCTTGTACTTTAGTGCGTTAACATCTTGACTGTTTTCTGATAAATGACTATTTTATAGTCATTTAAGGTCTAAAAATATAGTTTATTAGCTTTTATTCCACTTAAATTACTTATTTTCTACTCTTTATTTGATATAATGCACTTGGAGAATGTTTCTATGATGCAAACAGGTTTTGAGTACATTCTTGAGGAAAAAGGGAGCTAAGGCATCATCTTTGTGAAGGAGGAACACTTGGCAAAGGAGGAAATAAGCTAGTCCATGAAAAGTCAAAGTTCCAGTCAAAGCAGGCTCTGCTCGGCCGAGCAGTACCCTTGACTCGGCCGAGCATAAAGAATCAGAAAGGGTAGATTTATTTTCGAAGGCTTGCTCGGCCGAGCACTTTTCCTTGACTCGGCCGAGCACCCCCTGAATCAGCAAAAGGTGCCTTTTCAAATGAAGACCTCTCCAAGCACCCATCCGGGAAAGATTGCCTCCCCTCCTCCAAGGCTTATAAATAGAAGTAGAAATCAGTAGTTTAGATATCTAGAAACATTGTAAACTTACTATAGTGAAATTTATACTCTCAAACATCAAATAATTCTCAGAATTTGTGAAAGTTATCAACTTAACTTGAACAAAATTCTGAATTCATTATCAATAATATTCAGAGGTATTCTTCAAGCTTTTTGTCTCCATTTCATTCCGGAATAAGTATCTCTTCTTCTATCTTCTCTTATTTATCTTATCCTTATTATTTCGCAAATGGCTTGTGAGTAATCCCCCTATTTCTTGGGGTTGGAAACTCAACAAACACTTGTATTTACTAATATTCATGCTCTAAATATACTTTCTTCATCTTAAACAATTCTACTATATCAAACTTTAACGCCTACGACCATGATGACGTCCATGGCTTGTATGAATCTTAGTTAATCAAGGGAAGTACTGATCGGAGAACCTTGATTAGCGGATCCATATAGTCAGAACTAAGTTCATTACTCACGAGAGTAGTGTAATGGCTTAGGGATGCTCCTTGAGTGGAAAGTATGCTGATTTTCATAAAGAAAACTTAATGGATTCTTACTAATTATGGGCCATCGAGAGATAGGGCATAATTAGTATGAGAATACAAACGCTACTTGCTTGATCGTGAGAAGTAGTGTAGGCCAAGCATACCATCCTTGTTTTAAAATGAAACTTTAATCTAAATAGAGCATGAATAGTTGATGAATATATGTTGTTGATGTTCCAATCCCGAGGATTCCTTAAAATATAAGAGTTTTCATCTAAGCTATAGTAATTGCAATTTCATTTCTAGTTAGTGACAAACAATTTTATAACCCCCAATCGTTTTCCTTTCTTTATTTTTTTACTCTAAGCAAAGATATTTTGTAAGTAAAGTTGTCCTCGTGGGATCGACTCGCTCTTGCACTATCTATACTACATACACCCGTGCACTTGCGGAAATAACCTAACAAGTTTTTGGCGCCGTTGCCGGGGACAACGGTTTACTTTCAAATTTTTTTTTTTAGTTCTATTTGTGATTATCTAACATCCCGTCAAAGAATTTGTGTCTTTAATTCTTTTTCAATTAGGTACTCTCGGAGTATATGAAAAGAGCCCAGAAACCTCTTGAAAAGTTTGATCCGGAGCCAGAAAGAACCTTTCACGAAAGGTTAAGAAAATTCAGAGAATTCCTAAAAGCAGAAATGGCACAAAATGGTGACCAAAATAGAGACGGTGATGGAATACCTACCACGCCACCACCTAGAACCCTTCGGGAGTTTGTTAACCCAAGTACCCCGGGAACTAGGACACCAATCGTGGTACCAAATGCCGACGCAGCCCACTTTGAGATCAAGCCACAACTTTTGCATATGGTTATGAATAACCAATTCGGTGGCTCGGCACTTGAAGATCCCCACCTTCACATCCAATCCTTCTTGGAATATTGTGACACCACCCGAATCATAGGTGTCACTCCGGAAGCTATTCGGATGCGCCTTTTCCCATTCTCACTAAGGGATAAGGCGAAACAATGGTTGAACGCGGTCCCCCATAATTCATTAACAACTTGGGACCAAGTTCAAGAAGCCTTTCTTGGACGCTTCTTCCCTCCATCCAAGACCGCTCAGATCCGGACCAAAATAACAAATTTCAGTCAAAATGGAGATGAGTCGTTATATGATGCTTGGGAGCGCTTCAAGGAGCTTTTAAGGATGTGTCCACACCACGGGCTCGAAAAGTGGTTGATAGTGCACACCTTCTACAATGGTCTCACGTTCAAGACTAGAGAGACCATCGATGCTGCCGCAGGAGGAGCATTAATGAACAAAGGAGTGGATGAGGCATACGACTTGATCGAGAGCATCGCCTTGAACCACTACCAATGGTCTAATGAAAGGGACCAACCGCAAGGAACAACAGGTAAGTTTAATGTTGATGTTGTTACTCTTCTTTCTTCGAAATTTGATATGCTTTTTAAGAAGATTGATAACTTGAATACAAATTCCGTGGCTAACATTAACGTTATTTGTGAACTATGTGGGTCAAACTCACATAGTAGCGAAAGTTGTGATTTGCTTGACACTAATTCTAGTGAGCAAGTTAATTTTGTTAATTCTAATAGACAAAGAGGGGGTATGTATTCTAACACATACAATTCCGAATGGAAGAATCACCCCAATTTTTCCTATAGAAGTAATAATGTTTTAAACCCACAACCTTCCTCACAACCACCGGGATTTGTACCCAAGAATTTCAACAATAATTCTTTCCCTCCCCCTAAATCTAAATTAGATCTTCTTATAGACTATATGGTCGAAAATAATAAAAATCAAGAGAAGATTAATAATGAATTTAGGGAAAATTTTAAAGTCCTGAATAATAGGTTTGATAACCTAGCAGCGCATAATAAGATGCTTGAAAATCAGCAAGCTCAACAGGCCAGCACATCGCATAGACCACAAGGGAGTCTTCCCGGTCAACCTCAAAGGCCAAATGAGCATGCAAATGTAATAGTCTCGCTAAGCAAGGAAAAGAGAACAATAGTCCAACCCCACTAGAAGTTGAGACTAAGAATGGTAAAAGCGAGATTAGTTACAATAAATACTTTGAACCACCGATACCCTATCCTCAAAGATTAATCAAGAAAGGGGTTAATGATCAATATGCTGAGTTTTTGAAAATTTTGAAGTCTTTAAATGTTAGAGTTCCTTATTCCGATGATATAAAAGAAATACCTTCTTACGCAAAACCTTTAAAAGAAATGCTTTTTAAGAAGAAGTCATTAGAAGAATTTGAGAACTTTACTTTGGCGGAAGACGTTAGTGCAATTTTACAAAAGAAACTTCCCCCAAAACTCAAAGACCCCGGCATTTTTTCTATCCCCTGTAGTATCGGTAGGTGCAACGTAGAAAACGCTATGCTTGACTTAGGGGCTAGTGTAAGTATTATGCCTTTTTCGGTAAGTGTGAGATTAGGTATAGGGGAACTCAAGCCCACTACCATATCTCTCCAATTGGCAGACCGATCCATACAATACCCGATTGGTATTATGGAAAATTTGCCCTGTCGTATAGGGAGCTTAATCATCCCTGTCGACTTTGCGATCCTCGAAATAGAGGAAGATAAAGACATTCCAGTCATCCTTGGTAGGCCTTTCCTTGCCACGGCAGGAGCTATTATAGATGTTAAAAAGGGTACGCTTACTCTAAATGTAGGAAATAAGACAGAAGAATTCTGGAAGCAAAACCCAACTATAGAAAACTCATGTCGAAAAAATGAAGTCTTTGACAATAATCATGAGGAAATAAATGTCATTCGATCTATGGATAAAAAAAAAGGATCATATAGACAAACTAAATACTTATGGAAAATATGTCAAAGGAATTAAGGAATCAAGGGCCAATGATAAAAATATAGACTGGAAAAGAATGCTACATGACGAAGATGAAGGGGATGATATCATAGAGAGGTCAAAAAAAGTAGCACCCAAGAAAACAACGGGATTTCGAGCATGTGAAGACTATCGTAAATTAATCCCGTCAAAGAAAAAGAGTGGATGGCGCATGCGCATCAATCATAGGGCCTCAATCAAACCAACGGATATGCAATGGAAAATTGTCAAGGACAATAGGCCATCTCAATACCATGCCATGCCCGTTTTCATTAAAAGAAAGGCGTTGAGTTAATGACGTTAAACAAGCATCATCGGGATAGTAACCGGTGGATTATTATTTATTTATTAATTTATTTATTTATTTTATTTTTTATTATTATTATTATTATTATTTCCATCTAATGTTTATTTTGTAGATATATATATATATATATCAAAAAAAAAAAAAAAAAAAATATTTAGCCAATGCTCCCATTGATGAGAATGTTATCTTTATTATCATTTGCCTAAATAAAACTTTTTCCTTCTAACTTTTACTTCTTAAGATATTTGATAATGACAACATAGGATTGTATTGGATTATAAATGGAAAAATTTTCAAAATTAAAATGAACTTTTAAATCCTATTGAATAGAAGCATTACATTATTAGTGAGTTTGTGGGCATTAAGTTTGGATACTACATACTTGTGAAACTTTTAAAACATTTTTGTATATGCATCTCAAAAACTTTCATTTCTACTCTTTTTCAAAGATTTTTCATCCTTGTTATGCTTATGAATCACAAAAATTTTCACTTTAATCCATCTTTCCATTCCCACTTTTAAGAGGCTAATTAATCAATTTATTCTTCTTTTGATTGTCCATTCAAATATCTAAATGAATATATCATTATAGAGTGTGACAATTTAGAAGCAAGAAACTCAATTGCCACGTCTAATTAATCAAATCTCGAACCTTATTCCACTATCATCCTCCGCCTTTCATCAATTTTTGTGATTCAAAATGCATAACGACATATGGACATCTTTGTTAAAGAATAAATATCATAGTTTAAAGAAGTGTATATTCAAGCATGAAAAATTTATTCACAAAGCACTCTAAAAGAGTGAATATAATTCTTAATTCATACTTATGACCCACAAATTCATCTGGTTATTTCTATATGCTCTTATTCAATGGTATTTATTCATGTTATATTAACATTCAAACTTTTCTATTTGCACTTCAATTTCATCCTACCTTCTTCTTTACAAATCTCTTGAGATAAAAAACTTAAAAGGAAGAAATTTTATAAAGGTAATATTATATAACAATATTCTGAGGGAGCATTGAAGACCTTTCTTGTTTTTCTACTAATGTCATTTGCACTCCTCTCTTTTTGAACATTTAACTTGCTCGAGGACAAGCAAGATTCTAGTGTGGGGGAGTTTGATAAATGACTATTTTATAGTCATTTAAGGTCTAAAAATATAGTTTATTAGCTTTTATTCCACTTAAATTACTTATTTTCTACTCTTTATTTGATATAATGCACTTGGAGAATGTTTCTATGATGCAAACAGGTTTTGAGTACATTCTTGAGGAAAAAGGGAGCTAAGGCATCATCTTTGTGAAGGAGGAACACTTGGCAAAGGAGGAAATAAGCTAGTCCATGAAAAGTCAAAGTTCCAGTCAAAGCAGGCTCTGCTCGGCCGAGCAGTACCCTTGACTCGGCCGAGCATAAAGAATTAGAAAGGGCAGATTTATTTTCGAAGGCTTGCTCGGCCGAGCACTTTTCCTTGACTCGGCCGATCACCCCCTGAATCAGCAAAAGGTGCCTTTTCAAATGAAGACCTCTCCAAGCACCCATCCGGAAAGATTGCCTCCCCTCCTCCAAGGCTTATAAATAGAAGTAGAAATCAGTAGTTTAGATATCTAGAAACATTGTAAACTTACTATAGTGAAATTTATACTCTCAAACATCAAATAATTCTCAGAATTTGTGAAAGTTATCAACTTAACTTGAACAAAATTCTGAATTCATTATCAATAATATTCAGAGTATTCTTCAAGCTTTTTGTCTCCATTTCATTCCGGAATAAGTATCTCTTCTTCTATCTTCTCTTATTTATCTTATCCTTATTATTTCGCAAATGGCTTGTGAGTAATCCCCCTATTTCTTGGGGTTGGAAACTCAACAAACACTTGTATTTACTAATATTCATGCTCTAAATATACTTTCTTCATCTTAAACAATTCTACTATATCAAACTTTAACGCCTACGACCATGATGACGTCCATGGCTTGTATGAATCTTAGTTAATCAAGGGAAGTACTGATCGGAGAACCTTGATTAGCGGATCCATATAGTCAGAACTAAGTTCATTACTCACGAGAGTAGTGTAATGGCTTAGGGATGCTCCTTGAGTGGAAAGTATGCTGATTTTCATAAAGAAAACTTAATGGATTCTTACTAATTATGGGCCATCGAGAGATAGGGCATAATTAGTATGAGAATACAAACGCTACTTGCTTGATCGTGAGAAGTAGTGTAGGCCAAGCATACCATCCTTGTTTTAAAATGAAACTTTAATCTAAATAGAGCATGAATAGTTGATGAATATATGTTGTTGATGTTCCAATCCCGAGGATTCCTTAAAATATAAGAGTTTTCATCTAAGCTATAGTAATTGCAATTTCATTTCTAGTTAGTGACAAACAATTTTGTAACCTCCAATCGTTTTCCTTTCTTTATTTTTTTACTCTAAGCAAAGATATTTTGTAAGTAAAGTTGTCCTCGTGGGATCGACTCGCTCTTGCACTATCTATACTACATACACCCGTGAACTTGCGGAAATAACCTAACATTTTCTATTGTACTGTCTTAAATTTCTTGCATTGCATACATGTAAATACAAAAAACTCTCTGCTTTCTCTTTAAAAATAACTAGTTGTTTTCCGCACACTACCACTAGTCCATGTCACACTGCACACCTGACTCCGGATAATCCTGTGAGTGCACAGATTTTGGTGATCCTGTTGCCTCTATCATCGTGGCACCCGGGTTATCTAACTCACCGCGTTCACTTGCGAGTGGTTGAGGTTTAGCCTTGTTCGTGTCTAAAACCATTCACTCTCACAGAGTCTAGGACACTCCAAAGTCAACCGGTTGGTTTGACTAGCTTTTCTTCATAGATAATTAACGTGTCGTTCATGTCGTCATCCGTTAAGTCATTAATGAGTCGAGATCTTTTGAGAGAATAAAGCTTAAAAAACTAATCCCTACAAGGGTGTGCATATGGTAAGCCGAGTGATACTTTGTACAAGGATCTCCACTCGTTAATAACTTAACGGAAGTAACACCAACGTTACGTTAAATGCCTTTAAACAAGAGTTAGTCATTAGGATCCGTTAGGTCGGTGGAAGTCGCTTGCCCTATAGGACCCTTGCCCAAATTATCCGTTTGGGGTGTGCAATGAAGGTTAACAACGAGGGGTCTATAGACATAGTGATGACCTCCACTGATCCAGGTTTTGTAGATAGTAACCCAAAAAGGGGTACCCCTTCCAACCAATTAGGATGTAAATAATGTACCGTTTTGTAAATAACAAAATACATTGCATGAGCCTTACCCGTCCTAAACTTCACCTACCATACCTCTATAGAGAAGCGAATTTGGGTCCGTTCCAGTGGTCGACTGCGATGTCCAAGCCCTCCGCAAGCTCCGTATAGAGTCTCTACTTCAACGATGTCTCTATCATCTGAGCCTTCCACTCCCAACGTTTCTGCTCCGCAAGTCTCCACTGCTTTTACAGATCCCGAGGTCACCTCCGGCATTAAACCCTCCGATATCCCGCAACATCTCCATCCCTTCTTTGCTAATCTCATGCTGCAAATCTCCAAGCTCGAGGATAGGAGTCATGCTCTAGAAAGGGTCAACCAAGAACTCAAAGACCATCTTCATACTGAAATGAAGAAGAAAGGTGTGGAAACTAGCTTCCACAATGAAGAAGTGGTCTTCGTTGAGGACGAAGAGGTGCCTGTCACTTACCCCTCCAACAAAGATGCTGTCCCTCTCATGGTGCCCAACTACCAAAGGGTGTCCCTCCCCCAGTTTATGGTACTAAGGCAACCTCCAGCAAGGGTCCGTATGAGGCGTCACCATAATTAGTGGGTAGTTACTTGTCCTCTACCAAGTTGCTTCCGCCATCATTACCACTGAGTATCGGTGCTACCATACTTGAAATCTCCACTACTTCACCTGCTGCTCAAGCCAACTATGGCTCAGATTTCTCTAGTCACCCCCTAGTGGTCGCTATGCAAGAACAGATCCGCAAACTCTCTGACATGGTCAACAAGCAAGCCGCTTCGATCATCAAGACCATCAACCCGAGCAACGTGGGTGCTCTCCCTAGAGACTTCAAGATGCCTAAGGTCTCCACTTTCCATGGAAGTACTTGCCCCAAGACTCACCTTGACAGTTATGTGCTAGCTATGAGAGCCCGAGACTGCACCAACGAGCAGATGGCCCGAGTCTTCCATACCACTTAGGACGGAATTTCCCTCCGTTGGTTCTTGAGTTTGGATCTCTCCGAAAGAGAGACATGGGACCAGATCACCACCACTTTGTATGAGAAGTATCAGTCAAACCTCGATTGGCACGTCAACCGTACCGATTTGGAGAACACTATGTAGAGGCCCGGCGAGCCTATCTATGACTTCTACAAGAGATGGTACCACAAGTTAGCTGAGGTACAATACCCTCCTAAGGTAAAGGAACAAAAGAAAATCTTCTACAAGTGCTTGTTGCCCGAACTTAGGGTGGCGATTGGTAATGGATACTTTCCCGATCTACGAGAAATGGTCGATGTTGGGGTAAGACATGAAGCCGATATTACTGGCGTTGCTAAAGAAACTGCCAAAAGTGGAAACACCACCTTCCGCTACAAAGCTCCAACCAACACCGCTCCTAAAGCTAAAGAGGTTTCCGGTCAAGTGAGTATGGTTCAAAACAACTCCGCTTTTGATGTCTAAGCAGTGACGGGTAACTTCCCGCATGGAAAAGAGCGTTTTGATGACTTCGGCATGCCTACTAGCCGAGTGTTCACAGTGTTGATGAAGAAAGGTCTGATCAAACCACTAGAGAACTATGAGCCAGCAATCAAGAGGGCTGACCTTGATGTGACCAAGTTCTGCAAGTACCACAAGTACATTGGCCACAACACCGACAACTGCTCACAACTCAAGCGTGTCATACAGAAGCTAATCGCCGAAGGGAAGATTGAAAAGTCTAAAGGTCCAAACACCATAGCAAACCCTCTCCCAAACAATGGAGGCGTAAACATGGTAGAGCTCATTGGGGGGCAACATTGGAATCCTCGAGATGGTAGATGCTTTCGCTGAACTGGGGCTAGACATGAATGCTTTGTTCGGTGGGTTAGTCAGAATCAGATTGATAACTCTTATGGGGCACCGTTTCCATTGGCCTAAACATGGGTGCGATATGTCAAAATTATGTGGCTACAATATACTATCCGTGCATACCAACAACGAGTGCTTCACCATCAAGCAAATTATACAAAAGCGCATAAAAAACAATGTCATCACTGACCCAAGAAAAATCATCGCCATGGATGTCAATATGGTGGAAACGGATCAAATCACCATGATAGAACTTGAAGACTCCATCGAGCCATTAAAAATCTCCATGAAGAAGTTTCTCCGTGCCCTTGTGAGCAAAGGACTGCTCAGACAACTCAAAGGTTACTCTGCACACATGGGAATGAATGTATGGAAGTACTGCCATTACCACCAAGCCACTGGCCACAGAACAAGGGAATGTTTCGACTGAAGAAGGATATCCTAAAGCTTATCCATGATGGTTCTCTCGAAGATCCCCGACTCTACCTAGACAAAGGAAGTGTAGCAACAAACCTCAGTGATCTGGCCAAACCTATTATGGCAGACTCTGAGTCACCTAGTGACAATGAGATAGCTTGTACTTCAAATTTCATTAATGATAATAATTATTCTTGTTATATGCTGTCTTTAGAGGCCTCTTTTTTAGGAGAATACGACTCTGGTCTACTCAAATCTCCGCCATTATCTCTAGCCGAAATATTCGCAGAATCCATGAAAATTCCACAATCTCCATACGACACACCAGCAGAGATCAACCTACTCACAAGGTCTGATAAGATCTATCAATCAGATCCCAAGGGTGCAAAGAAGGTTTTCAGTAAAGAGCCAGAACAAACAGACCCTGAAAAGGAGGATCCCATCCTTACCCAACTTAAGCAGACTCAAGCTCATATCTCTCTCTGGTCTCTACTCACATCATCCCTAGCTTATCGCCAAATGCTTGAAAAGAACTTGGCCGCTACTATGGTCCCGTCAGACTCTACTCCCGAGAATGTCATGCAGATGATTGGCAACATCCACTTTGGGAATATTATCACCTTTTCAGAGATTGATGTACCTGCATTTGGCATTGATCACAATGAACCTCTGGACATCACTATCGAGATAAGCGGGAAGAAGATCCCCAGAGCTTTTGTTGACAATGGATCCGCCATCAATGTACTACCGTCACAAATGATGGATGTAGTAGGTGTGGACCCGACTAGCCTAAGGCCCTCCAAGCAAACAATTAAGGCTTATGACTCTACATGCAGATCAGTGCTAGGGGTTGTTACCCTGCCCATATCTGTGGGAACTCAAACCCTATCTACGGATTTCCAAGTGATTGACATACCATCCACCTTCACCATCCTTCTGGGATGCTCTTGGCTCCACAAATCTAATGTTGTTCCATCCTCCTTACATCAGTGTGTCAAGTTCCAATTAGGGAACGAGGTAACAGTTATCTACAGTGACCTAGTAATGGCCCAAGGCACAGACATAAAAGGAATACCCGTGCTACAGATTCAGCATGACGAAGACCGCAGACTCTTCAGTGGATTTGAAATAGTGGCACAAGCCCAGATATATGATGACGATCTCACCAAGACTTCTGATAAAGTGCTACCTGTTTACAAGATACTTCGAAACATGGGATTCATACCAGGGCTGGGGCTAGGTAAGAACTTACAAGGACCCATGCACTTGACCGAAGAAGTAGACCACAGAGGCCTGTTTGGGCTAGGATACGCACTTACTCCTGCAGACGAGGCAGAATAGAAATGTATTGAGCCACTCAAGAAGAAGCAACTCCCTTACAAAAAGTCTGATATGAAACCTTATTGCCTCTCCCTAAATAGTTACTATGTTAAGGAAGGCGAGGAGCACTCAAACTTTGAGTTTGCAGAACCCTGGTTTGACCACGACGGGAAGCTATAGAAAGGTTTTGAAATTTTCAGAGATGTCGAGTTCGACCGAGCCAACTTAGAACTAAGGTACATGGATCCTCGAAGAACCACTGGCAGAATTACTACTTTCCAGAACGAGTACATCATTAAGGTAAACAAAGACCTAACTTATGATACAGAATTCGTGTCACTCGATGAACCCTTGGTCGGTGAAACAGAGAAAACAGAAGCATGGGACGGCCAAGATCTGTTATTGAAAGCGGATCAGTGACTACTGCTATCGAGAATCTGGGGCTTGTCAGTCCATTCCCCAAGTCATCTACCCTTAGGTCGTCTAGGCCCACCTTTCTCACTTATGAGTTCGTGTCTCCGTCAGAGTCTAATGATCTCAAGTCAAAAGACTATGATGTAATTGCAAATATTGTCTTTCCTCTTGCACTTAGTAAAAACCTCGACCTCTCCGAGTTTCCCATTATGGCTACTCTCATAAATGATAAATTAACTAATCAACCTAATGATATACAAATAGTTAATAATGATTCATTAAAAGAGGCAGACACAGATGAATTAAATGACAAATACATCCGCAGAATCTCAGAGCAGGTTATCAATCAAAGGGACAATCGAGCCCAAGCTATCGATGAGGTGTTAACATGTGTGAATCTAGGAAGCCAAGACAAGCTGAAGTGGACTTAGATTGGGGGTTTCTTTCAAGACGAAGAGTGAGAAGCGCTGATTGAATTGCTCAGAGAATATGATGATATCTTTGCATGCACCTCCGATGATTCACCAAACAGAAATTGGGAAAAATTGACAACCCCAGACATTGGGACAATCAGACAAAGACTACAGCCAGTTAAGCCAGAATGGTCACCACGCATGGAGATCGAGATGAAGAAACTACTACAGATAGACCACATCAAATTCACACACCGGCCAAAATGGTTACTAGACATCATCTCCGTAAAGAAGTATTGAAGGAAAGTGAAGGTCCACCTAGACATCATAAGCCTCTACGAGATGGCTCCCAAGCACGACTTTCCTCCCTTTGACATAGACTCACTGCTAGAAGCTACTGAAGACAGAGAGGTGCGATCATTCCTTGAAGGCTTCCCCAAAAGAAATTGGATACCTGCTGTAGTGCAGACAAATGACAAGTTGCTCTTCCACACTCCATGGGGTACTTATTGTCATGCCAATCAACTCCTTGAATGGAAAGGCATTGGTATCTCTTACCATGTGCCAACATCAGCGCCATCAGATTCAGACATCTACCTAGATGACTTGGTCATACACTCCAACAGACCTTATGGACGAAACATTGAGGATTTGCGGAAGCTATTCAACATACTGAGAAGGCAGAAAATTCTCCTTAATCCGATAGAGTGCAGATTTGGTACAACCCAGACGAAGGCTTTAGGGTACAGATTGGGACAGAAGTTCGAGGTTGACTCTGAAAAGAACAAATAGCTAATATTGATGTTACCCCCTTGCCAAGAGTATAAAAGGACCAAGCTCATAGGCCTCCTACGCTACATTAGTCGCCTCACAACGGCGGGAGACGCAGTCCTTAGGGAACTACAAAGTTGCCAACCTGAAGTTTGGAATCAAAAGTGTGAGTTAGCCATGACTCAAATGAAGAATCACTTAGTGAATACCCCGTCCTTGCAACCACCGCATGGGAGGTCCAAGCCATAAAGTTGCAACCAAATCAAAGCCCCCATCCCTTTCTGACACTGTACAAGCTCGGACTTACCTTTGGATTTCATATTTAAAAGCCTGGTGTAGCTCGGTAAACTACAACCGATGCAAGAAGTGGGTTCTACTCCAAAGACTGTAATGGTGCAAGCCTGCGAGCCAAACAGAAGGTGTTCCTATCATCAGAGTAAGGGACATGGCACTGATGATTGCTAAGTTTTGAAAGACAAGGTCCGACAGCTCATCGAGTCGGGTCGCTTAGTCAAACAGAATGAAGAATGGGTATACATGGATGACGATGGCCTCCTCCCAGTCAAGATTTACAAGCTCCACCACTACTACAACTAACCACTATGGTCCTCTCCTACAAACGGAACTCTCCATCAGCACCCTCTTGCAAGCGGCACTCCCTCAACGGTCTTCTACAATGAACTTCAAAAATAAAAATAAAAATTGTTTCCCCCTTTACTTCCCCTTTTCTATCTTCCTTTTCTACAATCAGGAATGAACTACGGTGACCTGAGCCCCTTAGCCCTACTTGTAAAAGGGGAACGTAAGCAGCCTTCAAAGGTGCAATCTCAAAAAAAATAAAATCCAAATCTGGTTTGAGCAAATACATAAGCAAACATATGTGTATAACTAAAAGCAAAATATCTATTTCCACAAGTGACTACACGTTAACATTTATTTGATGAGTCTATGCTCGAAAGAACCTACGACTACATGACCTGCTATGAAATTCAAATAAAATAAAAATTAAACTAAAGCTAAAACTATGTGTCTGCAACAGCTGTAGTTGGATACTCGGAGTCATTTCTCCTCCTCTTCTTTCTTCTGGTTCTTATCCCTTCGTCCACATCTAGCCCGTCTAGTAGGATCCACAAATAAAGCCTTCACAAACTGACTCACCCTCTTAGGACCTTCTCTCTTTCTTTTCCCTTTCTTCCCAAACCTACGAATACCCACTTTCGGAGACACTTTCAAGAATACCAAATCACCAATCTGAAAACTAAGATCTCGCCTTCGGTTGTCTGCATAGCTCTTATGTCAACTCTGGGCTGTTTTCAATCTGTCCCGGATAACTCTAACCTTTTCAACTGAATCCCGAAGCAAATCAATACCCACAACTTTTGCTTCACCGACCTCGTCCCAACAAATAGGCGATCTACATTTCCTTCCATACAAGGCCTCAAACGGTGCCATCTCGATACTAGCCTGATAACTGTTGTTGTAAGAGAACTCCACTAACGGTAGGTGCGAATCCCAAGAATCGGAAAAGTCTATCGCACAAGCTCGCAACATATCCTCAAGAATCTGAATAGTCCTCTCGGATTGACCGTCGGTCTGGGGATGAAAAGCTGTACTGAATCGCAAATCTGTACCCAAAGCTTCCTGAAACGCCTTCCAAAATCTGGAAGTAAACCTTGGGTCTCGATCTGACACAATACTAACCGGAACCCCATGCAATCTAACGATCTCATCGATATAAAGGGTCGCAAGCTTCTCCATCGAATACCTGATATCAATAGGCAAGAAATGGGCACTCTTGGTCAATCTATCCACTATTACCCAAACACTGTCATACTTCCTACGGGTACGAGGCAGTCCCGTAACGAAATCCATACTCACATGCTCCCATTTCCACTCGGGAATTTCTAACGGCTGAAGTAATCCCGCGGGTCTCTGATGCTCGGCTTTGACCTGCTGACAAGTTAAACACCTCGAAACGTACTCGGCTATTTCCCTCTTCATATTAATCCACCAAAATTGTTGCTTCAAATCCTGATACATCTTCGTACTACCCGGATGAATAGTATACCTCGATTTGTGACCCTCATCAAGAACTCTCTGTTTAATTCCATCAACATCCGGAACACACAAACGACCACGGAAAGTCAAAACTCCACTCGAACTTAATGAAAAATCCTCGAAGTTCTTTTCTTTCAATTTACCCATTATCTTCACCAACTCGGGGTCTTCTTTCTGAGCTTCCTTTATCCTCTGAATTAGGGTCGGAGATACCCTAATATTCGCAAAAATAGCCCCATGTCTCAATTTACTAGGAGACCAATCTCGAACATCCTCAAGCATTTTCCATTCTCGAACCATCATCGAAGCCACATAAGATTTTCTACTAATCGCATCGGCTACCACATTCGCCTTCCCCGGATGATAAGAAATCGCACAATCGTAATCCTTCAACAATTCCATCCATCGGCGCTGTCTGTTGTTCAATTCCTTCTGAGAGAATAGGTACTTCAAACTCTTGTGATCGGTGAAAATCTCAAACTTCGCTCCATAAAGGTAGTGCTTCCACTTGTGCAACGCAAAGACTATCGCGGCCAATTCCATATCATGAGTCGGGTAATTCTGTTCACTAGGGGTCAACTTCCTCGAAGCATAAGCAATTACTTTTCCGTTCTGCATCAACACACAACCTGAACCCTCTTTCGAAGCATCACTGAAAATCACTAGGCCATCGCTCCCATTAGGCAAAGTCAAGATCGGTGCGGTAGTCAACCTCTTCTTCAATTCCTCGAAACTCTTGTCACATTTCTCGGTCCACACAAACGGAACATTCTTCCGGGTCAACTGAGTCATCGGAGTAGCAATCCTCGAGAACCCCTCAATAAATCTTCGGTAATAACCGGCTAAACCAAGAAAGCTTCTAATCTCTATCACTGATTCGGGTCTCTTCCAATCCACTCTTGCCTCTATCTTTGAAGGATCCACAGAAATCCCATCTTTCAAAATAACATGACCCAGAAATGACACCTTCTCAAGCCAAAATTCGCATTTACTAAATTTCGCAAATAATTTCTCCCTCGCAAGGATGGATAAAACTGTCCTCAAATGTTGCGCGTGCTCCTCTCGAGATTTAGAATAGACAAGAATGTCGTCGATGAAAACCACCATGAACGAATCAAGATAGGGATGGAAAACACGGTTCATCAAATCCATAAATACGGCCGGCGCGTTAGTCAACCCAAACGGCATAACCAAGAACTCATAATGACCATAGCGAGTGCGAAAAGCAGTCTTCGGAATATCCTCCGATCGAACCTTCAACTGATGGTACCCACTCCTCAAATCGAGCTTAGAGAAAACCACGGACCCTTGAAGCTGATCAAATAAGTCATCAATATGCGGTAGAGGATACTTATTCTTCACCGTAACCTGATTCAACTTTCGGTAATCTATGCACAATCTCAACGAACCATCTTTCTTCCGCACAAATAAAACCGGTGCTCCCCACGGGGAAACACTAGGGCGGATAAACCCTCGATCAAGCAACTCTTGCAACTGAACCTTTAATTCCTTCAACTCTGCGGGAGCTAACCTATAAGGTGCTTTCGAAATCGGAGCCGTACCCGGCAAAAGATCTATACAAAACTCAATCTCACGATCGGGAGGCATATCATACTCGGTAGAGAAAACATCGGGAAATTCCCGAACTACCCGAACACTATCAAAACTAGGGGATTCCTTCCTAGTATCAAGAACACGAGCCAAATACCCCTCACAACCACTATGCAATAATTTTCTCGCTTTCATAAAAGAAATTAAGGGAACTTTCCTACTCAGGGGACTAGCCTCAAACACAAATTTAGGCACATCGGGAATAGAAAAAGTAACAGTTTTCTCACGGCAATCAACAGAAGCATGAAACTTGCTCAACCAATCCATACCCAAAATGACATCAAAGTCTTGGATAGGAAGAACTACCAAATCCGCACAAAGGACACGACCACAAATAACCACATCACAAGCACGAAAGACTCGATCAGAAATCAAGCATTCTCCTATAGGGGTCGACACCTCTAGCACGAACGGTAAAGACTCAAATGCAGCATTTAACATGGAAGCAAATTGCACAGAAATGTATGAATGAGATGATCCTGGATCTACTAACGCTCGCGCGCTCACATTAGACACAGAAACAATACCTCCAATAACGGATGGATCATCGGTGGCTTGTTGTTGATTCATGGCATAAACTTTCCCTTGAACTTTGGGCTTCCCGGCGGCATCCCTTTTCTGACCTTGATTATTACCAACTCCTGACCCGGATGCTTGACCTCTACCTCTCGGGCAATCTTTTACAAAGTGACCCATTTGACCACAATTGGTGCACCTTCCTTGCTTCTTCCAACAACGGTCTTCAGAATGACCTTCCTTTTGACAATACGAACAAAGCCTCCTAATTTGGCTCCCTTGGTTCCCGGAAGTGGTACCCGGGTTCCTTGGGATCGGTTGCCCTCGGGACTGAGATTGTCCCCCAAAGTTACCTCGATTTTCGATCCTTGGTTGCGACTTGCTCTGCGCTCCTTGCTTACTCGGGTTGGCCACCTCGGTCTTCCTCTTATGTTCCCCAATATCTTGCTCTATCAAATAGGCTCGGTCCACCGCATCTTGGAATGTCACAATCCGTTGAGCAATAAGTTGAGTACGGATGGAGGTCTTCAATCCCCTAATGAATCTCATAGCCTTTTGTTCCTCGGTCCTCACCAAATAGTCGCAATACCGGGCTAATTCTATGAACTTCGCCGAGTATTGTGCTATAGACGACACACCTTGCTCCAACTTGAGTAGCTCGATCTCCTTTCAGTTTTGATCAACAACCGGAATGAAATGCTCCTTGAATTTGCGCACGAACAACTCCCACGCATACACCGTGTGAGTATCATCCCAAGTAGCTTTAATACCTTTCCACCAATGCTCGGCGGCTCCCACAAGCTTGTAAGCCGTGAACCGTACCTTGTCCTCATCCGTGCACCCAAACACATCATAAATCTTCTCCATCGACTCAATCCACAACTCAGCTTTCTGAACATCGGGTTCCCCATTGAATTCAACCGGTTTCAACTTCAGAAATTGCTCCAATCCATAGCGGGGTGGTGCTTGTTCTACCCTCGGACCTTGATCATGTATGGCCTTCATGGCCGCCTCAAACATGCCTTGAAACATAGCACATGCTTCTTCCCTTGTATCATTCTGATTCTGTGCTCCACTAGTACCTCCTCTGTTTCTTCTTCCAGACATTTTGAGTAATTACCTGCATAAGACATCAACCGTTACTCACTCGGAACACAACTACCCACCTAGGTCATACCAGTCCACCTAGACTTATACTTAGAGCCAAACCATGGCTCTGATACCAACTGTCGCGACCCCGGACCCTGCGGGCCCGAGACCGCGATCTGGACGTCGACTCTAAAACCAAAACTAAGAAATATCAGAGTTAAAAATTTCATTTAATACCCCAAAAGTGATGATCCAAAGTTTTACAAAACCAAGTTTGATAAAAACCAAAAACAACTGTCATAAACTTCCACAAGTTTATGCCCAACAAAATACAAACATACAATTCTTAGTGACGTCATTGTTTGGTACAACTACCCCAAAATGGTTACACATTTACATAATGTAAACCAACCTATATCAACCTTCCCCAAAAGAACGGATCCACACTCGACGTCCTCTTTCTCGTGATCAGCGAGACTAATCCTTAGCACCTGGGGGGGGGGTTAAGGAAAAACAAAGATAAAAGAAAGGGGGTGAGATAAATCTCAATAAGTTACTAATGCAACTACATGACATGCTATGATGCAATATACAATAAGCAATAATAAATATCACATAGCACATAGCATTTAGCATGTATCAGATAGCAGCGGAAATAAACACATAACAAAGGATATAGCCAAGGTTTTCCAACCGGAACATCCAAATAAAGGATCGCTGCGCAGCTTCAATAATCAACAAATCATCATCTTCATAATAGCATGAAAGCCGAAGAGAAAACCCCCGGTACCGGAACCAATAACCAATGAAGTGTCACAAGGGACGGGAGACATGCCACAAAGTCATGCTCCAAGTAAAGCTAAAATGCACACAAAGGAGCTAGCTCTTCTCACATCCAAGGCCAATCTGGAGGAGGGTAATAATGGGGCAAACCAATGGTCAACATCACAATGGACTTGGCCGTGCCATCATAATGTTTCGCATCGCCCAAACACACACAAAATACCAGCTGGACTTTCACATAAAGGCTAAGTAATAAAATACTAGCACGATAAACAACAAAGGATTCCAAACTAGGGAATCAATCCAATTAAATCACCACAAAGGTAAACCAATACAAACTGCACATCAAAGGTGAACCACATTCCCAAAAATGATAATTAATCAAACTCCATATCATATTTATTCACAAAGGAATCAAATCCACACAATAAAGTGTTCCACGGTGTTATCTTAAGTTAATTAGAAGGATTAAACCTAAACTAGTTAGCCATTAGTTTTAAACCAAGCAAAAGGGTCAAAATTCCCAAGCAGGCGGGCGGGCGGGCGGGCGCTCGGGCAGGGGCAGGCGCGCGCTTGTTTGGCCAGAAGGTTTGGGTCGCTGGAAAAAGGGGGGCAGGCGGGCGCCTGGCCCCACGCGGGCGGGCGCCTGGTCTACGGACTGGCCAAGAACAGGGCTGGGTAATGCCATTTTCGACCAAAATTCTCCCAAAACACCAAATACTCAAAATCAACACTCCCAACAAGGTTTCTAAGGTACCCAAACATCTTTTAACTAGAAAGGTGATCTTAACAACACCCTTTATCAACCAAATTCAAGAATCAAAACCCACATTCAAGATTTCACCATTTTAACCAAAACTCAAATAAATTCCAAACAAATTCAAAACCCAACCAAACTTCAAATATAACACATCAAACATCATAGAAACATGATATGAACATTTTAGCATAAAAATGGGGGAAAAGTAACTTACTTGCAAATTCTCAAAGTTGATGGATTTCGATTCTTTTTGGCTTCCTACGATCCTATCGACGATCTAAACATGGTTCATGTTTTAAGAAATGAGAGAAGATGAGAGGAAGAGGAAGTAAATGAAGAGAGAAGGAAGAGGAAGAAAACTTACCAATACTTGGAGAGAGAGGGAAGTGAGTTTTCTGGAAGAATGGGGGGTGGGGGGATGGAGTGTATGAGGGAGAAGGGGAGGAGTAGGGAGGGAGTAGGGAAATAATTCAAAATGTTGCACTTAAGCCCCCTCCACTACACTACACACAAGCACTACACTCCCTACTAACAATTAAGACCCAACACTTCCACACTAGCCCAAATAACTCGAATACAAAGCTAGGCATAAATATTATAACACATAAATTGCACACATAAATATTTAAATAAATAATAATTTAAATAAATAAATAAGCAATTAAAAAAAAATAATGATTATTTATTACTAATAAAATAGAGCCTATATTTCGGGTCGTGATAGATCGAGTTCCTCAGCTTGGAGCAAGGCATGATGTCTGTAGCACAATACTTAACTAAGTTCACAGAATTAGCCAGGTGTTGTGAATACCTTGTGCAGACCGAGGAGCAGAAAGCGATGAGATTGATCAGGGGTTTGAAGACATCCATCCGGACTCAGCTTATAGCACAGCGGATTCAGACTTACCAGGATGCGGTGGATCGAGCCTACTTGATTGAGCAGAATATTGGGGAACACAAAAGGAAGACTGAGATGGTTAACCCGGGTAAGCAAGGAGGGCAGAGTAAGTCACAACAGCAACATTCGGATAACAGAGGTAATTCTGGAGTGCAAACTTGATTCAGAAGGCAACTTCAAGGGCAACCAATGGTCGGAAGTCAAGGTACTAATCAGAGAAAACGAAATGGGAAAGTCTGCATCTACTGTCAGAGGAAAGGACACTCAGAAGACAAGTGTTGGAAGAAGCAGGGAAAATGTGTGAAGTGTGGTCAGTTGGGACACTTCGTTAAAGATTGTCCGAGGTTTAGAGTTCAGTCATCGGGGACAGGAACTGGAATACCACAGGGTCAGAAGAGGGATGCTTCGGGGAAGCCCAAGGTTTCGGGTAGAGTATTTGCAATCAGTCAGCACTCACCAGGTAACGGATAGTTTCAGGAGGTATTAATTTTGTGTCGAGAGAGCGAGCGCGTGCATTTTAGGATCATCGCATTTATGTGTTTCTGTGCATTTAGTTGCATTTATTTCTTCTGAGTCTTTGACTTATGTGTTGTAGGTGTCTACTCCTATGGAGGAGTTTAGGGTATCTGATGAAGTCTTATGTGCTTATGATGTGCTTAAGTATGGTTATGTCTTACCTAAGTATGGTTATGTCTTACCTGCTAAATTAGCCATGTTGCTATTACAAGATTTTGATGTTACTCTTGCTTTAGTCGATTGTTGTAGGAAGATGGTTATATTCTCCATTCCTGATTTCTTAAAATTATTTGAGACCGTTCCTTTGCGTAGAGTTATACCTAAATTTTTTTTATTGAAATCCGAGTATTTAGCTTCGGTCAAATTGTTGGGTGTAATTATCATTGTAAGGTTTCTATTTTCTTCTAAATAGTACCTAGTGTTTGAGGAGAAGCTTGGGTTAAATTGTGTTGTTATGGTACAAGGTTGTAATGCTAATATTTAGATCAATATCCATATTGTATCGGTTGGGTTATAGGAGTTGAGGATTCAATGAGGATCTCTTGAGGAAAATTTTGGTCACTTTTAGTACATCTCCGTGAATGCATCGGAATGGATTAGTATGGAGAGGTGTACGATTTGTTATGGATGATGGGTTTGTTGTAGGAGTTATGATCATTAACGGTGGTAAGCATGTTAAGTTAGAAAAGACTAAGTACATTTTGGGAGAGTAATAATTTCTCGATCTATGTTAAAGGCATTTTGAAATTTTGGTTAGATAGTGGTTCTATGGTTCTAAATCCCTTCTTGGTGGCGTTTCCCGAATTGGATCAAGAGTATGTGAAGGAAGTGGAGTATCAATACTTGGGCATAATTAGGGAATATCATGATTTGGTATTGGGTCAGTTGAAACGTCTCTAGCTAATTGGGTTATTATGATGGTAGTGCTATTGAGCCTAAGTATCATTAGGTTAATAAATGTATGCGTGAAAGATTAACTTGGCTTAGCTATTGAGGATTTGAGATTTGGTGATTTCCTTGGGTATATGAGCACAGATTATTAACTAAAAAGGGAGTTAGAGGAAATCCCTTGAAGATAAAATTTAGATCATTTCGGACTATTGACTATTCGTAATTATTTTAGGCTTTCAAGGATTGGAGTGTTATGACGATGACATTATGGCGTAAATTTAAGTGAACATTTTGTATTAAAATTTTGGGTTTACATTACACCTTTAGTTTAAAGTGCTACTTAGAGCGAGAGCACTATAATGGGAATCCTTAGAGATATAGCCTTTGGTGAATATTATGGGGATGGAAAATTTCTTTAGCCTTTCATATTTTAAAAGCTAATTAAGCTCGAGATGGTAATGTTTTGAATTTCTGGGGAATAATACTAATTATGCGATTTACAAATAGTTAAGGTTGTGAATAAGGCGAGCTTGAGGTACCTCGAGAATTATGTGTGGAATTAATTTGGATTCTTCGATGATTGAGTACGGATTTCGATTAGTAATGAAGATAATGATGGAATGATTCGGCTCGAGAGGTGGTGTTATCGTAAGCATTATTTAAGGATACCTTTTAGTGGGTTAGATTGGATAATTGAGGAATTTGAGAAATGGCGGAACTATCGTATCCGTAGCAAATTGGTCTTTCGGGTAAGTCTCGTTAAAATTCGGGTCGAATTTTCTTTAAGGGGGAGTGAATGTCACGACCCGAAAACTAGGCTCTATTTTATTAGTAATAAATAATTATTATTTATTTATTTGCTCATTTATTTATTTAAATTATTATTTAATTAATGAATTATGTGTGCGCTTTATGTGTTATAATAAATTATGACTAGCATTTTATTTGGGTCCTTAGTGCTAGTGTAGTATTATTTGGCCTTGGTTGTAGAAGGAAGTTGTAGAGTTGTGTAGTTAAGTGGGGGAGGGGGTCTAAGTGTAAGTGTTGAAATAATTTCCCCTACTCCTCCCCTTCTCCCTCACTTTTCCCCTTCTCCCTCATCATTCCCAGCTCATTTCCCTCTCTCTCTAGCTCAAAATGGGTAAGTTTCTCTCTACCTTCTCTCTACATTTCCATCATCTTCCTCTCATTATTTCTCATTTCTTAAATCATGAATCTTGTTTAGATCGTCGATAGGATCGTAGGAAGCCAAAAATATTCGAGTTCCGGCAACTTTGAGAAAATCCGAGTAAGTTACTTTTCCCTCATTTATGTTAAAAATGCTCATCTTTATCTCTATTGATGTTCTTGTTGACATCTATGTCATTTTGGTTGAGTTTGGAAATTATTTGGAATTTATTTGCATTTTGTTCATCTTTTGTGATTTTGAGAATGTTGGAATTAAATCTTGGTTTTGGGTTGATAAATGATGGTATTTAGGTCCCCTTTCTAGTTTATAAGTGTCTTGGTTCATGTTTATGCTTGGTGGAAAGCTAGTTGTGGTGGATTTGGAGAAATTGTGAAAATGGTAAGAATTCTTGAAGAACCCAGCTGCTGATCCCGACCAAAATCCAGACCGGGCGCCCGCCCACTTCCCCCTTTTCTGACCATTAGTTTCTGTTATAATGGGCGCCCACCTGCCCATGTTCAGGCGCCCGCCCTGTTTTTCTGGGAATCGTTCCTTGTTTAATTTAGGTTGAATTGTATACTCGGCCTAGACTTTGGGTGCCTCTCTACTTTAATTAAATAGACACTATGGGATACTCTAATGCTGAAATTGGTTCCTTTGTGGACAATGGTGTGATGTAATTTGATCAAGTATTGTTTGGGAATGTTTAGGCATCTTATAATGTGTTCGTGATTGTTCCAATCGAATGGATTTTCGAGTAAGACTTGGTCTAGGTTTTAGGCAATGTCCTATAGTACCTAGAGGGTTGTTATTGAACACCAAAGTGTAGGGTTTAGTCCGGTCGTGATCATGTTCTAAAGGGTAACCTTTTGGATTCGTTTGGAGTGTTTAGGATTGGTTCGTTTAGGACGGAGGCAAAGCGTGAATTGGCCATTGGGTACTTACGGTTTGATTAACCTTAAGGTGTATTCATCCTGATTTCCTACTTTGGAATTCCAGGTGTGATGAGATGGTTGAGTTCATAGTCCTAGTATATCTTTATGAGTGAATGTTTTGGGTCATTTTTGTAATAGTCATTGTGCTATTTGTGAGCGACCGTTTGGGGTTGTGCTCTTCATGATTTACTTGTGGGTATCATATTTAGGATGTATTTGGTACGTGCTTTATCTTGGAATCATTATGTCTTAATGGTCAATGTGGTTGGACTCTTTTATGAGAAACTCGTTGTGTTTATTGTTGTTGAACTCTTCTTGAGTAATCGTTTGCATCTTTTATGGTGATTAATTGGTATGGTTCCCTACTTTGGAACCCTAAGTTGTTTAATTAAGCTAGTATTTATTACTTGGCATTTATTTGGAAGCCCAACTGGCATATTTGTTGCATCGGGCGATGGGAAAGATTATAATGGCAAAGCCAAGTCCATTATAATATTGACCATTGTTTTGTCCATACTATACCCCTTTTCCAGATTGGCCTTGGAAAAGATAAGTTAGCTTCCTTTGTGAATGTATCTAGCTACCGAGCATGACTTTGTGGTATGGCTCTTGTCCTTTGTGACACTCTTATGGTTATTGTTCCGGTACCGGGGATTTCTCTTCGGCTTTCATGCTATTATGAAGATGTGATTGGTTGATTATTGAAGCTGCGCAGCGATCCTTTATTTTGATGTATCGGTTTGGAAACCTTGGCTAATATCCTTTGTTATGTGTTTACTTTCCGCTGCTATCTGTTAACTGTTAATTGTTACATGCTATGTGATATTTATCACTGTTTATTGCTTATTGCATTATAGCATGTCATGTAGTTGCATTAGTAACTTGCTGAGATTTATTCTTACCCCGTTTCTTGTTTCAAATTGTTTTCCTTAACCCCCCCCCAGGAGGAAAAGGATTAGGATTCGCGGATCGAGGAGGACGTCGAGAGGATTGAGATTTTGGGGCAGGTTGTTATGGATCGGTTTACATTATTTAAATGTAAAACCTTTTGGGGATAGTTTTACCATCATTGACGTCACTAGGATTTGTGTATTTTGTAACTTTGGTGTGTAAGCTTATGGAGTTTATACTAGTTTTACTTTGTTGTTCAAGTTGATTTACAAAACCTTGTGTTATCATCTTTTGGGTATAAAAGGAAATTTTTATCTCCTTTATTTTAGAGTTTATTGTTTAAGTCGACGTCCAGCTCTCGATCTCGGGCCCGCGGGGTTCGGGGTCACGACAGTTGGTATCAGAGCTATGGTTTAGCTCTAAGTATAAGTCTAGGTGGACTAGTATGACCTAGGAGGGTAGTTGTGTTCGGAGTGAGTAACGATGAGTATTTTATGCAGGTATTTGTTTGTGATGGCTAGAAGAAGAATTGGTGAAGCTTCTAGTGAGACTCAGAATCTTAATGGTCTACGGGAAGAAAACCGTGCAGTGTTTCAGGGCAGGTTTGAAGCGGCCGTGAAAGCAATTCATAACCAAGGGCCGAGAGAGGAACATGTAGCACCTCTGCGATATGGGATGGAGCAGTTCTTGAAGTTGAGACCAAGTGAGTACGACGGTGAGCCTGATGTGAAGAAGGCTGAGCTATGGATAGAATCGATGGAGAAAATCTACGATATCTTTGGTTGCACTGATGAGGATAGGGTTCTGTTTTCAGCTTATAAGCTCGTGGGGGCTGCGGAACATTGGTGGAAGGCACTGAAGACCAGTTGGGATGCGACTCTTGTACCATATCCTTGGGAGTGGTTCGTGAGGAAATTTAAGGATCACTTTATCTCTCTAGTGAATCAAAACCAGAAAGAGATCGAGTTTCTCAGCTTGGAGCAAGGCATGATGTCTGTAGCACAGTACTTAACTAAGTTCACAGAATTAGCCAGGTGTTGTGAATACCTTGTGCGGACCGAGGAGCAGAAAGCGATGAGATTGATCAGGGGTTTGAAGACATCCATCTGGAATCAGCTTATAGCACAGCGGATTCAGACTTATCAGGATGCGGTGGATCGAGCCTACTTGATTGAGCAGGATATTGGGGAACACAAAAGGAAGACTGAGATGGTTAACCCGGGTAAGAAAGGAGGGCAGAGTAAGTCACAACAGCAACATTCGGATAACAGAGGTAATTCTGGAGTGAAAACTCGATTCAGAAGGCAACTTCAAGGGCAACCAATGGTCGGAAGTCAAGGTACTAATCAGAGAAAACGAAATGGGAAAGTCTGCAGCTACTGTCAGAGGAAAGGACACTCAGAAGACAAGTGTTGGAAGAAGCAGGGAAAATGTGTGAAGTGTGGTCAGTTGGGACACTTCGTTAAAGATTGTCCGAGGTTTAGAGTTCAGTCATCGGGGACAGGAACTGGAATACCACAGGGTTAGAAGAGGGATGCTTCGGGGAAGCCCAAGGTTTCGGGTAGAGTATTTGCAATCAGTCAGCACTCACCAGGTAACGGATAGTTTCAGGAGGTATTAATTTTGTGTCGAGAGAGCGAGCGCGTGCATTTTAGGATCATCGCATTTATGTGTTTCTGTGCATTTAGTTGCATTTATTTCTTCTGAGTCTTTGACTTATGTGTTGTAGGTGTCTACTCCTATGGAGGAGTTTAGGGTATCTGATGAAGTCTTATGTGCTTATGATGTGCTTAAGTATGGTTATGTCTTACCTGCTAAATTAGCCATGTTGCTATTATAAGATTTTGATGTTACTCTTGCTTTAGTCGATTGTTGTAGGAAGATGGTTATATTCTCCATTCCTGATTTCTTAAAATTATTTGAGACCGTTCCTTTGCGTAGAGTTATACCTAATTTTTTTTTATTGAAATCCGAGTATTTAGCTTCGGTCAAATTGTTGGGTGTAATTATCATTGTAAGGTTTCTATTTTCTTCTAAATAGTACCTAGTGTTTGAGGAGAAGCTTGGGTTAAATTGTGTTGTTATGGTACAAGGTTGTAATGCTAATATTTAGATCAATATCCATATTGTATCGGTTGGGTTATAGGAGTTGAGGATTCAATGAGGATCTCTTGAGGAAAATTTTGGTCACTTTTAGTACATCTCCGTGAATGCATCGGAATGGATTAGTATGGAGAGGTGTACGATTTGTTATGGATGATGGGTTTGTTGTAGGAGTTATGATCATTAACGGTGGTAAGCGTGTTAAGTTAGAAAAGACTAAGTACATTTTGGGAGAGTAATAATTTCTCGATCTCTGTTAAAGGCATTTTGAAATTTTGGTTAGATAGTGGTTCTATGGTTCTAAATCCCTTCTTGGTGGCGTTTCCCGAATTGGATCAAGAGTATGTGAAGGAAGTGGAGTATCAATACTTGGGCATAATTAGGGAATATCATGATTTGGTATTGGGTCAGTTGAAACGTCTCTAGCTAATTGGGTTATTATGATGGTAGTGCTATTGAGCCTAAGTATCATTAGGTTAATAAATGTATGCGTGAAATATTAACTTGGCTTAGCTATTGAGGATTTGAGATTTGGTGATTTCCTTGGGTATATGAGCACAGATTATTAACTAAAAAGGGAGTTAGAGGAAATCCCTTGAAGATAAAATTTAGATCATTTCGGACTATTGACTATTCGTAATTATTTTAGGCTTTCAAGGATTGGAGTGTTATGACAATGACATTATGGCGTAAATTTAAGTGAACATTTTGTATTAAAATTTTGGGTTTACATTACACCTTTAGTTTAAAGTGCTACTTAGAGCGAGAGCACTATAATGGGAATCCTTAGAGATATAGCCTTTGGTGAATATTATGGGGATGGAAAATTTCTTTAGCCTTTCATATTTTAAAAGCTAATTAAGCTCGAGATGGTAATGTTTTGAATTTCTGGGGAATAATACTAATTATGCGATTTACAAATAGTTAAGGTTGTGAATAAGGCGAGCTTGAGGTACCTCGAGAATTATGTGTGGAATTAATTTGGATTCTTCGATGATTGAGTACGGATTTCGATTAGTAATGAAGATAATGATGGAATGATTCGGCTCGAGAGGTGGTGTTATCGTAAGCATTATTTAAGGATACCTTTTAGTGGGTTAGATTGGATAATTGAGGAATTTGAGAAATGGCGGAACTATCGTATCCGTAGCAAATTGGTCTTTCGGGTAAGTCTCGTTAAAATTCGGGTCGAATTTTCTTTAAGGGGGAGTGAATGTCACGACCCGAAAACTAGGCTCTATTTTATTAGTAATAAATAATTATTATTTATTTATTTGCTCATTTATTTATTTAAATTATTATTTAATTAATGAATTATGTGTGCGCTTTATGTGTTATAATAAATTATGACTAGCATTTTATTTGGGTCCTTAGTGCTAGTGTAGTATTATTTGGCCTTGGTTGTAGAAGGAAGTTGTAGAGTTGTGTAGTTAAGTGGGGGAGGGGGTCTAAGTGTAAGTGTTGAAATAATTTCCCCTACTCCTCCCCTTCTCCCTCACTTTTCCCCTTCTCCCTCATCATTCCCAGCTCATTTCCCTCTCTCTCTAGCTCAAAATGGGTAAGTTTCTCTCTACCTTCTCTCTACATTTCCATCATCTTCCTCTCATTATTTCTCATTTCTTAAATCATGAATCTTGTTTAGATCGTCGATAGGATCGTAGGAAGCCAAAAATATTCGAGTTCCGGCAACTTTGAGAAAATCCGAGTAAGTTACTTTTCCCCCATTTATGTTAAAAATGCTCATCTTTATCTCTATTGATGTTCTTGTTGACATCTATGTCATTTTGGTTGAGTTTGGAAATTATTTGGAATTTATTTGCATTTTGTTCATCTTTTGTGATTTTGAGAATGTTGGAATTAAATCTTGGTTTTGGGTTGATAAATGATGGTATTTAGGTCCCCTTTCTAGTTTATAAGTGTCTTGGTTCATGTTTATGCTTGGTGGAAAGCTAGTTGTGGTGGATTTGGAGAAATTGTGAAAATGGTAAGAATTCTTGAAGAACCCAGCTGCTGATCCCGACCAAAATCCAGACCGGGCGCCCGCCCACTTCCCCCTTTTCTGACCATTAGTTTCTGTTATAATGGGCGCCCACCTGCCCATGTTCAGGCGCCCGCCCTGTTTTTCTGGGAATCGTTCCTTGTTTAATTTAGGTTGAATTGTATACTCGGCCTAGACTTTGGGTGCCTCTCTACTTTAATTAAATAGACACTATGGGATACTCTAATGCTGAAATTGGTTCCTTTGTGGACAATGGTGTGATGTAATTTGATCAAGTATTGTTTGGGAATGTTTAGGCATCTTATAATGTGTTCGTGATTGTTCCAATCGAATGGATTTTCGAGTAAGACTTGGTCTAGGTTTTAGGCAATGTCCTATAGTACCTAGAGGGTTGTTATTGAACACCAAAGTGTAGGGTTTAGTCCGGTCGTGATCATGTTCTAAAGGGTAACCTTTTGGATTCGTTTGGAGTGTTTAGGATTGGTTCGTTTAGGACGGAGGCAAAGCGTGAATTGGCCATTGGGTACTTACGGTTTGATTAACCTTAAGGTGTATTCATCCTGATTTCCTACTTTGGAATTCCAGGTGTGATGAGATGGTTGAGTTCATAGTCCTAGTATATCTTTATGAGTGAATGTTTTGGGTCATTTTTGTAATAGTCATTGTGCTATTTGTGAGCGACCGTTTGGGGTTGTGCTCTTCATGATTTACTTGTGGGTATCATATTTAGGATGTATTTGGTACGTGCTTTATCTTGGAATCATTATGTCTTAATGGTCAATGTGGTTGGACTCTTTTATGAGAAACTCGTTGTGTTTATTGTTGTTGAACTCTTCTTGAGTAATCGTTTGCATCTTTTATGGTGATTAATTGGTATGGTTCCCTACTTTGGAACCCTAAGTTGTTTAATTAAGCTAGTATTTATTACTTGGCATTTATTTGGAAGCCCAGCTGGCATATTTGTTGCATCGGGCGATGGGAAAGATTATAATGGCAAAGCCAAGTCCATTATAATATTGACCATTGTTTTGCCCATACTATACCCCTTTTCCAGATTGGCCTTTGAAAAGATAAGTTAGCTTCCTTTGTGAATGTATCTAGCTACCGAGCATGACTTTGCGGTATGGCTCTTGTCCTTTGTGACACTCTTATGGTTATTGTTCCGGTACCGGGGATTTCTCTTCGGCTTTCATGCTATTATGAAGATGTGATTGGTTGATTATTGAAGCTGCGCAGCGATCCTTTATTTGGATGTATCGGTTTGGAAACCTTGGCTAATATCCTTTGTTATTTGTTTACTTTCCGCTGCTATCTGTTAACTGTTAATTGTTACATGCTATGTGATATTTATCACTGTTTATTGCTTATTGCATTATAGCATGTCATGTAGTTGCATTAGTAACTTGCTGAGATTTATTCTTACCCCGGTTCTTGTTTCAAATTGTTTTCCTTAACCCCCCCCCCCAGGAGGAAAAGGATTAGGATTCGCGGATCGAGGAGGACGTCGAGAGGATTGAGATTTTAGGGCAGGTTGTTATGGATCGGTTTACATTATTTAAATGTAAAACCTTTTGGGGATAGTTTTACCATCATTGACGTCACTAGGATTTGTGTATTTTGTAACTTTGGTGTGTAAGCTTATGGAGTTTATACTAGTTTTACTTTGTTGTTCAAGTTGATTTACAAAACCTTGTGTTATCATCTTTTGGGTATAAAAGGAAATTTTTATCTCCTTTATTTTAGAGTTTATTGTTTAAGTCGACGTCCAGCTCGCGATCTCGGGCCCGCGGGGTTCGGGGTCGCGACAGTTGGTATCAGAGCTATGGTTTAGCTCTAAGTATAAGTCTAGGTGGACTAGTATGACCTAGGAGGGTAGTTGTGTTCGGAGTGAGTAACGATGAGTATTTTATGCAGGTATTTGTTTGTGATGGTTAGAAGAAGAATTGGTGAAGCTTCTAGTGAGACTCAGAATCACTTTATCTCTCTAGTGAATCAAAACCAGAAAGAGATCGAGTTCCTCAGCTTGGAGCAAGGCATGATGTCTGTAGCACAGTACTTAACTAAGTTCACAGAATTAGCCAGGTGTTGTGAATACCTTGTGCGGACCGAGGAGCAGAAAGCGATGAGATTGATCAGGGGTTTGAAGACATCCATCCGGAATCAGCTTATAGCACAGCGGATTCAGACTTATCAGGATGCGGTGGATCGAGCCTACTTGATTGAGCAGGATATTGGGGAACACAAAAGGAAGACTGAGATGGTTAACCCGGGTAAGCAAGGAGGGCAGAGTAAGTCACAACAGCAACATTCGGATAACAGAGGTAATTCTGGAGTGAAAACTCGATTCAGAAGGCAACTTCAAGGGCAACCAATGGTCGGAAGTCAAGGTACTAATCAGAGAAAACGAAATGGGAAAGTCTGCAGCTACTGTCAGAGGAAAGGACACTCAGAAGACAAGTGTTGGAAGAAGCAGGGAAAATGTGTGCAGTGTGGTCAGTTGGGACACTTCGTTAAAGATTGTCCGATGTTTAGAGTTCAGTCATCGGGGACAGGAACTGGAATACCACAGGGTCAGAAGAGGGATGCTTCGGGGAAGCCCAAGGTTTCGGGTAGAGTATTTGCAATCAGTCAGCACTCACCAGGTAACGGATAGTTTCAGGAGGTATTAATTTTGTGTCGAGAGAGCGAGCGCGTACATTTTAGGATCATCGCATTTACGTGTTTCTGTGCATTTAGTTGCATTTATTTCTTCTGAGTCTTTGACTTATGTGTTGTAGGTGTCTACTCCTATAGAGGAGTTTAGGGTATCTGATGAAGTCTTATGTGCTTATGATGTGCTTAAGTATGGTTATGTCTTACCTGCTAAATTAGCCATGTTGCTATTACAAGATTTTGATGTTACTCTTGCTTTAGTCGATTGTTGTAGGAAGATGGTTATATTCTCTATTCCTGATTTCTTAAAATTATTTGAGACCGTTCCTTTGCGTAGAGTTATACCTAATTTTTTTTTATTGAAATCCGAGTATTTAGCTTCGGTCAAATTGTTGGGTGTAATTATCATTGTAAGGTTTCTATTTTCTTCTAAATAGTACCTAGTGTTTGAGGAGAAGCTTGGGTTAAATTGTGTTGTTATGGTACAAGGTTGAAATATGAACATTTTGATTCCTTTCATATGGATTGACCTTGCATATTTCCTTTAAAGTTTGTGTCGGAGCCCGGTTAATGCTTTCATAAGTTTTTTACGGACAATCACTCTGGCTAACTGTATAGGAGGTGAGCCTGGTGAAACTGTCACAGGTTATTTGCTAACTATTACTGTGGCCAACAGTCTTTTGTTTTCATTCGTTACTTCCCAAGCTCTACCAGAGCTTAGGAAGTGTTCTCCAAGATCAGCTCATATGGAGTTCCACTTTTTCAAGCTCAACTTGGGAAATATTTCTTGCCTTAAGTTCAAATCATCTCAAGTTTGGTGGCAATAATAAATTAATCAAAATTAATGATTATTCTTCGTTTATGAATTCTTTTTGATTAAAAAAAAATATAAGTTGACAAGAACACAATTTACCGGCACATGTATAAGTAGTCCAATTAAAGAGAAACGAAATATACTAATAGCCTATTGTAAGTTGTAACAATATAATTATGTCTTTGTATTATCTTATTTATTTAATACTCCTCCATCCACAAATAAGAGCCACTATTCCTTTTTGGTATGTCAAAAAAATCTCCACTTTTTTTTTTTTTTTTTTTTTTGGGGTAATGAATGGTGTCCACAAATCTCGGCTGAACCCACCATCAATTTAGTTGTTTCCACAAGCTTTGTTTTGTATTGAACTGCTTGCAAAAAACGACACTTACATCAAATGGAGCTTTGAGCTTATGCGAGCCGACTTGGTTTATCTAGCAGCAGCCTTAATGTTGGCAGTGTTTTATGATTCATCTACCAACCACAATTCTCGATAGTTATTTCTTCTGTGTGAAAAGATCAGATAATCTTGTGGCTTTTTTTCGTTTCACTCTCTGTCTCATGTGAGCATGATATTAAGGTCGTTAAGGGCACTATGTGGGATTTACAAAGTTCACAATTTCGACATGATTGATTTACGTTGTGCGATCCTCGTGTCCTTATCTTTTAGGCCCTAGGAGTTGCTCTTCTTACATGCTTTGTAATTTTGTATTTAACATTGTTGACTTTCCATCCTGGTTATATATTTGATTATCTGCTAAAATTTGCTGAATTATGAATGGAAATTTGTCAGGTAGAGCATGTCAACTCATTGGTGTCTGAACTTGCCAGTGTGACCACAAATGAGAGCCATTCCCTTGACCAGTGCAGAGACTTGTTGTCAACATTGACAGTTATGCAGGTATACCTCGAGCTTCTGTTTTCCCTGAAAGTGTTCACACAAGTGTTTTGATCACTGCTATTACTCGACCAATATATTGGTCATCTTTCCGGACAAAATGGCTCTGTGGAAGACTTATCTATCCTCCCCCCAAGGAGGAAAAGGATTAGGATTCGCGGATCGAGGAGGACGTCGAGAGGATTGAGATTTTGGGGCAGGTTGTTATGGATCGGTTTACATTATTTAAATGTAAAACCTTTTGGGGATAGTTTTACCATCATTGACGTCACTAGGATTTGTGTATTTTGTAACTTTGGTGTGTAAGCTTATGGAGTTTATACTAGTTTTAATTTGTTGTTCAAGTTGATTTACAAAACCTTGTGTTATCATCTTTTGGGTATAAAAGGAAATTTTTATCTCCTTTATTTTAGAGTTTATTGTTGAAGTCAACGTCCAGCTCGCGATCTCGGGCCCGCAGGGTTCGGGGTCGCGACAAGGGTGCAGAAGGGTCGAAATCTGGAACAAAAACGAAGAAAACTGCTGTCTGTCCCATCTGTCTACACAGGCAGCTGTTAAATAGATTAGAGAGTTCAAGTCCTGATCATACAATGAATATTCTGACGAAAAACGTGTCAGAGCAGGGACTGTCCGCACGGCCAGTGTTTCCAGATAACTGGCCACGCGGCCACTTCATCCGTCATTAGCAGATTGCGGGCCCACTTCCACCAAACACCGGAATGGACCCATTTCAGATATTGCAAAGGTTCCAAGTCACCAAAGAGGCTTAGCAAGAAAGATAATAGTACCCAAACAACGTGCATAATCGCCGTTTTTCCCCTAAGGCTCATGCATTGTACCAAATGTAAAGACATGTAAACAAGATACTAATTAAATACTTACATAAAAGGCAAATAAAATAATGTACATAAATTATTTGTCTGTCTCCCTCACTCTTTCTCTCTCTAACAGTGCAGGAAATAAAGGATTACATCTACTCCGAGCTCTCCGGAATCTCTACCTCCTCCTCCTCCTCATCATCATCACCATCATCTCCGTGGCCCCACTGCTGCACATAGTGGGACCCACCAGCTCCAGAGCCCCTACCTCTGACAGACCTCCAACGGACACGAGACGAAGAAGCAGCCTCCGTAGGTGATCTCTCTTAGCGTTGTGGCGCTATCACATCCTCCTAGAGGCAGGTACAAGCAGCAGCCAAACTCTGAAATAGGCGCTCAAAGATGTTGCCCCGGCGGACAGAGCGGATATAAGCCTCCCGAGTCACCTGGGACAAATAACCACAATTAAGATACAAGTCTGAGGTGTGTGTGTGCAAGACATAAATGAAAAGCAAAGGATGTCATACCGTAGCTCCAAGCGGAGGAAGCTGGGCCCTAGTAACCTCATCAGTCTCGGTCAGAGTAAGATCAAAGTTAACCTCGACGCCACCCCGCTGCATCCTAATGGTATCTGGAAACTGCGGCATATCCATGGCATATCTTTCCCCTCTACTAGAACTGGCCGGGTAACCACCTGCTTGCCACCTGCGGACTCACCAACACATGCTCGACATACCAAGCATAGTCACCACCAATCTGGTACTGACTAGCCGGAGTCCTCATGAAGTAATCAATGCTCACCCGGAGCCTGCCAGGATACAGCATATTACGAGGTGGCTCACTCGGAGCCCATACTAGAGGGTGCGCACTGTGCTGCCTGCAAACCCTCTTGCCTAGATATATGGCGTCCCCAGTCAACCCACCAAAAATCACCGAGAGGTAGTAAACTCCTGGGCAAAGCCTACTCCTGCTAGCACTCTATCCGACCAAGGGAAAAACTGGAAATCCTCATGCAGTGGACCCCGTAGCCTCTGAGCAAAAAGTTTCCAAATTGGGCGTCTTCCTGGCCTTGCCACGGCCCTCCAACCGGTTCCTCTTCGCCGAGAATCTCATCACTGGGACCTCCTTCACCCCTTGCTCACCAAAGGGAGAAATATGGAAGGGCTCATAAACCCACAGCTATGGAAAAGCAATATTTCACTCTACACAGTTCTAAACGAAGAACAGATATGGAGTAAAATAGTAAGTCATAAAGATACCTCAAACGCAAACTGGAAACAATCGAAAGATGAGGTCCTGGACCTCGAGAAAAAATTCAAGGGCTCTATACATCTCTGCTAGCCCGGCTCCACCCCAAGAGACCCGGCTCACCTGCTCCAGATCAGCTAGAGCACCCAACAAAAAAAATTGACAGAAAGTGCCGGCACTTGGGAATAGAGTCTGTGCGACAGACTATACCACAAGATAGCCCGCACCAGACAGTCAGTGTCATTGACATCCTCTATGAAGCCCCGAATGGCTCCATCAAGCAAGGTCCTCAAACGAACCGCCTCAAAGTCGTTTCCCTTCACACCTCGGCCTAACTGTATCCCTATCAAGTTAGCCTAATGTTGTGGATCCTCAGACAAGCTCTCATCAAAAGGCATGTTCACATCAGTAAATTGGAACCCAGTAATAGCCGCTAAATCGGTAGGAGTAATAGTGACCTCTCCCCAACTGAAATGGAATGTATGTGTGCTGTCCCACCAGTATTCTCGTATGGTCTCCACTAGACCCATCACCTTCTGGGTCCCCCCGATAGACTACACAGCATCAAAAAATGGACCAAAGCCCAGAGCTCGGATCCTCTCCTTCACCACACCTCCCGGTGGCAGCATACTTCATACCTCCGCTACCAACTTGGTGGACCCCTGAGATTTCATTCTCTGCAGGTAAACACAACAAAGGTACGTTACCGACTAGCAATTAAATACCAATTATTTGCTAAGTGTTATATTTAAAGTATACATGCATGCTTTATTTATTAATTTGCGCATATATTTTGTCGCCCCCAAAATAATCAACAAATCCAGAAATTAAATAATCTACAATGATTAATTAATCAGACGGTCTTAAATAATACGACAAGTATGAATAAAAGACACAAAATACCCAAAAAGCGGGATACTTACTTTCGTCGTCTCCATCATTTGCCCTCCGGACCAGTGCTTTTTGGACACCATGTACAGCTCAAAGTGTTGTCACATGACAAAATGCCACTCGTGGGGACGGTAGTTCCTCGCAGGCATTCTCCCTCGCTGCTGCAATTGTTCCTCATGGCGAGGTGGCCCCGCGCCTTCACCCTGTTCAAAGTGTTGCTCCGCGCCAAAAAGAAATTGAAAATCCATTACTAAAATGCATAGAAATCACTCAACAATAGTGTCTATCTCTCTCAAAATCTCTATTCTCTCTCTCTCTTTGCCCGACAATAAAGAAGAAAGTGAAGAAGAAAGCAACAGCCGACGGCTGTTTGTAGGGTCTGTCCATCAGAAGGATCGGCTGCGCGGCAGTGTCTCCAGGGTGACATGACATGATCTCAGCCCTCTATCACGCGCGCTCCTCAAAAATCCTTGTGCTCAAAATTTAGCCAATCAAAAGGACAGGCCATGCAGCCACTTATTCCTCCAGCTACCAAAATTTTCATTTTAGCCCCTCCAGCTTATCTTTTATCCAAAATTGACGCCTTTAGTCATATTTAACCCAAATGTTGGCCCGGAAGACCACTGTAAATTACCAAATCAATCTATTTCCCCAACGAAAGCCAATTAAAGCAGGTTAAGGAACCGCTATAAATCTAAAATCATAATAAATGTAGGTTGAGGAACTGCTATAAATCCTAAATCATAATAAATGCAGGTTAAGGAACCGCTATAAATCCTAAATCATAATTAATGCAGGTTAAGGAACCACTATGAATCCTAATGCGTGTTAAGGAAACCGTCATAAATCCTTTATTAATAACCGAATCGATCTTGAGATACCTGCTTCCCAATGTAATCGAAAGAGTTTTTGGCGTAACCCGTATGAGCTTGAGGCACCTGCATCCCGATATACCGTCTACGTTACCGTTTTACGTAATTCTGCAATCTTAAGGTTTTAGCATCATTATGTACCCTAGTTTGTCGAGAAATTACTTGATTCACGCGCCTCGTAAGATTTCTTCTTCATAAAACGTGTCTCATATTTTGGTATAAGTTGCTGGTGTCTCTGGACATAAATTTCAGTTACTGTTACTAGTGTCTTCGCACACATTTGATGATCGTATAAATACGTGTGCTACTTAAGAAGTCAGAATCCATCCCTAATTTTGTTCCTGAATCTTGAATTTTCTTCTCGTACCGTACGTATGATCTTGTTTCTTTCCCCAGTAGAGTCAGAAAAATGATTCTATTCTCCTTAAACGAATGTTCAGTTTTATGCAGGGTGTTATCCTCAGCAAGAGTTGATGTCTCATTTCTCTCTTCTCTCTCTCCCCCTACGAATGTTCACCTTCATAAAGGGTCCTATCCCAAGAAGAAGATGATGTCTTGTTTCTACCACCAAAGTTTGAACTACGACTGGCTTGATTGCCTTTAGGATACGTAGTTAGCCTAACAAAGGTTTAGCCGCTCGACCAATCTGGTCACCTTCTTACTTCTCTCCCTTGATTTGGAACTCATGTTTCAGATCAGTTCCTTTCTTAATCGACGACCTTCCATGCCTTGCAAGAAGCGTCTCCGAGGGGCTACTGTTAGTAACCGGCCTGAAAATGAGTTGTTTAGGCATTCCAAGACTCACCGGGACCTCACAAGTATTTACAAGTTGCGCAGGACTTATCCATAAATTCCTGAAAAGCCCAGATAAGAAGGTATTTACGACCTGATCAGATTATCCCTGAAGATAGAAGTTATCAAGGAGTTTTCCAGAGTCCAGTCTAATCGCAACCTTGGATGTAACGACCCGAAAACCCGCCCCTATTTTCTTAAAAATAAATATTTAATTATTTATTTATAGCTTATTTATTTATTTATTTATTTATTTATTTAAATTATTTATTTATTTAAATAATTATGTGTGCATTTTGTGTGTCATAATAATTTATGTCTAGCATTTTATGTGGGCCATTTGTGCTAGTGTAGAAGTGTTGAGTCTTAATTGTTAGTGGGGAGTTTATTGGTTAAGGGTAGTAGTAGGGGAGGGGTCTAAGTGTAATGTTTCAAATAATTCTCGCTACACCCTCCCTCACTCTTTCACCCTCACCTCATTTCTCATCTCTTTCTCCCAGCAACTCTCTCTCTCTTTCCATGGAATTTGGGTAAGTTTTCTTCTCTACCTTCTCTCTTCATTTTCTTCCTCTTCCTCTCATTATTTCTCATTTCTTAAAACATGAAACATGTTTAGATCGTCGATAGGATCGTAGGAAGCCAAGAAATTTCGAGTTTCGTCACCTTTGAGAAAATCCGGGTAAGTTACTTTTCCCCCATTTTTATGCTAAAATGTTCATCTTCAGTTTATGTAATGCTTTAGTTCATATATATGTCATTTTGGTTGAGTTTGGAATTTATTTGTATTTTTGTTCATCTTTTGTGATTTTGAAATGTTGGGATTTAAATCTCGATTTGAAGTCATGGATGAATTTGGATTTGATGTTGGTAATTGGTGTTTTGGAGTTTAGAATTGTATTTAGAGGTCAAGGATGTATTTAGGTTGTGTCTTGGGTGAGTTTTGTGTTGATGGGTTTGTTTGGGAGAGTTTTACTCTCAAATTTTGAGTGTAAATGAACCCAAGAAACAAATTGGGAATTCCGGGTTTGGTTGTGTTTGAAACTCTTAGTTAAGTTAGTTTTTAGAAGTGATTATAGAGCCAAAGTAAGAGTTTTAATTGTGTTTTGAAGTAGGAATGGAGGTTCGGTTGGTATGGGATGAGTTTATGCAATTTTAGCATTTCTGGAAGGCCAAAAAGCTGATTCGGGGGTCGGGGCACGCGCACCCCTTTAGAAGAGGCGTGCGCACCCTATAGTGCACTCAAAAGCCTCCAAACTGATCAAAGGAGGCGCGTGCACCCCTCTTTTTCCAGATTGTCCGTTTTTCGCTTAATCTTCCGGAGGCCATAACTTCTTCGTCCGGACTCCGTTTTGGACGTGTAAACTATCATTGGAAAGCTCTTTTCGAGTACTATGAAATGGTTATATTGGAAGCATGGTTAAAGATAATAATGTTTTTCTTTTAGTTGAGATTTAAGATCAATGTGTAGTCTCGGTCTAGGTTCCGTAGTACTATTCTAGTTGACTTAGTTGGGCACCGTGGAACTCTTTAGTAATTGAAATTGGTGCCTTTGTGAACAATGATGTTATGTAATTTGATAAAGTATTGTTTGGGAATGTTTGGGCATCTTATGATGTATTCGTGATTGTTCCAATCGAATTGATTTTCGAGTAAGACTTGGTCTAGGTTTTAGGCGATGTCCTATAGTACCTAGAGGGTGGTTATTGAACACCAAAGTGTAGGGTTTTGTCCGGTCATGATCATGTTCTAATAAGGGTAACCTTTGGATTCGTTTGGGGTGTTTAGAATTGGTTCGTTATGGACGGAGGTAAAGAGTGAATTGGCAATTGGGTACTTACGGTTTAATTAACCTTAAGGTGTATTCATTCTGATTTCCTACTTTGGAATTCCAGGTGTGATGAGATGGTTGAGTTCATAGTCCTAGTATATCTTTATGAGTAAATGTTTAGGGTCATTTTGGTAATAGTCATTGTGCCATTTGCGAGCGACCGTTTGGGTTGTGCTCTTTATGATTAACTTGTGGGTATCATATTTAGGATGTATTTGGTACGTGCCTTATTTGGAATCATTATGTTTTAATGGTCAATGTTGTTGGACTCTTTTATGAGAAACACCTTGTGCTATTGTTGTTGAACTCTTCTTGAGTAATCGTTTGCATCTTTTATGGTGATTAATTGGTATGATTCCCTACTTTGGAATCAATGGTTGTTTATTGTGTTAGTATTTTATTACTTAGCCTTTACTCGAAAGTCCAGCTGGTATTTTGTGTGTGTTTGGGCGATGCGAAACATTATGATGGCACAGCCAAGTCCATTGTGATGTTGACCATTGTTTTGCCCCATTATTACCCTCCTCCAGATTGGCCTTGGATGTGAGAAGAGCTAGCTCCTTTGTGTGCATTTTAGCTTTACTTGGAGCATGACTTTGTGGCATGTCTCCCGTCCCTTGTGACACTTCATTTGGTTATTGGTTCCGGTACCGGGGGTATTCTCTTCAGCTTTTATGCTACTATGAAGATGGTTTAATGGGTTGATTGATTGATTGGTCGGTTCTGACCGGGGTTCTCTTCAGTTGTTATACTGCTACTGTTGATTGGTTGATCGGTTGAAGCTGCGCAGCGATTGTTCTATCAGTCTGGTGAAACCTTGGCTCAGTATCCTTTGTTAGGTGTTTATTTCAGTCTTATGTGATGCATGATGAGTTAGTCGTTATTTCCAACTGGTATGGGACAGTTGGCGATAGGGAGCTTTCTCATTTGTTGTTATGTGATTTACTTGTTCAGTTATATCGTTGATTTGCATGATATTATGCCATGTAGATGCATTTAGTAACTTACTGAGATTTTATCTCACCCTGTTTCTTGTTTCAAATTTTTTTTCCTTAACCCCCCCCCAGGAAAGCAAGTGGTAGCGTTGTGAGGTCCGTTGTAGCGGGAATCTTCTAAGCAGGTTGATCGCATTTGGGATAGTTGCCCTTCGGAGCCTTTAAGCATATTATTGTGGGTTCGTAGTCGTTCAGTGTTTTGAATATACGGTTGCACTTTGGGGATTTTTGTTAATAGTTGTTCTTGCTTCCGCGTTTGTTTCTAGTCTCCGAGTTATAATCTCGTTGAGGTGTTGTTTGATGGTATAGATTTCATAGTTAAATTCACGCGCCCGTGTTAGGTATTTTGTATTTTGGAGATGTATATTATGTAAATTTTATATTTATGGATTTTTGAGATTTCCAGGGCGTGACATTGGAAACCACGCCAACCTCCTCGGTTGGCCGGACGGCAAGTTATACCCTGGCCGGGCGGCCAGTCTTTCCGGCCCAAAGCCCCTATAAATAGGTGACCTCAGTTCATAATTTCGACACATAATTCTCTCCTCTGAGTTCCAGAGTCTAAACTGACGATAGAACTCTCTCCCCAAGCCTTTCTAGCAATCTCGAAGGTTCGACGAATCCACTTCCAAGATTCGGCTTCGTTCTTGTCAAGATTGGTGAGGTTTTCTATGTCTTATTAGTATAGATCTGATTTATACATGTTTTTCATTATGTTTATACATTCATATTCCTATGATTCATAATGTGTTCTTTATTTTCTTAACTAGAATTCATATTCTGCTCTATATCTTGGGTAGCGATCTTCATGTTTACATGTTTATTCCTACATGTTCATGATGTTCTTATTATTATGATAGATCTACGACTTACACTTGCGTGACATATTAGATCTAGGGTTCTAATCCCTATTTATATGCATAGCCGATGATGATCGATAACTCTCCTTTGATGAATGTGATGAATACACATTGATCTTATCAATGGTATAATCATTATTCTAGGATGTGATCATCTTGTATGATTCTTTCTCCTCCCCTATCATTATGCATGATCCCACTTCTTCTCTTTATTCTGATTATGTGCGAACTACGTCGACCTGAGCTTCTCATACGAGAGGAACGTAGGCAATCTTTGGATCCGATCAAAATCACTAACACACTACTAACACCTTTATCATGATAGAAAGTCTGATCTATCGGGAGATAGGAATGATCACTGTAATATTCCTCTCTTATCGTAACTTGACCCCTGAACCCTCTCTGTTAGCTTTTATCTATGTTTTAGCTCAATAAAACGGCCTGGTGACTCGTAATAAATTAATTACCAACTTGAATATCCTATTCCCATAGAATAGATAAATAAGATAATAATAATACACTTCCTATGCATCACCCGCATTCGGAAAGGGGTATTCACACTCTTAAGGACGGTGGAGGTGATGTAGAGGTGGATGCCCGGGTGTTTATTTGGTATGGGTTATCACGGACCATTTTTGCTGACGCCAGCACTACGGCAATGATTCCACTGTTGGTATGCTTGGTGGACTTGGATGCAGTGAGGGGGATAGCTTGGGGAGCTGTGGGCTTAGCAGAGCTTTATCGCTCTTTGGACTAGAGCTGTTGGTCTCAGTCGGCGTCAGTCGACTGCTTACACTTTGCCTTGGAGGTATGAGCCATTTTTTTTTTGTTTCTGATTTCAGTATTTTCCTCTTGTAGATTACTTCTGACTTTGTTTCATAATCCCTCTCTACAGTGTTGGGCTTACGAGGTTCTCGTCTTGAGCCGATTCAGGATGACTAGTGCTCGGTCCACTTATCTTGACATGTGCCGATGGGTACCTAGTTGCAGGAGCAGAGGGGATGCGACTTCTTGGCACTATACATACGCTCAGCTGAAGACCATAATGGGGGGACGCCAGCCGGGAGACATGACATTCTATCCATGGGCGGAGCTAGATTTTGAGTTGCTTACCGCAGGGGCGATTGAGGCGACGGGCTAGAGGAGGCTGTTGATCGGATATAGCGGGGATACCTTTTATTTGGGTGAGAGGGTATGTGCCCAGCATGGGGCAGGCAATGCTTACTTGGTTTCGATGGACCCTCCACGGTTTATGACTGATCCAGCTTCTCTACACGATCGGGTTAGGCTGACTGTGGGCCTTGATGCTAGACAGTTCGTTGTGGAGGGAGCCTCATATGATGATTTTTCTCAAACACTCCTTGGGGGTCCACGCGCTGTGATAGAGGAGAAATTGAGGGAGGAGGGAAAAAGGCACGTTGAGCCAGTGGCACCGGGCCTAGCGGGTCCTTTTAATAGGGGTTTTGGAGCTCCTCTATATGATTATGTTGATGATAGTGGTAACCCTCTATGGGTTCAGTATGAGGAGGGTGAGATAGCCCCAGAGTTTCAGATCCCGGTGGGTTACGTCAGTGTATGTACTTTTACCCTTTCTTTTATTCATCCCACTTCTGTCTTTAGTCATCTTCTCATTTGAACTCATTTTTACATGCTTGTGTTGCCTTTTTCTTAGGTGACTAACCGGACTTATGAGGCTATGGCACGCCGTGAGTCTAGTCTACGAGCGGTGATCCGGAGGCTGCAAAGGAAGGTGGCGAAGGGTCTCCGCAAGTTGGCAGAGTGTGGCATTTCTCCTCCCTCTAGTGATGATGATGGTGCTCCCGGCAGACGTCCTCCTCCGCGGAAGTGGACTCAGGGTGATGATGGCGGATCAGCGTCTTAGTTCTACAGTAGTTAGTTATAGCAGGCAGTATGATAGTAAATATTTATGGATGACTGTATATACATTTATATTTTATGCTTTATGTCTAGTAGTATGTAGCATGTAGATAGTATGTATGCAATATGTATGCAGCATGTATATAGCATGTATGCATGTGATGCAGTCTCGGAGCGTGTTGTACGGGATGAGGGTACCCTAGTTGGGTTCATAAACTGCTTGGTATCTAGTATACTTGTTCTGTTGTAGGTTTTGGATCAGCCCGGCTGGGTGGATTGGGCTAGAAACAGGTGGACCCTTTCATTTTTTTTTTTTTTGAGGAGTGAGCCGCACGACTCGGAGTTGCCTAAAGGGGATTCAGGGCTTTTTACCTATGGGAGATGGGATGCAGGACCCAAGGGTACCCTAAGTCGTAGGGTAACTGTTGTAGGACCGAGTCAGTTAGGACATCAAGGAGATGAGACAAAACACGTTATTTTGTAAATTAATGGAGACCGAGCGTGTGGGTTTATAAACAACGCGTCGTGAAAGAAAACCTTTTGAAAATGTAATGACCTTATAAAGATGCCTTATAATTAATTACATTTTAACTAATTCATGCAGTTTTCCTCCATCGAGCTTCGTTGATTAGGGTTGTCCTTTGGTTGAGTATGATTTCGCCAGGTCGCCGGTGATCTCTGAATAGCCAAGCAATTAACCTAACTTCTTTTGGGGAAGCCCCAGTTTGATGGGGGTTCTTGAAAGAGGTAAACCATGTTGAGCTTTGATGAAGAGATGACCTTTTATGGAGAGTGTTATTGTTAGAGCATCGGTAGTCAGTCCAATTCCGTTGGGGCAGCCCCAGTTTGGTATAAGGTGGGGGGGATCCTACCTCCTTTTAGACACACCCTGATTTTTCTCTAGACCACCCTTGTGGGTTTTCAATCTAGGTAGGTATATTATTTTTGCATCATTTTTTATTATTATTTTTATTATTTCAGTCGACTCAAAATAAAGAAAAATACAAAATTGTACGGGCGACTTGCAGGAGCCTTTTTGTTATGTTAAGAGAAGAGAGAGAGAGAGAGAGAGAACAAGAGAGGGAGTTCTCGTGCTTAGACTCTTTGGACAGCTTGAGTGTATATATGTATAAAAGGAAAGAACCCCATGCTTAACAGAAAGTAAGTGTTTAGCTCTTCCCTAGATTGTAAAACAGAAGACTTGTCGAGACATTTGAAAATTGTTTTATTCAGAAATGTCTTTTGATTGCTCGAGAATGGACCTCGTTGATTAGTTATGTATCTTATGATTATGTTTTAGACAAGTAGTCTCGAAATAATAAACGCCTTGTTTAATCGAGAAAGAGAATATAAATTGTATTGTATAGGGGAAGAGAGAAAAGAAATAAAGTTGGCCCGATGTAAGTTATGTATATTTTTTGGACCGGACCAGTAGGTTGCCTACGTTCTTCTCGATGTGAGAAGCTCAGGTTCTCGTAGTTTGAGGATGACCCGGTTGATGATGATACCGGGTTTGTGTGGGTATATGTGGGAAGAGAGAAAAGAAAGAAAGTTGGCCCAAGGTGGGTGTGTTTGTTTTTTAGTGGTTGCCCGGTTGATGATGATACCGGGTTTGAGTGGTAGTCGCTCCATTGCTGGTTTTTGCTTTGGACCACTTCGTTTGTGGTTGTCGCTTTGGACCGCTGCTGTCGAGTTTAGCTTCTTTGAGAAAAGAAAGAAAAATAGGAAATGTGTTTTTAAAGAAAAAGGGGACTTTAACTTTCTATGATGATAGCCCCTTCTATTTTTCTTTGCTTTGATTTATTTCTTTGTGCACACCCTTGTTTTTGCCTAGGCCGCCCTTACGGGTTTTCAACCTAGCGGGCTTCCTTTTTTTTGTGCAATTGCTCTAATTTTTTCCTAAGCCACCCGTTGTGGGTTTCGACCTAGCGAGCTTTTTTTTTTAATATATACATATAAAACATTGGGTAAGATGAGCCCATAGCTCGCCTTCGGGAGGTAGAGGTTGTAGATGGGTATGAACAGCCCCTTGAATTTCTTTAACATCTTTGATGGGAAACAGACAGCCCCGGTGTATCATCATGGGAACAGACAGCCTCTATGATGGTTGTGGTGCGGACAGCTCTTTGATGGTGAGAAACTTTGCAACGTCGTCTCCTTTATGGCCACGTGGGAAGGTGGGAGTGTATATGAAGAATCTGTAAAGAGAGGGTGTTCTCAGTAGGTGTACACAGTGGGTGTACACGAGGGGTATGTATAGAGGGTGCACACAATAGGTGTACACAAGGGGTATGTATAGAGGGTGCACACAGTAGGTGTACACGAGGAGAATATGTAGAGGGTGCACACAGTGGGTGTACACGAGGAGTATGAATAGACGGTGCACACAGTGGGTGTACACGAGGAGAATATATGGAGTGTACACAGTGGGTGTACACGAGAAGAGTATACAAAGTGTACATATTGGGTCTACTCGAGAAGAGTATATAAAGTGTACACAGTGGGTGTACACGAGAAGAGTATATAAAGTGTACACAATGGGTGTAGTCGAGAAGAGTATATAAAGTGTATATGGTAGGGATAGAGAGTATAGAAAATGATTCGATTGATCAAGGCGTTTGTTATTTTTGGACTAATTGTTTGTTTAGTTATGTATTATGGTTTGTGGGTCCATTTAGCTTTTAATGAGTCTTCATTAATGAGTGTATTTTGTGATTAATTCGTCCTATAAAGATATAGCAATTAATTGTCAATTGAGATTAATACGACTTTCATAGAGTTGATTTATGTATGCAAGATTATGTCTCAAGTCTAGAGAGAAAAGAAATATAGACTCTTTTATTATTGAAACTAAAAGACTAGTCTGAGGGGACTTTAACAATCTAACTAGGGTCCAAAGTGGACTTTTGCTACTAAAATAAAAGACTATTGTCCAAGGTGGACTTTGACTAGAAGACTTTCTAGAACTTACGAAAACTGAAAGACTCTTTTTATTTATTTTTATTCAAGGAGGTAGCCTCGGTGTAGTTTCTTGCTTGCTTGGACTTTCCTCACGCCCATGCATTCCTTTGGCGGGTGATGGCTCCGCTTTTAATGAGGCTTTGGATCCTCCTCTTCAGTTGGAGGCAATCCTCGGTATCATGTCCAACATATTTTTGATATTTGAAATATTTGGAGGGGTCCAAGTCTTGTTTCACAATGAGCGGTTTGTAGTTGTGTAAAGGAGACAACTTGTCAGCTTGAACTAGACTTTTGAATCATTTGTCTAGTGGCATACCCAAGTCATCGTACTCCCGCTCGTCGTTCATTTTACGAACCATCTTTTGGGGCAGTTTAGGTACCAGCATTCCTTTCTGATGAGTAGTCATAGGAGGCATCCCAACGGGGAAAGTCTATGGTGGCGGCCCATACATTTGACGAGCGTATGGGTGTCGAAACTGAGCAGGGGGAAGAGTGCAGTTGAGGTACTCGTAGGTGCCATGGATATCAGACTGGAGACGCTCCTCGGTGCCCTTTAGAGCCTTGTACATCTCTTTCCGAAAGTGGTCTGCTTGCTTGAGAAGGATAGTCTCAAAGTATGCTTCTTGTTCATTGAGAGCGGTCCGAAAGAGGGTTTCTTGCTCGTTGAGGATAGTCTCGAAGTGGGCCTCTTTCTTGTTGAGAGCGATATTAAGATGAACTTCTTGCTCGTTAAGAATGGTATTGAAGTGGGCTGCTTGCTCGTTGAGAACAGTGTTGGGGTGGAGAGTTTACTCGAGACCTTGGGTGGTTGCTTCAGTTGTGACTTTGATGTTCCTTTCAGCAGACATGATGCGGGATTCTGTAATGGTTGTGGAGGAATTAAGTCTTTGAATTAAATTAGATTCATAATTAATGACAAGGCATCGTTTATAAAATCATTTTTTTAAAAGACTCGATCTCCGTATTTTCAAAATGTACTTTGAATGAAAAGACTAAAAGTTTGACCTGGCCGGAGCTGCCTACGTTCCCCTTACCATGAGGGAGAGGTCCCACACAATGAGAGGCTCAGGTCACAGTAGTTCGGGTTAAGTAAGACAAGTGAGAGAGTGACCACAAGAGGTCAGTGATTTTTGAAAACCATAAGGTTAAAAGATGACCGTAGAGGTCAAGAAGGAAGGGAGATGACTCGGTCCTTGGTAAAGTAAAGGTGAAGGGACCCTATGTAAGGTGGTTTTGACTTAAATGAGTCGGGTAAGGTTTGACATGGGAGACCAAGAGGTGGGTCATCTAAGATCAGTTTAGCTTGACTAAATGCGGGCTCAAGATGAGGGATTGACCTAGATGGGTCAAGGTGACGGGTTTGAACTAGACGGGTCGATTATGGGTTGACCTAGACGGGTCGAAGGTTGACTAGAGTTAGTCTAAGGGAGATTCATGCAACATGATGAATTATGACAGTAAATATGATTTTAAGATAACCACTTTGGTAAATGTTCTTAAACTCGATCAAGGTTCATGGTTTAGACACGGACAAGGTTCAACCTCAACCGCTCACAAGAGTACATGGTGAGTTAGATAAACCGGGTGCCACGAAGATAGTGATGATGGGATCGCCTAAATCTGTGCACTCGATGGATTATCTGGAGTAGGGTGTGCAGTGTGACACGGACTAGTGGTAGTGTGCGATTAAAACGTGATTTTTATGATTAGATGCAATGAATGAGAGAAGTCTACTAGCATGACAATTCATAGTAATAGTATTTAAGCATGCAATAAACATAAGTAGAGCAGATCTACAATATTTAAGCATGCTATGAACACAAAAACCTGCAGAAAATCGTTAGAACCAGTTTTGCAAGAAAGGGGAGTCGTATGGCTTGAACACAGGCGTACGGGGGCTTAGCAGGCGTACGGACCCTAAGTGCAGAATTGCCAAAAACATGCAGAATCGGAATTTTAAAGAAAAATAGTGCACATGGCAGTTAGAACACACACAAAATCATAAAGTAATGAAAGTTAGACCCTCTTAAGTTTTAAAAAAGGTTTTCAAAAACAAGTCCCCAGCAGAGTCACCACTGTGAATGCGCGTGATTAAAATCGAGAGTCTCAACACTGTTTTATTTGTAGTTAAAACATTGGAAAAACCATTTATGAGAATAATTGGGTTCGGGGGTCAAATTATAATAAGAGAAGAATATTCATGTAATCACTCCTATTGCCCGATGAATCGGTCTTTCTATCATGATCAATGTGTGTGTGTGTGTGTATTAGTGTTTGAGACCAGATTTAAGGATTGCCTACATTCTTCTCATCATGAGAAGCTCATGTCAGCGTAGCTCATTGATGAATTTAGAATAGAGAGATGAAGCGGGATCATGCATAAAGAGGGGGAAGATTTGGGCTAGAAGTAGTTCCTAGATCATGTTAGGGTTTGATGAAACCCTAGGATCATCATTGTTTATGTTATATGCATATATATAAGGATTAAAACCCTAGATCTAGTATGTTATGTAGAATAAGTCTTAGATCTAGCATAATAATAAGAACATCATGAATACATATGCATGAACATGTAAACATGCATATCGCTACCCTAAACATGGAATATATTATGAGTTTAGAATAAGAACATGAAGAACGTATGAAGAACATATGAATATGAATGAAAAAACATAATGAAAACATGCGTAAAACAGATCTAGCCTAAGAATATAATAAGAACATAAGTAAAAGGGTTAGGAGACTTACCTTGATCGGCAAGAACTATGATTGAAGCTTCTTGAAGATTCGAAGAGGCTTCGAGGGAGCCAGAAAGGCTTAAAATTGGAGTTTTCTTGTCAGTTTTGACTCTAAAACTCGCATAATGAATTGTGTCTTTGATTTGTGGAGAGGAGGACCCTATTTATAGGAAACAGGCTGGACTTGGAGGAAGTCGCCGCACGGCCGTGTCTATTCCGTACGGTAGCAAGGTCGCCGTACGGTGGCCTTTCCTCTTGATTTTGTGCTCATCAAGATCTCAGTGAATCCTTATCAGTTTGTTCTCGGGATTTGATTAATATCTTGATAGATTTCGACCTATAACTGATTTATTCAATCAGGAACTCTGGGGAACTACTGGATAAGTCCCCATCAGGTTTTAATTGCCTAAAAGGTCTGTAGAGGCTCCTAAAGGTCTAGGAAGTCCTCTTTTTTCAGATCGGGTACTAACAGATTGAGACAGACTCAGATGACAGCGATGAAGATTCTGATGATGGACTTGTATGCTTGGTTGCAAAAGATGATGATGATTATTGCTCAAATGATGACTTCTCAAATGATGTTCCTGGTATGAAGGTTTTGAACAAACCAGTTAAGAAACATGTAGGTCAACCTGAGGTGAAAAAGAAGAAAGGACCAATAATTAGTGAGCTCATTGAACAAGGATGCTTTACTCCAGCACAAAATGATGGTGGGCTATTATTCTCCAGGTGTGATCTGAGTGCAAGGAGTGAATTCATAAAGGAAGCTAGCATTAAATCACTGGTTGTACCAATGTCTAAAATCAAGGATGATGTAGCTCTTGAAAATCAAGAAAAACTGTTCAAAGAAGCTGAAAAGGTAATTAGTAGATTTGGTGATATGAAGGAAGCTTTAGCACTATCATGTGATCAAATTTCTCAGCTTAAGACAGAGAAATCTCTACTAAAATCTGAACTCACCCTCCTTAAGGAGCAGAAAAATAGTATGACTCCTCTTACTGATAAAAACGCTTTTCTGACAGAACATAACTCACTACTTAAAGTTCAAAATGAGGAATTAGTTTCTCAAATTACTGATCTAAAAAAGATTACAAATGAGTGGTCCGATTCTTGTGTCACTATGGAAAGTATCTTTGAATCTCAAAAAGTCAGTGGTGATAAAGGAGGCTTGGGATTCACATCAACTAGAGACAACTTTAAGTGTGACATTTGTTGTGAAAGAGATAGTGAATTTACACCCAGTAAACTCTTGATATCCCTAAGGAAAAACATTCAAATTCTAAGGGTAAAGGACAGGAACAAGTCCAAAGACAAACATTCCATTATGTCTACCCAAAAAAATCAATTTGGGAAAGCTAAAGGGAAAGAGATAGGTACAGATGAAGCAACCCCTAGAAAAATTATTCTTGGAAAAGGCGCGCTCCTTCTCCGAGTGAACATTATGCGCTTAGGAGCCACGCACCTCACAGCCGTACGCCTTTTAGCCCTATGTGCCCTCCTAGAAAAAGCGCTCCAAAATTTCAAAATAAAAAATTTGTTAAGGCTGATTCAGCTGACCAAATTAAGAATGATATCCTAAATTAAAGTAAGGAGTTTGTGAAAACTCATGTGATTGGTGGCTTTCATCATTTTTCTGTTTGTGATTGTTCTGGTCATAAGTCCATAGAATGCCCTTTGCGATTCACTCCCAACGCCACAGGAAGTAAAAATCCTAAGGTCAAGCAAGAGTGGGTTGTCAAAAGTTTCTAACCCTAGGAGCCAAAAAGTAATAAAGGGGACCTGCTTTAATGTCTAAATTTCAGGTTCTTTGCTTCATGGATGGATCTTCAAAAGCTAAAACGTATGAATGGATTCTCGACAGTGGATGTTATAGACACATGACTAGAGATATCACTTTACTTGAAGATGTTCATGAAGAAAGAGGTCCCTCAGCAACATTTGGTGATAATAATAAAGGACAGGTTGTAGCATATAAAAAGCTTAGGAAAGACAAAGTGTGCATTGAAAGAGTCTCTCTCGTTGAAGGACTCAAGCATAATATATTATCCATAACTCAACTCTGCAACAAAGGATTCAAATGTCATTTTACTTCAAAGAAATGCTTTATTAAGGATGGCAAAAGCGGAGTAACTCTACTTACTGGATATCGTAAGGCAAACATTTATCTTATTGATTTTCAAAATATGAACTCTAGTACTAATCTTTGTTTTATAGCAAAAAGTGTGAGCAAAAACAGTTGGCTATGACACAAGCTCTTAAGTCACCTGAACTTCAAGTATTTATCTAAACTCAGCAGGAACAATCTTGTAAAAGGACTTCCCAAAGTTGTTGATCATCATGACAAAAAGTGTGCCGCATATCAACTTGGCAAATTAACAACCAATACAGTCTTTTTCCAGCAAGACAAATCCTTCAACTTCTAGATGTTTGCAACTGCTTCACATTGATTTATTTGGACCAGTTACCACTTCAAGTATTAGAGGAAACAAATATACTCTAGTTGTGGTGGATGATTATTCAAGATATACATGGGTGGAAATGATGGTTTCAAAAGATTACTATTATGACATCTTAACCACTCTCTTTAGACTGCTCCAAACTCAAAAGGAAGAAGACCTTCAAGTTACAACTATACAACGTAACTTACCTCCTGAGGTTCGTGGAGTTAGATATGATCCCATTACTAATATTATTGGTGATCTAAATGTTGGGGTTTGTACAAGGAGAGCAACAAACTTTGATGCTTATACTGCACTTATCTCTCAAATTGAACCAAAGAAAGCTGATGAAGCGGTCCAAGATCCAAATTGGGTTATTGCAATGCAAGAAGAACTCAATCAGTTTGAACGATGCAAGGTTTGGAATCTAGTTCAAAGATCACATGATCAAGGAGGGGCAATTTGCAATTTGGTTCCTAACATTTACAAACTTTTGCAATGTTGCTCCCAACAGTTTTTTTTCTCTAAATGGTTCCCAACATTTACATTTTTTTGCAATGTGGCTATAAAAGTAAATGGGCGTTAGTTTTCTAGCAGATTTTATGTCATGTGACTAGCACATGACGTTTTAAAATATTTGTAAAGCTACACATATCCGATTGATATGATTCTTTTTTTATATTGAAACTAATATTTAAATCTACAACATAATTTTTTTTGGAAATTTGTTGGGTACCTAAATTATTTTTACATTTAATCTTAATTTTAAATACTAAAAAAATAAAAAAACATGTGAAATATAATCTAAAAAGATATTAGTCCAAGTATGTTTCATATGAAGTAATTTATATATGTATCTTTCCTAAAGTTTATTTTTCTCCACCCCTCTGCCACTTTCCCGCAACACCTGTCGCGACCCCGACCCCGCAAGCCCGGAGTACGCGAGCTGGACGTCGACTTAAATAATAAACTCTAAAATAATGAAGATAAAAATTTCATTTCATACCAAAAGATAATACAAGGTTTTGTAAATCACAGTTTAATAATAACAAAGTACCACTAACCTAAGCTCCACAAGCTTATACCCCAAAATATAACATGTACAATTCTTAACGACGTCATTGTTTGGTGACAATATCCCAAAGTTTTACATTTAAATAATGCAAACCGAATAACAACCTTCCCCAAAAGCTATATCCACACTCGACGTCCTGTCTCGTGTACTCCGGGCCCGCGGGGTCGGGGTCGCGACAGTTGGTATCAGAGCTATGGTTTAGATCTAAGTATAAGTCTAGGTGGACTAGTATGACCTAGGAGGGTAGTTGTGTTCGGAGTGAGAAACGGTTGATGTTTTATGCAGGTAATTGTTCTCAATGGCTAGAAGAAGAACGGGTGAAGGTCCTAGTGGGGCTCAGAATCAGAATGATCTTCGGGAAGAGAACCGTGCTATGTTCCAAGGCATGTTTGAGGCGGCCATGAAGGCAATTCATGACCAAGGGCTAAGAGAGGAGAATGTGCCACCTCCGCGTTACGGGTTGGAACAATTTCTGAAATTAAAACCAAGGGAGTTTGACGGTGAGCCCGATGTGAAGAAGGCCGAACTATGGATTGAGTCTATGGAGAAAATTTATGATGTGTTTGGGTGCAGGACGAGGATAGGGTCCGGTTCACGGCTTATAAGCTTGTGGGTGCCACCGAGCATTGGTGGAAAGGAGTCAAAGCGAGTTGGGATGATACCCATACAGTGTATGCATGGGAATTGATTGTGCGGAAGTTCAAAGAGCATTTCATTCCGGTAGTGGACCAGAACCGAAAGGAGATCGAGCTACTCAACTTGGAGCAAGGTTTGTTGTTTATAGCTCAATACTCGGCTAAGTTCACAGAATTAGCCCGGTATTGTGACTATCTTGTGAGAACTGAGGAACAGAAAGTGATGAGATTCATCCGGGGTTTGAAGACTTCCATCCGTACTCAGCTTATAGCCCAGCGGATTCAAACTTATCAGGATGCGGTGGACCGAGCCTACTTGATCGAGAAATATATAGGTGAGCACAAGAAGAAGGTCGAGGTGACTAACACTAGCAAGCAGGGAGGACAGAGCAAGCCATAATCCCGTTCAGATAACCGAGGTAATTTTGGGGGACAATCTCAGTTCCGAGGGCAACCAATCCCAAGGAACCCTGGCACTATTGCTGGGAACCAAGGGAATCAAAATAGGAGACTTTGTTCCTATTTCCAAAAGAAAGGTCATTCAGAGGACCGGTGTTGGAAGAAACAGGGCAGGTGTACCAATTGTGGTCAAATGGGGCATTTCGCAAGGGATTGTACTAGAGGCAAGGGTCAACCGACTGGGGTAGGAGCTGGTGCTCCACAGGGTCAGAAAAGAGATGCTGCGGGAAGCCCAAGGTCCAAGGAAAAGTGTTTGCAATGAATCAGCATCAGGCAGATGATCCCTCAGTGATTGGAGGTATTGTTTCTATATCTAATGTGAGCGCCCGTGCGTTAGTAGATCCAGGATCATCTCATTCTTACATATCTGTGCAATTTGCTTCCTTGCTAAATGCTGCATTTGAGTCTTTACCTTATGTGCTAGAGGTGTCGACCCCTATAGGAGAATGTTTGGTGACCGATAGGGTACTTCGTGCTTGTGATGTGCTTATATGTGGTCGTGTCTTGTGTGCGGACTTGGTAGTCCTTCCGATTCAAGACTTTGATGTTATTTTGGGCATGGATTGGTTGAGCAAGTTTCATGCTTCTGTTGATTGTCGTAGGAAAGTTGTTACTTTTTCTATTCCCAATATGCCTAAATTTGTTTTTGAGGCTATGCCTTTAGGTAGGAATATTCGTATCATTTCTTATGTGAAAGCTAGGAGATTGTTGCACCGTGGTTGTGAGGGGTACTTGGCTAGTGTGCTTGATACTAGGAAAGAATCCCCTAGTTTGGAGAGTGTTCGGGTAGTTAGAGAATTTCCCGATGTTTTCTATTCTGAATATGATATGCCTCCCGATCGTGAGATAGAATTTTGTATAGATCTTTTGCCGGGTACAGCTCCGATTTCAAAGGCACCGTATAGGTTGGCTCCCGCAGAAGTAAAGGAACTAAAGGTTCAGTTGCAAGAGTTGCTTGATCGAGGGTTTATCCGCCCTAGTATTTCCTCGTGGGGAGCACCGGTTTTGTTTGTGCGGAAGAAAGATGGTTCTTTGAGATTGTGTATTGACTACCGAAAGTTGAATCAGGTTACAGTGACGAACAAGTATCCTCTACCTCACATTAATGATTTATTTGATCAGCTTCAAGGGTCCGTGGTGTTTTCTAAACTTGACTTGAGGAGTGGGTACCATCAGTTGAAGATTCAATCGGAGGATATTCCGAAGACTGCCTTTCGCACTCGATATGGTCATTACGAGTTCTTGGTTATGCCGTTTGGGTTAACTAACGCGCCTGCAGTGTTTATGGATTTGATGAACCGGGTTTTCCATCCTTATCTTGACTCATTTGTAGTGGTCTTCATCGATGACATTCTTGTCTACTCTAAATCTCGAGAGGAGCACGAGCAGCACTTAAGGACAGTTTTATCCATTCTTGCGAGGGAGCAGTTGTTTGCGAAGTTTAGTAAATGCGAATTTTGGCTCGAGAAGGTTTCATTTCTGGGTCATGTTATTTCGAAAGATGGGATTTCTGTGGATCCTTCAAAGATAGAAGCCATAGTGGATTGGAAGAGACCCGAGTCAGTGACCGAGATCAGAAGTTTTCTGGGTTTAGCCGGGTATTACAGAAGATTCATAGAAGGGTTTTCGAGGATTGCTACTCCGATGACTCAGTTGACCCGGAAGGATGTACCGTTTGTGTGGAGTGAAAAATGTCAAAGTAGCTTTGATGAATTAAAGAAGAGATTAACTACGAGTCAGTGACCGAGATCGGAAGTATGTTCATGATCCATCTCACGTTTTACCGAGGGTACCGAAGGATATTGAGCCTGATATGACCTACGCGGAACGACCGGTTCGAATCCTTGATTCCAAAGTCCAAGAGTTGAGGAGCAAAAGCATTCCGTTGGTTAGAGTTCTTTGGAAGAATCACAATGTTGAGGAATCGACTTGGGAGCTTCGAGATGAGATAGAGAAGAAATATCCGTGGCTTTTTAATTCGGGTAAGTCTCGTTAAAATTCGGGTCGAATTTTCTTTAAGGGGGAGCGAATGTCACGACCCGAAAACCCGCCTCTATTTTCTAATAATAAATATTTAATTATTTATTTATTTCTTATTTAATTGTTTAAATTATTATTTAATTAATAATTATGTGTGGATTTATGTTTCATAATAAATTATGTCTAGCATTTTAATTGGTTAATCGTGCTAGTGTAGAGAGTTGGGTCTTAATTGTTAGTGGGGAGTTATTTGTTTTGAGTAGAGTAGGGGAGGGGCCCTAAGTGTAACATTTCAAATTAATCATCTCCCTACTCCCCTCTCCTCCCTCACTCCATCTCTCATTTCCCAGCAAACTCTCTCTCTCTCTTTGGTGGGTAAGTTTTTCTTCTCTTCCTTCTCTCTTCATTCTACCTATCTTCCTCCCATTATTTCTTAGTGCTCATTTTATGAAATGTGTTTAGATCGTCGTTAGGATCGTAGGAAGCTAAAAATATTCGAATTCCGTCAACTTTGAGAAATCCGGGTAAGTTTACTTTCCCCCATTTTTATGCAAAAATGTTCATCAATGGTTGTGATGTTATTGTTACAATTTATTGCAATCTTGGATGAGTTTTGAATTTATTTCTATTTGTTTGATAATTTTGTGAGAAGTTGATGTTGGGTTAGAAATATTGGATTGGGTGGTATAAATGTTGTTAGATGAGTCTCTTTTCCACTTATAAGTGACTTTGGTTCGTTTGTATGCTTATTAGAAGTTGGGATTGAGTAGTGTTGGAAATGGTGAAGATTTGGGTGAAAATGGAAGAAACCCAGAATTTTGGCCGGAATTTGCCCCTCCGGGCAAGGGGGCGCGCGCACCATTTCTCTGAGGGCGTACGCACCCTTATGCCCCTTTGTAAACTAACCTTCTGATGATCGAGGGCGCGCGCACCATTTTCTGGGGGGCGTGCGCTCCCTCTTTGTTTCAGCAATTCAAACCTTCTGATGCCTTAGGGCGTGCGCACCCTTTTCGGGCGAGCGCGCGCACCCTCCTCTGGCCATTTTTGAAAGAACCTTCTGATCACCTAAGGTGCGCGCACCCTTTGTGCGCGGGCGTGCGCCCCCTCCGCTGTGCAAGCCCTGAGCTTCATCCTCTTGTACTTTTCGTAGACAATCTTCAATAGGTCATAACTTTTTCATCCGGACTCCGTTTTAGGCGTATAAATTATCGTTTTAAAGCTCTCCTTGAGCTCTTCGAGATGAGTGAGTAGTTTTGGTCGTGTTCTTGAGTTAACTGGATCCTTTGTGATTGAATGTGATATGGGAATTGCGTTATCGTTGTTGAGATTATTGGAAGGAACACTTTAATTATGTGTTGTTGGTTCATTTCACTTTCTTGGTGACTTCTTGATAAGGATTCCTTACTTTGGAATCCTTAGTTGTTTATCGTGCTAGTATTTTATTACTTAGCCTTTACTTGAAAGTCCAGCTGGTATTTGTGTGTGTTTCGGGCGATGCGAAACATTATGATGGCACAAGCCAAGTCCATTATGATGTTGACCATTGTTTTGCCCAATTATTACCCTCCTCCAGATTGGCCTTGGATGTGAGATGAGCTAGCTCCTTTGTGAGCGTTCTAGCTGTTTGGTTTGGGTCATGACTTCGTGTCATGTTCCCTTGCTATTATTGGTTATTGGTTCCGGTACCGGGGGTTTTCTCTTCAGCTTTCATGCTACTATGAAGATGTTGATTGTTGATTATTGAAGCTGCGCAGCGACCTTTATTTGGTTCTTTCAGTTGGGAAACCTTGGCTAATATCCTTTGTTAATTGTTTATTTCCGCTGCTATCTGTTAAATGATAATTGCTATGTGCTATGTGAATTATTATTGTTTATGGCTTATTGCATCATAGCATGTCATGTAGTTGCATTAGTAACTTATTGAGATTTATCTCACCCCCTTTCTTTTATCTTTGTTTTTCCTTAACCCCCCCCCCAGGAGGAAAGGATTAGACTCGCTGATCACGAGGAGGTCGTCGCGAGGGTTGAGCTTTTGGGTAAGTTGTTATTGGTGGGTTTACATTACATAAATGTGTAAACTTTTGGGAATAGTTGTACCAAACTTGACGTCATTAAGTATTGTATATTTTATTATTTTTTAGTGTAAGCTTATGGGGCTTACCTTAGTTTATATTTTGTTGTTCTAGTTGGATTTCAAAACTTTGTGTTATCATCTTTTGGGTATAAAAGGAAATTTTTATCTTCATTAATTTAGAGTTTATTGTTTAAGTCGACGTCCAGCTCGCGTACTCCGGGGTCGGGGTCGCGACAACACCCATTCCACATACACTCTTTTCTCGATTCATCGTCCTCTTCTTCTCCCTTTTGTTTCTTTCAAACATTTTTACGAACTGATAATCTACATATAGAATTTACTTCATATGGAACATATTTAGGCTAATATCTTTTTTAGATTATATTTTACGTGTTTTCTATTTTTTAATATTTAAAATTAAGATTAAATGTAAAAATAATCCAACTACCCAATAAATTTCCAAAAATAAATATATGTTGTAGATTTAAATATTAGCTTCAATTTAAAAGAAGAATCATATTAATCGGATATGTGTATCTTTAAGAATATCTTAAAACGTCATGTGCTAGTCACATGACATAAAATCTGTTAGAAAACTAACGCCCAGTTACTTTTATAGCCACATTGCAAAAAAAATGTAAATGTTGGGAATCAATTGGTGAAAAAAACTGTTGGGAGCAACATTGCAAAAGTTGGTAAATGTTAGGAACCAAATTGCAAATTGCCCGATCAAGGAGTGATTGGTATGAAATGGGTGCTCAGAAACAAGATTAATGAGAATGGAAACATCACAAGAAACAAGGCAAGGTTGGTTGCACAAGGCTATAGGCAAGAAGAAGGGATTGATTATGATGAAACTTTTGCGCTCGTAGCAAGACTTGAAGCTATCAGAATCTTTCTACTGTACGCTGCTCACTTTTAGTCATATCAAATGGATGTGAAGAGCGCATTTCTAAATGGTGAACTCCAAGAAGAAGTCTATGTAGCTCAACATCCTGGATTTGAAGACTCAAAATTTCCAAATCTTGTTTACAAACTTCAGAAATCTTTGTATGGACTCAAACAAGCTCCAAGAGCATGGTACGATACACTATCCAAGTTTCTCATTGAGAAAGGCTTCATGCGCGGTAAAATTGGTACTACTCTTTTCATTGCCAAACATAATGGTCATAAATTTCTTGTTCAAATTTATGTTGATGATATTATATTTGGTTCTACTAATGAATTGTTGTGCAAGCGCTTTGAGAAACTTATGAAAAGAAAGTTTAAAATGAGCATGATGGGAGAACTCACATTCTTTCACGGGTTTCAAATCAAACAAATGAATGAAGGCATATTTATCAATCTTGCCAAGTACACAAGAGATCTTATCAAAAAGTTTGGACTTAAAAATGCTAAAGCATACGACACTCCAATGGCCACCGGTAACAAATTAGACAAAGACTAGAAAGGTAAGAAAGTTGATCAAACTCTCTATCGATATATGATTGGCTCTCTTCTTTATCTTACTGCTAGTAGGCCAGATATTATGTTTAGTGTTTGTGTTTGTGCTTATCATCAATATGATCCTAGAGAAGCACATTTAATTGTTGTGAAACAAATTATAAGATATCAATCTGGTACTGTTAACTTTGGACTTTGATACACCAAAGATTCTAATTTCAAACTTGTAGGTATAGATACCCCGGGGGAACCGCGGCTTTAGGCTGGAGCGCGCGGTGTTATCCTAGGATGTCTAACTTGTTTTTTAGAGTCGCCACCTATGTTTTGAGGAACATAAGAAAAACCTATAGATTGTAGCCTAAGTTTGATTACGAAAACAGATATTCTTTGTTTTGAGGTTTGGGGGTTAGATTACGAGATGGGAAGTACCGAAACACCCATCTCGCCCAACTAAAGTTGGTCTTGCTTGATCAAAATCTACATGAATGAAAATGTTCTTCTTCTTCTTCTTTAAGTCATGAAAAGGGGGTTTAAAATAGAGTTTGGAATGTAGGAGATAACTCCTTAACCAACCTCAATGAGATGAGGTGATCATTAGAGTCATGTCCCAAAATGATTTGGGTGATTGCACATTTGATTAAAGTAAAAAGAGAGAGGAGATGAAGTAGAAAAGGAAGGAAAAGATGGACTTTTACCTACAATTTGGAGACCTTCAAATATTTCTTGATGAAATCCTTGGAGAACCTTTAGAAAGTGATTTTGGTATAGTTTTTGTAAGTTCAATTTTCGGTCCTTGAAAATGGAGGTAAAGAGAGGTTTTTATAGGTGAAAGAGGGGTGTTTTTGGTGCCAAAACTCAGTCACCAAGAAATCCTTCCCGGGCAAAATCCTGTAAATTGAGCAAGGGAGGGAATCCTGGCCAGAAATCTGTAACTGACGCCCAGAGGCGCGCGCTTCCTGCTTTGGGGGCGGGAGGCGCGTGCGCCTGGCTCCTAGTGTCGGAGGCGCGCGACTCAGAGAATGCAATTTTGACAGAATGGACTAGAAAGTCAGCCCTGTCATTCAGTTTAGTCCCTGGACTTAACGAAGTCAGTCAGGAACTTAACGGAAGTGACAGAAACTAACGAGAAACACTTAGAATGGGGAGAAACACAAAATCAAATGTGCAATCAGGGTGAACGGTCCAAGGAGGGGTGTCTACAGAGCCCCTCGGCGACGTGGATTGCAAAGAAAAATGCGTCGACGAAAGTTAAAAACACCCGCCGAGGACATCACCAAAAAAAGGCAAAGACTCGATGAAAGCAGGAATTTGAAATTGCGAGAGATAGTGGTGCCCTCCCTATGTGAGCGGCTTTTGCTAGAGTGTTGTATTGGAGCTCATGGGAGCTTGTCTCGATATGGACCGAGTTGCCGACCTGGAGCTCATGGGAGCTTGTCTCGATATGGACCGAGTTGCCGACCTGGAGCTCATGGGAACTTGTCTCGATATGGACCGAGTTGCCGACCTGGAGCTCATGGGAACTTGTCTCGATATGGACCGAGTTGCCGACCTGGAGCTCATGGGAGCTTGTCTCGATATGGACCGAGTTGCCGACCTGGAGCTCATGGGAGCTTGTCTCGATATGGACTGAGTTGCCGACTTGGAGCTCATGGGAGCTTGTCTCGATATGGACCGAGTTGCCGACTTGGAGCTCATGGGAGCTTGTCTCGATACGGACCGAGTTGCCGACCTGGAGGTCATGGGAGCTTGTCTGGATATGGACCGAGTTGCCGACTTGGAGCTCATGGGAGCTTGTCTCGATATGGACCGAGTTGCAGACTTGGAGCTCATGGGAGCTTGTCTCGATATGGACCGAGTTACCGACCTGGAGCTCATGGGAGCTTGTCTCGATATGGACCGAGTTGTTGACTTTGTGGGGTGCGGGCACGGTTGAATGTTTTGAATGAGGTCATTAGCGAACCCTTGTTGACGAATCAGTTAGTGAATCCGTTAGATGAAATATTGCTTTGAAGCCTCGTTCCATTTGTAGTCACACTTGACTTTTTTGAATTGTGGGGTACGGGCACAGTTGAGCGCGACCATAAAAATGTTCCTGCTGGGGATGAAATGTTGAGATTGACTCTTGAGGGGGGTGTGGCACCCGTGACAGAACTTAGGGAGTTCGGAATTTTGAAGAGGACAACCTACTTTTTTGAGTGGGAGTTTATATCCTACTTTCGATTTTTGACATGCCTTAAGGGCAGACCAGAAAAAGGTGTGCCGAACTGGGTGTCTGAGGATCGGGACAGTGTCTTGATATAGGCTGGAGATCTCTGACAAGGCCCTTTTCTTGAAGCGATTTAGACCTGGGAGGCGCGCGCCTTTATATGTAGGCTTGGGACGCGCGCGCACTTCAGACCGCTGGCGGGTGGCGCGCGCGTCTGGGAGGCGGAATTCCGAGCTTGACATTTGCTGACCAAAAGAGCCCCCAACAGCTATAATATCATCTTCTGTTCGACCACTTGATTCTCACAGCTCCTTTCTGCCATTTTTGAACATCATATTATTGCTTAACTTCGCTTGTGATCAACATTTTCCATGGCTTCCAATTCTTTTGCCCTTGATGCCAAGGTTGTTAGTGAGTATGAAAAGGACTTGGGTACTTTTGTGTATTCTTTTAAGACCCATCCCAAGAAGGCCTTCATTAAAGACTTCGGGTTCCGAATTCTTTTCACTTTGCGGACGTTGAAGCCGGATTGGGATTTGTTGAGAGCTGCCGCGGCTTTCTGGGATTGCGACAGCTATACCTTCAACCTTTCAGCTAATGAAATGGTGCCGACTGTTGACGATTTCGGGGCCATCCTTGGCATGCCTTTGGCCGGTCGGATTGCCGTCCCTAAATATCACCGTGGTGCCGTCGACTCTTGGGTTGAGTTACTGAATCTCCCTGTTGAGGACGTGAGGAAGATGTTGCACGGTACCGTGATTGACATAACTGAGTTGCCGATGTTCTTCAGTTTACACTCGGAGGACCCGGTGGTTCAATCTTTCAAAACAAATGCCATGGCCTTGTCTCTTCAGCGAAGTACTGTTTGTTACACCCTTTGGGACTGCGGACGCGCAGTTGGCTGAGATTATTTTGCAAGCTAAGGAGCAACGATTTAGTGTAATCCCTCTTATTGTAGGGGAGACGTTGCACGGCCTTGATGAGTTACATAGGACGGGCAAGATGTGTCGGGGAAGCCCTTTGCTCTTGACCATATGGCTCCGAGAACACTTCAGAATTTATTCTTCGGATGGTGATTTGTCTCCTTTTGCTGTTCATAGGAGGAAGTTGTTGATCCGGGTTTTATCTGAAGATGATTGGAAGAAATTCTTTGCCTCTCGGGTGACCGCCGATATTGAGTGGTGTCCTCCTTCTTGGGGTCTTCGTCCTTTTGTGGAATGGACTCTTGGTTTTCAGCACGTGGTGGTACCCGGTTTGAGAGATTCTTCATTTTACCAGCCAGAGCGGGTTCTGCGGCAGTTCGGTCGCCAACAGACAATTCCTTTTCTGAGGGATGGAATGCTTCGTCCAGTTGCTTACATGGGTCCTGACTTCTCGAGTGAGCTTCAGTCGGCTTGGGGAGATGACCGCAATCGTTGGGCTTTCGCTCCTCTGCATCGGGGGAGTGTCTTCCTTCCCGAGAGCTACTTAGACTATTTATTTGGCACCCTTTACCGTGGCATCACTTGGGTTGATGTGCTTCGTGCCGAGTTGTTGGGACAGGGTTTTGAGCCTAGCAGCACTTTGAGATATAGGGAGGCTGCTGCTGATTCGAGTAACATTCTCGCTGACCCTTTCGGTACTCCTTTGGATGACTTTTATTCTAGGAGACGTGTTGCATCACAGAAGGTTTCGGTGCGTATTAGTGTTCCTTTGTTACCCAAGAAGAAAAGGATTTAGAGACGATCGGGTGGTCCTTCGAAAGCTAAGAGAAAATTGGATTTTTCTTAGTACCCTAAGAGATTGCAATTAGACCACTTTGTTTTAGGATTTAACATTTTGATGTCTTTTATTGCTCAATAAATCCGTTGTAATGGTTTGAATAATTCTTTGAATGAATAAAAATTGCATTTTGTTATTTGAAGTGAATTGGGTATTTTTGATATGTTTTAGACCGCACCCGAAGGTTGCATACGTTCCTCCAGTTGGGAGGCTCAGGTCTTCGTAGTTCAAACAAACAAAGACCATTTTTTTTTTTTTTTTTTTTTTGTGCACCCTGTTTTTTGCCTAGACCGACCTTGCGGGTTTTCAATCTAGCGGGCTTCTTTTTTGCACGTGCTCTAATTTTTGCCTAGGCCGCCCTTGCGGGTTTTCAACCTAGCGAGCGATTTTTTTTTTTTTTTTTTTTTTAATGGTCTTTGTTTATTAAGCGTAGAACCTCTTGAGCTTGTCGAGGTTGACCTCCTTGGGCAGCTGGTCACCATCTAAATCCACGAGCCGGACTGCACCACCGCTTAGTATCTTTTTGACCACGTACGGACCGATCCATCTGGGTCCCCATTTCCCCAGGGGATTCATGGCATTAGGAGGATGTTGTCTTAAGACCAAATCTCCCACATTGATGTTTCGAGGCCTCACTTTTTTGTTGAAAGCTCTTGCCATCCTTTGCTGATATGCCCTCGTGCGTTCGAGTGCTCCTAACCTTTTCTCATCGAGTAAGGCTAGCTGTTCGTATCGACTTTGCATCCAGTTGACCTCGTTGACTTGATTCTCGAGGAGGACTCGTAGAGATGGGACTTCAAGTTCGATAGGGAGTACGGCTTCAGAACCATAGACCAATGCATAAGGAGTTTCTCCTGTTGCGGATCGTATTGATGTGCGGTAGCCCCACAATGCTAATGGTAGCTTTTCGGGCCAATCCCTTCCTGTTGAGGCCATTTTCTTGACGATGGTCTCGATGGTCTTATTTGCTGCTTCGACTGCGCCATTTGCTTGGGGCCGGTAAGGAGATGACTTGTGCTTGGTGATCTTGTATTCTACCAAAAGTGCATCCATTTCCTTCTCAAAGTGAGAGCCGTTGTCGGAAATGATTTCATGAGGCACGCCGTATCGGCACATGATATTAATCTTTACAAATTCGGCCACTTTCTTGGCGTTGAGGGTCCGATAGGCTTGTGCTTCGACCCACTTTGTGAAGTAGTCGACTGCCACTAGGACGAATGACTGCCCATTGCTTCCGGTAGGATGAACTTTACCGATGATGTCTATCCCCCAACAAGAGAAAGGCCAAGGTGTGACCATGTTGTAAAGTTGTGAGGGTGGAGCATGTTGCAGATTAGCGTGGAATTGGCACTTGGCACACCTTTTGACTTTCTCGATACAGTCTCGTTCCATAGTGCTCCAATAGTAACCAATGCGAAGTATCTTCTTGACTAGCATAAACCCATTCATGTGGGGTCCACATTCTCCTTCGTGCACTTCACACATTATCTCTTGAGCTTCGGTCTCATTGGCGCATAAGAGATTGATCCCGTCGTGGTGCCTTTTATAGACTCGGTCCCCAATCAGTACGTACCGAGAGGCTAACCTTTGCAGAGCTGCTTGAGACTTCTTATTGATGTTCTCGGGATAGGTGCCGTCCTTGAGGAGGTTCATGATGTCCGAATACCACGGAGAGTTTGTTTGAACCTCGTCGATCTCGATACTCATGCAATATGCCGGACTGCTCCTTCGAGCAATTTTGAAAGGCTTCACCATTTTCCCTTTGGGCATTTCAACTAATGAAGCTATAGTGGCCAGTGCATCGGCGAAGCGATTCTTATCCCTTGGCAGGTAGTTGAAAGTGATCTCTTGGAATTGTTCAACCAGTTCTTCAAGGTGCTGACCATACTGTTGGAGAGTCGGGTCTTGGGTTCGCCATTTACCCGATTGCTGATTGATAAGGAGCAAAGAGTCGCCGAACACTTCTAGTTCCGTGACGTTTCTTTCGAGAGCTGCTTCGAGCCCTGCTATGCATGCTTCGTACTCGGCAATGTTGTTGGTAGCTTCGAATTCTAGGCGTATGGCAATGGGAGTGTAGATGTCTTTTGGATCGACAAGCAATACCCCTATACCAAAACCGTGTTTATTGGCGGCGCCATCGAAAAAAAGTTGCCACTTGTCTTCCTCGGTTGTGGTACAAATTAAATGCTCGTCGGGGAACTGTACATCTTCCCCCTTCACTTCGTCACATGGGAATTCGGCAAGCTGGTCACTGAACACTTTCCCCCTGACGGATTTTAGTGTGACGTAAGTGATATCATAGCCGGCGAGCATGAAGTACCATTTGGCTATTCTTGTTGACATGAAAGGCTTCTCGAAGATGTAGCGGAGCGGGTCCACCTTTGCTACTAGCTTGATCGGAAAAGCTTCCATATAGTGTTTGAGCTTTTGAGTGACCCAAACCAATGCTGCACATGACTTCTCTAAGACAGAGTAGTTCTTTTCGCCCCCTTGGAATCGGCGACTGACAAAATAAATGGCGTTCTCCTTTGTGGACTCTCGTTGCTCTTGTGCTAACATAGCCCCTAGGGCTTCATCATTGACAGTGAGATAAAGCAACAGAGGTTTCTCCTTGTGCGGCGGAACTAGAACAGGAGGGCACGTCAAGTAATGCTTTACTTGATCGAAGGCTTCTTGGCACGCGTCGGTCCATTCTAGAGCCACATTCTTCTTGAGTAACTTGAAGATTGGCTCGCACATGGAAGTGAGTTGGTGCACAAACCGACTGATGTATTGTAGTCTTCCCATGAAACCTTTAATCTCTTTCTGCGTCATTGGAGGAGGCATGTCAATGATTGCCTTGATTTTGGAGGGGTCTACTTCGATTCCCCTTTCAGTGACCATATAACCAAGAACTTTGCCTCGGATAACCCCGAATGTGCACTTTGCAGGGTTGAGCCTCATCTTGTGTTGACGAAGCCTTTCGAAGAACTTGCGGAGATCGATTAGGTGTTGACCATCGGTTCCTTTGGAGTGAATGATCATGTCGTCCACATAGACCTCGATTTCTTTGTGAATCATATCGTGGAACAAGTCTGTCACGGCTCTTTGGTAGGAAGCCCCAGCATTTCTTAACCCAAACGGCATGACTGTGTAGCAAAAGGTACCCCACGGTGTTGTGAAGGCTGTCTTATGTTGATCTTCCTCGGCCATGAGAATCTGATTGTACCCAGCGAACCCATCCACGAATGAGCGAACCTCGTAGGCAGCAGTGGAGTCGACTAGCATGTCGATATTAGGGAGTGGAAAATCATCCTTTGGGGAAGCTTTGTTTAAATCCCGGAAGTCTACACAAACTCGAACCTTGCCGTTTGCCTTCCTGACTGTCACAATGTTGGCTAACCATGTCGGATACTCGATAACCTTGATGAAACCCACACTGAGGAGCTTCTCCATCTCTTCTTTGACCTGCAGAGACCATTCTGGCTTGATCTTTCGGAGCTTCTGCTTTACTGGCCTGGCATCTTCTTTGATCGGAATCCTGTGCTCCGCTACCTTTCTGTCTAAACCCGGCATGTCTTTGTATGACCATGCGAACACATCCACGAAATCCCGTAGTAATGCAGTCAATCTGTCTCTGTCGTCTCCCTTGAAGAAGCTTCCAATCTTGGTTTCTTTTGGCTCTTCTTCGGTACCCAGATTAACAACCTGCAATTCTTCGTCAGCCTTTGGACCATTCTCGCCATGACTACGGACTTGTTGAGCAAGTTCATTTAAGTATGTTGTGTTTTCGTGGTCTATTTCATCATAATTTGAATCGTTATTAACTTGTTCGTTAAGTTCATTATTAGTTAATTCATCATTTATGATGTTTGCAATCTCAGGGTACTCAGAAATATCAAATTTTTCATTAGCAAAGAAAGGAAACACACGCTCGGCTATGGCCTCCAAATCCTCTTGGGTGAGGGTATTAGAGACACTCTCGGACTCGAAAGTAAGTGTGAGCTGCTCTTCCTTTGTTGGTGTGCGGGGTATGCAACCCATTTCTTGGACTAAGAATTCCTCGGATACCACGGGCCCTTTTGTTGAATACCAATTGTTGATCGGCTCGGAGCTTGGCGGGATCTCACTGATAGTCTCGTTCATGATGACGGTGTCATGGATGGCGTTGACTTGGCATTCATTCACTACGGCAAGCTCTTCGAACATAGAGGCTAAATCTGTCAGTTCTTCCCCCACGGTGATTTCTGTCTCGGACTCTATAGTCACCTTCCTTCCCCACCATTCACGAGGCGACATGGGAGTTGGTTCCCTTTCGGATATCTGGATCTCACAATCGGAGAAGATTTCGAGGCCAGGCTTTTTGACACCTTTATTGTTAACCCACGGCTCGGGAAAGATCATGTATGGAACGTCTTCCCCTTGGCGGACAAAATTGCCATTCAACGTCTTGCGGTAAGGCCTTAGGTTAGGGACTTCATACCGACGGCCTTCTTTACGAGCTCGGGCCTCTTCGTTCTTGATCACTTGTTCTTGCTTCAAGTCTTCTTCGTAAGGCTCGTACCCCAAGCCGAAGGTGTTCTTGACAAATGGGACTTGCACGGGATGTAGGATTCCTTGTTGATATCTCCCTAAGCCTAAACCAGGGAAGTAGTTCATATTCCTCATCATGCGGAGGACTTTGTGATTGCTGGGGGTCCATGATCTGTTTCCCCCTTCTTTATCAATGGCGTTGATTGAGACACCGGAGAGAGTGGAGTCTGGTAGACCATGCTGAACTTGGTGGACGGGCTCACCTTTTCTGTGGATAGTAATGTTTTCAGCCATTACGGTCACTATTTCATCACCATTTCGGATCTTGACACATTGGTGGAGAGTTGACGGTACGGCATTAGCACTGTGAATCCATGGTCGACCCAACAGTAAGTTGAACGAGGCCGGGATATCAAGCACTTGGAATGGAACGGACATGACCATGCTCCCAAACTCAATGTTTATATCGATCATACCCATGACTGTACGGGCGGTGCTGTCATAACCTCGGATTACTTGAGTAGAAGGCTTCAAATCAGAATCCTTAAGTCCCAGTATGTCTATATCGATCATGCCCATGATTCTACCAGGCATCAGTATGCCCATGACTTGTACCTTGAGGTAAATAGCTTCGTTGTGGTCGGAACCAAACGGTGGAAGGTCCATATCGGCAAAGGTGATGACGTTGCCAAAGTGAATGTGACCAATCATTGCCGTGAGGTCCTCAGGAGAAGTATCGGGAGAAACTGAGGTATCATCGAGATTGCGGATGACGAGGTCTCGGTGTTTCTTCGAGGATGCAATGAGGTCCCAAATAGAGATGTTGACTTGAGTTTTCTTGAGTTGGACAAGTAGAGGATCTTCGGGAGCGTTGTGAGCTTGCGGCTTTTGAGAAGAGGAGCTCGGTCCGGAAGTGGAAGGGTTGCTTGATATGACTCGACCGGATCGAGTTAGCATGTTGACGTTCCCATCTTGCTTCTTTTTCCTATTCTCTAGTACTTCCCTCATTACCTCATCGTAAGTCACTACATAACAAGAATTGTCAAGTTTATTCATAACATTGGGGCCCCCATTCACAATTGGGATTGAATGGGTGGTCCCCTCAAATTCTCCTATCTCTATTACATTGACATGCTCGTCATTAGTCACTACAAATTCTTTCTTATCTATGAGATCTTGAATGACATTGCGGATAATGAAGCATTCCTCGGTGGTGTGGCCACTATATTGGTGGTAGCCACAATATTTGTGGTGAGCATGATTGGAGTTGATCGTCTTGGGTTGGTACCCTTGCACGGGTGTGTCTTGACCCTTTGCCTTGAGGACCTCGAACACTTCGGTTTGAGTCATGCCTTGGAGAGGCGTGTAGACACGGTCACTTCGGGACTTTTTCCCTTGAGGTGGAGGAACCTTTTTGTAATTCCCCTTGTCAATAGTGACGGCGTTGACCGAGGCCTCTTTTGTGGAGTTGGAAGCGGCCTTGTAGCGGTAAGTAGGAGTGGTCTTCTTAATCTCCTTGAGCAAGTCATCCATGCGTACCCCCGCCTCATACATTTGGGAGAAGTCGGAGTAGCAAGCCCCACTTAGGTGAGTGCGGAGATCAATCTTGAGACACTTGAGAAATATGTCCATTTGCTCTTTTGTGTTCGGCCTCTCAACAATTTCAGAGAGTTTGTCATTCCATCTCCTTGTGAAGTCGATGAAGGACTCAGTGTCTCGTTGAGTAGTGTTCTCTAGCTCTTTCCTTGTGGGCCGGTGAGTGGTGTTGCCTTGGTATTGGTTCTTGAAGGCAAGCATGGCGGAGTCCCAATCAAGACGGACAGTGAGCGGGAGAGTAGCATACCAATCTTTTGCCGCCCCCTCGAGAGTGAGAGGAAAGCATTGAGCCATCACCTTGGGGGAGACCTTCTTTGGAACCATTTCCCAAATATAAGTCTCAATGTGAGCCATAGGACAAGAGTTGCCCTTGAATTTGCTTATGTCGGGCATCTTGAACTTATCGGGAAGAGAGGCCATAGTACTCATGAGGATGGATGATTGATAAAGGCTTGTGTCGGAGCCTTTCCCCATGTTGAGCCCATTGAATTTTTGGTCGATGTAGGCCATGATAGAATCCACCATTTTGGGCTCATTATTCTCGGAACTTGGTTCCCCCATTTTCTTGGTGCGGGTGTTGACATAAGGACTCTTGAACAAACCCTCGGTCCATTCGGATTCATCATCATTGTTCTTGTTCTTTCCCTTGGCAAGGTTGGTGAGCTTTTCTTTCATTAGCTCCATTTCAGCCTCGTGGGCCTCCCTTTGGCTGTCGAGGTGGGATTGCCAAATGTCGTCCTTGCTTTGTGCCTCCTTGTTAAGGGTGGAGACTTGCTCTTGGAGGAGTTGGACCATAGTTGAGAGCTGTTCGAGAGACATGGTGTTGCTGCTGCCGGTCATGGTTGATGTCGGAGCTGTTGGAGTGATCTCTTCACGGACTAACCGATTTGCTGAATCCCGGTAGACTTTGTAAGTACCAATTGAACCTATATTGCAGAAGAGGCCCTTGTCAGTCTTGAGTAACACTTGCGGTCCATGAAGAGGCTTAGAACACACAGTTGGGCACACGACTCGAACCACATAAGAAAAGACTCTTTTTTTTTTTTTTTTTATAAGTCGGAGGGCATGAATCCCTTTTGGGGTTTCTAAGAAAATAATGGAATCGTCACACTAGTATATAGACCATCTCGCGGTCCCATATACTCATCGGATTCCATCGCGCTTGTGAATCCTACATGTATCGGGATTAAACTAAATTAATGTAGTAAAGCATACATGCGGGGACGGATTTTTATTTTCGTCCAAAATAACCACTTTTGGGGACGGATTTTTATTGCGTCCATTTCAACAAGTTGGCATGTATGATTTGAAGACATTAGTTTAGGGAAATCTCGGTACATGGAAACCGACTTGAGTCACGGAGTGTTAGACCTTAACTAGAATTTGTGTGGTTTGTGCTCGGCTTGAATATGAGGCTCAAAGGTCACCCCCGGCATGTAGTCTTGAACTATGCCACGGGCTGAGGTTTACCGCTTCGAAAGAGCCAAGGTCTGGTGGAGCTTGAAACTTTCTAGGACGGGCCTCGACGGGTTTGGGGTTGGACTTGTGCGACTCGATAGTGAGCAGTTCATAGGAATATGTGCATGTAGTGTGAGGTCTAACAAGTGACAAAAATTTTTTTATTTATTTTTTTTTTTGAAAAGAAAGAAAGACACACAAAACACATAAGCACATAAAATTACAACTCCCGAATCACCCGTGTGACCGGTAAATAAAACACAAAATTAAAACAGTCCGAGGGTTCAATTCTGTTCTGATGCAGGCAACTATGCCCACACCCCACTGTTCTGCTCAGTCACTGAAACCTGTTTCTGTTCTGGAAACCAACCCAGAAGCGTGCGCCTCTGAGTGCTGATATGGGACGCCCGCGCATGTCGAAATGCTTATGGGAGGCGCGCGCTTCTGGGGCACACCTGTCAGAATGTCAGACTTTGGACTCAGGGGATTGCCCTGGTCCCATGTTCATATTGTAACCCCTGCAGAAGTGATTAGTGCAGAATAACAGAAGAATAAGATGAAGAATATGAAGAAGTGGGCGATTCTGGTTCTTGATGCGGGATGCGCGCGCCTTAGGCTTAAAAGGCCAGACGCGCACGCCTCCCCCATCAGGAAACAGAATGCCCAGAAAAGATGTAGATTTTGATCAGAATGCAAGTTTAACCCTCAAATATCCCCAGCAGAGTCGCCACTGTAGATACCCCGGGGGAACCGCGGCTTTAGGCTGGAGCGCGCGGTGTTATCCTAGGATGTCTAACTTGTTTTTTAGAGTCGCCACCTATGTTTTGAGGAACATAAGAAAAACCTATAGATTGTAGCCTAAGTTTGATTACGAAAACAGAGATTCTTTGTTTTGAGGTTCGGGGGTTAGATTACGAGATGGGAAGTACCGAAACACCCATCTCGCCCAACTAAAGTTGGTCTTGCTTGATCAAAATCTACATGAATGAAAATGTTCTTCTTCTTCTTCTTTAAGTCATGAAAAGGGGGTTTAAAATAGAGTTTGGAATGTAGGAGATAACTCCTTAACCAACCTCAATGAGATGAGGTGATCATTAGAGTCATGTCTCAAAATGATTTGGGTGATTGCACATTTGATTAAAGTAAAAAGAGAGAGGAGATGAAGTAGAAAAGGAAGGAAAAGATGGACTTTTACCTACAATTTGGAGACCTTCAAATATTTCTTGATGAAATCCTTGGAGAACCTTTAGAAAGTGATTTTGGTATAGTTTTTGTAAGTTCAATTTTCGGTCCTTGAAAATGGAGGTAAAGAGAGGTTTTTATAGGTGAAAGAGGGGTGTTTTTGGTGCCAAAACTCAGTCACCAAGAAATCCTTCCCGGGCAAAATCCTGTAAATTGAGCAAGGGAGGGAATCCTGGCCAGAAATCTGTAACTGACGCCCAGAGGCGCGCGCTTCCTGCTTTGGGGGCGGGAGGCGCGCGCGCCTGGCTCCTAGTGTCGGAGGCGCGCGACTCAGAGAAGGCAATTTTGACAGAATGGACTAGAAAGTCAGCCCTGTCATTCAGTTTAGTCCCTGGACTTAACGAAGTCAGTCAGGAACTTAACGGAAGTGACAGAAACTAACGAGAAACACTTAGAATGGGGAGAAACACAAAATCAAATTTGCAATCGGGGTGAGCGGTCCAAGGCAGGGTGTCTACAGTAGGTTACTCAGATGCAGATTATGCAGCATGTACAATTGACAGGAAAAGCACCAGTGGCACTTGTCATTTTCTTGGATATAGACTTATGGCATGGGCCAGTAAGAAACAAGCATCAGTCTCAGTTTCAACAACAGAAGCAGAGTACATTGTTGCTGAAAGTTGCTGCTGCCAAATGCTTTGGATGAAACAACAATTGGTGGATTATGATATTATAGATGGAAATTGTCTAATTTATTGTGATAATATATCAACCATCTCAGTTTTAGAAAATCCTGTCATGCATTCCAAAATCAAACACATAGACATCAAATATCACTTTCTCTAGGACCATGTTGAAAAAGGAAACATTCATTTAGAGCACGTGGGAACTGATTATCAAATTGCTGACATTCTCACAAAAGCTCTTGATCCAAAAAGTTTCATATTTTTTAGAGGAAAGATGGTTATGCTTGAACTTAACTAGTCCATATAGTTTTGCGATTATTAATGATTTCTTGCCTTTTGAGTTATGAAAATTGATAGGTTTAAAACTCATAAATCAGTTTTGAAATTTCAAAGAAATTTGAGTGCCCATAACAAGTTATGCGCGCCTATTGATCTATGCGCGCCTTCAAAACTCATGCGCACCTAAGAGATCCATGCGCGCTTGACAAAGTGGTGCGCCTTGACATGATGTTTAACTTTAAAGCTTACGCACCCACAACCTTACGCGCCCATTTAGCGTGCCTCAAATCAAGTTGGTATTTATACATCAATTAACTTATTCTCTGACTCTACCAACTATTTCACAAGTACCAGGTATGTTAGTTCTTATTTATTGCATATAGGATTCATGTTTTTTTTTTCAAGACATTCCATGATTGCTCAAGGGTACTTGTGCAATTAATTTTCCCTCGTTTTTTTTCAAATTTATTATTTATGGGGATTATAGTATTATGCTTAGACCCCCAACTTATATCAAAATAATTATTTAGATATATGTGCAAAAATCCAAGGTTGTTCTTAACACTTAAAAGGGAAGTGGAACAACTGTCTTGTCCTTTAATGACATCATCATTTTCTTCACCACTAACCCCCTTCTTCCTATTTTCTCTCTATAAATGCTAAAACCACCACTCCACTCCTTCAAATTTTCATTTCGTATAAATAGCAGTACACTAAACTTTTTAACTTCCCACTACAAAACTAACCGCCTCACTCTCTCTCTCCACTTTTTAATTTTGTGCTCATCTCTGTACTCTCTCTCTCTCTCTCTCTCTTCGTCAGTCTCTCTTTCTCTCTCTAGAAAAGTTTATTCTCTTGAATTTAAACATCATGGCTCCTAAAACTTCATCAATCCAAGTTCAAAAAAGTCTATCAACGATATGGTATAAATTTCTTAACCTTTTAACTCAAATTTTAGCTTTCATAGGTGTCGGGTTTCTCATAAACTCAAATTCGTTTTTGCTCATTTTCTTGCCCGATCTGTGATTTTAAGTTATGATTCTTGTTGGGTTTTGATCCTATCTTGATTTCGAGTTCATAGACTCCAAAATCATAACGATCCATGCTTATTTGCTATGTTTATTGGAAAAAAAAAAACATATTTTGACCTTTTCGCCTTCCAATCGGTTCTTTGCCATTTTCATGTTTAAATGTTCATGTTTTGTTGATTTTATGCATATATTATTGTTCTATGTTTTGTTAGGATCATTTTGATGTATAATTTTCTTAGTTTGGCTCATGTTGATGTTCATGTGTTCGTGTTCTTTGTGCATTCATATGATATTCATCATGTTCTTGAATTTTTGATCATTATTTGCTTCACTTTAATTTTCTTATTTATTTCTCATATTTGTCTATGTTTTGGATTGTGATTTGAATAGTTATTGTTTGTCTAGATTTGCAAATTCTTTTGAGTATGATTGTTGTCTGCACGCCTTTAGTTGCGTTTTTTTCTATTGTGTGCGCCTCTACTTGTTTCTGCGCTTTTACCTTGTGCGCGCCCCTCACATTTGTGCGCCTTTCACTAGATTCGTGCCTCACTTATTTGTCTTTTGTTCCCTATACTCACCATGATTTAACACACAATTTTTTTTTTCAAAATTCAAAATTTTTCTTACCTGGATTAGAGGTTAATGAAGCTGACCTCAAGAAGGACGTTATTGGGAACCACATTCTGGATGGCTTAAAAAGATGTGGGATATTTCCCTTGTTTTTTAAGAGTCAAACCTAATATTTTTTAAGAGTCAAACCTAATACGTTCCTTCGTATGTAGATGAATTCTTCAGCTCTGCTGTCATATCAAATCCAGTCGTAAATGGGGTCAAAATCGCAAGTGTTGATGCTACGATTCGTGGAAACCCTATCCAAGTCACTTATACCTCAATTCGAAAGTGCTTTGATGGATGTGTTTTTACCCATCCAATTCATATACTTCTATAACTTACTAGATGCTCAATCTTGGGTGTTTTGATGCTTTTTGGAGTGATTATGAGTATAGGGAAGGAGAGAAAGAATGTATGGATTCATAGGCATTAAAGTGCGAAAAAAAATTGATAAAGAATGGAACAGAACATAAAGATAAAGAGATGTTACCTCTAATTAATCAAGTCCTTTGGATAGTAATCGAAAAAATATTTCCAATGATAGTTTACACATCCAAATAAGAGTTCGTATGAGGAAGTTATGACATCCGGAAGTTTGCGCGGCAAAAGTACATCAGTAGAAAAAACCAAGCAACCGCATGGTCTATAGTAGGCACCTGCTTTCTGTTTACAGAAACTCACTGGAGTGAAGAAAGGGATTAAGCACCTACATGCTTGGTACCATGTGCCCGCATGGATTAAGCACCTACATGCTTGGTACCATGCGCCCGCATGGTATGTCGGCCAGCAACTTTATTTATCCTTTTTTAACAAGGAATCCTAGGGTTTTTCCTATTTTTTCACCTCCTTAGCCCTAGTATAAATATAACACTCCATAGACATTATTTTAGACATACTTTTATTCAAGATTCAAGGTTGTAAACAAGGATTCATCAATTTAATTCAGGTTTTGATGTTCTTTAATTTATTCTTTGTTCTTGATTTTATGAGTAGTAGCTAAGTTCTTAGATTCATGGATTGGTAGTAGCAAATACTAGATCTTTATGCTATACATTTAATTCTTCCACTCAATATTAATTCTTGTTTATCAAAATATTCTTCATGTTAAATTCTTTAGTTTCAATTATATGTTAAGATATAAATTTGGCTTTAGAATTATTGGGTATATATTACTACACTAGCGTGGGTGATTATACGTTGACCATTGTTTTGATGACTAGATTCAATTGAGGACCTAGCGGAAGTCAAAAGGATCTAGGTTCATGTGTTTTTGAGTGCTTCATGAATTTATTGCATATTGTATAGACCTAGCGGAAAGTATAATATAGAAGAAATAAAAGGATTGCAATCCGGCAACCGAACCGTCCCAATTCTTACTAAAGTGAATGAACCCAAGAAAGAGATTGATCTTGTTATTATGAGCATAGCATAGAGTAAAAGTATTTGTGAACCCAATTCGTGAATCTATTCGTTAATCTTGATTTTATTTGTTTGTTAGTTTAATTTTAACTATTGTTTTAGTTTAATTAAATTAATCAAAAAAACAAAATACCCACTATTTGTTTTTTTCTAGTTTTAATTTACATTCTTGTTAATCCTTCAAGTCTCTATGGATTCGACCCTTGATTGTACATACTACTACACCGGTAACTAGTACACTTGCTAGGTAATTTAATTAGATGGAGATTGTCTCCATCAATTTTTGCGCCGTTGCCGGGGACTTGTTGTGAATTACAAGTTTATTTAAGCGGTGTATGTTTGGTAGGGGTTCCTTGGATCCCTAGTTGGTCCATGTGAATGATAATAATGACCGACTTGATAAGGGCATTCCCTCTATTCAAGAGTCAGAAACTGAATCTGAAGCTTCTGTCACCGAGACATGGGTAGTTTTGAGTGAGCAAGAAATTTCTTCCACCGAGGGAGAAGAATTTGATGTGGAGATGGCTGATACCTCTACTATGAATGAGTATGCTAGACCTAAGGTAGACACATTGGTGTCTTGTATTGTATTGGCTGATGTAGCGAAAGCACATGAGGTTAAGGGCTAGTACTTTAATATGTTGCCTAAATTTCAGGGTCTTCTAGCTGAGGACTCTTTGAACTTTTTAAGGGAGTATATGATGACTATATCCGGATTTCCATTAAAAGATGGGGTAACTGATGAACAATTGAGACTTAAATGCTTCCCTTTTTCTTTACAAGGGGCGGCTAAAACGTGGTTGATGTTATTACCTCCTAGGAGCATTAGGACTTGGGATGAATTGCATGATACTTTCTTGAGTAAATATTTCCTACATGCGACTCTTGCACCTTTAGACAAAAAATCATATACTTTATGCAAGAGCAAGGTGAGTCATTTCTTGAGGTATGGGATAGATTTAAATGCAAGAGCAAGGTGAGTCGTTTCTTGAGGTATGGGATAGATTTAAGATGCTCCAAGTTCAATGTCCCCATCATAATTTCCCTTTACCATTGTTGCATCAGACTTTTTTTTATGGGGGGTTGAATCATGTTAACCAAGCTATGGTTGACAATGAAGCGTGTGGTTTTCTAGTATCTAAAACCGCTGCAGAAACCCAATATTTGTTTGAGATGTTGGGAGCTCAACAGAAAGGGCCTAGGGGTAAAATAAGAGGAGTAAATAAGTTGAGTGGTAGTGATGAATTTGCTAGACAAGTGGCATTATTAAAACAGAAATTTGATAAAATGAACACTATTGGTGTTTCCGCAAATGCCAATGTTATGAATGATTTATGTGATAATTGTGGTCCTAACACTCATGCTACTAATGTTTGTCAAGTGGGTGTGCAGTTGTCTCCTGAACAGGTACAAGCTATGCAAGGTTACCCACCAAGACAGAATCAAGGTGGTCCCTTCTCTAATACCTACACTCCAGAGTGGAGGAATCATCCTAATCTATCATGGAGGGGTAATCAAGGGAATCAGTATCAACAGTAAAAGCCTCTGTATACTCCACAAGGCAATGTGGAGCCACCTAAAGCATCATTGGAGGATATGATCATGATGATGAGGCAAGAGCAACAGCAGATGAAGGTGCAGCAGGAGCAGAGAGAGAAGCATCAAGATGCTACTATGAAGATGTTGGAGACCCAAATTAAGAAATTGGTGGCCTTACAAGTTCAGAAACAGGGAAATTTTCAAAGCCCACCAGACCAAGCCAATTCAATCACGACGGTATGGGATGACAGCGAGGAAATTGATGAGGTATTTCTATCTTCTTTTTGTACTTATGAATCTAATGTTGATGACTATACATGTGATAATGAGAAAAGTGTGAGGTTGAATCATGATGTATTAGAGTCCCATACTCTTGATGTTGGAAAAACCACACCTTCTGGTGCTGTAGATGTTTTGAAAACTAAAAGTGCAACGAAAGACCCCGGATGTTTTACTATTCCAATCACTTTAAGGGGTCAAAGTTTCAAAGGTTTAATTGATTTAGGAGCTAGTGTCAATGTGATTCCTTACCAAGTTTTTAGGGAATTGGGGATAACTGAGTTAAAACCTCCTGTACGCGACATACAACTAGCGGATCATTCGGTCAAACGACCATTAGGAGTTGCAGAAGGAGTGTTGGTCCAAATAAATGATTTAATAACTCCAGTTGATTTCTTGGTATTGTGCATGGAAGGCTCACATGATGATCAACTAAAAGCTCCCATACTACTTGGGAGACCTTTTATGTTTGACACAAATGATATGATTTATGTGTGTAAGGGTAGTATTTTTATGAAAGTAATGGGGGAAGAGATTAGATTTTCAATACTTGAAAACTTTAGAGAACCTCCTCCTAAGTAAGATTTTGTTGGGTACATAAGTGATTTTGCAATGTTTAAACAAGGTGTGAATGGCGGTGAGAAATTTAGGGATAAAGCGGAAGTTTGTCCCTTAGCTAGTGACATTAAGGCCGACCAACACTCAAGGAGTGACGGGCCATATCACCCCCTAAACAACTCTAAAAAAGAGTTGGTGCCATCACACACACCACTTGTGCCATCAAATTCTGAATGTGTTGATTCTTGTTTGCAAGTAGAGGAATGTTTGACTATTAATTTATGTGATAATATATTTTTTGATATTTGTAATCAAGATAACCGTTTTGAAAGTTTTGTTGAGAAATGTGTTCCTAAGATGAAGGAACCAAATGAGTTTGGGGGAACGAGCCCCTAGAAGAAGAAAAAAGCAAAACGAAAAGCTCCAAAAGTTCCTTGGGCCCCTCCCGAATTAATCAAGCAAGGAGCTTATGTATAGAAGAAGATAGGAGTTTGTGCCCAAGTAAACAAAAGGTGGTCCAAGGGTCGAAAAGCAAAGGCCAAGACCGAAGTGACCAATCTCAAGCCCAAGTAAAATTGGGGTCACCTTCGGGCTAACGACGTTAAATAAATGCGCTAATTGGGAGGCAACCCAACAAGGTAACATTTATTTTGCTTTCATTTTATTGTTTTGTTGTTTCATGCCATCCTTAGAACCCAAAACATGTTTTAGTTCCTTATGCTATGGAGACATAGCATGTTTTGAGTTTGGGGGTAGGAATCTCTCCGAGTTTGTGGGTTTATAGGGAAGTGCATATAGTTGTCACCCTCCAAAAAAATAGAAATTTTTAAAAAATTATATTATCATTATATTTTGGGATGTTGGTCATGGTTAGTGATGATCTGAGGGTTTGTTTTTATTAGCCATTGTGGGTGCCATTGTTTAACCTAGATTTGGGACTGCATTAACACTACTAAAGGCATGATTGCACCACCTCTCACTTATATTATTTCCACGATCATGTTATCAACTTAGGAATAATTTATGGGATCACTTAGTATATGCTCGAGGACCCTAGAACATTTTTGCATGGTTATCAATAACAAGTCAATAGGTTATTCGGTATTTATGGCATTTCTTTCTCAACTCTTTTGTTGGCCTTGTTTTGTCTATCTAGTCACTTAAACAAAATCATCCCTAGAACACCATTTTGAGCTTAATAATGAATGAAAAAATGGCACGTTAAAGACCGTCGTTCACCTTTTTTTGATACCCTATTTCCTACCCTTTTGCACTAAGAATAGATTATACCCACCTTAACGAGGAAGTGGATTAGGGAATGATGGGAATTTATTGTTCAGAATTGGGAGAATGATTTGGGGAATTATGGTATATAGCCAAAGATATGAAAAAGGGAGTATGTAATGAAAGAAGTGAGCAAGCACAAAAATATGGGAATCAAGGTGTGGTGTGTAAAGTCTGTAAATAGCACACCTTTATCTATGTAAATTTCTAGTCAAAAAAAATAAAAAATTACGGAATTATAGATGCAAAAAAAGCTTGTCCCCTTAATGTATTGAAGTGATGATCGAAAAAAGGTCGTAAGAAGTAAGAAAATATTTCTCACCCCATGTAATTATATAAAAGTTCAAGTTTGCAGGTGAGACAGTGTGAGAATTGGGTGAGCGGAGAGTTCAACTTATTGTGAGGAAGTACACATTGGAGAAGACTTCTTAGTCCACTTTCTTAACTTCGTATGTTCTTAACTTAATTTGTAACCGTGAACCTAGCCTCGCACATTTGTGTGCTTAAAACTTTATGAAATACGTTCTTTCAATATCGGTAACCGGGTTGACAATTGTGTATACATGATTATGAGTGTCCTTGATTGGTTTAATGTGTATCAACATTATCATTTGTGGATTTAAAACATTAACTTAAGTGATCCTATAAACTAATATTATTTTGGCCACATTGATCACCAACATCACTCATCCTATCATGCTGTGGTGGAAAATCAAACGAGTTAGTAGTATGTATGTGTTGCAATTTGGTTTTATGATGGTACCTATTTAAAGTTTTATATTTGTTTTGTTTTACTCGAGGACGAGCAAAAGATAATTTGGGGGTATTTGATGGATGTGTTTTTACCCATCCAAATCATATACTTCTATGACTTATTAGATGCTCAACCTTCGGTGTTTTTATGGTTTTTTTAGTGTTTATGAGTATAGGGAAGGAGCGAAAGCATGTATGGATTCATGGGCGTTAAAGTGTGAAAAGGAATGATAAAGAACGGACCAGAACATAAATATAAAGAGATTTGACCTCTGAGTACTCAATTCCATTGGATATTACTCGAAAAGAGCTTTTCAACGATAGTTTACACATCCAAATCGGAGTTCGTATGAGGAAGTCATGACCTCCGGAAGTTTGCGCGACAAAAGTACAACACCAGAAAAAAAAAAGCACCCACATTTGAGCGCACGCGTCCCTCCTCGTGCTTTGGGTTGTAAGGACTTGATTTTTGCTCGAATGTTGTGAGTCTCCACCATGTTTAACGGAACATAGACCGTGATATTCTTGAGTTCGGGGGTTAAGTTATGGATTGGGAAGGTCAAGGAGCACCCAATCCACCCGGTCTAGGATCGGTCTTGCTTACGAAATCATCATCATCATCATTAAAATTATGCATTCATGTACAGAAGAAACCAAACAAATAATTTCTTATTTATTTGGAATGTCGGATCATGTGCTTCGAGACTATCTCCATGAATTGGAGAGGCTCTAGGCTGATCCTTTTGATAGAATCACACTACTTCAAAGCAAAGAAGGAGATGAGAAGAGAGGAAAACAAATGAATGACATAAGCGTTCTTCGAGAATCCTATGGATGGACTTGACTAAAGGCCTTGATGATCCAAAAATCTTGACTTGAATGGTGTTATAGAGCTATAAATTTTGTGGGTGAGGGTGAGAGGCTGATTATGAGAACCTTCTTGATCAGATTTTGAGTGGTTTTTTGGTGAATGACCATTTTAGAGGTTTTAAGTCCAAGAACCTCTATATTTATAGGATTTCTTGACCTAGGGATCAAGCCAAGGAGGTAAGTTTGGATGGGAATCAAAGACTTGATTTCCAAGGAGGTATTTTTGGACTCTAGGATCGCTCATTAGATTTTTCCCGGATTGCATGAGTGTTTGCCAAGAAACAGGTTTGAGATCAACAAGGAAACTGCTAAAACCCGACTGTCAAAGGGGGATGTCTCGTACGAAACATTAACAAAGTCAGTCAGAAACTTAACGAAACATGTCAAACTTAATGAGTTTCGACCCAAATCAAAGGCGAGACACAGAAGTAGTGTAATTATGAATGAATGTTCAAAATGGGGTGTCTATAGAGCCCCTCGGCGACGATACTTATGAATGAAGTAACGTCATCGATAGAAAAGATACCATTTAGAACCTTGGGTATGGTCGTGCTATAAAGCTGCCTACGTATTCCTTGGAAGGAAATCAGACCAAACGTAGTTCGACTCCAAATTACGCAAAAAAAGGGAGCTTGAGGTATTTTGAAAATCATTTTTGAAAACAATACTGCAGTAAGCAAAGTTTAGAGTTTAGAGAGTAACCCATACTGAGGAATTAATATCTTTGACCCAATTCTGAATATACCCTTTGTTGATGACGAAGCGTCTCCATTTGCAAACCATACTAAGGAATCAATATCTTTGACCCAATTCTGAATATGCCCTGTTGTTGATGATGAACCGCCTTCTGTTTTATTGGTGCCAGAATGACCATAGAGGTGCTTACTTGAGTGCCTCAATGACCATAGGGTGCTTTGGTGTGAATCCTATGTTATTAGTATACGCCTTGATAACAATTATGGGATCCCATATTTTGGAGACGCCAATTACTCGTACCTTTCTTCTCCTTCCAACGCGACTTCCTTTCCATTGAAAAAACTAATCCTATGCCATTACCTTACACCTTGTTGACAATTATGGGACTCTGAGGGGTGTGAATCCTATATTATTAGCATACACCTTGATAACAATTATGGGACAACTGCGATTTGGAGACACCAATTACTCGGACCTTTCTTCTCCTTCCAACGAGCTTTCTCTCCCGTTGAAAAAGTGAATCCTATGCCATTAGCTTACACCTTGATGACAATTATGGGACTCTAAATGGTGGGGATCCTGTGTTATTAATTTACGTCTCAATAACAGTTGTGGGATTCCCAGCTTTGTAAATCATGTGCCATTAACGTACGTCTCGATGACAGTTATTGGAGTTGGAGTTTGTTGATGCAGATTTTGTTGCTCACCCATGATCTTGGATATGCGGTGAGAATAAATTCGTACTGAGAAACAACTTCATTTATTCCAATTATGAAAATATTCCTTTGTTGACGACTCAATGTTCCATCTTGAACCAGGTTCAGATTCGACCGTTCAGTCAAAGCAGGGCTTTTCATGACATTTATGTTAAAAGCAGAGCTTTTTTGACATTTCTATTAAAAGCAGGGCTTTCTGACATTTCTGTTAAAACTAGGGCTTTTCTGGAAATTCCTAAAAAAATAGGGTTTTCTGAGGGTTCTTTGGGGATACCTCATACGAGGGAGTGATGCCTCGTACGAGACTTCTCTGTTTTTGCGCTGATCAGAGCCATATCAGACGCTGAATGTGATTTTCAAAATCACTTTTTTCATTTCATTTCGAGAGTTCTCAACCCTAGGCGATTCTCTTCCCAAAAATCCCCATTTTCACCAAGTTCTAGTGATTCCCAACCCTTTCAAATGGCTGGTGCACATCATTCTCATAAAGAACACCTCTTTGGTAGGCATATGAAGGGAAAGGTGTGGGGGATGGATGAGTTGTGCCCATTCCCCGAAGATCATATTTCTCACGCCGTTCGGACAAGACGGGTAAGGATCTCTTCCTTTGACTGAGTTTCCATGTCAATTTTGTTGTTGCATGCCTCAATTCTACGCTTTCTCAGTTGATTTTGTCAAGTTTTTGTCAATTTTTCACCTAGAATTATCGCTGCTAGGGTTTATCATGCATGGCTGATCTTTTGATAGGATTTTCACCATTTTTGATGTTGAAAATCATTGTAGTATAGTAGTACATGATTTTGACAGTCGTTCTAGACAATTCTACAATTTTTTGGGTAAAATGATTAAATGAGGATTTTACCGATTTTTTGACATTCGTCTCTTTCATCTTTGTTGTTTGCAGCCATTCAGAATCATCAACAACTACAGAGGCAGTGTTCGAGCGGTTGCTAAGAGGTGGGCAACTCTCAACGGTGAGATGAAGGAAGAGATTGAGAACATAGGGCTCAAGCCCTTCTTCGATGGCTTGGTGGGCGAGAGGAGGAATACGCACGTGCTCCAGGTTATTAGGGAGCGTTGGTGGGACAGTACCCACACTATGCATATTAGGTGGGGAGAGATCACCATGACTCCCACGGATTTTCATGCCATCACTGGGCTTTCTATTGCTGGTGATCCGATCGCGGTGGATACTGATTTCCTTCCAGGCAGTGATGATATGAGTTACCTTCTGGGGTTCACTGTGCGCACCTCAGGCAAGGGTTTCCCTCTTAAGGCTTTGAGGGAGAAGGTGGATGCTTATGTCACCGCCAATACGGGTTAGATGCGATTCGTTAACACCCTCATCATAACTGTCTGCGGCTTTTTGTGATGGGCTTTTTCTGAGATGTTGTTCACTAACCATGCGTCGACTGCCTTATTTACTCTACTGAGCTACTTGAGGGACATGCAGCACTTTTATGTGGCCATGGATGGAGTTCGCGGGATCGGGCGAACACTGGCTTAGGTGGCTATAGCCATGCTTGGGAGGTATGATATTCACTCTTTGCATTCCCCCTTTTATTTCAGCCCCAGTTTACTTTTTTCTTGATAGCATGTTTATTTTAGCCATCGTATGTTGACATCTTTTATGTTTCTCCCATTTACAGTCTTGGGGTTATGCCATGTTCGGCCTCTACAACTTTGATCTCTGGGACAACACCATCATGTTTCCAGATACATTGAGGTGGCGCAGGGGTAATAGATATACCCGTGATGAGCAGGCCGAGGGGGCAGACTTGCCGGTGGAGGAAATGCGGCGATACCTTGATGAGTGGGTAGTCGTCCCTGAGGTTGCTACTTCTCTTTTCCCTTGGAGGAGTTTAAGGATTGATCAGGCTTATTGGCAGTCAGGCCTGAGGTTGCTGATGATCGGCCTCGGTGGGGGGTTCTTCTATTTAGGAGAGAGAGTCTCTCACCAGCACGATGGTGGTAGGTTGGATCTCATAGTCCCACTGGATCCACCAGCTTACATGCTCAACGCTTATGCCATTGAGGATGAGGAGAGAGAGGATCTCATTATTGGTCAGGTTGCCTTTGACCTCATGCATCTCGAGGCTGATTATGATGATTTTCTGACTCGCCTTATGCCTCGACTGATTTTGGAGGGTGACCAGGCCTAGGCTCAGGGAGTTGTTCATATCCCTTTCCGCCCACAACTTGGACAAGCTTCTTTTTCCTACAGCATGGCTGAGAGGGTGGAGAGCATCGAGGATCTTCCCGCCGAGTAAGATATGCCTGAGGTACTTGTACCTCCCACTGATGCGACCATGGTATGATTTATAACTCTTCTTTTGTCACTTTTGCCATTTCATATTCCCGCTTATCATTTGATTGAGAATTTTAATAATCTCCTTGTTTCTTCTAAACAGGTACCCATTTGCTGAGTATAGGGAGGTCACAGGACGGCTTGCCCAGTTTATGGCCTATGCCAAGAGGGTGAAAAGAGAGACAGTGGGGCTCTTAGGCCGATTGGCTCGCCAGACAGCAAAGTCAGCTTCTTGCGAGAAGAGGCCTCGAACTGACGAGTGATCACGTGGCGGTGGCGACGTTTCTGTATTTTGATGCCTGAGTTGATAGGATCCCCCATTCCCTTCTTTCATTTGGTTGATGTATTTATTGCCTCGGCGTAGGCTAAGACAATTTTTCCTTCTTTTCCGGTTCTTACCTATGCAATAGTTAATTCCTAACTCTAACACACATACTTTTGTTAATTTTAGTTTTTATTCCTGACTGTGTAATGAATTGATTCACATCTGGTTGGTCAACTAAGGGTTCTTTTATGAGATGGATTCGTGTTGGGTCATTTGTATGTAATGTGTGAACTGTTTCGGGTGAGTTTTTGAGGTGATTGAGACATTTTTTGACTTGTCGGGCAACCTAAATTTGAGCAGAGTCTCTGCCGTCTGAACTAGGGAGATGCCTCGTACGAGACATCGATGTCTCGTACGAGACATCCTTTCAATCTGCGGCTGTTTCTCTTTTTTCCTTGAGGATTTTGTGTCCGAACTTGTATATAAACACCTCTACTCCGTCCCAGAATACCATGCAGCCTTAAATCAGTTCTGGGAACTTTTATTTTGGAGTAAAATTCTCAACCTTTTTGCTCTCAATGGCCCCAAACAAGTCCGTCCCTTCATCAATAATTGTTGATGAGTTCTCTCTAGACTTGGATTTGGTGGAATGCGACAAGGATGGCTTAGCAACGTTCTTTCGTTCGTTTGATAAGTCTCATCAAGAGAGATTTGTAGAGATGTTCGGGTTCAAGATTCTTTTTACTTTAAAGAACCTAAAACCGGATTGGGACCTTTTAAAGGGAGTTGCATGCTTTTGGGATCCTTCAACCCACCTCTTCAACTTTTCACTTAATGAGATGGTCCCCACAGTAGAGGAGACGGTAACTATCTTGGATATGCCATTGACCGGGGTGATTGCGGTTCCTAAGTATGATAAGGTACCGACAAAGTCTCTCAAGGACTTATTGAGCATAGGCCTTCCCAAGGCGCAGAGTTATATTCACAACCTCTACATTGATCTCCACGCTTTGCCTAGGAGATTTAAGGGTCGCGTGACACGTACTCATGGTGTGGATTCTCAATGTTGCCTCTTGGCATTGTGCTTGTTCTGAAGCGTGCTTTTTATGAGCAAGTGTGTCATGGCGGACACGGAGCTCGTAGACATCGTTTTGCAAGCTAGAGGACGGGCTTTCAACATCGTTCCTCTTATCTTGGGGGAGACCCTTCATGGCCTTGATAAGTTACACCGAACCGGCTTCATGACCCGGGGAAGTCCGCTGTTATTGACCATTTGGCTTAGAGATCATTTTAATTTGTTGAGCTCTCCGACTGAGTATTCTCCTTACACTTTCCATAGGCGAAGATTGTTAGTGAAGGATCTAAGCATTGAGGAGTGGGCCCATCTTTTCGTGAAAGCGAAGACCGGTGATATTGTTTGGTGTCCATCCTTTTGGAAGGTAAAGAGGTTCGTGGCTAATTGTCACGACCCGAAAACTAGGCTCTATTTTATTAGTAATAAATAATTATTATTTATTTATTATTTATTTATTTATTTAAATTATTATTTATTTAAATATTTATGTGTGCATTTTATGTTTCATAATAATTATGCCTAGCATTTTATTTGGGTCATTTGTGCTAGAGTAGTATTATTTGGTCTTAATTGCTAGTAGGGAGTGTAAGTATTTGTGTTAGTAGATGGGGAGGGGCCTAAATGTAACTTTTTAAATAATCCTTCTCCTACTCCCTCCCTACTCCCCTCTTCTCCCTCACTTCTCCCTCACCCTTCTCATCTCTCCCAGCAACTCTCTCTCTCTCTCCTTGTTTTTGGGTAAGTTTTTCCTCTCTACCTTCTCTCTTCAATCTAACCATCTTCCTCTTGTTATTTCTCATTTCTTAAAACATAAAATTTGTTTAGATCGTCGTTAGGATCGTAGAGGGCTAAAAATATTCGAGTTCCGGCAACTTTGAGAAAATTCAGGTAAGTTGCTTTTCCCCCATTTTTATGCTAAAATGTTCATATCTTACTTAGATAATGCTTGGGTTGTTATATTTGAAGTTTGGACGAGGTTGCAATTTATTTGGAATTTATTTGGGAATTATTTGGGTTTTTGGGTTAAAATGGTGAATATGTGAATGTTGGGTTTAAATCTTGTTTTGGGTTGTTAGATGGTGTTGTTTAGGTTCCCTTGATGTTTAGATGTTGTTTTAGTACCTTGGAAACTAGTTTGAAAGCTTTGATTTGAGAATTTAGTGAAGGTTTGTGTTTTGGTTCGAAAATGGTGAACCCAGCTCTGTTTCTCCGACCCAGAATTGATCCGGGCGCCCGCCCATACGCCCTTGAGCGCCCGCTTACTTGTGATGTTAATGACCCGTAGTTTCTGCCTCTCGGGAACGCCCACCTGTTACTTTTTGAGCGCCCGCCCGTACCCTTTCGGGCGCCCGCCCGCCTCCAATTCCTGGCACTTATTCTTTAATTGTTTTTGAAGTAGATTATAACTTCAACCCCTATTTTGAGTAGCGTCCCTTTAGGCTTAAATGACCATTATGGAGTACTCTAATAATGATTTTAGTTCCTTTGTGAATGTATGTGATATGGGATTTGATTAAATTATTATTTGGAAATGTGAAGCACTTTTAGGATGCGCGTTTATTCAATTCATCTTTTTGGTGATTAATTGGAATGATTCCCTACTTTGGAATCAATGATTGTTTATCATGCTAGTATTTTATTATTTAGCATTTACTTGAAAGTCCAGCTGGTATTTTGTGTGTGTTTGGGCGATGCGAAACATTATGATGGCACAGCCAAGTCCATTGTGATGTTGACCATTGTTTTGCCCCATTATTTCCCTCCTCCAGATTGGCCTTGGATGTGAGATGAGCTAGCCCCTTTGTGAGCACTTTAGCTTTTGGTTTTCGGGCTTTGACTGTGTGTCACTGTCCCCTTGTTATTGGTTCCGGTACTGGGGGTTTTCTCTTCAAGCTTTCATGCTACTACGAAGATGTTGATTGTTGATTATTGAAGCTGCGCAGCGACCTTTAATTGGTTTATCGGTTTGGAAAACCTTGGCTAATATCCTTTGTTAACTGTTTATTTCCGCTGCTATCTGTTAAATGATAATTGCTATGTGCTATGTGATTTATTATTGTTTATTGATTATTGCATCATAGCATGTCATGTAGTTGCATTAGTAACTTATTGAGATTTATCTCACCCCCTTTCTTTTTATCTTTGTTTTTCCTTAACCCCCCCCCCCCCCGGACCAAGGAATTAGACTCGCTGATCACGAGGACGTCGCGAGGGTTGAGCTTTTGAGGCAAGTGTATATTGGTGGGTTTACATTATATAAATGTGTAACTCTTTTGGGGATAGTTGTACCACACTTTGACGTCACTAAGATTTGTATATTTTATTATTTTGTAGTGTGAGCTTATGGGGCTTATACTAGTACATTGTTGTTGTTAAATTGTTTTCCAAAACCTTGTGTTATCATCTTTTGATATGAAATGAAATTTTTATCTCTGATATTTTGGTATTTGGATTAGTAAGTCGACGTCCAGCTCGCGATCTCGGGCCCGCGGGGTTCGGGGTCGCGACACTAATACCCTTGGATATGATAGGGTCGTCCTTTCGGGTTTGAGAGATTCCTCTTTTTACTTTTCTCGAAGGGTGATGCGACGATTTGGTCAGCAGCAGGATACTTTTGTGCTAAGGGGACATGCTCAGGACACTTCTTTCATGGACTCAGAGTTTTCTACGAGCCTGGCTCGTGCTTGGGAGCAAGGCACCACTATGGACCGTTGGACCAATCTTCATCATGATGGAGGAAGCATTTATTTATCGGATAAATATTTGGATTGGATCCTCAAAAAACTCTGTCCCAACATTGAGAGTATTGATGAGATTCGTCGTTCTCTATTGGGGGACCAATTCGAGCCTAGATTGAATTTGAGGAAGAAGGAAGCTAAGGACGATCCTTCTAACATCAGTATAGATACTACCCACGCTTTTCTGGATAGTGACTTTTATGAGAAGAGGGCGAATGGACTTCCCGGTAAATTTCAAGCTCTTGACAGGCCTCACGTACTCATAAGATTGACCCCCTCAGTGTTCAACAGACTTGATGTTCCTCCCGGTTACGAGATACCTTGGTTCAAGAGGAAGAGAGAAGACAAGACGGACCGTGATCAAGCCCCTACTAAGTTCAGGAAGAAATAGATCTTTAGGAGTATCGAGAGATTGCTATAGATAGACCAATGTTTAGGTTTTTAGTATTTTTTTTTTTTTTTTTGCAAGTTGGTATTCATGTTGGGAATTTTCCTATTGTTTCTTTTGAAATGCATTCAATTAATAAGAGAACAAAATTTTGATTTTATTTGTTGAATAGACCAGACCAAAAGGCTGCCTACGTTATCCTTTTAAATCAACTAAATAAGGAGCTCAGGTCATCGTAGTTCTTGTTCAAGAAAGAGAAAATATGAATCTGTTTCGGGTGACTGTATGACATGTCTCGTACAAGACATGGATGTCCCGCTAGATTGAAAACCAGAAAAGGCGGTCTAGGCAAAACTCAGGGTGTGCATTAAAAAAAAATAGGGGACAGTCTCGTACGAGAGTGTCCCCTATTATTTTTTTTTTATTTTTTAATGCACACCCTGATTTTTGCCTAAACCGCCTTTTCAGGTTTTCAATCTAGCGGGCTTGTTTTCTCGTGCTTTATTTTCTTCTTTGAAATAGGGGGCGGAGCTATGAGTAGTACTTCTTCATCTTGTCCATGTTGACGGGTTTCGGCAGTTGATCTCCATTTAGGTCTGCGAGTTGTACCGCTCCTCCGGAGAAGACCTTCTTGACTATATAGGGACCTATCCACCTTGGTCCCCATTTTCCCATGGGGTTGAATGATCCAGGATGATGTTCACGTAGGACAAGGTCTCCTTCTTTGATGTTTCTGGATTTGAATTTCTTATTGAATGCTCGGGCCATTCTCCGTTGATATGCTTGGATATGCTCGGTGGCTCGAAGTCATCGTTCATCTAGCAGGGCTAGTTATTCGTAATGGCTGTTCAACCATGCGACTTTGTTTACTTGGTTTTCTAGGAGAACCTTTAAAGATGGTATTTCCAATTCGATTGGTAACACTGCTTCCATCCCATAGGCTAAGGCGTATGGAGTTTCATAGGTGGCGGTACGGATTGAAGTACGATAGCCCCAGAGTGAAAAAGGCATCTTCTCGGGCCAGTCTCTGCCAGTCTTAGTCATTTTTCTGATGATGGTCTCTATGGTTTTGTTAGCAGCTTCGACTGCTCCATTGGTCTGTGGTCGGTACGGTGATGACTGATGCCTTTCTGTCTAGTACTATGCGAGTAGTTGGTCACATTCTTTCTCAATGTGTGTGCCATTGTCGGATATCATCTTATGAGGTACCCCATATCGGCATATGATGTTGGTCTTAATGAACTCAGCCACCTTCTTGGAATTTAAGACTTTGTAGGATTGAGCTTCGATCCATTTGGTGAAGTAGTCTACACGACCAATACGAACGAATGCCTGTTGTGACCTATCAGCGAGACTTTGCTGATGATGTCTAATCCCCATGTAGAAAATGGCCAAGGGGATGTCATGGGGTATAACACGGACGGTGGTGCGTGTTGCAAGTTAGCATGTATCTGGCACTTGTGGCACTTCTTAACCATGTCAGTGCAGTTGGCTTCCACTGTAGCCCAATAGTAACCTAGTCGGATAATTTTCTTTGCTAGCATGTTGCCATTCATGTGGGTTCCACAGACTCCTTGATGGACTTGGTCCATGATTTCTATGGCCTCGTACTCATTAGCACAGAGTAGACACTGCTTGTGATGTTTCTTATAGAGGCGATCACCTATAATTACGAATTGGGCGGAAAATCGTTTGAGAGCTATCTTTGCTTTAGGTGATGTGTCCAATGGGAATGTTCCGTCTAGGAGGAAACGCCATACATCGTAATACCAAGGTTTATTGTCTAAGGTATTTATCGAAACAGAGTCACACGGCTCTTTGCAATCATGCAAGTCTATGATCGAGTAATAAGCAGGAGTCGTTCGTCTCGTGACTTTAAATATTTTGACTTCAGTCCATTCGGGAATCTCCACTTCTGATGCTAGCGAGTCTGCTAAACGGTTCTTATCTCTAGGAAGATAGCAGAATGTGAGTTCTTTGAACTGTTTGACCAAGTCTTGGAGATGGTCATTGTTGGGTTTCGAAGTAACATGCGCAGCGGAAAATAGCATTTAAAATTTTATGAAACCCAAAGCCCATAGATCCATTCATATGATTAAATCAAATACTTGCAATATGAATACTAGAAAACTAACCCTTGATAACTTTGAATTTGGTCTTTGATCTTGGTGGAGAAATTGAAGCTTTAATCACGAACAAGCAAGAACACGAACTTTGAAGATGATGAGCTTCACCCTCTAGCGGTATCCACACCTTGAACGAATATCAAGAACACTTGATCTTGGTTGCTAGACCAAAATTGTGAAACACGCTTTCACAATTAATATGAACTATATGGAATATTATTTTGTGTATAATTTTGTTCTTCAATCTAGGATGTCTTAGAACAAAATAAAACTCTCTCAAACTCTTTGGAGACTTGCACAAAAGCTTGGGGTTGTTCTGGCCCAAATTTGGCTGTTTATATACAAGTTAGACCTATTCCAAATAGGAAACTTGTGTCAAAACCCGTCCAAAATCCTTTTCCTAATTAAATCAGGAAACCTATCCCGACATAATGTACTGCCGCCCAAAATCAGGTGTGCGGTCGTCCAAAACATGTACGGCCGCCCAGCCTGTCTTGTGCGGTCGTACACCAGAATCAGAAGGCCATAATTTTTCCAATATAGTCCTTTAAGGATTCGTTCCATTATGTGTGACCATCTAGGATTATACTAAGCTGGCAATGGGTTCAAACATGAATCGATAAGATATGATTAGGTTCTAGCAAACCGTCATACCTACCAAAATAGTATAACTAGATACAAGTTCGTATTCCTTTAGAATATGTCACAATCCCTTTGTCCACGATCTCATTGAACACAAGTCATGGTCAAACGGTCAACTTGTCTTTGTTCAATACTTTCTCGATCCCGAATATGTTGATAATCCAAATGACATTAATCTAATCAATTCATTTGAGTTCGGCCGAACATTTTCATCAACATCATTCGTACGAGAGGCCTAAGCTTGAGATCTCTCCGAAGAGGGACAAATCCATTTATCTTATTATTCTTCCCTACGTTAATCCGATTATGCCAATCATACACTTTATAACTACCCGGTTAAAGGTAGCGTTTGAATATGTCAAACATAATATTCATCAAGTGGACGACTATAATAACTTCATGTCTAAGGATTCAAATGACATAACAAATATGAGATATATGTATGACATGGACCATGACATAAATCTCATACAGCGGGTCATGTCCAGTACCTTGTTCCAAACAAGTGCCCATAAATCTAACATGATCATCCCATGATCATTTAGCCTTTATACTAGTGCTTAACAAGTACTAGGGACGGATATTATTATAAGTAAACATGAACAACAATAATAATCAAAAAATTTCTTTATTGATATGAAATAAATGATAACAATTACAACGTTTATTAAACGTGCCTATGGCACCACTACCAACAATCTCCCACTTGCCCTAGGCCCAATCTCCCATATATCTAATACCCATGGACCTAACATGACCTTCATGTTTAGCTTGTGGAAGTCCCTTTGTTAGCGGGTCCATGACATTGTCATCAGTAGGTACTTTGCATATATTCACGTCACCTCTGTCAATGATTTCTCGAATGACATGGTAACGCCTAACTATGTGTTTGGATTTTTGATGTGCCCTTGGTTCCTTTGCTTGAGCAATAGCACCATTATTATCACAATAAAGATCTATTAGATTAGCAATACCAGGAACCACTTCAAGTTCAGAACTTCTTAATCCAAACAGCTTCCTTTGCAGCATCCGATGCAGCAATATACTCAGCTTCCGTTGTAGAATCAGCGGTTGTACTTTGCTTGGAACTCTTCCAGCTTACAGCTCCACCATTTAACATAAACACAAAACCCGATTACGATCGACTGTCATCTCTGTCGGTTTGGAAGCTTGCATCCGTGTAAGCATTTACAACGAGATCATCTTCCATTCCTCCATAGACCAAAAACGAGTCTTTAGTACTCCTCAAGTACTTAAGAATCGCTTTTACAGCCACCCAGTGATTTTCACCGGGGTCGGATTGGTATCTGCTTGTCATGCTCAAAGCATAAGATACATCCGACCTAGTACAAATCATGGCATACATGATGGACCCAATTGCCGAAGCATTTGGAACATCATTCATTTTCTCACGCTCATATTTTGTATTAGGACATTGATTCTTGCTTAGAGAAACTCCATGTAGCACTGGCAAGGTTCCTCTCTTAGAATTTTCCATGCGGAATCTTCTAATGACCTTGTCAATGTATGTACTTTGGCTTAAACCAAGTAGCCTCCTTGATCTATCTCTATAGATCTTAATGCCAAGTATATATGCGGCTTCACCCATATCTTCCATTGCGAAGCACTTTCCTAACCAAGTCTTCACAGACTGAAGTGTAGGAATGTCATTTCCAATGAGTAATATGTCATCAACGTATAAAATAAGGAATAGCACTATGCTCCTACTAATCTTCTTGTATACATAAGGCTCATCTTCGTTCTTGATGAAACCAAACTCTTTGACCGATTCATCAAAGCGGAGATTCCAACTCCTAGAAGCTTGCTTCAATCCATAAATGGATTTCTGCAATTTGCATACCTTAGAATTCTGTTCAAAACCTTCTGGTTGTGTCATATACACATCCTCTGTTAGTTTTCCATTTAGGAAAGCGGTTTTGATATGCATTTTCCATATTTCATAGTCATGATATGCGGCAATAGCAAGCATAATTCTTATAGACTTGATCATTGCTACGGGTGAAAAGGTTTCATCATAGTCAATACCATGAACTTGCCTATAACCTTTCGCTACAAGCCTAGCTTTGTAAGTATGCACCTTCCCATCCATGTCAGTCTTCTTCTTGAAGACCCATTTGCATCCTATGGTTTTTACACCTTCGGGTGCATCAATCAAATTCCAAACTTGATTGTCTTGCATGGATTGCAATTCGGATTCCATGGCTCCAAGCCACTTGTCCGAATCAGGAAAAGACATCGCCTCTTGATAGGTTGTCGGTTCATCATTCTCAATGATTTCCACCTCATTACTATCCGTTAAGAGAAATCCATATCTATCGGGCTCGGATCGTAACCTACTAGATCTGCGAGTTACTTGTGTATTGTGAACAGGTTCCACAACTCCTTGTGGTTCTTGTTCTTGTTCCACTATTGGTTCAATGTTGTTTTCTGGGTCTCGAATTTCTTCAAGATTTATTTTACTCCCACTGATTTCTTTGGAGAGAAACTGTTTCTCTAGAAAGACACCAGTTCGGGCAACAAACACTTTGTTGTCCTCTCAGTTGTAAAAGTAATATGCTTTAGTTTCCTTAGGATATCCCACGAAAATACATTTATCATATTTGTGTGCTAGTTTGTCGGAGACAAGTCTTTTGACAAAAGTTTCGCAACCCCAAATCCTCATGAAAGACAAACTAGGTTTCCTTCTGCTCCACATCTCATATGGAGTCTTTGGAACCGATTTAGTTGGAACGTGATTTAGTGTGAAAGCAGCGGTTTCTTGAGCGTAACCTGTTAGTACCCGATCTGAAAATGAGTTTATTAGGGCTTTCCCAAATATACAAGGACTTTATAGGAATTAGAAACCTTGCAAAGACTTGTCCCGGATTCCCAAAAATGGCTTAATGTTCTAGAAAACATTAAATATGGACATTTAGGGTTGCCTTGTATGAACAGTAAAACCCTAGCTTGAATTTCAAGTCAGCACGCAACGATGGCCACGCGGCCACTTTCGCCGCCGCCTTCAATCTTGGCCACGCGGCCACATTCGCCCCGGATGATCTGGACCGTCAGATCTCTCCATCAGTTTCCTATTTAAAGACCTCCCTTGCCTCATAATAAGGGGATCCGAATTTGAGAGCTCTTAAGGGACGATTTTGCTCCCAAATCAAGTCATTCAAGCCTCCAAACACACTCTCAAGAATCCCAAGAAGATCCAAGGTTATTTCTTGCCAACAAAGGTAAGTTTTCTAACTTTTTCTTCATGTTCTTGCCATATTATTAATTTAGATCCATAATAATCATATTCTTAATATGTTTATTCGTGTGTTCTTCATAATATTCATGTTCTTACATGTTTATTCATAGTTTCTTCATATGCTTTGCATGTTCATTCATATGTTCATAATATGTTCTTAGCATGTTCATCATATTGTTAGGTTAAAACCTTATTTATGCTATATTTAGGGTTACGATCTTCATGTTAACATGTTATTTCATAGCCAATGATGATCTAGGGTTCATCAACCCAAGGATGATCTAGGAACTACTTCTAAACCCTAATCTTTAGGTAATTCCCCCCTCATTATGCATGATCCCGATTCTTCTGCCTATTCTAAATTCTTCTCGAACTACGCTGACCTGAGCTTCTCACATTGAGAGGAACGTAGGCAATCTTCGGATCCGGTCTCAAACACTAACACACTACTAACACATTCATCATAATAGAAAGACCGATCAATTCGGGCAATAGGAGTGATAACGTTCAATATTCTTCTCTTGTTGTAATTTGACCCCCGAACCCATTAAACATGCTTTTTCTCAATGTTTTGGCTATAACTAAAACGGCGTGGCGACTCTCATAATTTTAATGTTGCTATGAATATCCCAAATTCGAACACACGTATTCACAGTGGTGACTCCGCTGGGGACTGCTTTGAAACTTTTTCAAACTTAGTGGGTCTAACTTTCGTCACATCATGATGCTTGCCATGTTTACACATGCACACACTTTCTATTTTACACGTGCACATACTTGCCATGTTTACACATGCACACACCTGCCATGTTTACACATGCACACACCTGCCATGTTTACCATGCACACACCTGCCATGTTTACGCATGCACACACCTGCCATGTTTACGCATGCACACACCTCCCATGTTTACACATGCACACACTTGCCATGTTTATACATGCACGCACTTGCCATGTTTACACATGCACACACTTGCCATGTTTACACATGCACACACCTGCCATGCTTGCCATGTTTACACATGCACACACTTGCCATGTTTACACATGTACACACCTGCCATGTTTATACATGCACACACTTGCCATATTTACACATGCACACACCTGCCATGTTTACACATGCACACACCTGCCATGTTTACACATGCACACACCTGCCATGTTTAAACGTGCACCTCACACACACTTTCCATGTTTACAGATGCACCTCACACACTTGCCATGTTTACACATGCACCCTACACACACTTGCCATGTTTACACATGCACACACTTGCCATGTTTATACATGCACCTCACATACTTGCCATGTTTACACATGCACCCGTGCACCCCGCAATGTTAATACTTGTACTTTGTTGATAATTGTACTTTGTATATACCTTGTATCCTTGTACCTTTGTTATTTTTGCCTTAGTATTAGGGTCAAACAAAACTCTGCTATGATCCCTTGTACATTATTTTCCTTCTCCTGCATTGCATTGCATAGCGTCATTCAAACATTCAAAACTCCTCTCTTTTCTCTTTAAAAAGAATTAGTTTCTTGCCACACACTACCACTAGTCCGTGTCAGCACTGCACAGGTCCCTACTACCCGGAGTATTCGATGTGCAGGAATTTGTGCGCTACTGCCTCACATTTTTTGAGTCACTCGTCTACTCCACTCACCGTGTACGTTCCGCGAGCGGTGGGAACCTTTAACCTAACCCGTGTCAACCCACACATAGAGATTAGGACACTCCTCGGACCACCCATTTAGGATGTAAATAAATGCAAAACTTTTCGCAAAATAAAATGTGCATTGCATCTAGGCGACCTCTAAGGTCCATCGCTCATCCGTTGGGCCATCATTGCGATCCATTTGGGTCTACCCTTCACCTTCGACCGCCTAGGTCAACCTTCTCAACCTTTGACCGCCTAGGTCAACCTTCTCAACCTTTGACCCCCTAGGTCAACCTTATCAACCTTTGACCGCCTAGGTCAACCTTATCTACCTTTGACCCCCTAGGTCAACCCTTACCAACTTTTGACCTCCTAGGTCAACCTTATCCACCTTTGACCCCTTAGGTCAACCTTTGACCTCCTAGGTCAACCTTTGACCGCCTAGGTCCTTCTCAACCTTCGACCTCCTAGTTCAACCTTTGACCACCTAGGTCAACCTTCTCCGCTCTTGACCCCGCTAGGTCAACCTTTGACCCCCTAGGTCAACCCTTACCAACTTTTGACCTCCTAGGTCAACCTCATCCGCCTTTGACCTCTTAGGTCTACCCTTGACCGCCTAGGTCAACTTTATCCGCCTTTGACCTCTTAGGTCTACCCTTGACCTCCTAGGTCAACCCCTTCACCTTCGACCACCTAGGTCAACCTTCTCAACCTTTGACCGCCTAGGTCAACCTTCTCAACCTTTGACCCCCTAGGTCAACCTTCTCAACCTTTGACCCCCTAGGTCAACCTTATCTACCTTTGACCCCCTAGGTCAACCTTTGACCCCCTAGGTCAACCCTTACCAACTTTTGACCTCCTAGGTCAACCTTATCCGCCTTTGACCCCTTAGGTCAACCTTTGACCTCCTAGGTCAACCTTTGACCCCCTAGGTCAACCTTACCACCCTTTGACCTCTTAGGCCAACGTTTGACCTCCTAGGTCAACCTTTGACCTCCTAGGTCAACCTTCTCCGCTCTTGACCTCCTAGGTCAACCTTTGACCCCCTGGGTCAACCTTATCACCTTCGACCCCTTAGGTCAACCTTTGACCCCCTAGGTCAACCTTAGGTCGACATTTGACCCCCTGGGTCAACATTCCCAACTTCTGACCTCCTAGGTCAACCTTATCTACTTTTGACCTCCTAGGTCAACCTTTGACCCCTTAGGTTAGCCTTACCACCCTTTGACCACTTAGGGAAACTTTGACCCCCTAGGTCAACCTTTGACCTCCTAGGTCAACCTTATTCGCCTTTGACCTCCTAGGTCAACCTTTGACCCCCTAGGTCAACCTTTGACCCCCTAGGTCAACCTTATCTACCTTTGACCTCCTAGGTCTACCCTTGACCTCCTAGGTCAACCTTACCACCTTTGCCCCCCTAGGTCAACTTTATCGTCTTTTACCTCTTAGGTCTACCCTTGACCCCATAGGTCAACCTCATCCGCCTTTGACCTCTTAGGTCTACCCTTGACCGCCTAGGTCAACTTTATCCGCCTTTGACCTCTTAGGTCTGCCTTTGACCTCCTAGGTCAACCTTTGACCCCTTAGGTCAACCTTATCCATTTTCGACCTCTTAGGTCAATCTTTGATTCCATAGGTAAACCCAATTACCTTTGGTCTTAACCCGCTTAGGTCGAACCGTCATCTTGAACCACCTAGGTCATTATTTGACCCACCGTCGTCCAGACCAACCTAGGTCAACCCGTTTAGGTCCAACTTGTCCGTCTTAGGTTCAAACTACCCTTTCACCTTTGACACGTCAAGGTCAACCCGTGACCCGCTTAGGTCAACTTACCTATCTTGGATCCATCTAGGTCAATCTCCAACCTTCCTTAGTCCACCAACCCAAATAGGTCAACCTTTGACCCGCTTAGGTCAAACCATGCCTATCCCGTTTAGATCATCCCATAGGCAACCCGTTACAACCTGCTATCTTGATCCATTCACCATATAGGTCAATCCAACCTTTTCTCAATTAGGTCGACCTATCCTACACCCATCTAGGTCAACCCAACATTATTGTCCCATTCTAGCTTGAGCCACTTCTTGTCTCAAACCTTAGGTCAAATTTAGGTCAAGCCTTAGGTCAAACCATACCCGACTCAATCAAAACCAACTCCTATAAGTCTTCCTCACCCATGCTTGACCAAGGACCGAGTCATCTCCCTCTTTTTGACCCCTATGGTCATCTCTCACCTCTTTTTAAAAGTCTAACTTGATTCGAACTACGGCGACCTGAGCCTGTTATTGTGTGGGAACTCTCCCTCATGATAAGGGGAACGTAGGCAACTTCGGCCCGGTCAAACTTTCAATTTTTTACCAAAATGCATTTCAAAAATGTGGAGACCGACTCTTTTCCAAAAAATGGTTTTATAACGATGACTTATCATTAAATACGAATCTAATTATTTTATGACTAGAGTTCTGCATCATGTCGGCTGCAAGGAACATCGAAGTTGCAACTGAAGCTGCTACCCAAAATCCCGAGACAATCCCCTACACCGGTACTGCTCTCAGTAAGCAAGCATCCCACTTCGAAGCCATCCTCTATGAACAAGCAATCCACTTTAAGGCCATTCTCAACGAGCAAGCAACACACTTTCAGAAGGAGATGCATAATACCCTAAGAGATATCGAGAGGTGCCATTTGTCTGACATTCGTGGCGTTTATGATTACCTCAGCCGCGTTCTCCCTCTTTCCCAATTTCAACACCCGTACGCTCCTCAAATGTACGGGCCGCCACAGACTTTCCCCGTCGGGATGCCTCCTATGACTACTCATCAACAAGGGGTACCGGTACCTAAATCACCCTCAAAGACAGTTCGTGAAAGGAAGGACGAGCGTGAATTCGACGACTTAGGTATGCCATTAGCCAAATTCTTCAAAGGTTTGGTTCGAGTTGGCAAGTTGGCTCCTCTACTCAACTATGAACCAAACAGGGTAAGACCAGACTTGGATCCCTCCAAATACTGCAAATACCACCAGTACATTGGGCATGACACTGAAGGTTGCCTCCAATTGAAAAGGAAGATCCAAAGCCTCATTGATAGCGGAGCCATCACCCGCGATAGGAATGTATGGGCGTGAGCAAATTCCAAACAAGAAAGAGCAAACTGGGGCTACCTCTTTTAAATAATAAATAAAAAGGGTCATTCAGTCTTCGTAGGTTCTAAAGTGTCTTTAGTCAAAAGTCCACCTTAGACTATTTTTGTTTCTTTAGTAAAAGTCCACCCCGGATTAGTCGTTTTTCTTTCAAAAGTCCACCTTAGACTATTTTTGTTTCTTTAGTCAAAAGGTTCTAGAGTGTCTTTATTTCTTTTCTCTCTAGACTTGAGACATAATCTTGCATAAATCAATTCCATGAAAATTGTCTTATTCACCATCTTCACTTGATTGCTATATCTTTATATGATGAATTGATCTTAATCTTACTCATTAATGACGACTCATTAAAAGGTAAATGGACCCATAAACCATTCACATAACTAAATACACAATTAGTCTCAAGATAACAAATGCTTTGACCAATTGGGATGAACGAATCACTTCCTCTTCTCTCTACATTCTACCCCTATACACCTTATCCCATACACTATCCTCATACGCCTCTCATCCCACCATTAGACCCCTTTTCCATACAGTCATGACAAAGAAATGGACTGCGGTTGCTCATCATCAAATAGACATCCATGTTGCCACAATTCAAGGGGTTGTTTGTTCCCTTCATAAGTACTACATGCCGATACACCGAGGCTGTCCGTATTCCATCACAAATATAAAAGAAATGCACGAAGTTGTTCATGCCATTAATAGGTGCCACGTGATAATCCGATTGAGCTCTACCGGTATAAATCAAGTGGCTAGGATGCCCGCCGCCAGCAAAAGGCCGCTTGAACTATAAAGAGGCTACCTCGCAATCGAGAGAGGCGAAAGCAAACTAGGGGCTCGTCTTGCCCAATGTTTCATGTACAAATATATAAAAAAGGCTCGCTAGGTTGAAACCCAAAAGGGCAACCTAGGCAAAAGTTAGAGCATTGCACAAAAAAGAAGCCCGCTAGGTTGAAAATCCGAAAGGGCGGCCTAGGCAAAAAAAAAAAAAAAAGGGTGTGCACAAAGAGATAAAAAAAAATAAAGAAAATAGAAGGGGCTATCACCATAGAAAAGTAAAAGTCCCATTTTATTTTCACTTCAAATGTTCTATTTTTCTTTCGTTCCCTGCAAAGAAGATAAACGGCAGCAACAACCCATAGTAACCACAATGGAGCAATCCACCGCAACGAGCAACAAAGAAGCAATCCAAAGTAACAAGCAACAATAGAGCCGCCTCCTTCGACGAGTAACAACTCACCGAACCTCACACCCATAAACTCAAAACCCAACTTCATCGTCAACCGGGCAACCACTCAAAGCCAAACATAACCTACCTTGGGCCAACTTTCTTTCTTTTCTGTCCTCCCACACATACCCACTGAAACCCGATACCATCGTCAAGTGGGTCATCCCCGAACTACGCAGACCTGAGCTTCTCACCTTGAGGAGAACGTAGGCAACCTTAGGGTCCGGTCCAAAATATACACAACCCGCCTCGTAGCCAATTTTCTTTCTCTTCTCTCTTGCCCCATATTTCTACTCCTGACTTCTTCACTCACAATTGATCAAAACATTTATTATTTCGATACTACTTGTCTAAAAACATAATCACAAGATGCATAACTAATCAACGAGGTCCATTCTCGAGCAATCAAATGAGAATCTTGAATAAAACAATTTTCAAATGTCTCGACAAGTCTTCCGTTCTACAATCTAGGAAAGAGCTAAACACTTACTTTCTGTCAAGCAGGGGCTTCCTCCCCTTTGTACATATATACACTCAGTTGCCCAAAGAGTCAAAATGTGAGTACTATCTCTCTCTCTCTTACTCTCCCCAAAATGCCCCCGCATGTTTTCAAACAATTCTTTTTTCCTTTTTTGAGTCGACTGAATGATTTCAAAAAAAAAAAAAAAAAAAAATTGATGACGCAAAAGAGATGCCCGCTATATTGAAAACCCGCAAGGGCGGTCTAGGCAGAAAAAAGGGTGCGTCTTAAAGGAGGTAGGATACCCCGCTCTACACCCTTATCGAACTGGGGCTTCCCCAACAGAATGGGTCGACTATGTGTTTTCTCGGAGAATACCGAGATCCCAACAAGGATATACTTAGAAGAAGGGCATCCCTCATCATCAAGCTTGACGTAGAATTTCTCAAAGGAGGGAGGGTACCCGCTCACCAAATTAGAGAATCCCCAACGAAATGGGTCGACTATGTGGTTTCTCGGAAAATACCGGAGTTTCAACAAGGATATACTTAGCAGAAGGGCATCCCTCCTCGTCAAACTCAGCACGAGGCAAGCTCCTTGAATTGGTTAGAATCATAATTAGTTATAAGGAATCTTTGTAAAATCATAACACTTTCAAAAGTTTTCTCTTCTCTGACACATTGTTTATAAATCCACACTCTCGGTCTTCACAAAATTGTAAAAATATCTTCGGTTCGTCTAAGACCCATCTCCGTGATTCTCGGACCGATTCGGTCCTTCACCCTATCTCCCACACTTTAGGAGACGCCCTAAGCCTAAACCCTCAACTCTCTAGGTCCCAAACTTACCTGATTCAAAACCTTAGGTCCCAAGCCTACCCAGTTAGTCTTACCTAGGATACATCATAACCCCTTAGCTCGATCTTCCGAAAATTCATAGCATGATCCCTTAGGCCTCAAAACAGTTCTACCCAAAACCCCAAACCTTAAACCGGTTAACCAAAGCCATATCCTTAGAGTGACCCATTAGGTCCCGAACCTACCCGATCTCCTAGATCTCAAACCTACCAAAACATACTTGTCCTTACCCAGTCTAAGCCATAGCTCTCTTATCCTCTTAGGTCCAATCTAACCTATTGAGCGATCCCTTGAATGCCGAGACCATTCGAGTCTACCAAACTTATCCTTGAAGTCCATGATATGTCTGATCCATACCTTAGGCCTCAACCCCTAAACCTTTAGGTCACAAGACTTTCTACCCTCTAGGTCTCTCACCTTACATCTCCACCCTTTGGACTCTTTAATTCCCAAGCCTACTTGGTCCGACTAAAAGCGACACATCTACGTCTCCCGACTCCCGTCATGTCCAAGCCATGACCCTACCACTGTTAAACCTACCATGTACCAACCTAGTGTCACCCATTAGCCTCGAGAGACTACCTAGCCTGACCTTCACCCCCTAGGTCTCCAACCTACTTAATCCAAGGCGAGTCCAAAGCTCGCCACCTACAAGGTCCACCCTTGAACTCCATGGATCTCAAACCTTTCTTCCCCACGAGTCCAAACCTCAAACGTGCTCGAACGCATAGGACCTCCCACGTACCGTGATATGCCATAAAGATATCAAAACCCGTCCAGTCAAAAATCATACGCTTAACACCTTCGGTCCCATACCAAACCCACCTTCGCAATCGCCGAATGAGTTTGGTCACGCGCAATGACCTCTGAGACAAACTTAGGACCTAAGCATACCCAATCCAACTTAGGTACCTATTGTACTCAAGCAAAGTCTTGGACACTCAATCCCTTTACCTAAAGCGCCAACATGGTCATATATCCAAAACCATTTCCCGCACCTATGGTTCGCACCTAGCCTAAACTTTCAAACACTCTAGGATCCAAGCCCGACATGCGTATTAGGTACTAGGATCATCCAATCCCAATCCGTTGCTCCTTGGCCAACCTCAAACCTGCTTGGTCCTAACCCATAACGCGGTTTCTCTAGGACAAAAGACTTACCCGCTTGAAAGCCTTATGTCCCAACGCTACCCTGCCTAGCCTTCGATCTCCTAGATCTCACACCTACCATTCCATTAGGCCCCGGTCTCCTTAACACATGTCTGAGTCTTACCCTAGCTAAACCCTAGAACTTTAGCCTAGGTCTAATCTATCGAGCCTATCCAGCCATGAGGTATCAAGCTCATTTTCCCCAAACCGCAACACTCTTAGACCTCAAACTTGCTCGGTCTAAACCAAGACAAACCTTCAAATGCTTTCGGTCTCCAAACCCTAGCCTTAAACCTAGGTAAACACATTCTCTAAACCCTAGCCTCAAGCCTAGGTAGGCATATCATTCTCTCTGAACCCTAGCCTTAAGCCTAGGTAATTACATCCTTCCTAAACCCTAGCCCCGAGCCTAGGTAGTTACATCCCTTCCAAACCCTAGCTTAGAGCCTAGGTATTTACACCCTTCCTAAACCCTAGCCTTGATCCTAGGTAGTCACATATCCTCTCTAAACCCTATCCTTAAGCCTAGGAAACCACAACATCCCCTTTAACCCTAGCCCAAATTCTAGGGAATTTCCAAAGCCACATATGCAACATCATTTCCAAATTCCCAAAACCCTAGTCTCAAAACCTAGGAAATTTACAATCTCAATTCTCCATTTTATTGAACCCTAGTCCAAAACCTAGGATATAATGCCCTATCCAAAACTCAATCAACCCTAGCCTCAAGCCTAGGAAGCCGGATTCGCTCTAAACCCTAGCCTCGAGCCTAGGTAGTCGCATTCGCTCCAAATCCTAGCCTCAAGCTTAGGTAGTCGCACTCTTTCTAAACCCTAGCCTCGAGCCTAGGTAGTCGCATTCGCTCTAAACCTTATCCTCAAGCCTAGGTAGTCGCACTCTTCCTAAAACCCTAGCCTCAAGCCTAGGTAGAAATTATCCTCTTTAAACTCTATCATCAAGCCTAGGATTCAACATTCCCTTCAAACCCCAGTCCTAGACCTAGGAAATTCCTTCACCTTAGTCTCAAAATATAGGAAGTTTACAGTCCTTAGCCTTCAAATCTAGCCTAAATCCTAGGTTACCACGAACATTTCCAAGCCATAGTCACCAATCCCGGAAAATGGTGAACCCTAACATCAAGCTTAGTGGACCTTCCACAAAAGCAATCCCTCTTCCCAACGGTCCATGGTCTCAAGCCTAGGAAGTCACATCCTTTCCAACTCCCAGCCTTATGTCTAAAAAGCCAATGCCTTTGCAACCTCTGAGCCTACCACAACTCCAAGCCCTAGCCTCCTAGACCTAGGAAATTCCTAAACCCTAGTCCTAAACCTAGGAGAGTAATGGTCCTTAAACACCAGTTTCCAAACCCTTATTCGAAACCCTAACATCTAGGAAGTTCCCAAACCTCAAAGCCCTAGCACTAAGCCTAGGATAGAATACTCTCCTCATGCTTAAATGAACTCCAATCCCTAGCCTGTAAGCCTAGGTAACCCACATTATCTCCAAGACATAATCTAAATCCCAAGAAGCCGTGAAATCTTTGGCATCCTTATCTCAAGATTAGGAGATCACCATCTTCCTTATTCCCCTTCCTTAAAAAGCCTTAGGTCCTACCTCTAGGCAACCAAGAAAAATGTCCCTTACCTAACACCTTGATCTCAATGGCTCATAGCCTCATTCCCTCCTAAATTAGGATAAGCGGAACCCAGATCATGTTCCCATATTAGCAACTCCCCGAGAGTCCATCTCTTTCGCGTCTCCCTAAAGGTCCTTTGCCCTTGTGACTCACCAAAGAGTCCTTTGTGACTCCCCGAGAGTCCGTCACCCTTGTGACTCCCCAAGAGTCTATCACCTTTGTGACTCCCCGAGAGTTCATCCCGTTTGCGACTTCATAACAATCCATCATCTTTGCCTCCACATGCAAAATTGCAGTTTTACCCCTAGTACATTCCCCTTTGTTCATTTCAGGCACCCTTAGCACTATTGTGACTGATATTCGTTACCTTTGGGTACGGAAAACCCCTTAAGATTTCCATTTTTCACCAAATATTTGCTTAGGATTCGTATGGTTGCAGAGACTTCGGCGCCTCTATGACATACGCATCCTAGATCGATCGCGATTGGCAGAAGCCTCGGCGTTACTGTTTGCAAGAGATCCAGCATCTATTATTTGCTTAGGATTCGTATGGTTATAGAGACTTCGGCGCCTCTATGACATACGCATCCTAGATCGATCGCGATTGGCAGAAGCCTCGGCGTTTCTGTTTGCGAGAGATCCAGCATCTATTATTTTAGCACTTCCTAATATTTGCTTAAGTTTCGTATGGTTGTAGAGACTTCGGCGCCTCTATGACAAACGCATCCTAGATCGATCGCGATTGGCAGAAGCCTCGGCGTTTCTGTTTGCGAGATATCCAGCATCTATTATTTTAGCATTTCCTAATATTTGCTTAGGATTCGTATGGTTGTAGAGACTTCGGCGCCTCTATGACATAGGCATCCTAGATCGATCGCGATTGGCAGAAGCCTCGGCGTTTCTAATAGCGAGAGATCCAGCATCTATTATTTGCTTAGGATTCGTATGGTTGTAAAGATTTCGGTGCCTCTATGACATACGCATCCTAGATCGATCGCGATTGGCAGAAGCCTCGGCGTTTCTGTTTGCGAGAGATCCAGCATCTATTATTTTAGCATTTCCTAATATTTGCTTAGGATTCGTATGGTTGTAGAGACTTCGGCGCCTCTATGACATACGCATCCTAGATCGATCGCGATTGGCAGAAGCCTCGGCGTTTCTATTTGCAAGAGATCCAGAATCTATTATTTTCTTAGGATTCGTATGGTTGTAGAGACTTCGGCGCCTCTATAACATACGCATCCTAGATCGATCGCGATTGGTAGAAGCCTCGGCGTTTCTGTTTGCAAGAGATCCAGCATCTATTATTTGCTTAGGATTCGTATGGTTGTAGATACTTCGGCGCCTCTATGACATACGCATCCTAGATCGATCGCGATTGGCAAAAGCCTTGGCGTGTCTGTTTGCGAGAGATCCAGCATCTATTATTTTAGCATTTCCTAATATTTGCTTAGGATTCGTATGGTTGTAGAGACTTCGGCGCCTCTATGACATACGCATCCTAGATCGATCGCGATTGGCAGAAGCCTCGGCGTTTCTGTTTGCGAGAGATCCAGCATCTATTATTTGCTTAGGATTCGTATGGTTGTAGAGACTTCGGCGCATCTATGACATACGTATCCTATATCGATCGCGATTGGCAGAAGCCTCGGCGTTTCTGTTTACGAGAGATCCAACATCTATTATTTTAGCACTTCCTAATATTTGCTTAGGATTCGTATAGTTGTAGAGACTTCGGCGCCTCCATGACATACGCATCCTAGATCGATCGCGATTGGCAGAAGCCTCGGCATTACTGTTTGCGAGAGATCTAACATCTATTATTTTAGCACATCCTAATATTTGCTCAGGATTCGTATGGTTGTAGAGACTTCGGCGCCTCTATGACATACGCATCCTAGATCGATCGCGATTGGCAGAAGCCTCGGCGTTTCTGTTTGCGAGAGATCCAGCATCTATTATTTGCTTAAGATTCGTATGGTTGTAGAGACTTCGGCGCCTCTATGACATACGCATCCTAGATCGATCGCGATTGGCAGAAGCCTCAGCGTGTCTGTTTGCGAGAGATCTAGAATCTATTATTTTAGCATTTCCTAATATTTGCTTATGATTCGTATGGTTGTAGAGACTTCGGCGCCTCTATGACATACGCTTCCTAGATCGATCGCGATTGACAGAAGCCTCGGCGTTTCTGTTTGCGAGAGATCCAGCATCTATTATTTGCTTAGGATTCGTATGGTTGTAGAGACTTCGGCACCTCTATGACATACGCATCCTTTATCGATCGCTATTGGCAGAAGCCTCGGCGTTTCTGTTTGCGAGAGATCCAGCATCTATTATTTTAGCACTTCCTAATATTTGCTTAGGATTCGTATAGTTGTAGAGACTTCGGCGCCTCTATGACATACGCATCCTAGATCGATCGCGATTGGCTGAAGCCTCGGCGTTTCTGTTTGCTAGAGATCTGACATCTATTATTTTAGCACTTCCTAATATTTGCTCAGGATTCGTATGGTTGTAGAGACTTCGGCGCCTACGCATCCTAGATCGATCGCGACTGGCAGAAGCCTCGGCGTTTCTGTTTGCGAAAGATCCAGCATCCATTATTTTAGCGCGATCGGCAGAAACCCGGGCGTTTCTGTTTGCGCTTACCTCAGCGTTTATTATTCCACCTCGGGATTATTTAGACAACGTAGTCTTTATTGTCCCATTATCCCTCTTGCTTCAAATTACTTCATTTCCTAACGAATGTTCGTTCTTCATACAGGATAGTGCCCGTAGGTTTATTATCCCTAGCAGAAGTCCGATGGCTCGTTTTTCCCTAATCCCTCTGAACTACGACCGGCTTGATTCCTCAGAGGATACGTAGGAAACCTGAAAAGGTTCAACCACCCGACCGACGCGATCATCTCTCATCCCCAGCAGGTGCATTTTCCCCAGCAGGAGACGTTGTGTAGCGACCCCAAAACCCGTCCCTATTTATTTTATATTTTGAGGATTTTTATTTGACTTATATGTGCATTTTTATGTGTTGCATCATATTTTATGATTTGCACATCATACTTGATTATTTGTGTTATTTACTTAGTTAGTAAAAATAATGATTAAAGAAGTTAAATGATTAAATGGAAACTTTAGGGTCCTAGTTGGAAATGTAAGTTTAGGGGCTAAAGTGTTAACTTTAGAAGTTGGGTGACCAAAATGTAAAAAATGGGTAAGATATTAAAGGAAACTTTCCTTTCTTTCTTTCCTTCACTGTGTAGCTTTCTCTGCAACTTTCTACGTTTCATCAGTTAGGGTTAGGAGAAAAGGTAAGTTCGACCCATTTCGATTTAATTCTTTTTATTTACTTACCCGTTTTAAAAACTAATTATATAAAAATGATCAGGGCATTGAGTAGGTCATTTCTAGCCGAACAAAACTTATTTCAGCGATACTTTTTCCGGAACTAGGTAAGTTACTAATTCCCCTTTAAATGTTAAAATAGTCATATATGCTATATATGATACTTCTACTTGTTAATTTTGTGATTTGGGTAATATTTGCTATACTTGAAATTTTGGGACAAAGGGAGTATATGGAGTTGGGTTTTGCTGAGTAGGGGAATGGGTTAGTAACCAATTTGTAATCCTATGAAAGTTGTTAATGAAAGTGTCTAAGTGGTGTAGTATATATGTTATGCTTGTGAAACAAAAGGAGTAAATTTTGGTTAAGTTTTAGGCCTGCCGGGTGATGTGGGCGGCCGCCCAAAAATGGGTGTGCGGCCGCACATCTATCTGAAGGATTTTCTTCTTGGGACAGAGTATTTTGGGCGGCCGCACAGCCCTGTTTGGGCGACCGCCCAGTTGTCTGAAAAAGTTTAGAGTTTTCAAACTAAGGGGTGTAGAGGTCAATCTTGATCTAGTTTTTGGGTAGTGTCCTAAAGTACTTAAATGATTGTTGTGGATCACTAAAGTGGTAGAATTGGTTCCTTTGTGAACCCAAGTGTTGTGGAATGTTAGTAATGGATTAAATGTCCTTTTTATGGACTCTTTATAAGGATTCTTTGTGTGCATCTTGTGATGTATTTGGCTTAGTTCCTTCTTGGATTAAATGCCCCGGGTTTTGTTTAGCAAGTATTTATTACTGTGCTTCTTGTTAAAAGTCCAGCTGGTCTTGTTGTGGAGTCAGCCAATGGAAGAATTATAGTGGTACAGGTAAGTCCACTATAGGGTTTTCCATTGGAGCTTGTGAGTCAGGCGGTGGGAGAATTATAGTGGCACACAAGCCAAGTTCACTATAAGATGTCCACTGTGCCTTTTAGTTTCCCCAGTCCAGATTGGCCTTGGATGGGATGAATTGCTCCCTTTGGTGAGTATTTGGGTTATGACTTTGTGTCATATTTCCCTCTCTGGTTACTTGGTTCTATTGGTTATGATTTGGTTTTCGGGATCCCGACGGCTTCAGCTATTTATGCTGTTCAGATGGTTTTCTCTGATGGGTTTCTCAGTTGGTATTCTCATCAGTTATGGTTATTGATTAAACCTTGGCTTTGGTATCCACCGGAGTGTGGGCAATGTGATATAAGTGATATATGAGTTGATGTTATATGCTATATGCTTACTTGTTGATATTGTTTCTTTATGATCATCATATCAGCATGTAACGTAGTTGCATTTTAGTAGCTTACTGAGATTTATTCTCACCCTTATTTGTTTAATGTTTTAGATAAAAGCGAGTCCAGGGGATAGGACACTCGGCACGGGAGGACGTTGGTTTGGTTGGTAAGAGTTGGGACTTGTTTGTTGAAGGTTACATTATGTAAATGTAAACCCTTTGGGGTAGAGTAACCGTACTTCTTATGGTTCCATCTATTTTGGTAAATGTTGATGTATGTACATTTGTTTAAAAGTTTGTAAGCCTTCGGGCTAAGTACTTTCGCTGTGAAAGTGTTTGTAAAAGTTTGTTTCAAGTTAAGTGAAGTCTTTGAACTTCAAGAGTGTTTTTGTGCCACTTTTTTAAAAGGACATTTCGAAAAAAATTTCTATAAAGGTTTCATAACGTCTTCCGTTCGTGTCCCGAGCGTGGGGCCAAGTAGGACCACGGGTACGGGGCGCGACAGTTGGTATCAGAGTTAGGTTGTAGATGGTCTAAAATGACTAAATGACCTAGGAGGGTAGTAGAGTATAGAGTGAGTAATGTTGAGTGTTTGATGCAGGTATTCATTAAAAATGGGTGAAACTGACGGAGATCAGGCCGGCTCTTCGGGGCAAGGGGATGCCAGAGAAGAGGCTCGAATTATGTTTCAGGGAATGTTTTAAGCAGTAATGAAAACTTTAAGTGATCAGAGGCAAGAAAGGGAACAAGTACCACCAAGATATGGCTTAGAACAGTTTCTGAAAATGAAGCCTATGGAGTATGATGGAGAGCCCGGTGTATCTAAAACTGAAAGGTGGATTGAATCCATGGAAAAGATCTTTGATGCTTTGAGATGTTCGGAGGAAGATCAAGTCAGGTTTGCTACCTATAAACTGAATGGAGCGGCTGAGCATTGGTGGAAAGCTTTGAAAACTAAATGGGATGAGACTCATGTACCTTATACTTGGGAGAATTTTCTGGGAAAGTTTAAAGAACACTTCATTCCTCGAGTAGATCAAGACAGGAAGGAGATGGAATTTCTTAACTTGGAGCAAGGTTCTATGTCAATTGCACAATATTCAGCTAAATTTTCAGAGTTGTCCAGGTATTGTACTCACCTAGTGGCAACTGAGGAGAGGAAGGCTACGAGGTTTGTGAAAGATTTGAAAACCGTGATTAGAACTCAGCTAGTATCCCATAAGTTGCAAGATTTTCAGGATGCAGTGGATCGAGCTTACCAGGTGGAGCATGACATTGAGGAACATAAAAGGAAAATGGAATTGTTAGGCGCTGGGAAGCAAGTTAGGCAACCACAACGTGGTGATAATCGAGGAAATCAAGGTGGATCTTCACAATTCAAAGGGTCTTCTCAAAGACAGTCAGGTAATAGAAATCAAAGTAACACGTCAGGGAGTCAAAGCAGAGGAGTTTGTAATTATTGTCAGAAAGAAGGGCATTCAGAAGAGAGATGTTGGAAGAAGCAGGGCAAGTGTTTGAACTGTGGTCAGTTAGGACATTTTCAGAGGGATTGCCCTAAGTATAGGATGCAAGCATCGGGAAGTGTGGTTGGGTCCTCTCAGGGTCAGAAGAGGGATTCCTCAGGCAAACCTAAGGTTCAGGGTCGTGTTTTTGCTATTTCTCAGCAGCAGGCTTCGGAGTCCTCTAATGTGATAGGAGGTATTATTTCTGTGTCTAGTTTGAGGGCATGTACACTTATAGACCCTGGCTCATCGCATTCTTATGTGTCTTTGCATTTTGCTTCTCGATTGCATATGTCTTCTGAATCTCTACCTTATATGTTAGAGGTGTCAACTCCTATAGGGAAGTGTTTGGTGACCAATGAGGTGTTGCATTCTTGTGAGGTGCATATACGTGAGCATGTTTTACCTGCTGATTTAGTTATCTTACCATTACAAGATTTTGATGTTATCTTGGGTATGGATTGGTTGGGTAAATATCATGCGTCTGTTGATTGTGCTAATAAAGTGGTCACATTTTCTATCCCAAATGTTCCTAAGTTTTCTTTTGAAACTGTTCCCTGGGGTAGAGAGATTAGAATTATTTCTTATACGAAGGCTAGAAAGTTGTTGAACCGTGGTTGTGCGGGGTATTTGGCTAGTGTTCTGGATACTACTAAAAGGGTTCCTGATATTGAGGATGTGCCTATTGTTAAAGAATTTTCAGATGTATTTTCTTCTGAGTATGCTATGCCTCCTGACCGGGAAATAGAGTTCTGTATTGACTTACTTCCAGGTACGGCTCCTATATCTGAGGCACCTTACAGAATGGCCCCAGCTGAATTGAAAGAGTTGAAGGTTCAGTTGCAAGAGTTACTTGATCGAGGATTCATTCGTCCTAATGTATCCCCGTGGGGAGCTCCAGTATTGTTTGTTAAAAAGAAAGATGGGTCCTTGAGGCTGTGTATTGACTACAGAAAGCTGAATCAGGTAACTATAAAGAATAAATATCCGCTTCCTCATATTGATGATTTATTTGATCAACTTCAAGGGTCAGTTGTCTTTTCAAAACTTGATTTGAGGAGTGGGTACTATTAGTTGAAAATCCGTTCTGAAGACATTTCTAAAACTGCTTTTCGTAGTAGATATGGCCATTATGAGTTTCTTGTTATGCCTTTCGGGTTGACTAATGCTCCGGCTGTTTTTATGGATATGATGAATAGGGTCTTTAAACCTTATCTTGATACCTTTGTGGTTGTATTTATTGATGATATTTTGGTTTATTCCAAGTCCCGGGAAGAGCTTGAACAACATTTGCGAATGGTTTTATCTGTTCTTCGTGAGAAGCAGTTGTTTGCTAAATTCAGTAAATGTGCTTTTTCGCTCAATGAAGTATCTTTTTCTTGGGCATGTGATTTCTAATAAAGGTATATCAGTTGATCCATCCAAAGTTGAGGCTATTGTGAATTGGAGGAGGCCAGAATCAGTTACAGAAATTCGAAGTTTCTTGGGGTTAGCTGGGTATTACAGAAGGTTCATTGAGGGGTTTTCTAAGATTGCAACTCCCTTGACTCAGTTGACTCGAAAGAATATTCCTTATGTGTGGGATGAAAAATGCCAAGCTAGTTTTGAAGAGTTGAAGAAGAGATTGACTACAGCTCCTATTCTCGCCCTACCTAATGGTAATGATGATTTGGTAATTTATAGTGATGCTTCTAAAGAAGGCCTTGGGTGTGTATTAATGCAGAATGGAAGGGTGATTGCATATGCTTTGAGGAAGTTGACTCCGAGTGAGCAGAATTATCCTACTCATGACATGGAGCTTGCAGCTATTGTCTTTGCATTACACAAGTGGAAACATTATCTTTATGGAGCAAAGTTTGAGATTTTCACAGATCATCAGAGTTTGAAGTATCTTTTCTCCCAGAAAGATTTGAATAATAGACAACGAAGATGGATGGAGCTATTGAAGGATTATGATTGTACAATTTCTTATCATCCGGGCAAGGCAAATGTGGTAGCTGATGCTATTAGTCGGAAGTCTTATGTAGCTTCATTGATGGTGCGGGAATGGAAGATGTTGGAGGATGTTCGAGATTGGAGTCCTTATGAATCAAAGCATGGAGCTATTTTTGCGAACATTCGAGTATTTCCAACTTTAGTTCAACAAATAAAGGAAGCTCAGAAGGATGACCCGGAATTGGTAAAGATTATGGATAAAATCAAAGATGGTAAATTTGAGGATCTCTCACTCAGTTCTGAAGGGGTATTGACTTTCAGGGGTCGTTTGTGTGTACCTAATGTTGATGGGATTAAACGCCAAGTTCTTGATGAAGGCCATAAATCAAGGTATACTCTTCATCCCGGGAGTACTAAAATGTATCAGAATTTGAAGCAACACTTTTGGTGGAATAATATGAAGAGAGAGATAGCGGATTATGTATCCAAGTGCTTAACATGTCAACAAGTCAAAGCTGAACATCAAAGGCCTGCAGGATTGCTTCAACCGTTGGAGATTCCAGAATGGAAATGGGAACATGTTACCATGGATTTTGTGACAGGGTTACCTCGTACTCGAAGAAGGTTTGATGCAGTTTGGGTGATTGTTGATAGATTGACAAAGTCTTCTCATTTTCTACCTATTGAGATTGGTTATTCTATGGAAAAGCTTGCCATTTTGTACATTAATGAGATCGTGAGGTTACATGGAGTTCCAGTGAGCATTGTATCTGATCGTGACCCTAGATTCACATCTCGGTTTTGGCAAGCGTTTCAGAAGGCTTTGGGTTCAGAGTTGAGATTTAGTACAGCTTTTCATCCTCAAACAGATGGTCAGTCCGAGAGAACTATCCAGATTCTTGAGGATATGTTGAGGGCTTGCTCAGTTGATTTTTCAGATTCGTGGGATATTCATTTACCTCTTGTAGAGTTTGCTTATAATAACAGTTTTCAGTCCAGTATTGGGATGGCTCCTTATGAAGCCTTGTATGGGAGGAAATGTAGATCTCCTATCTGTTGGGATGAAGTGGGAGAAGCCAAGATTTGGGGTGTTCAGATGGTTAATGATTCAGTTGAGAAGGTTAAACTTATTCGAGATCGTTTAAGTACTGCCCAGAGTAGACAGAAAAGCTACGCTGATCATCGGAGGCGAGACCTTGAGTTCGAAAAAGGTGACTTTGTGTTTTTGAAGGTTTCCCCTAAGGATGGTATTCGAAGATATGGGAAGAAAGGCAAGCTTGCTCCGAGGTTTATTGGTCCATTTGAGATTCTTGGAAGAGTGGGGGATCGGGGTTATCGTCTTGCTTTACCTCCTTCTCTTGATAAGATCCATAATGTGTTTCATATCTCTATGCTTCGGAAGTATGTGTATGATTCTTCTCATGTTTTATCTGAGGTTCCCGAGGATATTGAGCCGAGTATGTCTTATGAGGAACATCCGGTCCAAGTCATTGATTCGAAGGTGCAAGAATTGAGAAACAAAAGTATCCCTCTTGTTCGAGTTGTGTGGAGGAATCACAATGTGGAGGAATCGACTTGGGAACTTCGGGAAGAGATCGAGAGGAAGTACCCTTGGTTGTTTGAGGGCCTCGGTAAGTAACCCTAAAATTCGGGACGAATTTTCTTTAAGGGGAGTGATTGTAGCGACCCCAAAACCCGTCCCTATTTATTTTATATTTTGGGGATTTTTATTTGATTTATATGTGCATTTTTATGTGTTGCATCATATTTTATGATTTGCACATCATACTTGATTATTTGTGTTATTTACTTAGTTTGTAAAAATAATGATTAAAGAAGTTAAATGATTAAGTGGAAACTTTAGGGTCCTAGTTGGAAATGTAAGTTTAGGGGCTAAAGTGTTAACTTTAGAAGTTGGGTGACCAAAATGTAAAAAATGGGTAAGATATTAAAGGAAACTTTCCTTTCTTTCTTTCCTTCACTGTGTAGCTTTCTCTGCAACTTTCTACGTTTCATCAGTTAGGGTTAGGAGAAAAGGTAAGTTCGACCCATTTCGATTTAATTCTTTTTATTTACTTACCCGTTTTAAAAACTAATTATATAAAAATGATCAGGGCGTTGAGTAGGTCATTTCTAGCCGAACAAAACTTATTTCAGCGATACTTTTTCCGGAACTAGGTAAGTTACTAATTCCCTTTTAAATGTTAAAATAGTCATATATGCTATATATGATACTTCTACTTGTTAATTTTGTGATTTGGGTAATATTTGCTATACTTGAAATTTTGGGACAAAGGGAGTATATGGAGTTGGGTTTTGCTGAGTAGGGGAATGGGTTAGTAACCAAGTTGTAATCCTATGAAAGTTGTTAATGAAAGTGTCTAAGTGGTGTAGTATATATGTTATGCTTGTGAAACAAAAGGAGTAAATTTTGGTTAAGTTTTAGGCCTGCCGGGTGATGTGGGCGGCCGCCCAAAAATGGGTGTGCGGCCGCACATCTATCTGAAGGATTTTCTTCTTGGGACAGAGTATTTTGGGCGGCCGCACAGCCCTGTTTGGGCGACCGCCCAGTTGTCTGAAAAAGTTTAGAGTTTTCAAACTAAGGGGTGTAGAGGTCAATCTTGATCTAGTTTTTGGGTAGTGTCCTAAAGTACTTAAATGATTGTTGTGGATCACTAAAGTGGTAGAATTGGTTCCTTTGTGAACCCAAGTGTTGTGGAATGTTAGTAATGGATTAAATGTCCTTTTTATGGACTCTTTATAAGGATTCTTTGTGTGCATCTTGTGATGTATTTGGCTTAGTTCCTTCTTGGATTAAATGCCCCGGGTTTTGTTTAGCAAGTATTTATTACTGTGCTTCTTGTTAAAAGTCCAGCTGGTCTTGTTGTGGAGTCAGCCAATGGAAGAATTATAGTGGTACAGGTAAGTCCACTATAGGGTTTTCCATTGGAGCTTGTGAGTCAGGCGGTGGGAGAATTATAGTGGCACACAAGCCAAGTTCACTATAAGATGTCCACTGTGCCTTTTAGTTTCCCCAGTCCAGATTGGCCTTGGATGGGATGAATTGCTCCCTTTGGTGAGTATTTGGGTTATGACTTTGTGTCATATTTCCCTCTCTGGTTACTTGGTTCTATTGGTTATGATTTGGTTTTCGGGATCCCGACGGCTTCAGCTATTTATGCTGTTCAGATGGTTTTCTCTGATGGGTTTCTCAGTTGGTATTCTCATCAGTTATGGTTATTGATTAAACCTTGGCTTTGGTATCCACCGGAGTGTGGGCAATGTGATATAAGTGATATATGAGTTGATGTTATATGCTATATGCTTACTTGTTGATATTGTTTCTTTATGATCATCATATCAGCATGTAACGTAGTTGCATTTTAGTAGCTTACTGAGATTTATTCTCACCCTTATTTGTTTAATGTTTTAGATAAAAGCGAGTCCAGGGGATAGGACACTCGGCACGGGAGGACGTTGGTTTGGTTGGTAAGAGTTGGGACTTGTTTGTTGAAGGTTACATTATGTAAATGTAAACCCTTTGGGGTAGAGTAACCGTACTTCTTATGGTTCCATCTATTTTGGTAAATTTTGATGTATGTACATTTGTTTAAAAGTTTGTAAGCCTTCGGGCTAAGTACTTTCGCTGTGAAAGTGTTTGTAAAAGTTTGTTTCAAGTTAAGTGAAGTCTTTGAACTTCAAGAGTGTTTTTGTGCCACTTTTTTAAAAGGACATTTCGAAAAAAATTTCTATAAAGGTTTCATAACGTCTTCCGTTCGTGTCCCGAGCGTGGGGCCAAGTTGGACCACGGGTACGGGGCGCGACACGTTGCTCCTTATCAGAGGACAATCAGTCCCAATTTCCCATCAGATCTGAACTACGTTTGGCTTGATTCCCCTGTGGATACGTAGGTCGCCTCCAAGGTTCAGCCGTTCCATCGATCCTTTCATCTGTTTTGAAACTCATGTTCCAGAACGGATCCTTCTTTTATCGTCGACCCTCCATTGCCTTGCAAGAAGCGTCGCCGAGGGGCTACTGTTAGTACCCGATCTGAAAATGAGTTTATTAGGGCTTTCCCAAATATACAAGGACTTTATAGGAATTAGAAACCTTGCAAAGACTTGTCCCGGATTCCCAAAAATAGCTCAATGTTCTAGAAAACATTAAATATGGACATTTAGGGTTGCCTTAATGAACAGTAAAACCCTAGCTTGAATTTCAAGTCAGCGCACAACGATGGCCACGCGTCCACTTTCGCCGCCGCCTTCAATCTTGGCCACGCGGCCACATTCGCCCCGGATGATCTGGACCGTCAGATCTCTCCATCAGTTTCCTATTTAAAGACCTCCCTTGCCTCATAATAAGGGGATCCGAATTTGAGAGCTCTTAAGGGACGATTTTGCTCCCAAATCAAGTCATTCAAGCCTCCAAAACCACTCTCAAGAATCCCAAGAAGATCCAAGGTTATTTCTTGCCAACAAAGGTAAGTTTTCTAACTTTTTCTTCATGTTCTTGCCATATTATTAATTTAGATCCATAATATTCATATTCTTAATATGTTTATTCGTGTGTTCTTCATAATATTCATGTTCTTACATGTTTATTCATAGTTTCTTCATATGCTTTGCATGTTCATTCATATGTTCATAATATGTTCTTAGCATGTTCATCATATTCTTAGGTTAAAACCTTATTTATGCTATATTTAGGGTTACGATCTTCATGTTAACATGTTATTTCATAGCCAATGATGATCTAGGGTTCATCAACCCAAGGATGATCTAGGAACTACTTCTAAACCCTAATCTTTAGGTAATTCCCCCCTCATTATGCATGATCCCGATTCTTCTGCCTATTCTAAATTCTTCTCGAACTACGCTGACCTGAGCTTCTCACATTGAGAGGAACGTAGGAAATCTTCGGATCCGGTCTCAAACACTAACACACTACTAACACATTCATCATAATAGAAAGACCGATCAATTCGGGCAATAGGAGTGATAACGTTCAATATTCTTCTCTTGTTGTAATTTGACCCCCGAACCCGTTAAACATGCTTTTTCTCAATGTTTTGGCTATAACTAAAACGGCGTGGCGACTCTCATAATTTTAATGTTGCTATGAATATCCCAAATTCGAACACACGTATTCACATAACCCAAAAGGATATTGGAAGATCAACTTGACTCATCATTGATCGAACCATGTCTAACAAGTCTGATTCCTCCTCTCGGACACACCATTCCATTGTGGTGTTCCGGGTGGAGTCAATTGTGAAATTATTCCACAATTCTTTAGATGATCATCAAATTCATGGCTTAAGTATTCTCCACCTCGATCCGATCGAAGTGCTTTAATACTTTTGCCAAGTTGTTTTTCTACTTCATTTTGAAATATTCTAAATATCTTAAATGTTTCACTTTTATGTTTCATTAGGTAAACATACCCAAATCTACTATAATCATCGGTGAAGGTTATGAAGTATTGAAATCCTCCCCTAGCATTGCTACTTAATGGTCCGCATACATTGGAATGTATCAACCCCAATAAGTCGCTTGCCCTTTCACCTAGCTTGGTAAAATGTGTCTTAGTCATTTTTCCAAGAAGACACGACTCGCAAGTATCATATGACTCGAGGTCACATGAACCCAAAAGGCCGTCCCCATGGAGTTTTGAGATACGCTTCTCATTAATATGACCAAGACGGCAATGCCACAAATAAGAATGATTTACATCATTAGGTTTAGATTTCTTATTTATATGATAGACGTTTTCATTATTTTCATTCTTGACATCCAAGACATAAAGGCAATTAAATGAATTAGCGATACCATAAAGCACATCATTTAAATAAATAGAAAATTTCTTATTCTCAATAAGAAACTTAAAACCTTCATTATCCAAACAAGAAATTGAAATAATATTTCTACTTAAATCCGGCACATAATAGCAATTGTTCAAAACAAGTATTAAACCGGAAGGTAAAGTGACTTCATAAGTCCCTACGGCTAATGCAGCAACTCTTGCTCCATTCCCCACGCGTAGGTCTACTTCACTGTCACGACCCGAAAACCCGTCTCTATTTTATTATTAAATAATTAATTATTTATCTATTTATTTGATTATTTATTTATTTGCACATTTTATATCTCATAATATTAATTTGTGTCTAGCATTATTTGGTTGATTTTGTGTTAAGTGTGAAGTAGGGGTTTAAATTGGTAGAAGGGTTATTTGGGTTTATTTGTCCTAGGTAGATGAGGAGGGGCCTAAGGGTAACTTTTTGAAATGATTTTTACTACTCCCTCCCTACTTCCCCCTCTCCCTCACCTTCTCCCTCACTCTCCAGCACACACACACTCAATCTCTCTCTCTCCATTGTTGTGAAAAGGGTAAGTTTCTCCCTCTCTATTTCCTTCATTTTAGTTATCTTCCTCTCATCTTTTCTTAGTGCTCATTTTATGAAATGTGTTTAGATCGTCGGTAGGATCGTGTAGAGCCAAAAATATTTGAATTCCGTCATCTTTGATAAATTCCAAGTAAGTTGCTTTTCCCCCATTTTTATGCTAAAATGTTCATCTTTAGTTTATGTAATGCCTTAGTTCATATATATGTCATTTTGGTTGAGTTTGGAATTTATTTGTATTTTGTTCATCTTTTGTGACTTTTGAGAATGTTGGGATCAAATCTTGGTTTGGGTTGTTAAATGGTGTTATATGAGTTATTTTTAGGCTTAAAACTTACTTTGGCATTTGGGTAAACTAGTGGGAAGTGTTGGTGCTGATTTGGGTTCATATGGTGAATTTTAGTGTTCATTCTCGGTTGAAGAACCCAGGAAGAGATTCTGGGTTTTGCCGATTTCCTTTGGAGGTGCGCGCACCCTTTGGTGCGAAGCGCGCGCACCCTCCTCCCCCCCTTTCTGGTAATTCCAACTGATGGATGGAGGCGCACGCACCCTTTCATAGGAGGCGCGCGCACCCTCTGTTCTCCATTTTGACATAATCCAACTGATCTTTGGAGGCGCACGCACCCTTTTCTTGGAGGCGCGCGCACCCTCATATGTTTCAAAATCTCTACCCTCTGATCATAGGAGGCGCGCGCACCCTTTTAAGGGAGGCGTGCGCACCCCCTGTCTCTGTTCCTCATGTTGTCCGTTTTGCGCTCAATCTTCCGGAGGCCATAACTTCTTCTTCCGGACTCCGTTTTAATCGTGTAAACTATCGTTTTAAAGCTTTCCTTGAGTTCTTAGATATGAGTGGGTGGTTTTAGTTGAGTAATTCGAGTTGAATTGGATCCTTTGTGATCGAATGTGTTATGGAAATTGAGTTGTTATTGTTTGGAACTATTGGAATACTTTAATTGTGTATTTTGTATTTTGGGTATAAGCTTGTGGAGCTTATGCTAGTTGTATTTTGTTGTTGTCAAGCTTGGATTTATAAAACTTGTACCATCATCTTTTGGCATAAAATGGAATTTTTATCTTCCGTATTTTGGTAATTGTGTATTAAGTCGACGTCCAGTTCGCGTGCTCTTGGCCCGCGGGGTCGGGGTCGCGACATTCACCCTCTTTAAGTACTCTCCTATTCTTTAGTCCCTGCACATTTAAACAAATGTGAGAACCACATCCGGTATCCAATACCCAAGAATCAGTGGTAGAAAGGAGAATATCTATCATATAGATACCTGAAGTCGACGCAGCCTTGCTTCCCTTCTTCTTCTTTTGCTCTTCCAAGAAAGCCTTGCAATTTCGTTTCCAATGACCAATTTCTTGACAATGGAAACAGATTGCATCCTTTTGTGAATCGGGTTTTGCCTCAGAAGCCTTGGCAACCTTTTCCTTGCTTATCTTGGGTTTAACAACTTTTGCCTTACCCTTTCCTTTGGCACCAGCCTTCTTCCCATCATGAACCAAGAGCACAGGAGAACCTTTCTCCACAATCTTCATCTCCGCAGTTTTAAGCATCCCATGCAACTCGGAGAGATTCTTATCTATTCCATGCATGTTATAATTCATCACAAACTGATTATAACTTTTAGACAATGAATTAAGAATGAGATCCGTGGCTAGCTCCAATGAGATTGGATTGCCAAGTTTCTCAAGATGCTCCACATAACCTTTCATTTTAAGCATGTGAGGACTCACTTGTTGCCCTTCACTAATTTTGCAAGAAGTGAATGCAACAATGGTCTTGTACCTCTCTTGCCTAGCTTGCTCTTGAAACATGGCTCTTAACTCCACGCCTATCTCATAGTCTTCCAAATGTTCCAAACTTTGTTGGAGTTTTGAGCACATAGTAGCAACTATGATACAACTTACATCTTTTGAATCATTACGATGTTTCTTGTAATTGTCTCTTTCTGCCCTGGGGGCAGTAGGCTCTGGTTCAGTAGGAAGAGGCCCATCGAGAATGTACAACTTATCTTCTTGCCTTAGAACAATTCTTAGGCTACGGATCCAATCCATAAAGTTAGTACCATTCTCTTGGAGCTTATCCTTCTCAAGGATCGATCGCAACGAAATTGATTGAGTGTTGTTAGTCATTATCTACAATTATGCAAAATTTCCAAAATTTAATAAGTACCAATTTTCATTAAAGAAATAAACAATGTATTTTTCCAAAAATACTCCCACTAAATTATACAACCTTCTTTATACATCCAATGTATAGTATAATTTAAATGGGTTAAGATCCCGCTTTAATTTAATTTTAAGTCCGCTAAGGCGGATTACATAAAATCAAATTAATTAGGTAGACAACTCTTGGCAATCATATCTCATATGACTCTTAGTTCCTTTTATGAGATTCTTTAAGAAATCCTATTTCAAAAAGCATGTTAAATCTCATCTTTGCCTAGGCTCAAAACTGTTTTGACGCCCAATTAAGTCCAACCATTTTAAACGTATAGTTAATGTGCCTCGCTAGGGCGTGCCCACATTATCTATCTTGCTCATACATAAATAAAGTCAATGCATCTCGCTAGGGCGAGTCTACATTAAATTCACCCATGTATTAACAAGTGTTTTAATAATGGCATGGCAATAAGGACTTAAAATTTTCTTTGAAGGTTCATCACATATAGCTTACAACACATTTATGAGCACATAATATAAACATGTTACGCATCAAGTTTAGTCACTAAATTAGTCTCCATTAATTAAAGCATAATATTTATGTGTCATTAGTTTCTCTATAATTATGAGGATGAGACTATTTCAACTTTGGTTATTATCTCCAAATCAAGACAACAAGAAGTGCGGCCGAAACTAAGCCATAAGGCATCCACAATTCCGCACTAATTCAAGAAACCAAGAAAGTAGTCCATGTGGCCGAAACTAAGCAATAGATGGTCTCGATGAACGTAGGCCAATTGCATCCACAATTCCACATGGATCTCCAATCTTTGAATCAAGAACTTTGTTTCTCAATTTTAGCAATTATGAACTCTTCATAATTCTAACTTCGTTTTATCTTTGAAACTTTGATTGCGATCAAGTTTGGGAAACACAATCTCGATGAACGTAGATTATCCATCCAAACCTTGAACCAATCTTAGAATCACAAGACTAAAACAAATAGGAAAATCAAACCCCGAGATCCACACCCAAACCAACTGCCCAAAACCCACTCCAAATCAGCAGGTCTGGCCTGTATTGTCACTGGTCTGGTCGGACCCCATCAAAATTCTAGATTCTGACTCTGACTGAAAATCAAAACCAAAATCCTGACAACTGTGCGGTCGCCCAAGGAAAAACTGTGCGGTCGCCCAAACTTGTGCGGCCGCCCAAGGTTTTCTGTGCGGTCGCACAGTAGCATCATAATGAATTTTTAAAGTTCAAAAATTTGTCTCAAAATTGTTTTCCCCGATTATTAAAACTTTGATCCAATAAAAAATTAATAATCAAACAATTCAGAATCCAACATAATTTTTAGTGCGATTCAATAGTGCGATTAAAGTTGTAAAACAATAAACCACATAAAAACATATAACACATAAACATCATATATCCAATATTCATATCATGTTAGGCACATAAACAATTTACATACACACAACATGATCTAGGTATTGAAATAATCAACATGAACGGGGCTCTGATACCACTGTTGGGTTTCAGAGTAACATGCGCAGCGGAAAATAGCATTTAAAATTTTATGAATCCCAAAGCCCATAGATCCATTCATATGATTAAATCAAATACTTGCAATATGAATACTAGAAAACTAACCCTTGATGACTTTGAATTTGGTCTTTGATCTTGGTGGAGAAATTGAAGCTTTAATCACGAACAAGCAAGAGCACGAACTTTGAAGATGATGAGCTTCATCCTCTAGCGGTATCCACACCTTGAACGAATATCAAGAACACTTGATCTTGGTTGCTAGACCAAAATTTTGAAACAAGTTTTCACAATATGAACTATATGGAATATTATTTTGTGTATAATTTTGTTCTTCAATCTAGGATGTCTTAGAACAAAATAAAACTCTCTCAAACTCTTTGGAGACTTTCACAAATGCTTGGGGTTGTTTTGGCCAGAATTTGGCTGTTTATATACAAGATAGACCTATTCCAAATAGGAAACTTGTGTCAAAACCCGTCCAAAATCCTTTTCCTAATTAAATCAGGAAACCTATCCCGACATACTGTGCGGCTGCCCAAAATCAGGTGTGCGGTCGCCCAAAACATGTGCGGCCGCCCAGCCTGTCTTGTGCGGTCGCACACCAGAATCAGAAGGCCATAATTTTTCCAATATAGTCCTTTAAGGATTCGTTCCATTATGTGTGACCATCTAGGATTATACTAAGCTGGCAATGGGTTCAAACATGAATCGATAAGATATGATTATGCCAATCATACACTTTATAACTACCCGGTTAAAGGTAGCGTTTGAATATGTCAAACATAATGTTCAACAAGTGGAAGACTATAATAACTTCATGTTTAAGGATTCGAATGACATAACTAATATGAGATATATGTACGACATGGACCATGACATAAATCTCATACAGCGGGTCATGTCCAGTACCTTTTTCCAAACAAGTGCCCATAAATCTAACATGATCATCCCATGATCATTTAGCCTTTATACTAGTGCTTAACAAGTACTAGGGACGGAGATTATTATAAGTAAACATGAACAACAATAATAATCAAAACATCTCTTTATTGATATGAAATAAATGATAACAATTACAACGTTTATTAAATGTGCCTAGGGCACCACTACCAACAGTCATTATATTTCTGAAGTGTAGGGTCTTGTATCTTCCATTTTTTGAGTGACTGATAGATTATGAGTTGTGAATCTCCATACACCTCTAGTTCGGTCACATTTCTTTCTAAGGCTGCTTCAAGCCCCGCTATGAAAGATTCGTACTTGGCAATGTTGTTAGTGGCCTCAAAATCAAGGCGAATTGCGAGTGGAGTATAGAAATCTGAAGGATCTACTAGTAACATGCTGATACCATATCCTCGTTTGTTGGCTGCACCATTTGTAGATACCCCGGGAAAGCCCACTGCTTGGCTAGAGCGGTGGAAGGATCCTAGAATGTCTGATTGATTTTATTTTGTAGAGTCTCCACCTATGTTATTGAGGGAACATAAGAAAAACCTAAAGAAATAGCCTACGTTTTGATAAGAAAACAGAGATTCTTGTTAAGAGGTTCGGGGGTTAGGTGACGGAGTGGGAAGTACTTAAACACCCACTCCGCCCCGCTTACGCGGGTCTTGCTACTATTGGTGTTCTAATGCTAAATGTCCTTATTTAATATGAGAAAAGTGCTAACAATTATAATGTAAAGAAAAAGGGGAAATAAGAGAGAATTGTTTTATTTATAAATTTATGCTAAAGATTACATATCAAACAATTACACTAAGAAGTGAATGATAAATTAAAATAAAGTTTAGAATGTTGGAATATAACCTTGACCAAACTTCAATAGTGAAGTCAATGATAAATTAAAACATCCGCCAGGACATCGATAAAGGGAAATAAAGACTAAATAAAAAAGCAGGAGTTATTGAGATTGCAAGGGATAGGAATGTGCTCCCTGTGTGAGAGACTTTTGCTGATAGAAAAAGGGTACGGTGGCATGAGACGGCCCACCACGGTCACAGTTTGAAAAAAAAAGTGTGTTTATAGTATGTAGATGGAAATTCTGGTGCGCGGTGCGGCATATTCTGATGCGCTGTGCGGCACTTGTTGATTCTGGTGCGCGGTGTGGCATATTCTGATGCGATGTGCAGCACTTGTTGATTCTGGTGTGCGGTGCAGCATATTCTGATGCGCTGTGCGGCACTTGTTGATTCTGGTGTGCGGTGCGGTATATTCTGATGCGCTGTGCGGCACTTATTGATTCTGGTGCACGGTGTGGCATATTCTGATGCGATGTGCGGCACTTGTTGATTCTAGTCCGCTGTGCGGCATATTCTGATGCGCTGTGCGGCACTTGTTGACTCTGGTGTGCGGTGCGGCATATTTTTATGTGCTGTACGGCACTTATTGATTCTGGTGCGTGGTGCGGCATATTCTGATGCTCTGTGTGGCACTTGCTGATGAAAAGGGGTTCGATGGCATGAGTCGGCCCACCGTGGCCAACTTATAGTCCGCAGGGGGATTGCTTGATGAAGAGGTGGTGTTTTCCGTGGCTCACCATGGACCAAGTTGTTGCCATTGGACTGTAGTCATTTTTTGACTGTTGACTTGGGGTGCCGGCACAGTTGACTGCGGACCACTTTCTATTGAGGATGAAATGCCTGAATTTCCCATGCTGTTGACTTTGTGTTGGTACCTGTTATGTGTGTGCTTTACAGGTAACGTGCTTGAGCGATGAAATGTATGATTGATGTGAAGTAGAAATTGTGAGAGAAATTTTGCTTGTGGTGTGATGTGATTTTGAAAGCACTTTTGCATGAGAGAGAAGTATTGTGAGTGCTTTGTGTGCGGTGTGATTTTGAAGAAAGTTTCGGATACGTTCATACCTTCACTTACCATTGCCACTTGATTGGAGAATGATAATGATGAATTGCCTTTGCTTTTGGTGAGACGGTATTCTGGATGATGGGTTGGTCGTGCCCAAAGGCTGCCTACGTATCCCTTGAAAAGAATCAGACCAGCGTAGTTCAAGGGTGATGGATTCGGTTGAAGTCCGGATTGCCTCGTTGAATTTTATCGTGGTCGCTGTTGTGCCCGACGAGGATGGACGTCTAGCCCCAAGAGATTTGTCGATTATGGGGTTCCAAAAGACTTTTGATGTCGAGATACCAAGGGGTTGCTGATTGTAAACCCTCTAGAACGCCTTTGATGCCAAACTTTGAGTGGCTTGCATAGCCCCAAGATAAATCTTCTTTTTTTCGATGTGAGCAAGCCCCAAGCTTCGAGAGATTGTTAAGCCCTAAATGTTATGTACTTGTTGCTTGCGTCATTCAAGACGGTGGAATGTGAATACCTTTCGATGTAAAGCCCCAAATTATCTTGGAATCGGCTCGGCATTATATTGGGAGCGAATGATAGAGATCTCCTTCTTACTCTTACTGGGGAGATGAATGGCCTCATTGTGGTCGGTACCCAAATGGCGGAGGGCTTATGTCAAAAGATGCAGTAATGCCTTGTTGTGCCGTCGAGATCGCGGACGGTAAGGTCTTGGTGTGATAAGGTCCCAAATGGATATGCTTGCTTGAGTCTTCTTGTGTTGAACTAATAACGGATCTTCAGATGCAACTCGTGCGGATGCAACTTGTGCGGATGCAACTTGTGCTTTTGATCTCAGAGAAGGGGGTGCTGAATTGCAGAAACATTGGGATTGGCCATGGCATTTCCCGTTATAACCCTATTTTGATAGAGTTTAGCATATTGAATCTTTTTCCTTTTCTCTAAGACTTTCTTCATAACCTCGTCGTAAGTCACAACATAAGAATCATCAAATTCATTCATAACATCGGAGCCCTCCTTTCAAACCAAAAGACCTTTGATGTGAAGTTCTAAGAGACCCTTGAAGCTTGATCGCTTCCAAGAGGACTATTCCCCACGTTGAATTTCTTAGGTATCATTCCCCAAAATATTATCAATTGTGAAGCCTAAATATTTCCCTTTGCTTGGATTACTGTAATGCCGTAGCCCAAAAGATTGTAGATTGCGAAGCACCTTGAGACCTTGAGGATGCTTCCAATGTTGCATATGGCTTTGCTATGGCCATTGTTGGGAGGTGACGTGAATTTCTTCTTGCTGAGGGAGACTTTCAAACTTGATTGTAGCCCCTAGAGTGCCACCAATGATTATAAGTGGAGCAAGAAAGGCCTATACTTGATCGGGGAACAGGCACAAATGACAAGAAGGCTTTTTGACATTCCTCTTGAGAGACTTTGAGGGTAGTCTCATACATCTTTCTTAAGCATAGGCCCTAGGGCTCATTAACTGTCGAGAGTAGCAAAAGAAGCTCTCGTTCTTGAGTCACATAGCTCCTAGGGCATCATCATTTGTAAATCAAAGCAAGAGACTCGTCCTCGTGTGGGGGAACAAGCATAAGAGGCCATGGCAAGAGCTACTCCATTTCTCGTGCAACCCTTTGACATACTGTAGGGGCACATGCTTAGAGAAGCTTGAAAACTGAGTCACACATTGTTGCCATTTGCTGCCCAAACCAATTGACTCACTGGGGACCATTTGTGCAACCTCTTACCCCATATCAATCATGAGCTCATTCTTGGACGGGCCTTCTTTCAGATGGGCCCCAAAAATGCACATTGCAAGAACAATCTCTCTTATGCCAATAACCAACCTTCGATTGTGCCGTATCTTGTCGAGCCTTTTGCAATTCCGAAGTTGACTCGGTGGTGAATTGACATGCTGAGGAGATTTAATGTAGAACTTGTCTTCTTTAGAGGCCGGGGATCTCCATTTCTCTTTCCCTTCTCTCTCTTGCGGGCATCTCTTTTTTATGACGCACCATGTTTTTTGCCTAGACCGCCCTTTCGGGTTTTCAATCTAGCGGGCATCTTTTTTGCGTCTTCCTTTTTTTTTTACTCAATTAATGAGGAAGTGTGCATTGACTCTAGTTGAGGATGAGAGACATGTGATTTTGCGGTAGAGACCTTTTTGTCACTAATGATGAGTGACCTTGACTTAACTAGGGAAGTAGCCCCTAGTATTGACATGTATTTTTATTTATTGGATGACTTACGAAGGCAAGTAAGTCATTAAGAGAGAAGAGAAGGAAAACCCCAATTTGATTGCAAGAAACTGGGAGTATCGCTGAAAGATAAGAAGCCCCTAGACTTGATAAGGAACGTGAAAGAGATTCCAAATCTAGGAAAGTTGTTCAATCTTGAGGTGATTAATTCGTTGGCAAATGACTCGTACAAAGATGTCTTGACAAGTTCGAGATGAAGGCCAATCACCATAATGCATTAGGGCTAAACATATATTCTTTCTTGCATGAGATCGGACCCGAAGGTTGCCTACGTTCCTCCAGTGTAGAGGCTCAGGTCACCGTAGTTCTTGTGAATACTCCATTCTTCGTGATGAATTGTTGCTTCGTCCTTCGTTGGTGGAGGAATGATGTTGTTGTTGTGAACTTCTTTGAATGAGGGGTATTTTTTTTTTTTGTGCTCTAACTTTTGCCTAGGTTGATTTGAGGATTTCAACCTAGCGAGCTCTCTCTTTTTTTTTTTTTTTAATCCCCAGCAGAGTCGCCACTGTAGATACCCCGAGAGGGCCCACCGCTTGGCTAGGGTGGCGGAAGGATCCTAGGATGTCTAACTTGCTTTGGATTTGTCGTTGATGCCTTCGTCATGATGTTTAGCCCCTAGGCGTTCAAGTGATGGCTTTCGTTCTAAAACTAGTTTAGACATCTTTTCATCATTTTGCCAAGAATTAGATTGAACAACTTGGAAGAGTGTATGAGGACAAGAACGACTTTTATTAAGACTGACTCAAACTTTAGCATTGACGAGAAGGAAGAAAACTTAATGCACACAAAAGAGGACTTTTGACTCTTTTTTTTTTTTTTTAATTCCTATTACTAGGTAGAGAAAGAGAAATGGAGATTGCTGTCTTCGTCGTTGTAGTTCTCCCCATCATCGTAGTCCTCAAAACCATTGTAACCTTCCATGTCACTGCTTGAACTGTCCGGGACCCCTTCAGTGTTGGATCTTGTCTCAAAGTATTCCTCGTTTATTTCACGGAGCAAGTCATCAATTCTGATCCTCGCATCAAACATATGTACGAAATTCGGATAAAAGGCCCTACTAAGATGAGCTCGGTAGTCCATATTCAAGCACTTCAAGAAGATTTCCATTTGTTCCTTTATTGAGGGCCTATCAAAAATCTCGGCCAACTTGTCATTCCAACGGCGAGAAAAGTCCACAAATGATTCATTGCCCTCTTGCGTGGTGTTCGCCAATTCTTTCTTTGTGGGACAGTGCATGTAATTGCCCTCATATTGTGACTTAAAGGCAAGCATGGCATCATCCCAATTTAGGCGGGTGGAAACCGGGAGACCCATATACCAATCTTTTGCGACCCCATCGAGAGTAAGTGGGAAGCACTGTGCCATTATTTGAGGAGACACTTTCTTTGGTAGCATGGCCCAAATGTAAGAGTCAACATGAGCATCGGGATAAGAGTTGCCATTGAACTTTCCAATATCGGGCATTTTGAATTTTTCGGGGAGGGCCACCATTGTGTTCAAGAGAAGAGAAGCTTGATGAAGATCGGTGCTCGGGTCCTTTTCAAATTTAGCCCACTGAGCTTTTGGTTAATGTAGGACATGATAGTGTTGACCAAACTGTTATCAATGCTTTGGACCATGTTTCCTTCATTTGTGAGCTCCTTTAATTGGTTCTCGAGCATGGAAATTTTTTTCTTATGGGCCATTCTCTCATGCTTGAGACGGGCTTGCCACAAATCATTCTTGCGTCGGGCATTCTCGGCTAGTGAATCAATTTGCCTTTTCAGTGCTTTGACCATGTTGGCTATATCCTCATTGGACCGGGAAAGATTGTCACCGTTGTTGTTGCTGTTGGAAACCATTAGACCTATTGAAGAACACGGTTGATCTTAGGATGGCCCTACAAACACCTTTTGGGTAAAATAATTTGACCCACAAACAAGAAAAAAGACTCAACCACAAACACCTTTTCGGGTCCTTGTGCAATTTATTTTTTTTATATAACTCGGAGGGATGGAGTCCCTTTTGGAGTTTCTAAGAAAATAGTGGAATCGTCACACTAGTATATAGACCTTCTCGCGGTCCCATATACACATCGGATCCCACCACGCTTGTGATACCAACATGTGACGGGATTAAACTAAATTAATGTCATAAAGCATACATGCGGGGACGGAGTTTTATTTTGTCCATAATAACCACTTGGGGACAGAGTTTTATTTCATCCATAACAACCACTTGTTTCTTATTGGAAACGGCATGTATGATTTGATGACATTAGTTTAGGGAATCTCGACACACGAAAACCGACTTGGTCATGGAGTGTTAGATCCTAACTAGAATTGTGTTGGCTTGTGCTCGGTTAAAGAGAGGCTTAAGGTCACCCCCGGCATGTAGTCGTGAACTACGCCACGGGTTTAGGTTTAACGCTTCGAAAGAGTCAAGGTCGGGTGGAGCTTGAAACTCTCTAGGACGGGCCCTGACGGGTTTGGGGTTATGGACTTGTGCGACTCGATAGTGAGCAATTCATAGGAATATGTTCATGTAGTGTGGGGTCAAGCCAAGTGACCAATATATTTTTTTTTACTTTTTTTTGAAAAAAAACAAAAGAAAAGGAAATAATCATATATTTACAACTTTCGAATCACCCGTGTGACCGATAAAATAAACAGAAAATAAAAGAAGTTATGTGCAGGTCCGGTGCCCACACACTGTCAAAACTGTTCTATTTCTGTGCACTGTTCTGTTCTGGGAATGCGCCCTGAAGCGCGCGCATTGGGCAGTGGCAGTGGGAGGCGCACGCCTCCGACCGAGAGAGTCAGAGGCGCCCGATTCTGGGCAGTACCTGCAAACTCATGGGTTCAAGGGATTGCCTTGACCCTAAATAAAAATTCTTTCCCCTGCAGTAATTGTTAGCACGGAAACATGAAATGGAAGGACGAGATGAGAGGCGGGCGATTCTGGTAATTGGGGCCGGACACGCGCGCTTTAGGCCAAGAAGGTCAGAGGCGCGCCTTCCAACCCTTTTTACCAGAATGCCCAGAAAACAGAATAAAAGAACACCAAAAGATGAAAATGCAAGTTTAACCCTCTAAATTATCCCCAGCAGAGTCGCCACTGTAGACACCCCGGGAAAGCCCACTGCTTGGCTAGAGCGGTGGAAGGATCCTGGGATGTCTAATTAATTTTATTTTGTAGAGTCGCCACCTATGTTATTGAGGGAACATAAGAAAAACCTAAAGAAATAGCCTACGTTTTGATAAGAAAACAGAGATTCTTGTTAAGAGGTTCGGGGGTTAGGTGACGGAGTGGGAAGTACTTAAACACCCACTCCACCCCGCTTACGCAGGTCTTGCTACTATTGGTGTTCTAATGCTAAATGTCCTTATTTAATACGAGAAAAGTGCTAACAATTATAATGTAAAGAAAAAGGGGAAATAAGAGAGAATTTTTTTATTTATAAATTTATGCTAAAGATTTCATATCAAACAATTACACTAAGAAGTGAATGATAAATTAAAATAAAGTTTAGAATGTTGGAATGTAACCTAGATCAAACTTCAATAGTGAAGTGGTATTTTGGTTGTATTCCTTTTTATGGAGATTGCATACACATTAGAAGAGATGAAAGATGAAGAAACCAAATAAGATTAAGAGTTTAGAAGAAAAGAATAAACATTGTACCTTGTGCTTGAATGGGGAAGAACCAATTTGTCTATATTAACCACTCTTGAAAATGAACTTTTAGTTTTAAGAGAGTTTTTGAGTCAAGAATCCTTCCCCCTTTCCATGGTGGAATGAAGAGGTATTTATAGGTGTTAGGGAAGAGTTTGTGGTCATAAATATGGCTCTTCCCCGGATCAAGCCAAGGCATAATGGCCTTGGGGGTTACAAATCAGAAAAGGAGGGAAATTTTGCAAAATCTGGGATTCTGGAGGTGGGAAGCGCGCACATCCCACCCCCCTATGGGAAGAGCATGCCTCCCAAAAATTAGGGCAAAGGCACGCACGTCCCGCCTTTAGAAAATCCATATTTTAGCCCAAAAGTTAACCCTGTTATGCAGTTAAGCCCCGAAACTAATGAAATCAGTCAGAAACTTAACAAACACCACAAAAGTCAACAATAAAAAAGTAAACAAAGACTCAAGGTTGACTTTGTCATTTAGTGAAGTCCAAGACTAACGGAGTAAGTCAATAACTGAACGAAAAGTAACGAAAGTTAACGAAAAGTAACAAAACTTAACAGAAAAGAGGAAGACAGAGAATGTGTATGCAATCGGGACATGAGAGGTCCAAGGCGGGGGTGTCTACACCATCGAAGAATAATTTCCAATTATTTTCTGCTATTGCCATGATGTCCTCATCAGGGAATCGCGGGTCTTCCCCCTTCGCTTCGTTACATGGAAATTTAGCTAAATGATCAGCGAAGACTCTTCCTCTTACGGATTTCTGTGTGATGTAAGTGATATCATACCCCGCGAGCATAAATTACCACTTAGATATTCTAGAGGAGACATGAGACTTCTCGAAGATGTACTTCATTGGGTTCATTCGGGCAATCAGTTGCACGGGAAACGCTTCCATGTATGGTTTCAGTCTCTCAGCCACCCATACCAGTGCAGCACATGACATTTCTAATGCAGAGTAGTTCAATTCAGCCCCTTGAAAGCGACGGCTGACAAAGTAAATGGCATTCTCTTTCCTCGAGTCGGGTTGCTCTTGTGCTAGCATAGCCCCTAGTGCAGTATTAATCACTGTGAGGTATAAGGTCAACGGTTTCTCTTTATGTGGTGGGACCAATACAGGAGGGTTGACCAAGTATTCTTTGACCTTTTTGAAGTCCTCTTGGCACTCTTCCGTCCATTCTAGGGATGCATTCTTCTTAAGGAGTTTGAAAATGGGCTCGCACATCGTCGTGAGTTGATTAATGAAACGACTAATGTAGTGAAGGCGACCCATGAATCCCTTTACTTCTTTTTGCGTCTTAGGTAGAGGCATGTCAATGATAGATTTGATCTTAGCGGGGTCAGCTTCTATACCACGCTTGGTGACCATGTACCCAAGGACTTTCCTTTTTACTACTCCAAATGTGCACTTGGCCGGATTAAGCCTCATCTTTTGGTTTCTCAGCCGTTCAAAGAACTTTCTTAGGTCGACAAAGTGTTACCCATCGGAGCCTTTAGAGTGTATGATCATGTCATCGACGTACACTTCCATCTCTTTATGTATCATGTCATGGAATAGGGTAGTTATCGCCCATTGGTAAGTGGCTCCAGCATTTTTGAGTCCGAATGGCATGACTGTGTAACAGAATGTCCCCTAAGGTATGGTGAACGCTGTTTTATGCTGATCCGTCTATGAACGAGCGTACCTCATATTTTGCTGTATTGTCAACGAGTATGTCTATGTTAGGGAGAGGAAAGTTGTCACAACCCGAAAGCTACGCTGTATTTTATTAGTAATAAATAATTATTATTTATTTATTTGCTTATTTATTTATTTAAATTATTATTTATTTAAATATTTATGTGTGCATTTTATGTGTTATAATAATTATGCCTAGCATTTTATTTGGGTCATTTGTGTTAGTACAGTATTGTTGGGTCTTAATTGTTAGCAGGGAGTGTAAGTATTGTGTTAGTAGATGGGGAAGGGGGCCTAAGTGTAACTTCGATTTTAACTTCACCTCCTTCCTTCTTCTCCTTCTCCCTCACAAATTCATTTCCCAGTTACTCTCTCTCTCTCTTCTTGAAAAAGGTAAATTTCTCTTTCCCTTCTCTCTTCATTTTAGCTATCTTCCTCTCATCTTCTCTCATTTCTCTTTATGCGAAATGTGTTTAGATAGTCGATAGGATCGTAGGAAGCCAAAAATATTTGAAATCCATCATCTTTGAGAAATCTCAAGTAAGTTGCTTTTCCCCCATTTTTATGCTAAAATATTCATATCATGCTTATATAATGCTTGAGTTGTTATATTTGAAGTTTGGTTGAGTTTCGAATTTAATTGGAATTTATTTGAGTTTTGGGTCAAAAATGGTGATTTTATGAAGGTTGGATTTGAATCTTGATTTTGGTTGTTAAATGTTATTATATGAGTCCTTTTGACCTATAAGTTGTTTTAGTTCATTAATGTTCTAGTTAAGAGTGTTGGATTTTGGTTGAGTTTTGGTTTGGGTTGAAAAATGGAAGAACCCAGTTCTTCCCTCCCGAATTCCGGCAGACCAGAGGATTGGGCGACCGCCCAAAAATTGTAGGGCGACCGCACATCTATCTGAAAGGTTTCGTTCTTGTTTGATGGCTTTTTGGGCGATCGCACAGACTCGAGTGGGCGGCTGCACAGAACCTCTGAAAGTTTTCATTTGTTAATTTGTGTGATTGAAGAATGCGTTTTGGTCTGAGTCGTGGGTGTCCTTCTAGTTGACCTTAGTGAACATTGTAGTACACTCTAATGATAGAATTGGGTCCTTTGTGATTAAGTTTGTGTTGGAAATTAATTAAGTGTTAATTGAGATTATTGGAACACTTTAATTGTGCGTTGTTTGTACATTTCACTTTCTTGGTGACTTCTTGGTATGATTCCCTACTTTGGAATCGTAAGATGCTTATTCATGCTAATATATTATTACTTAGCATTTATTTGGAAGCCCAGCTGGCATATTTGTTGCATCGGGCGATGGAAAAGATTATAATGGCAAAGCCAAGTCCATTATAATGTTGACCATTGTTTTGCCCTTACTATACCCTTTTCCAGATTGGCCTTGGAAGAGATAAGTTAGCTTCCTTTGTGAATGTATCTAGCTACCGAGCATGACTTTGTGGCATGGCTCTTGTCCTTATGACACTCTTATGGTTATTGTTCCGGTACCGGGGATTTCTCTTCAGCTTTCATGCTATTATGAAGATGATGATTTGTTGATTATTGAAGCTGCGCAGCGATCCTTTATTTGGATGTATCGGTTTGGAAACCTTGGCTAATATCCTTTGTTATGTATTTATTTCCGCTGCTATCTGTTATGTGATAAATGCTATGTGCTAGCTATGATTTATTATTGTATATTGCATCTTAGCATGTCATGTAGTTGCATTAGTAACTTATTGAGATTTATCTCACCCCTTCCTTTTATCATTGTTTTTTCCTTAACCCCCCCCCCAGGTGCTAAGGATTAGTCTCGCTGATCACGAGAAAGAGGACGTCGGGTGTGGATACATTCTTTTGGGGAAAGTTGTTATAGGTTGGTTTACATTATATCAATGTGTAACCTTTTGGGGATATTTGTACCAAACATTGACGTCACTAGGATTTGTGTATTTTGTAACTTTGGTGTATAAGCTTATGGAGTTTATACTAGTTTTACTTTGTTGTTCAAGTTGATTTACAAAACCTTGTGTTATCATCTTTTGGGTATAAAAGGAAATTTTTATCTCCATTATTTTAGAGTTTATTGTTTAAGTCGACGTCCAGCTCGCGATCTCGGGCCCGCGGGGTTCGGGGCCGCGACAGTTGGTATCAGAGCTATGGAATTAGCTCTAGGTATAAGTATAGGTGGATTAGTCTGACCTAGGAGGGTAGTAGTGTGCGGAGTGATTAACAGTTGATGTCTTATGCAGGTAATTGTTTCCAATGGCTAGAAGAAGAACAGGTGAAGGCTCTAGTGGAGCACAGAATCAGAATGACAGAAGGGAAGAAGCACGTGCTATGTTTCAAGGCATGTTCGAGGCGGCCATGAAGGCCATACATGATCAAGGTCCCAGGGTAGAACAAGCACCACCCCGCTATGGATTGGAGCAATTTCTCAAACTGAAACCGGTTGAATTCAATGGGGAACCCGATGTTCGGAAAGATGAGTTGTGGATTGAGTCGATGGAGAAGATTTATGAGGTATTTGGTTGCACGGATGAGGATAGGGTCCGGTTTGCGGCTTATAAGCTTGTGGGAGCCGCCGAGCATTGGTGGAAGGGTGTTAAAGCTAGTTGGGATGATACTCACACGGTGTATGCGTGGGAGTTGTTTGTGCACAAATTCAAGGAACATTTCATTCCGGTTGTTGATCAAAACCGAAAGGAGATAGAGCTGCTCAACCTGGAGCAAGGTTTGTTGTCTATAGCTCAATACTCGGCTAAGTTCACCGAATTAGCCCGGTATTGTGACTATTTGGTGAGGACCGAGGAACAAAAAGCTATGAGATTCATTCGGGGATTGAAGACCTCCATCCGTACTCAACTTATTGCCCAACGGATTGTGACCTTCCAAGATGCGGTAGACCGAGCCTACTTGATAGAGCAAGATATTGGGGAGCACAAAAGGAAAACCGAGGTTGTGGGTACGGGTAAACCGGGAAGCCATGCTAAATCTCAACCTCAACACCGTTCCGACAACCGAGGTAACCCGGGAGCATCATTTCAGTTTAAGGGGCAAACCACACCGAGGAATCCGAGTACTACTCCGGGGATTCAGAATAGGAAGCCTTGTACCTTTTTTCAGAGGGTAGGCCATACGGAGGATAGGTGTTGGAAAAAGCAAGGCAAGTGTACCAATTGTGGTGAAATGGGGCACTTTGCGAGAGATTGCACGAAGTACCGAGGTCAGTCATCCGGGTCAGGGGTTGGTACTAATCAGGGTCAGAAAAGGGATGCCGCTGGGAAGCCCAAAGTTCAAGGAAAGATATATGCCATGAATCAACAACAGGCGACCGATGATCCTTCGGTTATTGGAGGTATTGTTTCTGTGTCTAATGTGAGCGCACGATCGTTAGTAGATCCAGGATCATCTCATTCATACATTTCTGTGCAATTTGCTTCCATGTTAAATGCTGCATTCGAGTCTTTACCGTACGTGCTAGAGGTATCGACCCCTATAGGAGAATGCTTGATTTCTGATCGAGTCTTTCGTGCTTGTGATGTGGTTATTTGTGGTCGTGTCCTTTGTGCGGATTTGGTAGTTCTTCCTATCCAAGACTTTGATGTCATTTTGGGTATGGATTGGTTGAGCAAGTTTCATGCTTCCGTTGATTTCCATAAGAAAACTGTTACTTTTTCTATTCCCGATGTGCCTAAATTTGTGTTTGAGGCTAGTCCTCTGAGTAGAAAGGTTCGCTTAATTTCTTTTATGAAAGCGAGAAAATTATTGCATAGTGGTTGTGAGGGGTATTTGGCTAGTGTTCTTGATACTAGGAAGGAATCCCCTAGTTTGGATAGTGTTGGGGTAGTTCGGGAATTTCCCGAGGTTTTCTCAACCGAGTATGATATGCCTCCCGATCGTGAGATAGAATTTTGTATAGATCTTTTACCGGGTAGGGCTCCAATTTCGAAAGCACCGTATAGGTTGGCTCCCGCAGAGTTGAAGGAGTTAAAGGTTCAGTTGCAAGAGTTGCTTGATCGAGGGTTTATCCGCCCTAGTGTTTCCCCGTGGGGAGCACCGGTTTTGTTCGTGCGGAAGAAAGATGGTTCGTTGAGATTGTGTATAGATTACCGGAAGTTGAATCAGGTTACAGTGAAGAACAAGTATCCTCTACCTCACATTGATGATTTATTTGATCAGCTTCAAGGCTCAGTTGTGTTTTCTAAACTTGACTTGAGGAGTGGGTACCATCAGTTGAAGGTTCGATCGGAGGATATTCCGAAGACTGCCTTTCGCACTCGTTATGGTCATTACGAGTTCTTGGTTATGCCGTTTGGGTTGACTAGCGCGCCTGCCGTATTTATGGATTTAATGAACCGTGTTTTCCATCCTTATCTTGACTCGTTCGTGGTGGTCTTTATTGATGATATACTCGTCTACTCTAAATCTAGAGAGGAGCACGAGCAACACTTGAGGACATTTTTATCCGTTCTTGCGAGGGAGAAATTGTTTTCGAAGTTTAGCAAATGCGAATTTTGGCTCGAGAAAGTGTCATTTCTGGGCCATGTGATTTCTAAAGATGGGATTTCGGTGGATCCTTCAAAGATAGAGGCTATAGTGGATTGGAAGAGACCCGAATCAGTGACAGAGATTAGAAGCTTTCTTGGTTTAGCCGGGTATTACAGAAGATTTATTGAGGGGTTTTCGAGGATCGCTACTCCGATGACTCAGTTGACTCGGAAGAATGTCCCATTTGTGTGGACCGAGAAATGTGACAAGAGTTTCGAGGAATTGAAGAAGAGGTTGACTATCGCACCGATCTTGACTTTTCCTAATGGGAGCGATGGCCTAGTGATTTATAGTGATGCTTCGAAAGAGGGTTTGGGTTGTGTTTTGATGCAGAACAGGAAGGTGATTGCCTATGCTTCAAGGAAGTTGACCCCTAGTGAACAGAATTACCCCACTCATGATATGGAGTTGGCTGCGATAGTATTTGCGTTGCACAAATGGAAGCATTACCTTTATGGAGTGAAGTTTGAGATTTTTGCCGATCACAAGAGTTTGAAGTACCTATTCTCTCAGAAGGAATTGAACAACCGACAGCGCCGATGGATGGAATTGTTGAAGGATTATGATTGTACGATTTCTTATCATCCGGGAAAGGCGAATGTGGTAGCCGATGCGATTAGTAGAAAGTCTTATGTGGCTTCGATGATGGTCCGGGAGTGGAAAATGCTTGAGGATGTTCGAGATTGGTCTCCTCGTGAATCGAGGCATGGGGCGATTATTGCGAATATTAGGGTATCTCCGACCCTAATTTAGAGGATAAAGGAAGCTCGGAAGGAAGATCCCGAGTTGGTGAAGATAATGGGTAAATTGAAGGAAAAGAATTTCGATGATTTTTCTTTGAATTCGAGTGGAGTTTTGACTTTTCGTGATCGTTTGTGCGTACCCGATGTCGGTGGGATGAAGAGGCAAGTTTTAGATGAGGGTCACAAATCGAGATACACTATTCATTCGGGTAGTATGAAGATGTACTAGAATCTGAAGCAACATTTTTGGTGGAATAACATGAAGAGGGAAATAGCCGAGTATGTTTCGAAATGTTTAACTTGTCAGCAGGTCAAAGCCGAGCATCAGAGACCCACAGGTCTACTTCAGCCGTTAGAGATTCCCGAGTGGAAATGGGAGCATGTGACTATGGATTTCGTTACGGGACTACCTCGTACTCGTAGGAAGTATGACAGTGTTTGGGTAATAGTGGATAGATTGACCAAGAGTGCCCATTTCTTGCCTATTGACATCAGGTATTCGATGGAGAAGCTTGCGACCCTTTATATTGATGAGATTGTGAGATTGCATGGAGTTCCGGTTGGCATTGTGTCAGATCGAGACTCGAGGTTTACTTCTAGATTCAGGAAGCTTTGGGTACAGATTTGCGATTCAGTACGGCTTTTCATCCTCAGACCAATGGTCAATCCGAGAGGACTATTCAGATTTTGGAGGATATGTTGCGAGCTTGTTCGATAGACTTTTCCGATTCTTGGGATAGACAATTACCGTTAGTGGAGTTCTCTTACAACAACAGTTATCAGGCTAGTATCGAGATGGCACCGTATGAGGTCTTGTATGGAAGAAAATGTAGATCGCCTATTTGTTGGGATGAGGTTGGTGAAGCGAAGATCGTGGGTATTGATTTGCTTCAGGATTCAGTTGAGAAGGTTAGAGTTATCCGAGATTGATTGAAAACAGCCCAGAGTCGACATAAGAGCTATGCAGTTAACCGAAGGCGAGATCTTAGTTTTCAGACCGGTGACTTCGTATTCTTGAAGGTGTCTCCGAAGGTGGGTATCCGAAGGTTTGGGAAGAAGGGTAAATTGGCTCCGAGGTTTATTGGCCCGTTTGAGATTTTGGGAAAGGTTGGACTTCTAGCGTATCGTCTTGCGTTACCGCCATCTTTGGACCGGTTACATAATGTTTTTCACGTTTCTATGCTTCGGAAGTATGTTCATGATCCATCTCACGTGTTACCGGGGATACCGGAGGATATTGAGCCCGATATGACTTATGAGGAACGACCGGTTCGGATTTTAGATGCCAAAGTCCAAGAACTGAGAAACAAAAGCATTTCATTGGTTAGAGTTCTTTGGAGGAATCATCATATCGAGGAGTCGACGTGGGAGCTCCGAGATGAGATCGAGAGGAAATTTTCGTGGCTTTTTAATTCGGGTAAGTCTCGTTAAAATTCGGGTCGAATTTTCTTTAAGGGGGAGTGAATGTCACGACCCGAAAGCTAGGCTCTATTTTATTAGTAATAAATAATTATTATTTATTTATTTATTTATTTATTTATTTAAATTATTATTTATTTAAATATTTATGTGTGCATTTTATGTGTTATAATAATTACGCCTAGCATTTTATTTGGGTCATTTGTGTTAGTGCAGTATTGTTGGGTCTTAATTGTTAGCAGGGAGTGTAAGTATTGTGTTAGTAGATGGGGAAGGGGGCCTAAGTGTAACTTCGATTTTAACTTCACCTCCTTCCTTCTTCTCCTTCTCCCTCACAAATTCATTTCCCAGTTACTCTCTCTCTCTCTCTTCTTGAAAAAGGTAAATTTCTCTTTCCCTTCTCTCTTCATTTTAGCTATCTTCCTCTCATCTTCTCTCATTTCTCTCTATGCGAAATGTGTTTAGATCGTCGATAGGATCGTAGGAAGCCAAAAATATTTGAAATCCATCATCTTTGAGAAATCTCAAGTAAGTTGCTTTTCCCCCATTTTTATGCTAAAATGTTCATATCATGCTTATATAATGCTTGAGTTGTTATATTTGAAGTTTGGTTGAGTTTCGAATTTAATTGGAATTTATTTGAGTTTTGGGTCAAAAATGGTGATTTTATGAAGGTTGGATTTGAATCTTGATTTTGGTTGTTAAATGTTGTTATATGAGTCCTTTTGACCTATAAGTTGTTTTAGTTCATTAATGTGCTAGTTAAGAGTGTTGGATTTTGGTTGAGTTTTGGTTTGGGTTGAAAAATGGAAGAACCCAGTTCTTCCCTCCCGAATTCCGGCAGACCAGAGGATTGGGCGACCGCCCAAAAATTGTAGGGCGACCGCACATCTATCTGAAAGGTTTCGTTCTTGTTTGATGGCTTTTTGGGCGACCGCACAGACTCGAGTGGGCGGCCGCACAGAACCTCTGAAAGTTTTCATTTTTTAATTTGTGTGATTGAAGAATGCGTTTTGGTCTGAGTCTTGGGTGTCCTTCTAGTTGACCTTAGTGAACATTGTAGTACACTCTAATGATAGAATTGGGTCCTTTGTGATTAAGTTTGTGTTGGAAATTAATTAAGTGTTAATTGAGATTATTGGAACACTTTAATTGTGCGTTGTTGGTACATTTCACTTTCTTGGTGACTTCTTGGTATGATTCCCTACTTTGGAATCGTAAGATGTTTATTCATGCTAATATATTATTACTTAGCATTTATTTGGAAGCCCAGCTGGCATATTTGTTGCATCGGGCGATGGGAAAGATTATAATGGCAAAGCCAAGTCCATTATAATGTTGACCATTGTTTTGCCCTTACTATACCCTTTTCCAGATTGGCCTTGGAAGAGATAAGTTAGCTTCCTTTGTGAATGTATCTAGCTACCGAGCATGACTTTGTGGCATGGCTCTTGTCCTTGTGACACTCTTATGGTTATTGTTCCGGTACCGGGGATTTCTCTTCAGCTTTCATGCTATTATGAGGATGATGATTTGTTGATTATTGAAGCTGTGCAGCGATCCTTTATTTGGATGTATCGGTTTGGAAACCTTGGCTAATATCCTTTGTTATGTGTTTATTTCCGCTGCTATCTGTTATGTGATAAATGCTATGTGCTAGCTATGATTTATTATTGTATATTGCATCTTAGCATGTCATGTAGTTGCATTAGTAACTTATTGAGATTTATCTCACCCCCTTCCTTTTATCTTTGTTTTTTCCTTAACCCCCCCCCCAGGTGCTAAGGATTAGTCTCGCTGATCACGAGAAAGAGGACGTCGAGTGTGGATACATTCTTTTGGGGAAAGTTGTTATAGGTTGGTTTACATTATATCAATGTGTAACCTTTTGGGGATATTTGTACCAAACATTGACGTCACTAGGATTTGTGTATTTTGTAACTTTGGTGTATAAGCTTATGGAGTTTATACTAGTTTTACTTTGTTGTTCAAGTTGATTTACAAAACCTTGTGTTATCATCTTTTGGGTATAAAAGGAAATTTTTATCTCCATTATTTTAGAGTTTATTGTTTAAGTCGACGTCCAGCTCGCGATCTCGGGGCCGCGGGGTTCGGGGCCGCGACAAAAGTCATCTTTCGGAGATGCTCTGTTGAGATCACGGAAATCTACGCAGACATGGACCTTTCCATTTGCTTTGGAAACATGCACAGTATTAGCCAACCAGGTTTGATACTCTATCACTTTGATGAACTCGACACTTAGGAGTTTCTCTATCTCTTGCTTGACTTATACCGACGACCCTGGCTTAATTCTGGGGAGTTTCTGCTTGACTGGCTTGGAATCAGGAAGCAGCGGTATCTTATGTTCAACAATCGAATTGGATAGCCCCGGCATATCTTTGTAGGACCATGCGAACACATCCACAAATTCTCGGAGAAGCGCTATGAGGGCTTGTCGGTCTTCCCTCTTGAAGAAACTGCCAATCTTGGTCTCTTTCGGATCATCGTCCGTCCCCATACTAACTGTTTTCATTTCATCGGCATCAATAGGACCATTTCTGCCACGAGAACCAACTTGCTTATTAATTTCTTTTAAGATTTGTTCGTTTTCTTGATCTATCTCGTCGTATGACTCATTATTATCTAATTCGTTAGAGTTATTAGTTAATTCATCATTCAAGACGCTAGCAATCTCAAGATTTTCAGAAAGATCTACGTTTTCATTAAGAAAGTAGGGGAATACACGTTCCACGATGGCATCCGAGTCCTTTTGGGTGAGCTCATCGGTAGCGGTATCTGATTCTAAGGTAAGAGTTACAAGATTTCTCTTCCTATGGGGATGGGAAGTGCTTCCTAACTTTTCGGTCAGGAAGTCTTTAATTGCTATGGTCCCCCAGTTGTGTACCAATTCTTGATGGGCCCGTCACATTTCTTGTTGAGCTTGGTATAATCTTTCTTTGGAGTGTCCCCCTTGTCTATTGCATTGATCTGAGTGTCCTCTAGCTTGCAAAGGTTGAGAAATTGGCGCAGTAGGTCTTCTCCCAACACAAAGTCACATTCACTGAATGCCTTAGCCTTGGTACCCCCTAATTCTCGAGGTGGCCACGAGAATGGTATCGGTTCTATTTCAAGTGAGTATGGATCACAGTCACTGAAGATTTCAAAGCCCAGTTGGCACTTCCCTCTATGGTCGATCCACAGTTTAGGGAACGTGAAGTATGGCAAGTTTTCCCCCTCGCGTATAAAGTTAGTATTTTTCTTATCTAGTACTTGATCCCAAGAACACATGTAACAAAAAGAAATTTCATTATTAAACTTTGGAGTGCTCTCGCCCATATTTGGGACAAGGTGAGTAGTCTCCTCTTTCTCACTAGCTATTTATATTACATTGATCCCTCCTCCCGCAGTTGGGAGGGGGTTTGTCACTACATTAGGAACCTCTAGTTGCTTAGAGTCTATGAGATCTTGGATCACATCTTTGAGGCGGTTGCAAGAATTGGTATCATAGCCACTAAATTGGTGGAACTTGTAGTAGAGGTGATGAGCATGATTTGCAGGGAGTTCCCTCGGAGTAGTAGGAGGCTTCCTTGGAGTGACTTTGCCGGCTTCTATGAGTATGTAAAAAAAAATTCTTTGAGTGATGCCTTCATACTTGTGGTAGGTCCTTGGCCTTGCCTTAGCTCTAGATTCAACTTCCATTTTGTAACACTCTCTTTGAGCTTGTAGGCATGCTTGGAGCGTGTCAATTTTTATCTCTTAGTATTCTTCTTGTATGAGTAGGCCTTTTCGGAATGCGCCTATTTCTTCTTCTCGGGCTAGTAATTGATTTTGAAGGGATTTGATTTCTCTATCGAAAAACTCCTTTTGCGTCCATAGGCGAGTCATGAATTACCCTTCTATCTCCCTTTTGAAGCATGTGCACAAGACCGTAGCGTTACCTCAGAGAGTTTACCCACATCTCCTTGTAGCCGAGCCTTGAGGTCGTTGGGTTCTTGTGTAAATCTGGTGTTTGACATTGTGTTGGGAGTCTGGATGTCTCGTACGAGGTTCAGGTTGACCAACACGGCAGAAACACATAAAAGGGTGAATGTCTCGTACGAGACATGGATGTCTCGTACGAGGCATCCAGCCTGACAGTCAGATTGCAAATTTTAATCCTATTTTGGTCAGACGGAATTTAATCCATTTTAAGGGTTACTATCTAGTTCGTCCTGGAACAGTGGATTTTGTCACCCTAGAATATGAGCCCCTTGTTTTTCACCTGTATTGCACTCTCCCAAACGGACAATTCGGGCAAAGGTCTCATATTCTCATCGGAATCCACCATTCAATTAGCCAAACCTAAGTGATTCTGTAGTTGTTTTTCACTTTATTAAACAACGTCTTTAATGCAATCAAACCTTATGAATTCTTGTAAGGGACAACCGAAAGGGACATTGTCAAGCGCAGGATTTTAATGGTGAAAGAGACTAGACTCGATGAACGTAGAAAAATTCTCAATTACACCATCGCAATCTTTGTTCAACAATTTAACCGAAGGGACATTCGTCAAGAATTCATGAAGGGAGTATTACAGATTGTGAGAGAAGCATTATCTTGGGAAAAGATTAAAACAAACCCCTAAGAATCGAACCGATCGGTCTCAAGGAGTGTCCTATTGACTAGTATGTATGGATGAGGTTATGCAGGGCTTACGGCTAAGGTCCCCATATACACATTCTAGGAGCGTGTCACGGAGTAGGTACACCATCTTTGGAGAGACCGGCGAGTGCCACTCGTAGAGTGGGGGTGCTGACCGACATCCATGTAACGCCCATCCTTATTCTTGTTAAATTCTTGACTTGCTTGTTAAATATTTAACTTGCATATTATGTGCTAGTTTTACTTGAATTAATTTCTTAATTGCTTTAGAATATTAAAGTGGTTAAATGTCTAGTTTTGACTTTTGGGTCATTTGTGAAAATATGACTTTAGGGGCCTTTTTGTTAAAAGTGAAACTTGAGGGGCCTAAGTGTCATTTTTGAAACTTGATAAGTATATCTTCTTTGTTTGCCTTCTCTGAGGCATTTTATACCCAAAATTTGTTTACGTTTCCTCTGTGAAGAAAATCTTGGTTTAGGGTTTACCCTATTCTCGACTCCTCGAGTTTAATTATCCCTCTGTTCTTGATTCCGATCCCAGATAAATATTCGTGGCGTTGAATAGATCGTTTCCTGTCGAACAGAAATTAATTTGGGTGAACTTGATTTCGGACTAGGTAAGTTATTAGCTCCCACTTGCTTGTAATAACATGCATATATGTTATTCCTGATACTTGTGCTTGTCAATTTTGTGTTTGGAGTGATTTTTGTGATACTTGTAAATTTGGGACAAAGGGAGTATAAACATACTGTGTAAAATGATGAAAGAAACTTGAAAGTAAATGTTTGAGCTTGTTAGTATACTCTTGGGAATGTTAGAATGTTAGTAAAAACTATACTCCTACGCTTGGGACCGAGAATTCTTAAGCCTGGAAAGAAATTGGGTTTTGCTGGAATTTGTAGCGAGCTCCCGCTTGGTCTTGACCGAGCGCCCGCCTGGTTAGCCACCGAGCGCCCGCCTGGTCCATTTTGAGCGCCTGCTTAACTCATGTTTCATGACCAAAAATCTCTGTTGAACTTGTGAGCGCGCACCTGGTATGCACCGAGCGCCCGCTTGCCCTGCAACCTTAGACTGAGCGCCCGCCCGGGTAGAAGCAAGCGCCCGCCCGGTCCCATGTTTTAACAAAGAGTGTTTTAAACCCAAAGTAAAATGAAACCTTACCCCTCCTAAGGTATATAGCCTTAGTATAAGATGTCCTAGTATGTGTATATGTACCTTTTGGGGCATTAAAACTTAGTCTTGAACATGAACAATTATAGAACTCAAATGAGAACTTAAGTATAAGAGTAACAACTCTTCTTTATGTATTGAAAGTGCTTTAAGCAAGCACTAATGTGTTATGCTTGTCTTGAAACCAATGTTTGTGCACCTTAGGGGCATTAGAACAATGTCTTGAGCTTAAACATCTAAAGTATAGGATGATGAACTTGAAGTATAGGATGTCTAACTCTTATATATGACTTGAATGTCCAAAGATTGGAATGATAACTCGAGTATAAGACAATAAAATCTTGTACATGTCTTAAACATCCATATAAGTGGATTGAGAACTTGAATATAAGATGATAAAATCTTGTACATGCCTTGAAACCAATACATGTGTATGGTAATGAACTAGAAAGTGATATGAATAAGCACTAACGTGTATGAGACATGTTCTTGATGTGTATGTGCAAACATTTCATATAGCTACTTGATAATAATGTGACTTCTTGATTACTTGAAGCATGTTTCTTGATGAGCTAGTCCACTACTTTTGGATTAGTTCTACTCTCGTAGTTCAAGTAAATACCTAATTTTGCATTCTTGTGTGAGTCCAGCTGGTCCTTGCTTGTTCGGAGGTATATAGGTTCACGCTTATCATGAGGCTGGGCTAAAGTGATAATCGGGGATCTATGTATCTGCGCTTGACCCCTTACTATAGGCCATAGTAAGGGCATATCTTCCTTTGTTAGAGCAATACGCCTGATAAAAGTGAATGCTAAAGTTGTGAACACCTCGTGAATCTTGATCTTGGGAATGACACTGGTTACCGGGTCTTCTTATATATACTGCATAAGCAGTTTCTTGATATTGATCGTGATTTTCAAAAGTAATACAAGCTACGACAACAATGGTATTCTTGGGAGGAATAAGGAAGGAAGCAATATCCTTTGTAACGTGTTAGCTTAGCCTTATGTGCTACTTGATGAGTTGGCTTAGCCTCTCATATACTTGTTACTTGATGATATTTGATATATGATTACTTGAGTATCTACTTGAATTGCATGATAACATGTCATGTAGTTGCATCTAATAGCTTACTGAGATTTATCTCACCCCGTTCCTTGTTTATTTGTTTTCCTTAGATCAAAGGTAGGCTAGTGATAGTGCGCAGTGAGGCTCGACATAGCTGGGAGCTTACTACGCAGGTTGTTATTCTTTTGGGGCTTCTGTCCTTTTACACTTTGGTGAGGACGATATGGTATGAGTTGTATAACTCCTTATTTTGGGATAGACAGTCTTGTATAGTACTTGTTGTCTCTAGACATCTTGTAATGCCAGCTTATGTGCTAGGAATGTCTTCCGCTGTGTATAATCAAGTTTGGTTTTAATTTTCTTGTCTAGAACTCTTGTTGTGAGCTATCTTAGCTCCTTACTCTTAAGTATATATATCATGTCAATTTTTTATAAGCAGATGTCATCCTGTTTCTTGTTAGTTTCTTGATTCTTGTTAGTTACGCTCACCAGGTTCGAGGTTCTATTAGGGAATCCCAGGACTTGGGGGCGTGTCAGTTGGTATCAGAGCTACCCTGGTTTAGCTACCCTGTTTAGCTACCTTGGTTTGCTTTAAGTCTGGATAGGGTCTATGGCTTAGGTATGGGTTAGTCTTGGGTGTGTTATAATGCCGAGTGTTTACCTACAGGTACAATGAGTTCTGAAGGAACAAGTGGTAGTAATCAGCTGAGATCTGTAACTCCTCAAGAAGAGATGGTTGATAATATAGACTGGGATTATCCTAATCGACTTACAAAGTTTTTGAAGTTGAAACCTCATAGCTTTGATAGGGAACCTGATGCTAAGAAGGCAGAAGAGTGGATAGAAAGTATAGAAAAGATCTTTACAGCCTTGAGATGTGCAGTAGGTGATAAGGTAACCTTTGCAACTTTTAAATTTGAGAAAGCTACTGAACATTGGTGGCAAGTTCTGAATAAAAGCTGGGAACTGGAAGGTGTACCATAGACTTGGGAGAATTTTCTCAAAGCATTCAAGTCACAGTTCATTCCAACCGTGGTCCAAGACAGAAAAGAGATGGAATTTCTTAATCTGGAGCAAGGAAGCTTGACAGTGGGGCAATACTCAACCAAGTTCACAGAATTGGCTAGGTATTGTGATCACTTAGTTCCAAATGAAACAAAGAAGGCACAGAGGTTTGTGAAACGGTTCAAGACTGAGTACAGAAAGCAACTTCTTTCTCTACAGCTTACTAGTTATCAACAAGCAGTAGAGAGGGCTTATGGCATTGAAAATGACATTGAAGAACATAAAGTGAAGTTGGGAACAATCATGACAGGTCATGTTTCAGAGAAAGCACAGGGATCTAGTTCTAAGGGTGGTAAATCTAGCTGCCAAGATCGTCAATTCCGACAACCATCTGAAAGCAAAGGTAGTGTATCAACTGGTTCTAAGACAACAGTCCAAGGTTCCAGGAAAGTGTGTGGTTATTGCTTGAAAGAAGGCCATTCTGATGACAAGTGTTGGCTAAAGATTGGGAAATGTTTATCTTGTGGGGAAACAGGGTACTTTATCAAGAATTGTCCTAAAGGCAAAGGAAGTCAAGTTGGGGGTACGAGTCAACAGGCCTCAGGTACTAAGAGAGATAGTGGGGGTCAACCTAAAGTTCAGGGTCGAGTGTTCGCTCTAGATCAGCAGGGTATAGCTGAGTCTTCTGCGGTTATAGGAGGTACTATATTACTTTCTAGTACGAGAGCGCGAGTCCTGATAGATCCGAGCTCATCTCATTCTTATGTGGCATCTCATTTTGTGTCGCATTTGCATGTTCTTCCTGATTCTATGCCTTATGTGCTAGAAGTATCTTCCCCTATGGGAGATTGCATGTTTGCTTCTGAGGTTTATAAGAAATGTGAGGTTCTTGTGGGTGATCATGACCTTCTTGCTGACCTAGTCGTGTCACCTATAAGGGACTTCGACGTGATTTTTGGCATGGATTGGCTTTATGTGCATCATGCATCTGTTGATTGTCATAGAAAAGTAGTAACTTTTTCTATACCTGGTTTGCCTGATTTTACCTTTGAAGGTGATAGGCCTATGTATGATATACGTGTTATTTCTGCTTTAAAAGCTAGAAAACTTTTATCTCGTGGTTGTGCTGGGTATCTCGCATGTGTTCTTGACAAGAGTTTATATGTTCCCAAGATGGAAGATATTCCTGTTGTGTCTGAATTTTCAGATGTGTTCTCTTCTAAGTATAGCATGCCACCTGATCGAGAGCTTGAGTTCTGTATTGAGTTATTACCAGGTACAACACCAATCTCTAAAGCACCTTATAGAATGGTTCCAGCTGAGTTGAGAGAGTTAAAAACACAGCTTGAGGAATTACTTGAAAGGGGCTTTATCAGGCCTAGTGTATCACCGTGGGGTGCACCAGTGTTATTTGTCAGAAAGAAAGATGAGACTCTGCAATTATGTATTGATTACAGAGATCTTAATCAGGTAACTATAAAGAACAAATATATGTTACCTCATATTGATGACTTGTTTGATCAATTTCAGGGTTCAGTAGTATACTCGAAGCTTGACTTGAGAAGTGTTTATCATCAGTTGAAAATCAGATCTGAGGATATACCAAAGACAGCTTTTCGTACCAGGTATGGACATTATGAGTTTATTGTTATGCCATTCGGTTTGACAAATGCTCCAGCTGTATTTATGGATTTGATGAACCGTATATTCAAACCATATCTTGATTGTTTCGTGGTGTTATTCATTGATGATATTCTTGTGTATTCTAAATCACGGGCTGAGCATGAACAACATCTCAGAGTGGTATTGCAAGTTCTTAGTGAGAAACAATTATTTGCAAAATTCAGCAAATGTTTGAGCTTGTTAGTATACTCTTGGGAATGTTAGAATGTTAGTAAAAACTATACTCCTACGCTTGTGACCGAGAATTCTTAAGCCTGGAAAGAAATTGGGTTTTGCTGGAATTTGTAGCGAGCGCCCGCTTGGTCCTGACCGAGCGCCTGCCTGGTCCGTTTTGAGAGCCCGCTTACCTCGTGTTTCATGACCAAAAATCTCTCTTGAACTTGTGAGCGCGCGCCTGGTATGCGCCGAGCGCTCGCTTGCCCTGCAACCTTAGACCGAGCGCCCGCCCGGTCCCCTGTTTTAACAAAGAGTGTTTTAAACCCAAAGTGAAATGAAAGCTTACCCCTCCTAAGGCATATAGCCTTAGTATAAGATGTCCTAGTATGTGTATATGTACCTTTTGGGGCATTAAATCTTAGTCTTGAACATGAACAATTATAGACCTCAAATGAGAACTTAAGTATAAGAGTAACAACTCTTCTTTATGTCTTGAAAGTGCTTTAAGCAAGCACTAATGTGTTATGCTTGTCTTGAAACCAATGTTTGTCCACCTTAGGGCCATTATAACAATGTATTGAAATTAAGCATCCAAAGGATAGGATGATGAACTTGAAGTATAGGATGTCTAACTCTTATATATGACTTGTATGTCCAAAGATTGGAATGATAACTCGAGTATAAGACAATAAAATATTGTACATGTCTTAAACATCCATATAAGTGGATTGAGAACTTGAATATAAGATGATAAAATCTTGTACATGCCTTGAAACCAATACATGTGTATGGTAATGAACTAGAAAGTGCTATGAATAAGCACTAACGTGTATGTGACATGTTCTTGATGTGTATGTGCAAACATTGCATATAGCTACTTGATAATAATGTGACTTCTTGATTACTTGAAGCATGTTTCTTGATGAGCTAGTCCACTACTTTTGGATTAGTTCTACTCTCGTAGTTCAAGTAAATACCTACTTGTGCATTCTTTTGTGAGTCCAGCTGGTCCTTGCTTGTTCGGAGGTATATAGGTTCACGCTTATCATGAGGCTGGGGCCAAAGTGATAATCGGGGATCTATGTATCTGTGCTTGACCCCTTACTACAGGCCATAGTAAGGGCATAGCTTCCTTTGTTAGAGCAATACGCTTGATAAAAGTGAATTCAAAACTCGTGAACACCTCGTGAATCTTGATCTTGGGAATGACACTGGTTATCGGGTCTTCTTATATATATTGCATAAGTAGTTTCTTGATATTGATCGTGATTGTCAAAAGTAATACAAGCTATGACAACAATGGTATTCTTGGGAGGAATAAGGAAGGAAGCAATATCCTTTGTAACGTGTTAGATTAGCCTTATGTGCTACTTGATGAGTTGGCTTAGCCTCTCATATACTTGTTACTTGATGATACTTGATACATGATTACTTGAGTATCTACTTGAATTGCATGATAACATGTCATGTAGTTGCATCTAATAGCTTACTGAGATTTATCTCACCCCGTTCCTTGTTTATTTGTTTTCCTTAGATCAAAGGAAGGCTAGTGATAGTGCGCAGTGAGGCTCGACATAGCTGGGAGCTTACTACGCAGGTTGTTATTCTTTTGGGGCTTGTGTCCTTTTACACTTTGGTGAGGACGATTTTGTATGAGTTGTATAACTCCTTATTTTAGGGTAGACATCTTGTATAGTACTTGTTGTCTCTAGACATCTTGTAATGCAAGCTTATGTGCTAGGCATGTCTTCCGCTGTGTATAATCAAGTTTGGTTTTAATTTTCTTGTCTAGAACTCTTGTTGTGAGCTATCTTAGCTCCTTACTCTTGAGTATATATATCATGTCAGTTTGTTATAAGCAGTCATCCTATTTCTTGTTAGTTTCTTGATTCTTATTAGTTACGCGCACCAGGTTCGAGGTTCTATTAGGGAATCCCGGGACTTGGGGGCGTGTCAATCCATCCTCCGATTGGGACCCGGGTTATATGGTATATAGTGCAATTAATATACATGCGTGCACGTGTGTGAGAGTTATGTTCTTGGCGTCAAAGAGAAAATAGAAAGTTTTTTTTTGAAATAAAACAAAAACAGGCAATGGCTGGGCCAAGTGGCTGACTACGTTTCCCTCTTGTGGAGGAACTCAGGCCGTCGTAGTTCCCACATAAAGCATAACAAAAGGAAAGTAAGAAATATTTCAAGTTTTCAAGTACTCCTGCAAAACAAATGTTAGCTTTATGATATAAGGGGAGTTTCTTTGTCGTTAGGAAGGTCCTAAGACTCAGAAACAGAGGGGAAGACAGATCTGGAACTTGTTTACGTGTTTGAACCGGACGGAATCCCTTTTTCAAACCATAGAAACAGTCTGTCAGATTAAACCGAGATGTCTCATACGAGACATAGATCCCTCATACGAGGCATCTCAGTCTGGGAACAGAAAACAATACAGAATGTAGAATTTTAAGAATGATGATGATTTTTCAATGCAAGTCTAACCCTCTTATGATGATCCCCAGCGGAGTCGCCACTGTGGGCGCGCGCGTCCCTCCTCGTGCTTCGGGTTGTAAGGACTTGATTGTTGCTCGATTATTGTGAGTCGCCACCATGTTTAACGGAACACGGAACGTGAGATTCTTGAGTTCAGGGGTTAAGTTATGGATTGGGAAGGTCAAGGAGCGCCCAATCTAGGATCGGTCATGCTTACAAAATCATCATCATCATCATTAAAATTATGCATTCATGTACAAAAGAAACCAAACAAATAATTTATTATTTATTTGGAATGTCAGATCATGTACTTCGAGACCATCTCCATGAACTAGAGAGGCTCTAGGATGATCCTTTTGATAGAATCACACTACTTCAAAGCAAAGAAGGAGATATGAAGAGAGGAAAACAATGGAATTACCTAAGCGTTATTCGAGAATCCTATGGATGGCCTTGACTAAAGTCCTTGATGATCCAAAAAGCTTGACTTGAATGGTGTTATGGAGCTATAAATTTCATGGGTACGGGAGAGAGGCTGATTATGAGAACCTTCTTAATCAGATTTTGAGTGGTTTTTTGGTGAATGACCATTCTAGAGGTTTTTAGTCCAAGAAACTTTATATTTATAGGATTTCTTGACCTAGGGATAAAGCCAAGGAGGTATGTTTTGATGGTAATCAAAGACTTTATTTCCAAGGAGGTATTTTTGGACTCTAGGATCGCTCATCAGATTTTTCCCGGATTGCGTGAGTGTTTGCCAAGAAACGGGGTGGAGATCAACAAGGAAACTGCTAAAACCCGACTGTCAAAGGGGGATGTCTCGTACGAGACATTAGATATAATAATGTCTTGTACGAGACATCTTGTGTTTGAATCACAAAAATGCCCTTTTCTTAGGTTTTAACGTTCATGTCAAACCTAACGAGTTTCGACCCAAATCAAAGGCGAGACACAGGAGTAGTGTAATTATGAATGAATGTTCAAAATGGGGTGTCTACACCGCATGGTCTATAGCAAGCACCTGCTTGCTGTTTACAGAAACTCACTGGAGTGAAGAAAGGGATCAAGCACCTGCATGCTTGGTACCATGCGTCTACATGGTATGTCGGCCAGCAACTTTGTTTATCCTTTTTTAACAAGGAATCCTAGGGTTTTTCCTATTTTTAAACCTCCTTAGCCCTAGTATAAATATAACACTCCATATACATTATTTTAAACATACTTGTATTCAAGATTCAATGTTGTAAACAAGGATTCATCAATTTAATTCAGGTTTTGATGTTCTTTAATTTATTCTTTGTTCTTGATTTTATGAGTAGTAGCTAAGTTCTTAGATTCATGGATTGGTAGTAGCAAATACTAGCTCTTTATGCTATACATTTAATTCTTTCATTCAATATTAATTCATGTTTATCAAAATATTCTTCATGTTAAATTCTTTAGTTTCAATTATATGTTAAGATATAAATTTGGATTTAGAATTATTGGGTATATATTACTACACTAGCGTGGGTGATTATACGTTGACCATTGTTTTGATAATTAGATTCAATTGAGGACCTAGCGGAAGTCAAAATGATCTAGGTTCATGTGTTTTTGAGTGCTTCATGAATTTCTTGCATATTGTGTAGATCTCGTGGAAAGTATAATATATAAGAAATAAAAGGATTGCAATCCGGCAACCGAACCATCCCAATTCTTACTAAAGTGAATGAACCCAAGAAAGAGATTGATCTTGTTATTATGAGCATAGCATAGAGTGAAAGTATTTTTGAACCCAATTCGTGAATCTATTCGTTAATCTTGCTTTTATTTGTTTCTTAGTTTAATTTTAATTATTGTTTTAGTTTAATTAAATTAATCAAAAACCAAAATACCCACTATTTGTTTTTTTCTAGTTTTAATTTACATTCTTGTTAATCCTTCAAGTCTCTATGGATTCGACCCTTGCTTGTGCATACTACTACACCGGTAACTAGTACACTTACTAGGTAATTTAATTAGAGGGAGATTTTCTCCATCATCCTTAAACTTTGAGGTTCGTAGCACGCCTCTCAATCTAGAACATAATGTAATGGATGTAGATGCTGAAGAAACCATCAAACTCCCAACTCTTACTGGTATCTTAAAAAAAAATAAGATTCATGAATTTGGGGAGTTGATGTATCACATAGCGCACCTAGTGGGAAAGTCAATCATGTTCAAGATAGGCAATGTTGACAAATTCACTATTCCTCAATGGAAATTTTCCAGCTCTATATTCAATGGGATCAAGTTACATTGGCCCAAAATCATTATGACTTACCTCACTGACTCCATAATCACCTGCAAAGCCAGAAAAGCCAAACAACAATCCAAATACAAAACCCATTATTGTCTTTTAACCAAACTCTTTTTAGATGACCCTGCCATCAACAAGCTCATAACTGAAGACCCAGAACTCTAGGTCACAGAGGTATCAAAATTTGATAGATCTTTCTTATTTGAATTTAGAAAGTCTTATGGAGACAAAGAGTACGAGGAATATTGGAAAGCGGCGCCTGAACCTAAGGAACCATATATTACACTTGGTCCTGTTGTTAGCGCGCCTAATTCTCCTATGTATGCCGATGGTAGTGCGGCTCCAACAGGGTTAGACCTCACTGATGAGGAAGATAATGAGGAAGGGTTCAATTAAGAAGCTATTGTGAAATGAAAAATGGTGAAGCAAGGCAAGAAAAAGTTGGTTGATACCCATGTTCCCGGTATCTTATGCGCCTTTGTGGAAAGTCAAGGAAGGAAAAGAAAGGCAATAAAGGTCATTAACCCTTTGAGGAGATTAAAGAATAAAATACAAATTGTTGAGAAACATGTCAAAGCTACAGAGGTTAGAGCTAGAGTTATTGATGAGGCTTTCAAAGCGGCAGATGCGCCTGATGTTGGTGTGCCTAAAAAGAAACTCATGGTTGATACGCTTAAGGGTCGCGCTTCTGTTCCTGCGCCTGTTATTGTAGTCGCGCCACCCACTGTTGCGCCTCCTAAAGTCAGATTTGAAGTCAGATTTGAAGCTGCTATCAAATTAGCACATGAAATTTTTGGAGATGAGGATTATGAAAGTGAAGAAAAGGAAGAGGAAGATAGGGTTGAGAGGGAGCAGACTCAAGATATTGAAATTGAAAAATGTAGGCACCCCGCCTTGGACAGCTCACCCCGATTGCACACTTGATTTTGTGTTTCTCCCTCTTTTAAGTGTTTTCTGTTAGTTTCTGTTACTTTGGTTAAGTTCCAGACGAACTCCGTTAAGTCCCGGGACTAAACTGAATAACAGTTCTAACTTTCTAGTCCATTCTGTCAAAAATTACTTCTCAGAGTCGCGCGCCTCCGCCCCTTGAGGCCAGACGCGCGCGCCTTCCGTCGCCTAGGTGGGATGCGCGCGCTTCTGGGGCGTGTCAATTACAGATTCTGCCCAAGAATCTCTCCCTTGCTCATTATACATGATTTTGCCCGGGAAAGATTTCTTGGAGACTCCGTTTGGCTCCACAAACAGTCCTCTTTCAACTATAAAAACCCCTCAAATCCATCATTGGAGGGGACCTTGGACATCATTACTTTTAGACCTTTTTTACTCACTTCTTTCCTAGACTTTTTCTTGGGATTTCTTCAACTAAGTGTTCAACCTCTTCTTCAAGGCTTTACAAGAGGTTTTCTTTGAAGGATACTATAGGTAAATGTCTTAAGAATTTCTCTCTTCTTCTTCTTCTTCTTCTTCTTCTTCTTCTTCTTCTTCTTCTTCCTCTCCTTCAATCAAATGTACAATCACCCAAAACCATTTGGGACATGACACCAACGGTCCTTTCATTACATTGAATTGGCCTAGGAGTCATCTCCCTACATTTTAACTCTAAAACCCCTTTTATCACCATTTTAATAGGAAGAACGCATTTATCTTTAAAAGTGAATTATGAACAAACAAGACCGACGTTGCTCGGGCGAAATGGGTGTTTAAGTACTTCCCATTACTTAACCTAACCCCCGAACCCCTCATCCCAAAGAATCTCTGTTTTCGTAAATCAAACTTAGGCTCATAAACATTAGATTTTCTTACGTTCCTCAAAAACGTGGGTGGCGACTCTAAAACACAATTAGACATCCTAGGGTAATTCACGCGCTCTAGCCAAGCCGTGGCCCCCCGGGGTATCTACTGTGGCGACTCCGCTGGGGATTCTTGAGGGTTAAACTTGTGTTTCTGTTCATAATTCACTTTTCTGGGCATTCTAGAAATTGACATGGGAAGCGCGCGCCTCGGGCCTTCATGGTCCAAAGCGCGCGCGTCCCGCGTCAAATTCCAAAATCGCCCGCCTTCCATGTGTTCTTCCTATTCTTCCTATTATTTCGTGCTAACAAACATTACAGGGGTTCCATCACACAATCAGGACCAGGGCAATCCCCTGAGTCCATAAGTTTCTAATAATCTGACAGGTGAGCCCAGAAGCGGGCGCCTCCCAGATACAATGCACCAGGCGCGCGCTTCCCTCAACACTAGCCTGAGGCGCGCGCTTCTGGGCCAATTTCCAGGGCAAGAACAGGTTTCAGTGACTGAATAGAACAGTGAGGTGTGGGCACAGTTGCCTACATCGGAACAGAATTGAACCCTTGGACTGTTTAATTTTGTGTTTTATTTACCGGTCACACGGGTGATTCGGGAGTTGTAATTTACGTGCTTATGTGTTTTTATATTTTCTTTTCAAAAAAAATAAAAAATAAAAAATTTTGTCACGTGATAGACCTCACACTACATGCACATTACTCCTATAAATTGCTCACTATCGAGTCGCACAAGTCCAACCCCAAACCCGTCGAGGCCCGTCCTACAAAGTTTCAAGCTCCACTCGACCTTGTCTCTTTCGAAGCGGTAAACCTCAGCCCGTGGCGTAGTTCATGACTGCATGCCGGGGGTGACCTTTAAGCCTCTATTTAGCCGAGCACAAACCACACAATTCTAGTTAGGGTCTAACACTCCGTGACCAAGTTGGTTTCCATGTACCGAGATTTCCCTAAACTAATGTTTTCAAATCATACATGCCAACTTGTTGAAACGGACGCAATAAAAATCCGTCCCCAAAAGTGGTTATTTTGGACGAAAATAAAAAAAAATCCATCCCCGCATGTATGCTTTACTACATTAATTTAGTTTAATCCTGACACATATAGGATTCACAAACGCGATGGAATCCGATGAGTATATGGGATCGCGAGATGGTCTATATACTAGTGTGACGATTCCATTATCTTCTTTGAAACCCCAAAAGGGACCCATTCCCTCTGATTTATATATAAAAAAAAGAGTCTTTTTTCTTATGTGGTTAGAGTCGTGTGCCCAACTGTGTGTTCTCAACCTCTTCATAGACCGAAAGTGTGAACCGAGACTGACAGGGGCTACTTCTCCAATTATAGGTTCGATTGGTACTCTCCGCATCTACAGGGATTCATCCAACAGGCTTGTCCGTGAACCGATCACTCCAACAGCTTCTATATCATCAATGGCCGGCGACTCCAGCACCAACAACGCCATGACTCTCGAATAGCTTTCTTCCATGGTTCAAACGCTCCAACAACAAGTCTCTATCCTTAACCAAGAGGCTCAAACCAAAGAAGCCTTGTGGCAAGCTCATGTCGACAGTCAAAGGGAGGCCCACGAGGCCGAGGTTGACCAACTGCAAGCCAAGCTCCTCAAGCTCTCCAAGAACAAGGGGGTTAATGACAATGAAGAATCCAAGTGGACCGAGGGTTTGTTTGAAAGCCCATATGTCAGTGCCCGTACCAAAAAAGTGGGGGGACCAAGCACCGACAACAACGACCCCAAAATGGTCGATTCCATTATGGCCTACATTGATCAGAAATTTGACGGCCTCAACATGGGAAAAGGCTCCAACACAAGCCTTTATCAGTCATCCATCCTCATGAGCACGATGGCCGCTCTCCCCGACAAATTCAAGATGCCCGACATTAGCAAGTTTAAGGGCAACTCATGCCCGATGGCTCACATCGAGACTTACATTTGGGCTATGGTTCCGAAGAAGGTCTCCCCAAAAGTTATGGCTCAATGCTTTCCTCTCACTCTCGAGGGGGCGGCAAAGGATTGGTATGCAACTCTCCCGCTCACTGTCCATCTTGATTGGGATGCCGCTATGCTTGCCTTCAAAAGTCAATATCAAGGCAACACCACTCACCGGCCCACAAGGAAAGAGCTCGAGAACACCACTCAAAGAGACAACGAGTCCTTCATTGACTTCACAAGGAGATGTAATGACAAGCTCTCTGAAATTGTTGAGAGGCCAAACACAAAAGAGCAAATGGACATCTTTCTCAAGTGTCTCAAGATTGATCTCTGCACCTACCTATGTGGGGCTTGCTACTCCGACTTTTCCCAAATGTATGAGGCGGGGGTACGCATGGATGACTTGCTCAAGGAGATTAAAAAGGCCACTCCTACTTACCGATACAAGGCCGCCTCTAGTTCAAACAAAGAGGCTTCTGTCAATGCCGTTACTACCGACAAGGGGAATTACAAGAAGGTCCCTCTACCACAAGGCAAGCGGTTCCAAAACGACCGCGTCTACACTCCTCTCAATGGCATGACCATCACCGAGGCCTATGAAGCTCTAAAGGCCAAGGGACAAATCACCCCTCTTCAAGGGTACAAGCAACCACAACCGCTTCGTCCCAATCACGTCCACCACAAATGGTGTGACTACCATCAATGCACTGGCCACCTCACCGAGGATTGCTTCTCCATCCGCAACACCATCCAAGACCTCATAGACAAGAAGGAATTCATAATCCCTAATGAGAGTGGTGTCAATGTAATAGAGGTAGGAGAGTTTGAAGGAACCACTCATTCGATCCCAATTATGAATGAGGGCTCCAATGATATGAATAAACTTGATAATTCTTGTTATGTTATGACTTATGATGAGATTATGAGGGAAGTCTTAGAGAATAGGAAGAAGAAGCTACAAGGGACCGTGAACGTGCTCACTCGCAGTGGCCGAGTAACAACGGGTACAATCCCTCCCAATACCGCAGCAACCAACACCTTTTCTCAAAGATCGCAAGCACGTGACATACCCGAAGATCCTTTGTTAATACAGCTCAAGAAGACGCAAGCCAACATATCCATCTGGGACCTTATTGCATCATCAAAGAAACACCGAGACCTCGTCATCAAGAACTTGGATGACACATCAGTCTCTCCTGACACGACTCCTGAGGACCTCACAGCAATGATAGGTCACATTCACTTCGGCAATGTCATCACTTTTGCCGACATGGACCTCCCGCCATTTGGGTCCGAACACAATGATGCCATCTACCTCAAAGTAAGGGCAAGGGGGAGACCCATCTCAAGAGTTCCAGTGGACGGTGGTTCTGCACTCAACTTAATGCCTAGCCAAGTCATGGGCATACTGGGGCTCAAAAGCTCCGATTTACAACCCTCCGCACAAGTCATCAGAGGGTACGATAGCACTGCCCGTACAATCATGGGAATGTTAGAAGTTGATATCGAATTTGGAAGTATGATCATGTCTATCCCATTCCAAGTACTTGATGTCCCTGCTTCATTCAACTTACTTCTGGGCCGACCTTGGATCCACAGTTTCAATGCGGTACCTTCCACTCTCCATCAGTGTGTCAAGATCAGAAATGGGGACGAGATAGTCACTATCATGGCCGAGAATATCACCATCCACAGAAATGGGGGACAACCCATTCACCAAGTCCAACACGGGATAGAAGATGCCACTCTCTCCGGCGTCAACACCATCGACAAAGAAGGGGGAAACAGACAATGGACCCTCGGCAATCCTAAAATCCTCCGCATGATGAGGAACATGAATCACTTTCCCGGTCTAGGCCTAGGGAAGCATCAACAAGGGATATTGCACCCCATAGAAGTTCCTTTTGTCAAGAACAATTTTGGTCTGGGATACGATCCTACCAAAGATGACTCGAAGTACGAGCAAGCAGTAAAGAATCAAAAGACCCGAGCTCGCAAAGAAGGTCGACAATATGAAATCCCTAACTTGAGGCCTTACTGCAACACACTAAACGGTTATTTTGTTTGCCAAGGGGAAGATGTTCCGTACATGATCTTTCCCAAACCATGGGTTAACGACAAGGGCATCAGAAAACTCGGTATTGAGATCTTCACTGATTGTGAAATACCGACACAAGAAAGGGAGCCTACTCCAATGTCACCCCGAGAGTGGTGGGGCAAGAAAGTGACTATAGAGTCTGAGGTAGAAATTACCGTGGGGGGAGAACTATCCGATCTAGCATCCATGTTCGAAGAATTTGCCATTATGGACGATTGTCAAGTCAACGCCATCTACGACACCGTTGTTAGAAAGGAAACCATCAGTGAAATCCTGCCAAGCTCCGAGCCAATCAACAACTAGTATTCAACGAAGGGGCCCATAGTATCCGAGGATTTCTTGATCTGAGAAATGGGTTGCATACCCAGTACAGCAACAAAGGAAGAGCGGCTCACACTTACTTTCGAGTCCGAGAGTGTTTCTAATGCCCTCACCCAAGAGGATATGGAGGCAATAGCCGAGTGTGTGTTTCCTTTCTTTGCTAATGAAAAATTTGATATTTCTGAGTACCCCGAGATTGCAAACATCATAAATGATGAATTAACTAATAATGAACTTAATGAACAAGTTAATAACGATTCAAATTATGATGAAATAGACCACAAAAACATAACATACCTAAATGAACTAGCTCAACAGGTTCGTTGTCGTGGTGAAAATGGTCCAGGGGCTGATAAAGAATTGCATGTTGTTAATCTGGGTACCGATGAAGAGCCGAAAGAAACGAAGATTGGCAGCTTCTTCAAGGGGGATAACAAAGACAGATTGACTGAACTGCTCAAAGAGTTTATGGATGTATTCGCATGGTCGTACAGAGACATGCCGGGTTTGGACAGAAAGGTCGCGGAGCACAGAATTCCGATCAGAGAGGACGCCAAGCCAGTAAAGCAGAAGCTCCGAAAAATCAAGCCAGAATGGTCTCTACAAGTCAAATAAGAGATTGAAAAGCTCTTCAGTGTGGGTTTCATCAAAGTCATTGAGTATCCGACTTGGCTAGCCAACATTGTGACAGTCAGAAAGGCAAACGGCAAAGTTCAAGTTTGTGTGGACTTCCGGGATTTGAACAAAGCTTCTCCGAAAGATGATTTTCCACTACCAAACATCGACACACTCGTCGATTCAACTGCCAACTATAAAGTCCGCTCATTTGTGGACGGTTTTGCCGGTTACAATCAGATTCTCAAGTCCAAAGAGGATCAACACAAGACAGCTTTCAAAATTCCGTGGGGGACCTTCTGCTACACAGTCATGCCGTTCGGACTAAGGAACGCTGGGGGTACTTAAGGGCTGTTACGGATCTATTCCATGACATGATTCATAAAGAGATCGAGGTCTATGTAGACGACATGATCATCCATTCGAAGGGAACCAACGGTCAACATTTGATCTATCTTCGCAAATTCTTTGAACGACTCCGACAACACAACATGAGACTCAACCCCGTAAAGTGCACTTTTGGGGTCATCAGAGGAAAGGTTCTCGGTTACATGGTCACGGAGAGGGGAATTGAAGTTGATCCCTCCAAGATCAAGGCAATCATTGATATGCCTCCCCCAAAGACGCAGAAGGAAATCAAAGGTTTCATGGGCAGACTTCAATACATCAGTCAATTTGTGCACCAACTCACTTCCATATGTGAGCCGATCTTCAAGCTACTCAAAAAGAATGTGGCTCTAGAATGGACCGATGCGTGCCAAGAATCCTTCGACCAAGTGAAGCATTACTTGACATGCCCTCCAGTTTTGGTTCCACCGCACAAGGAGAAGCCTCTCTTGCTCTATCTCACTGTCAATGATGAAGCCCTAGGGGCTATGTTAGCACAAGAACAGCGAGACTCCATAAAAGAGAATGCTATCTACTTTGTCAGGTGCCGGTTTCAAGGAGCTGAAAAGAACTACTCTGTCTTAGAGAAGTCTTGTGCTGCATTAGTTTGGGTTACTCAAAAGCTCAAGCATTATATGGAGTGTCACGACCCGAAATCTAGGCTCTATTTTATTAGTAATAAATAATCATTATTTGTTTATTGGCTTATTCATTTATTTAAATTATTATTTATTTAAATATTTTTGTGTGCATTTTATTTGGGTCTTAATTGTTAGTAGGGAGTGTAGTGTTTCTGTGTAGTGTAGTGGAGGGGGCCTAAGTGTAAATCTTTTAAAACATTTCCCTACTCCCTCCCTACTCCTTCCCTCACCTCCCCCATTTCCCAGCCATTTCTTTCTCTCTCTCCAAGAAGAAAAAGGGTAAGCTTTCTCTCTTCATCTCTCTTCATTTACTTCTTCTTCCTCTCGTAATCTTTCATTTCTTAAAACTTGAACCTTGTTTAGATCGTCGTTAGGATCGCGTAGAATCAAAAAGAATTGAATTCCGTCAACTTTGAGAAAATCCAAGTAAGTTACTTTTCCCCCATTCTTATGCTAAAGTGTTCATATCATGCTCATATGATGTTTGAGTTGTTATATTTGAAGTTTGGATGAGTTTAGAAATTATTTGGAATTTATTTGAGTTTTGGTCAAAAATGGTGATTTATGAATGTTGGGTTTGATTCTTGATTCTTGGTTGTTAAATGTTGTTGTATGAGTCTTTTTAGACTTATTAGTTGTGTTGGTACATTAGTAAACTAGTTGGAAGGTTGAAATTTTGGTTGGAATGTGTTTTGGGTTAAAAATGGTAGAACCCAGGTTGTTCTTCCCGATTTCCGGCAGACCAGAGTATTGGGCGACCGCCCAAAATTGTCTGGGCGACCGCACATCTATCTGAAAGCTTTTGATCTTGGTTGAGGGCCTTTTTGGGCGACCGTACAGTCCCGTTTGGGCGGCCGCACAGATCTCTGAAAGTTTACATTTTGTTAATTTGTGTGATTGAAGAATGTGTTTTGGTCTAAGTCTTGGGTGTCCTTCTAGTTGACCTTAGTGATCATTGTAGTACGCTTTTGTGATAGAATTGGGTCCTTTGTGATCAAGTTTGTGTTTGAAATTCATTAATTGATAATTGGGATTTTGGAGCACCCTTATTGTGTATTGTTGGTTCATTTCATCTTCTTGGTGATTATTTGGCATGATTCCCTACTTTGGAATCCCTTGTTGTTTATCGTGCTAGTATTTTATTACTTAGCATTTGTTTGAAAGTCCAGCTGGTATTTTGTGTGTGTTTGGGCGATGCGAAACATTATGATGGCACGGCCAAGTCCATTGTGATGTTGACCATTGTTTTTCCCCATTATTACCCTCCTCCAGATTGGCCTTGGGTGTGAGAAGAGCTAGCTCCTTTGTGTGCATTTTAGCTTTGCTTGGAGCATGACTTTGTGGCATGTCTCCCGTCCCTTGTGACACTTCATTTGGTTATTGGTTCCGGTACCGGGGTTTTCTCTTCGGCTTTCATGCTATTATGAAGATGATGATTTGTTGATTATTGAAGCTGCGCAGCGATCCTTTATTTGGATGTTCCGGTTTGGAAAACCTTGGCTATATCCTTTGTTATGTGTTTATTTCCGCTGCTATCTGTTATGTGATAAATGCTATGTGCTATGTGATATTTATTATTGCTTATTGCTTCTTGCATCATAGCATGTCATGTAGTTGCATTAGTAACTTATTGAGATTTATCTCACCCCCCTTTTGTTTTATCTTTGTTTTTCCTTAACCCCCCCCCCCAGGTGCTAAGGAATAGCCTCGCTGATCACGAGAAAGAGGACGTCGAGTGTGGATACATTCTTTTGGGGAAGGTTGTTATAGGTTGGTTTACATTATATAAATGTGTAACCTTTTTGGGATAGTTGTACCAAACAATGACGTCATTAAGATTTGTATTTTGTCGGGCATAAACTTGTGGAAGTTTATGATAGTTGTAATTAGTTTTTATCAAACTTGGTTTTGTAAAACTTTGGATCATCACCTTTTGGTATCAAATGAAATTTTTAACTTCGGTATTTCACAGTTTTGGTTTTAGAGTCGACGTCCGGATCGCGGTCTCGGGCCCGCGGGGTTCGGGGTCGCGACATGGAGGCCTTCCCAATCAAGTTGGTAGCAAAAGTGGACCCGCTCCGCTACATCTTCGAGAAGCCTTTCATGTCAACAAGAATAGCCAAATGGTATTTCATGCTCGCCGGATTCGATATCACTTAGTCACACTCAAATCCATCAGGGGGAAAGTGTTCAGTGATCAGCTTGCTGAATTTCCGTGTGACGAAGTAAAGGGGGAATATGTACAGTTCCCCAACGAGCATTTAATTTGTGCTACAACTGAAGAAAATAAGTGGCAACTTTTTTTCGATGGCGCAGCCAATAAGCATGGATATGGCATAGGGGTCTTACTTGTTGATCCAAAGGACATGTATACTCCAATCGCTATCCGCCTCGAATTTGAAGCCACCAACAACACCGCTGAGTACGAAGCTTGCATAGCGGGGCTCGAAGCAGCCCTCGAGAGAAATCTCACAAGTTTAGAAGTATTCGGTGATTCCTTGCTCATCATCAATCAGACATTTGGAAAATGGAAGATTCAAGACTCGACTCTGCAACGGTATGGTCAACATCTCGAGGAGTTGGTTGAACAGTTTCAAGAAATCACCTTCAACTACCTGCCAAGGGACAAAAACCGTTTCGCTGACGCACTAGCTACCATCGCTTCACTGGTCGAAATACCTGAGGGTAAAATGGTGAAGCCCTTCAAAATTTCCCGACGAAACAGTCCGGCATACTACATGAGTATTGAGATCAACGAGGTCCAAGCAAACTCCCCGTGGTACGCGTATATTATGAATTTCCTCAAGGATGGTACTTATCCCTAGAATAGCAATAAGAAGTCTGAAATGGCATTGCAAAGACTAGCCTCCCGATATGTACTGATTGGGGACCGAGTTTACAAAAGGCACCACGAAGGGATCAATCTCCTATGCGCAAATGAGAAGCTCAAGAAATAATGCATGAGATCCACGAAGGTGAATGTGGGCCCCACATGAACGGGTTTATGTTGACCAAGAAGATACTCCACATGGGTTATTATTGGAGTACCATGGAAAGGGACTACATCGAGAAAGTCAAGAGGTGCGCCAAATGCCAATTCCATGCCAATCTACAGCACGCTCCACCCTCACAGCTTTACAATATGACCACGCCTTGGCCTTTCTCTTGTTGGGGCATAGACATCATTGGCAAAGTCCACCCTACTGGCAGCAACGGGCAATCTTTCGTCCTAGTAGCAGTGGACTATTTTACAAAATGGGTCGAAGCACAGGCTTACCGAGTTCTCAACGCCAAGAAAGTGGCCGAATTCGTGAAAACCCACATCATGTGCCGATACGGCGTTCCTCATGAGATCATCTCAGAAAACGGTCCTCACTTCGAGAAAGAGATGGACGCACTCCTGGTAGAATACAAGATTACTAAGCACAAGTCATCTCCATACCGCCCTCAAGCAAACGGCGCGGTCGAGGCAGCTAATAAGACAATCGAGACCATTGTGAAGAAAATGGCCTCCACTGGAAGGGATTGGCCCGAAAAGCTACCTCTAGCGTTATGGGGCTACCGCACGTCAATACGGACAGCGACTGGAGAAACTCCTTATGCCCTGGTATATGGTTCCGAAGCTGTACTACCAATAGAGCTCGAAGTTCCATCCCTACGGGTCCTCCTTGAGAACCAAGTCAATAAAGTCGATTGGATGAAAAGTCAATATGAACAGCTACCCCTACTCGACGAGAAAAGGGTAAGGGCAATCGAACGTACGAGGGCCTATCAACAAAGAATGGCTAGGGCATTCAACAAAAAGGTGAAGCCCCGAAACATCAGTGTGGGAGATTTGGTCCTGAGACAACACCCTCCTAATGCCATGAACCCCCTTTGAAAATGGGGACCCCGATGGATCGGTCCATACGTAGTCAAGAAGATACTAAGCGGCAGTGCAGTCCGACTCGTGGATTTAGACGGAGATCAGCTGTCAAAGGAAGTCAACCTTGACAAATTGAAGAGATTTTACGTCTAATAAACGAAGACCAAAAAAAAAAAAAAAAAAAGCGCTCGCTAGGTTGAAAACCCGCAAGGGCGGCCTAGGCAAAAATTAGAGCATATGCAAAAAAGAAGCCCGCTAGATTGAAAACCCGAAAGGGCGGTCTAGGCAAAAAAAGGGTGCACACAAAAAAAAAATGATCTTCGTTTGTTTGAACTACGGAGACCTGAGCCTCTACACTGGAGGAACGTAGGCAACCTTCGGGTGCGGTCTAAAACATAAACAAATGCCCAAATCATTTCAAATTAACGAGATGCAATTTTTATTCATTTCTTGAACTATTTTTATCATTACAATGGAAATGTTGAGCTATTAAAAGACATTAAAACATTAAATCTTAAAACAAGTGGTCTATTTTAATTGCAATCTCTTGGGAGTATTAGGAAAAATCTAATTTTCTCTTGGCCTTTGAAGGACCACCCGAACGACCATCAATCCTACTCTTCTTGGGAGTGTATATACCCCGGGGAACCACGGCTTGGCTAGAGCGCGTGAATTAACCTAGGATGTCTAATTGTGTTTTAGAGTCGCCACCCACGTTTTTGAGGAACGTAAGAAAACTTAATGTTTATGAGCCTAAGTTTGATTTACGAAAACAGAGATTCTTTGGGATGAGGGGTTCGGGGGTTAGGTTACGAAATGGGATGTACTTAAACACCCATTTCGCCCGAGCAAAGTCGGTCTAGTTTGTTCATAATTCACTTTCTAAGATAAATGTGTTCTTCCTATTAAAATGATGATAAAAAGAGGTTTTAGAGTTTGAAATGTAGGGAGATGACTCCTAGGCCAATTCAATGTAATGAAAGGACCGTTGGTGTTATGTCCCAAATGGTTTTGGGTGATTGCACATTTGATTGAAGAAGAAGAAGAAGAAGAAGAAGAAGAAGAAGAAGAAGAAGAAGAAGAAGAAGAAGAAGAAGAAGAAGAGAAGTGCTTAAAACATTTACCTATAGTATTCTTCAAAAAGAGAACCTCTTGTCAAGCCTTGAAGAAGAGGTTGAGTACTTTTGTTGAAGAAATCCCAAAGGAAAGGTCTAGGCAAAGAGTGAGTAAAAGGTCTAAAATGATGATTTTTCAAGTCCTCCTCCAATGATTGATTGGAGGGGTTTTTATAGTTGAAAAGTGACTGTTTTTGGAGCCAAACGGAGTCTCCAAGAAATATTTCCCGGGCAAAATCATGTATAATGAGCAAGGGAGAGATTCTTGGGCAGAATCTGTAACTGACACGCCCCAGAAGTGCGCGCATCCCACCTAGGCGGCGGAAGGCGCGCGCGTCTGGCCTCAAGGGGCGGAGCGCACGACTCTGAGAAGCGACTTTTGATAGAATGGACTAGAAAGTTAGAACTGTTATTCAGTTTAGTCCCAGGACTTAACGGAGTCCGTCTGGAACTTAACCAAAGTAACAGAAACTAACAGGAAACACTTAAAAGAGGGAGAACCACAAAATCAAGTGTGTAATCGGGGTGAGCGGTACAAGGCGGGGTGTCTACAGAGCCCCTCGGCGGCGTGGATTGCGAAGCAAATGCGCCGACGAAAGACAGACATCCGCCTAGGACATCACCAAGAAAAGGAAAATACTCGATAAAAGCAGGAATTTGAAATTGCGGAGGATAGGGGTGCGCTCCCTGTGTGAGAGGCTTTGAGAGATAAGGGTGCGCTCCCTGTGTGAGCGGCTTTGCCAATAGCAGGATCCGTTTGCTGAAGGCGGGATCTGTTTGCTAGAAGCGGGATCTGTTTGCTGATAGCGAGATCCATTTGCTGGAGTGTGGGACTCGGAGGACCGTCTCCTGAAGTGCGGGACCCGGGGGACCGTTTGCTGAAGTGCGGGACCCGGGGGACCGTTTGCTAAAGTGCGGGACCCAGAGGCCCGTTTGCTGAAGTGCGGGACCCAGGGGATAGTTTGCTGAAATGCGGGACCCGGGGGACCGTTTGCTGAAGTGCGGGACCCAGAGGACCGTTTTCTGAAGTGCAGGACCCGGAGGACCGTTTGCCCGGAGGACCGTTTGCTGAAGTGCGGGACCCAGGGGACCGTTAGCTGAAGTGCGGGACCCGGGGGACCGTTTGCTGAAGTGCGGGACCTGGGGGACCGTTTGCTGAAGTGCGGGATCCGGGGGACCGTTTGCTGAAGTGCGGGACCCAGGGGACCGTTTGCTGAAGTACGGGACCCGGGGGTGTCGCGACCCCGGACCCCGCGGGCCCCGGGACCGCGATCTGGACGTCGACTCTAACAATAAACTCCAAAATACCGAAGTTAAAAAATTCCATTTAACCCAAAAGGGGATGATCCAAAGTTACAAAACCAAGTTTTACAAATCATTTGAACAACAAAGTAAAACTAGTATAAACTCCACAAGTTTATACACTAAAGTTACAAAATACTCAAATCCTAATGACGTCAATGTTTGGTACAAATACCCCAAAATGGTTACACATTTACATAATGGAAACCAACCTATATCAACCTTCCCAAAAGAACGGATCCACACTCGACGTCCTCTTTCTCGTGATCAGCGAGACTAATCCTTAGCACCTGGGGGGGGGTTAAGGAAAAACAAAGATGAAAGGAAAGGGGTGAGATAAATCTCAATAAGTTACTAATGCAACTACATGACATGCTATGATGCACTAAGCAATAAACAATAATAATTATCACATAGCACATAGCAATTATCATATATCAGGTAGCAGCGGAAATAAACACATAACAAAGGATATAGCCAAGGTTTTCCAATCCGGAACATCCAAATAAAGGATCGCTGCGCAGCTTCAATAATCAACAAATCATCATCTTCATAATAGCATGAAAGCCGAAGAGAAAACCCCGGTACCGGAACCAATAACCAAAACAGTGTCACAAAGGACAAGGACCATGACACAAAGTCATGCCCGTTAGCCAGATACATTCACAAAGGAACGCTGACTTATCCTTTCCAAGGCCAATCTGGAGAAGGGGTAAAGAAGGGGGCAAAACAATGGTCAACATTATAATGGACTTGGCTTTGCCATTATAATCTTTCCCATCGCCCAAACACACACAAAATACCAGCTGGACTTTCCAATAAATGCTAAGTAATAAATACTAGCTTAAATAAACAACTTAAGGTTCCAAAGTAGGGAACCAATCCAAATAAATCACCACAAAGGTAAACCAATATAAACCGCACATCAAAGATGAACCAACATTCCCAAAACGGTACTTAAATAAATTCCATATCATATTTATTCACAAAAGAATCAAATCCACACAATAAAGTGTTCCACGGTGTTATCTTAAGTTAATTAGAAGGATTAAACCTAAACTAGTTAAGCCATTTAGTTAAAACAAGCAAAAAGGTCAAATTCTTGGAACAGGGGGCGGGCGGGCGCCTGGTAAGGGGGCAGGCGGGCGCCTGAGTGTCCAGTAAGTCAGGTCTTCAGAAAGGGGCATGTAGGCGGGCGCCTGGGAAGGGTCAGGCGGGCGCCTGGTCTACGAACAGGGAAGAAATCTCAGCTGGGTTCACCATTTTCGGGCCAAACACAAACCTTCTATAAATGCTCAAAATCAAAGCTTTCAAACTAGTTTCCAAGGTACCAAAACTACATCTAAACATCTAGGGAACCTAAACAACACCATCTAACAACCCAAAACCAAGAATCAAACCCAACATTCCAAAATCACCATTTCTTCCCAAGAACTCAAATAAATTCAAAATAAATTCAAAACTCAATCAAACTTCAAAAATAACACATCAAACATCACATGAACATGATATGAACAATTTAGCACCAAAATGGGGGAAAAGTAACTTACCTGAATTTTCTCAAAGTTGATGGATTTCGATTCTTTTTGGCTCTACGCGATCCTATCGACGATCTAAACAAGGTTTACGTTTTAAGAAATGAGAGAAGATGAGAGGAAGAAGGAGAAAATGAAGAGAGAAGAAGGAGGAAGAAAATGCTTACCTTTGCTTGGGGAGAGAGAGAGATTTCTAGGGAGAGAGAGGGAGGTGGAGTGTGAGGAGGGAAGTGTAGGGTGAGGGAGGTGAGTAGGGAGAAGATGAAGAGGAAAAAGTTACACCTAGCCCCCTTCCCTCACTAACAAGCACAAATTCTTACACTCCCGACTAACAATTAAGACTCAACACTTCCACAATAGCCTAAATAACTCGAATAAAATGCTAGGCATAAATATTATAACACATAAATTTCACACATAATTATTTAAATAAATAATAATTTAAATAAATAAATAAGTAAATAATTAAATAAAAATCATTTAATTACTAATAAAATAGAGCCTATATTTCGGGTCGTGACAATCACTCCCCCTTAAAGAAAATTCGACCCGAATTTTAACGAGACTTACCTTAAACAAAAAGCCACGGAAATTTTCTCTCAATCTCATCACGAAGCTCCCACGTCGACTCCTCGATGTTATGATTCCTCCACAGAACTCGAACCAATGAAATACTTTTGCTCCTCAACTCTTGGACTTTGGAATCTAAGATTCGAACCGGTCGTTCCTCATAACTCATATCGGGCTCAATATCCTCCGGTATCCTCGGTAACACGTGAGACGGATCATGAACATACTTCCGAAGCATAGAAACGTGAAAGACGTTGTGCAACCGGTCCAAAGATGGCGGTAACGCAAGACGATACGCTAGAAGTCCAACCTTTCCCAAGATCTCAAACGGACCAATAAACCTCGGAGCCAATTTGCCTTTCTTCCCAAACCTACGAATACCCACCTTCGGAGACACTTTCAAGAATACCAAATCACCAATCTGAAAACTAAGATCTCGCCTTCGGTTGTCTGCGTAGCTCTTATGACGACTCTGGGCTGTCTTCAATCTATCCCGAATAACTTTAACTTTCTCAACCGAATCCCGAAGCAAATCAATACTCACAATCTTCGCTTTACCAACCTCGTCCCAACAAATAGGCGATCTACACTTTCTTCCATACAAGGCCTCAAACGGTGCCATCTTGATACTAGCCTGATAACTGTTGTTGTAAGAGAACTCCACTAACGGTAGGTGCGAATCCCAAGAATCAGAAAAGTCTATCGAACAAGCTCGCAACATATCCTCAAGAATCTGAATAGTCCTCTCGGATTGACCGTCTGTCTGGGGATGAAAAGCTGTACTGAATCGCAAATCTGTACCCAAAGCTTCCTGAAACGCCTTCCAGAATCTAGAAGTAAACCTCGGGTCTCGATCTGACACAATGCTAACCGGAACCCCATGCAATCTAACAATCTCATCGATATAAAGAGTCGCAAGCCTTTCCATCGAATATCTGATGTCAATAGGCAAGAAATGGGCACTCTTTGTCAATCTATCCACTACTACCCAAACACTGTCATACTTCCTATGGGTACGAGGCAGTCCCGTAACGAAATCCATAGTCACATGCTCCCATTTCCACTCGGGAATCTCTAACGGCTGGAGCAGTCCCGCGGGTCTCTGATGCTCGGCTTTGACCTGCTGACAAGTTAAACACCTCGATACATACTCGGCTATTTCCCTTTTCATATTAATCCACCAAAACTGTTGCTTCAAATCCTGATACATCTTCGTACTACCCGGATGAATAGTATACCTCGATTTATGACCCTCATCAAGAACTCTCTGTTTAATTCCATCAACATCCGGAACACACAAACGACCACGGAAAGTCAACACTCCACTCGAACTACTAGAAAAATCCTCGAAGTTCTTTTCCTTCAATTTACCAATTATTTTCACTAACTCGGGATCCTCATTCTGAGCTTCCTTTATCCTCTGAATTATGGTCGGAGACACCCTAATATTCGCAAAAATAGCCCCATGTCTCGATTCACGAGGAGACCAATCTCGAACATCCTCAAGCATTTTCCACTCTCGAACCATCATCGAAGCCACATAAGACTTTCTACTAATCGCATCGGCTACCACATTCGCCTTTCCCGGATGATAAGAAATCGTACAATCATAATCCTTCAACAATTCCATCCATCGGCGCTGTCGGTTGTTCAATTCCTTCTGGGAGAAAAGGTATTTCAAACTCTTGTGATCGGTAAAAATCTCAAACTTCGCCCCGTAAAGGTAGTGCTTCCACTTGTGCAACGCAAATACTATCGCCGCCAACTCCATATCATGAGTCGGGTAATTCTGCTCACTAGGGGTCAACTTCCTCGAAGCATAAGCAATTACTTTCCCATTCTGCATCAACACACAACCCAAACCCTCTTTCGAAGCATCACTATAAATCACTAGACCATCGCTCCCATTAGGCAAAGTCAAGATCGGTGCGGTAGTCAACCTCTTCTTCAATTCCTCGAAACTCTTGTCACATTTCTCGGTCCACACAAATGAAACATTCTTCCGGGTCAACTGAGTCATCGGAGTAGCAATCCTCGAAAACCCTTCAATAAACCTTCGGTAATAACCGGCTAAACCAAGAAAGCTTCTAATCTCTGTCACTGACTCGGGTCTCTTCCAATCCACTATGGCCTCAATCTTTGACGGATCCACAGAAATCCCATCTTTCGAAATAACATGACCCAGAAATGACACCTTCTCGAGCCAAAATTCGCATTTGCTAAACTTCGCAAATAATTTCTCCCTCGCAAGAACTGATAAAACTGTCCTCAAGTGCTGCTCATGCTCATCTCGAGATTTCGAATAAACAAGAATGTCGTCGATGAAAACCACCACGAACGAATCAAGATAAGGATGGAAAACCCGGTTCATCAAATCCATAAATACGGCCGGCGCGTTAGTCAACCCAAACGGCATAACCAAGAACTCATAATGACCATAACGAGTGCGAAAAGCAGTCTTCGGAATATCCTCCGATCTAACCTTCAACTGATGGTACCCACTCCTCAAATCAAGCTTAGAGAAAACCACGGACCCTTGAAGCTGATCAAATAAATCATCAATATGCGGTAGAGGATACTTATTCTTCACTGTAACCTGATTCAACTTCCGGTAATCTATACACAATCTCAAGGAACCGTCTTTCTTCCGCACGAACAAAACCGGTGCTCCCCACGGGGAAACACTAGGGCGGATAAACCCTCGATCAAGCAACTCTTGCAACTGAACCTTCAATTCTTTCAACTCGGCGGGAGCTAACCTATAAGGCGCTTTCGAAATTGGAGCCGTACCCGGCAAAAGATCTATACAAAATTCTATCTCACGATCGGGAGGCATCTCATACTCGGTAGAGAAAACATCGGGAAATTCCCGAACTACCCGAACACTATCAAAACTAGGGGATTCTTTCCTAGTATCAAGAACACTAGCCAAATACCCCTCACACCCACTATGCAATAATTTTCTCGCTTTCATAAAAGAAATTAAGCGAACCTTTCTACTCAGAGGACTAGCCTCAAACACAAATTTAGGCACATCGGGAATAGAAAAAGTAACAGTTTTCTTACGGCAATAGACGGAAGCATGAAACTTGCTCAACCAATCCATACCCAAAATGACATCAAAGTCTTGGATAGGAAGAACTACCAAATCCGCACAAAGGACTCGACCACAAATAACCACATCACAAGCACGAAAGACTCGATCAGAACTCAAGCATTATCCTATAGGGGTCGACACCTCTAGCACGTACGGTAAAGACTCGAATGCAGCATTTAACATGGAAGCAAATTGCACAGAAATGTATGAATGAGATGATCCTGGATCTACTAACGCTCGTGCGCTCACATTAGACACAGAAATAATACCTCCAATAACGGATGGATCATCGGTAGTTTGTTGTTGATTCATGGCATAAACCTTCCCCTGAACTTTGGGCTTCCCGGTAACATCCCTTTTCTGACCTTGAGTATTACCAACTCCTGACCCGGATGCTTGTCCTCGGTACCTCGTGCACTCTCTCGCAAAGTGCCCCATTTCGCCACAATTGGTACACTTGCCTTGCTTTTTCCAACACCTATCCTCCGCATGGCCTACCTTCTGACAAAAGGTACAAGGCTTCCTTATTTGGCTCCCTTGGTTCCCGGAAGTGGTACCCGGGTTCCTTGGAATCGGTTGCCCTCGGGACTGAGATTGTCCCCGAAAGTTACCTCGATTTTCAATCCTTAGTTGTGACTTGCTCTGCGCTCCTTGCTTACTCGGGTTAGCTACCTCGGTCTTCCTTTTATGCTCCCCAATATCTTGCTCTATCAAATAGGCTCGGTCCACCGCATCTTGAAAAGTCACTATCCGTTGAGCAATAAGTTGAGTACGGATGGAGGTCTTCAATCCCCGAATGAATCTCATAGCCTTTTGTTCCTCGGTCCTCACCAAATAGTCGCAATACCAGGCTAATTCTATGAACTTCACCGAGTATTGTGCTATAGACAACACACCTTGCTCCAAGTTGAGTAGCTTGATCTCCTTTCGGTTTTGATCAACAACCGGAATGAAATGCTCCTTGAATTTGCGCACGAACAACTCCCACGCATACACCGTGCGAGTATCATCCCAAGTAGCTTTAATACCTTTCCACCAATGCTCGGCGGCTCCCACGAGCTTGTAAGCCGCAAACCGGACCTTGTCCTCATCCGAACACCCAAATACATCATAAATCTTCTCCATGGACTCAATCCACAACTCAGCTTTCCGAACATCGGGTTCCCCATTGAATTCAACCGGTTTCAACTTCAGAAATTGCTCCAATCCATAGCGGGGTGGTGCTTGTTCTACCCTCGGACCTTGATCATGTATGGCCTTCATGGCCGCCTCAAACATGCCTTGAAACATAGCACGTGCTTCTTCCCTTGTGTCATTCTGATTCTGTGCCCCACTAGTACCTCCTCTGTTTCTTCTTCCAGACATTGAGAACAATTATCTGCATAAAACATTAACCGTTAATCACTCCGCACTCTACTACCCACCTAGGTCATACTAATCCACCTAGACTTATACTTAAAGCTAATGCCATTGCTCTGATACCAACTGTCGCGACCCCGGACCCCGCGGGCCCCGGGACCGCGATCTGGACGTCGACTCTAACAATAAACTCCAAAATACCGAAGTTAAAAATTCCATTTAACCCAAAAGGGGATGATCCAAAGTTACAAAACCAAGTTTTACAAATCATTTGAACAACAAAGTAAAACTAGTATAAACTCCACAAGTTTATACACTAAAGTTACAAAATACTCAAATCCTAATGAAGTCAATGTTTGGTACAAATACCCCAAAATGGTTACACATTTACATAATGGAAACCAACCTATATCAACCTTCCCAAAAGAACGGATCCACACTCGACGTCCTCTTTCTCGTGATCAGCGAGACTAATCCTTAGCACCTGGGGGGGGGGGGTAAGGAAAAACAAAGATGAAAGGAAAGGGGTGAGATAAATCTCAATAAGTTACTAATGCAACTACATGACATGCTATGATGCACTAAGCAATAAACAATAATAATTATCACATAGCACATAGCAATTATCATATATCAGGTAGCAGCGGAAATAAACACATAACAAAGGATATAGCCAAGGTTTTCCAATCCGGAACATCCAAATAAAGGATCACTGCGCAGCTTCAATAATCAACAAATCATCATCTTCATAATAGCATGAAAGCCGAAGAGAAAACCCCGGTATCGGAACCAATAACCAAAACAGTGTCACAAAGGACAAGGACCATGACACAAAGTCATGCCCGTTAGCCAGATACATTCACAAAGGAACGCTGACTTATCCTTTCCAAGGCCAATCTGGAGAAGGGGTAAAGAAGGGGGCAAAACAATGGTCAACATTATAATGGACTTGGCTTTGCCATTATAATCTTTCCCATCGCCCAAACACACACAAAATACCAGCTGGACTTTCCAATAAATGCTAAGTAATAAATACTAGCTTAAATAAACAACTTAAGGTTCCAAAGTAGGGAACGAATCCAAATAAATCACCACAAAGGTAAACCAATATAAACCGCACATCAAAGATGAACCAACATTCCCAAAACGGTACTTAAATAAATTCCATATCATATTTATTCACAAAAGAATCAAATCCACACAATAAAGTGTTCCACGGTGTTATCTTAAGTTAATTAGAAGGATTAAACCTAAACTAGTTAAGCCATTTAGTTAAAACAAGCAAAAAGGTCAAATTCTTGGAACAGGGGGCGGGCGGGCGCCTGGTAAGGGGGCAGGCGGGCGCCTGAGTGTCCAGTAAGTCAGGTCTTCAGAAAGGGGCATGTAGGCGGGCGCCTGGGAAGGGTCAGGCGGGCGCCTGGTCTACGAACAGGGAAGAAATCTCAGCTGGGTTCACCATTTTCGGGCCAAACACAAACCTTCTATAAATGCTCAAAATCAAAGCTTTCAAACTAGTTTCCAAGGTACCAAAACTACATCTAAACATCTAGGGAACCTAAACAACACCATCTAACAACCCAAAACCAAGAATCAAACCCAACATTCCAAAATCACCATTTCTTCCCAAGAACTCAAATAAATTCAAAATAAATTCAAAACTCAATCAAACTTCAAAAATAACACATCAAACATCACATGAACATGATATGAACAATTTAGCACCAAAATGGGGGAAAAGTAACTTACCTGAATTTTCTCAAAGTTGATGGATTTCGATTCTTTTTGGCTCTACGCGATCCTATCGACGATCTAAACAAGGTTTACGTTTTAAGAAATGAGAGAAGATGAGAGGAAGAAGGAGAAAATGAAGAGAGAAGAAGGAGGAAGAAAATGCTTACCTTTGCTTGGAGAGAGAGAGAGATTTCTAGGGAGAGAGAGGGAGGTGGAGTGTGAGGAGGGAAGTGTAGGGTGAGGGAGGTGAGTAGGGAGAAGATGAAGAGGAAAAAGTTACACCTAGCCCCCTTCCCTCACTAACAAGCACAAATTCTTACACTCCCGACTAACAATTAAGACTCAACACTTCCACAATAGCCCAAATAACTCGAATAAAATGCTAGGCATAAATATTATAACACATAAATTGCACACATAATTATTTAAATAAATAATAATTTAAATAAATAAATAAGCAAATAATTAAATAAAAATCATTTAATTACTAATAAAATAGAGCCTATATTTCGGGTCGTGACAGAGGGACCGTTTGCTGAAGTGCGGGACCCGAGGGACCATTTGCTGAAGTGCGGGACCTGGAGGACCGTTTGCTTTGAATGGATGTAGATCTTGTTTGATAATGAAGCAGTGATTCCGTAGATCATCCCAGACCAAGTTGTTGTCGTGAGTCGTACTTTGATGTTGATTGTTTTGACTTTGACTTTTGACGGGGTGCGGCACAGTTGACTGCGGAATGCTTTGTGCTGGGGATGGATTGTAAAAACTAATCTTTTGAGAAAAAATGAAAGACACCCTACTTTGAGTGGGGTTTCTGTCTTATTCCAGTTTTTAGACATGCCTTAAGGGCGGACCAAATTAATGTGTGCCCAGCTGGGTGTTTACTATCGTCGTTTTGAGCTTCTCTTTTTGGTGGGATTGATCTTTCCTCTAGCTAGAAGGCGTTTGAACGTGCCTGGGCTTCCTTCTTGAACTGACAAGGGCTATTTCTGGAGCATCTTCCATCTGGGACGCGGGTGCTTCCTCTCTTGGATACGGGACGCGCGTGCCTTGTATACCGGTGTCGGGAGGTGCGCGCCTCTGGGAGGCGAAATTCAGGGCTTGATACTTGCTGACCAAAAGATCCTCCAACAGCTATAATATCAGCTTCTGCTCGACAATTCGATTCCAACAGCCATTTTCTGTCTTTTTTGAACACCATTCTATTACCCAATCTTGCTTATAACCTTCTTTCCCATGGCCTCCAACCTTTTTAGTCTTGATGCCGAGGTTGTCAAAAGTTACGAGAAGGATTTGTCGACCTTCGTGTATTCTTTTAAGACCCATCCCAAAAATGCCTTCATCAAAGATTTCGGGCTTCGAATTCTCTTCACTTTGCGGACATTGAGGCCGTATTGGGACTTGTTGAAGGCTGCTGCAGCCTTTTGGGATTGTGACAGCCATACATTCAACTTTTCGGCTAATGAAATGGTGCCGATCGTTGATGATTTTGGGGCCATTTTGGGTATGCCGTTGTCCGGTCGGATTGCCGTCCCCAAGTATTACCGCGGTTTTGTTGATTCTTGGGTTGACATTCTGAATCTCCCTGTCGGAGAAGTGAAGAAGATGATGCACGGGACCGTTGTTGACATAACTGAGCTTCCAATGTTTTTCAGTTTGCATTCGGAAGATGTCGCGGTTCAGTCCTTTAAGAGAAATGCCATGGCTTTCTGCCTTTTCAGTGAGGTTTTGTTTGTCACTCCTCTAGGTACTGCGGATGCACAGTTGGCTGAAGTTGTGTTACAGGCAAAAGGACAGCGATTTAGCATAATTCCGCTCATCGTATGAGAGACCTTGCATGGTTTGGACGAATTGCACCGTACGGGCGAGATGCGACGGGGAGGCCCTTTGCTTTTGACCATATGGCTTCGGGAGCATTTCAGGCTTTATGCGTCGGATGGCGACCTTTTTCCTTTTGCTGTTCATAGGCGACGGTTGCTGATTAGAGATTTGACCGAAGAGGGTTGGAGGAGATTTTTTGCTTCTCGTCTCACAGCTGATGTTGAGTGGTGTCCTTGGGGTTTTCGCCCTTTTGTGGAGTGGACCTTCGGTTTTCAGCATGTGGTTTTACCCAGATGGAGGGACTCTTTGTTTTATCAGCCAGAACGGGTTTTGAGACAGTTCAGTCGTCAGCAAGTAATTCCTTTTCCGAGGAATGGGGTACTTTGTCCAGTTTCTTATATGGGCCTGGACTTCTCGAATGAGCTTCAGTTGGCTTGGGGAGATGATCGTGACCGTTGGGCTTCCGCTCCATTGCACCGGGGCAGTATTTTTCTTCCCGAGAGTTACTTGGATCATTTGCTTGGTACCGTCTACCGTGGCATTACTTGGGTAGATGCTCTTCGGGCTGAGTTGCTAGGAAGGGAGTTTGAGCCCAGCAGTGCTTTGAGGTATAAGGAAGCTGCTGCTGATGTGAACAACATTCTGACCGACCCTTTCGGTACCATTTTGGATGACTTTTATGCTCGGAGGCGCTCGGTTGCGCAGAAGATATCGGTCCGCATCAGTGTCCTTAGGCCTCCCAAGAAGAGTAGGATTGATGGCTGTTCGGGTGGTACTTCGAAGGCCAAGAGAAAATTAGATTTTTTCCTAGTACCCCCGAGAGATTGCAATTTAGAATAGACCACTTGTTTAGGATTTAATATTTTAAGTCTTTTAAAAGCTCAAAATTTTCTTTGTAATGATAATAATGATTTAGTGAATGAATAAAAATTGCATCTCATTAATTTGAAATGATTTGGGTATTTGTTTATGTTTTAGACCGCACCCGAAGGTTGCCTACGTTCCTCCAGTGTAGAGGCTCAGGTCTCCGTAGTTCAAACAAACGAAGACCATTTTTTTTTTTTTTTTTTTGTGTGCACCCTGTTTTTTGCCTAGACCGCCCTTTCGGGTTTTCAATCTAGCAGGCTTCTTTTTTTGCACTTGCTCTAATTTTTGCCTAGGCCGCCCTTGCGGGTTTTCAACCTAGCGAGCCTTTTTTTTTATGGTCTTCGTTTATTAGACGTAGAACCTCTTCAATTTGTCGAGGTTGACTTCTTTTGGCAGCTGATCTCCGTCTAAATCCACGAGTCGGACTGCACCGCCGCTTAGTATTTTCTTGACTACGTACGGACCAATCCATCGGGGTCCCCACTTTCCAAGGGGGTTCATGGCATTAGGAGGGTGTTGTCTTAGGACCAAATCTCCCACACTGATGTTTCGGGGCGTCACCCTTTTGTTGAAAGCCCTAACCATTCTTTGTTGATATGCTCTCGTACATTCGATTGCTCTTAGCCTTTTCTCGTCGAGTAGGGCTAGCTGTTCATATCGACTTTGCATCCAATCGACTTCATTGACTTGGTTCTCGAGGAGGACCCGCAGGGATGGAACTTCAAGCTCTATTGGTAGTACAGCTTCGGAACCATATACCAGTGCATAAGGAGTTTCTCCAGTCGCTGTCCGTATTGACGTGCGGTTGCCCCATAATGCTAGAGGTAACTTTTCGGGCCAATCCCTTCCAGTGGAGGACATCTTCTTCACAATGGTCTCGATTGTCTTATTAGTTGCCTCGACCGCGCCGTTTGCTTGAGGGCAGTATGGAGATGACTTGTGCTTAGTAACCTTGTATTCTACCAGGAGTGCGTCCATCTCTTTCTCAAAGTGAGACCCGTTGTCTGAGATGATCTCATGAGGAACGCCGTATCGGCACATGATGTGGGTTTTCACGAATTCGGCCACTTTCTTGGCGTTAAGAACTCGGTAAGCCTGCGCTTACCCATTTTGTAAAATAGTCCACGGCTACTAGGACGAAAGATTGTCCGTTGCTTCCAGTAGGATGAACTTTGCCGATGATGTCTATGCCCCAACAAGAGAAAGGCCAAGGCGTAGTCATATTGTAAAGTTGTGAGGGTGGAGCGTGCTGTTGATTGGCATGGAATTGGCATTTGGTGCACCTCTTGACTTTCTCAATGCAGTCCTTTTCCATGGTACTCCAATAATAACCCATGCGGAGTATCTTCTTGGCCAACATAAACCCGTTCATGTGGGGCCCACATTCACCTTCGTGGATCTCATTTATTATTTCTTGAGCTTCGGTCTCATTTGCACATAGGAGATTGACCCCCTCGTGGTGCCTTTTGTAGACTCTGTCCCCAATCAGTACATATCGGGAGGCTAGTCTTTGCAATGCCATTTGAGACTTCTTATTGTTGTTCTCGGGATAAGTACCATCCTTGAGGAAATTCATGATATCTGCGTACCACGGGGAGTTTGCTTGGACCTCGTTGATTTCAATACTCATGCAGTATGCCGGACTGTTTCGTCGGGAAATTTTGAAGGGCTTTACCATTTTACCCTTAGGCATTTCGACCAGTGAAGCGATAGTGGCTAGTGCATCAGCAAAACGGTTTTTGTCCCTTGGTAGGTAGTTGAAGGTGATTTCTTGAAACTGTTCAACCAACTCCTCGAGATGTTGACCATACCTTTGCAGAGTCGAGTCTTGAATCTTTCATTTTCCAGATGTCTGGTTGATGATGAGCAAGGAATCACCGAATACTTCTAAACTTGTGACATTTCTCTCGAGGGCTGCTTCGAGCCCCGCTATGCAAGCTTCGTACTCAGCGGCATTATTAGTGGCTTCAAATTCGAGGCGGATGGCAATTGGAGTATACATGTCCTTTGGATCAACAAGTAACATCCCTATGCCATACCCATGCTTATTGGCTGCGCCATCGAAAAAAAGTTGCCACTTATTTTCCTCTATTATAGCACAAATTAGATGCTCGTCGGGGAACTGTATATCTTCCCCCTTCACTTCGTCACACGGAAATTCAGCAAGCTGATCACTGAACACTTTCCCCCTGATGGATTTGAGTGTGACGTAAGTGATATCGTAGCCGGCGAGCATAAAATACCATTTGTCTATTCTTGTTGATATGAAAGGCTTCTCAAAGATGTAGCGGAGCGGGTCCACTTTCGCTACCAACTTGATTGGGAAGGCGTCCATGTAATGCTTGATCTTTTGAGTAACCCAAACCAATGCAGCACAAGACTTCTCTAAGACAGAGTAGTTCTTTTCAGCTCCTTGAAACCGTCGGCTGACAAAGTAGATGTCATTCTCTTTTGTGGAGTCTAGCTGTTCTTGTGCTAACATAGCCCCTAGGGCTTCATCATTGGCAATGAGATAGAGCAAGAGAGGCTTCTCTTCGTGTGGTGGAACCAAAACTGGAGGACATGTCAAGTAATGCTTCACTTGGTCGAAGGCTTCTTGGCACGCATTGGTCCATTCTAAAGCCACATTCTTTTTTAGTAGCTTGAAGATTGGCTCACACATGGAAGTGAGTTGGTGCACAAACCGACTGATGTATTGGAGTTTGCCCATGAAACCTTTGATTTCTTTCTGCGTCTTTGGGGGAGGCATGTCAATGATTGCCTTGATCTTGGAGGGATCGGCTTCAATTCCCCTTTCAGTGACCATGTAACCTAAAACCTTCCCTCTGATGACCCCAAAAGTGCACTTTGCGGGATTGAGTCTCATGTTGTGTTGTTGAAGCCTTTCAAAGAACTTGCGAAGGTCGATCAAATGTTGACCGTTGGTTCCCTTTGAATGGATGATCATGTCGTCTACATAGACCTCGATCTCTTTATGAATAATGTCATGGAATAGATCCGTAACAGCCCTCTGGTAGGTAGCCCCAGCGTTCCTTAGTCCAAACGGCATGACTGTGTAGCAGAAGGTCCCCCACGGAGTTGTGAAAGCTATCTTGTGTTGATCCTCTTCGAACATGAGAATCTGATTGTAACCAGCAAAACCGTCCACAAATGAGCGGACTTCATAGTTGGCATTGAATCGACGAGCATGTCGATGTTTGGTAGTAGGAAATCATCTTTCGGGGAAGCTTTGTTCAAATCCCGGAAGTGTTGGTAGTGGTGCCCTAGGCACGTTTAATAAACGTTGTAATTGTTATCATTTATTTCATATCAATAAAGAGATGTTTTGATTATTATTGTTGTTCATGTTTACTTATAATAATCCCCGTCCCTAGTACTTGTTAAGCACTAGTATAAAGGCTAAATGTTCATGGGATGATCATGTTAGATTTATGGGTACTTGTTTGGAACAAGGTACTGGACATGACCCGCTCTATGAGATTTATGTCATGGTCTATGTCGTACATATATCTCATATTAGTTATGTCATTTGAATCCTTAGACATGAAGTTATTATAGTCTTCCACTTGATGAACATTATGTTTGACATATTCAAACGCTACTTTTAACCGAGTAGTTATAAAGGGTATGATTGGCATAATCGGAATCCCGTTGGGAAGAATAATAAGCTAAATGGATTTGTCCCTCCTCGGAGAGATGTCAAGCTTGGGCCACTCGTAGGAATGATGTTGATGAAATGTTCGGCCGGACTCAGATGAATTGATTGGATCAATGTCATTTGGATTATCAACATATTCGGAATCGAGAAAGTATTGAACAAAACAAGTTGACTGTTTGACCATAACTTGTGTTTAATGACATCGTGGACAAAGGGATTGTGACATATTCTAAAGGAATGCGAACTTGTATCTAGTTATACTATTTGGGTAGGTATGACGGTTTGCTAGAACCTAATCATATCTTATGGGATCATGTTTGAGCTCATTGCCAACTTAGTATAATCCTAGAGGGTCACACACAATAGAATGAATCTTTAAAAGGGACTATATTGGAATTTTGGAAATTCTGGACATTCTGAGAAGTGTGCGACCGCACAGTATGGACTGGGCGGCCGCACAACTATCTCAGTTTTGTACCAGTTTTGCTTCAGATAGTTGTGCGACCGCACAGATGATTTTGGGCGGCCGCACAGTGCTGTCGGGTGGCAGATTCCTAATTTGATTTGGAAACGAATTTTGGAAGGATTTTGACACAAGTTTCCTATTTGGAATAGGTCATACTTGTGTATAAAAGACCAAATTCGGCCAGCACTCAATGCTAATGATTTTGTGAGTCTCAAAGAGTTTGAGAGAGGGTTTATTTTGTTCCAAGACATTCTTGGTTGAGGAACAAAATAATACACAAAATAAATTCCATATAGTTCTTTTGATTGTGAAAAAGTGTTTCACAATTTGGTCTAGCAACCAAGATCAAAGAAGCTCCTTTAATATTCATTCGAAGTGTGGATACCGCTAGAGGGTGAAAATCATCATCTTCAAAGTTCGTGTTCAAGCTTTGTGATCGTGATCAAGTCTTCAAACATCCACCAAAGACCAAGAGAATTTGATAGCCATCAAGGGTTAGTATATTCCTTTATTCTTATGTTGTATTTGATTTAATCATATGAACGGATCCATGGCTTTGGGTTTCAAAATTTTAAATGCTAAATTCCGCTGCGCATGTTACATCGAAACCCAACAGTGGTATCAGAGCCCCGTTCATGTTGATTATTTCAATACCTAGATCATGTCATGTGTATATAAATTGTTTATGTGCCTTGCATGATATGAATATTGGAATATGTGATGTTTATGTGTTATGTGATTTTTTGTGGTTTATTGTTTTACAACTTTAATCGCACGATTCAATCGCAATAAATAAATTATGGTGGATTCAGAATTGTTGATTATTAATTTTTGATTGGATCAAAGTTTTAATAATCGGGGAAAAACGATTTTGAGACAAAATTTTCGAACTTCAAAATTCTGTACATTCTGATCAGTTTGGGCGACCGCACAAAATCACTTGGGCGGCCGCACATGTTTGGGCGACCGCACAGTGAGTTTTGGGCGGCCGCACATGAGGATCAGATTGTCTGATCTTTGGTTGAAATCAGAATTTGGAATTTTCGAGAGATCCAACAAAACCAGTAACAGAACCAGTCCAGACTTGCTGATCTGGAATGGGTTTTGGGTAGTTGGTTTGTGTGAGGATCTTGGGGTTTGATTTTCCTATTTGTTTTAGTCTTGTGATTCTAAGATTGGTTCAAGGTTTGGATGGCTAATCTGCGTTCATCGAGATTGTGTTTCCCAAACTTGATCGCAATCAAAGTTTCAAAGATAAAACGAAGTTAGAATTATGAAGAGTTCATAATTGCTAAAATTGAGAAACAAAGTTCTTGATTCAATGATTGGAGATCCATGTGGAATTGTGAATGCAATTGGCCTACGTTCATCGAGACCATCTATTGCTTAGTTTCGGCCACATGGACTACTTTCTTGGTTTCTTGAATTAGTGCGGGATTGTGGTTGCCTAATGGCTTAGTTCGACCGCACTTCTTGTTGTCTTGATTTGGAGATAATGACCAAAGTTGAAATAGTCTCATCCTCATAATTATAGAGAAACTAATGACACATAAATACCATGCTTAAATTAATGGAGATTAATTTAATGGCTAAACTTGATGTGTAACATGTTTATATTATGTGCTCATAAATGTGTTATATGCTATATGTAATGAACCTTCAAAGAAAGTTTTAAGTCCTTTTGCCTTGCCATGATTAAAACACTTGTTTATACATGAGTAATTTTATGTGGGCTCGCCAAAGCGAGGTGCATTGATTTTATTCATGTTTGAGCAAGATGAGTGAATAAGAGTTTCCTATGCGTTTAAAATGGTTGGACTTAATTAAGCGTCAAAACAGTTTTGGGCTTAAGGCAAAGATGAGATTTAACATGCTTTTTGAAATTAGATTTCTTAAAGAATCTCATGAAAATAACTGAGAGTCATATGAGATATGATTGACAAGAGTTGTCTACATAATTGATTTAATTCTGAGCGGTGCGCCAAAGCGTACTCAAAATTAGATTAAAGCGGGATCTCAACCCATTTAAATTATACTATACATTGGATGTATAAAGAAGGTTGTATAATTTGGTGGGAGTATTTTGTTTTAAAATACATCTTTTATCTCTTTAATGAAAACCGGTACTTATTAAATTTTGGAAATTTTTGCATATTTGTAGATAATGACTAATAACACTCAATCAATGTCGTTGCGATCGATCCTTGAGAAGGATAAGCTCGAAGAGAATGGTACTAACTTTATGGATTGGATCCGGAGCATAAGAATCGTTCTTAGGCAAGAAGATAAGTTGTACATTCTCGATGGGCCTCTCCCCGCTGAACCACCGCCTACTGCCCCTAGGGTAGAAAGAGACAATTACAAGAAACATCGCAATGATTCTAGAGATGTAAGTTGTCTCATGCTTGCTGCTATGTGTTCAAAACTCCAACAAAGTTTGGAACATTTGGAAGCCTATGAGATAGGCGTGGAGTTGAGAACCATGTTTCAAGAGCAAGCTAGGCAAGAGAGGTACAAGACCATTGTTGCATTCACTACTAGTAAAATGAATGAAGGGCAACAAGTGAGTCCTCACTTTCTTAAAATGAAAGGTTATGTAGAGCACCTTGAGAAACTTGGCTATCCAATCCCATTGGAGCTAGCCACGGATCTCATTCTTAATTCATTGCCTAAAAGTTATAATCAGTTCGTGATGAATTATAACATGCATGGAATGGATAAGAATCTCTCTGAGTTGCATGGGATGCTAAAAACTGCAGAGATGAAAATTGTGGAGAAAGGTTCTCCCGTGCTCATGGTTCATGATGGGAAGAAGGCTAGTGCCAAAGGAAAGGGTAAGGCAAAAGTTGTCAAACCCAAGATAAGCAAGGCAAAGGTTGCCAAGGCTTCTGAGGCAAAACCCGATTCACAAAAGGATGCAATCTGTTTCCATTGTCAAGAAATTGGTCATTGGAAACGTAATTGCAAGGCTTTCTTGGAAGAGCAAAAGAAGAAGAAGAGCAGCAAGGCTGCGTCGACTTCAGGTATCTATATGATAGATATTCTCCTTTCTACCACTGATTCTTGAATATTGGATACCGGATGTGGTTCTCACATTTGTCTAAATGTGCAGGGACTAAAGAATAGGAGACTGCTTAAAGAAGGTGAAGTAGATCTACGTGTGGGGAATGGAGCAAGAGTTGCTGCATTAGCCGTAGGGACTTATGAAGTCACTTTACCTTCCGGATTAATTCTTGTTTTGAACAATTGTTATTATGTTCCGGATTTAAGCAGAAATATTATTTCAATTTCTTGTTTGGATAATGAAGGTTTTAAGTTTCTTATTGAGAATAAGAAATTTTCTATTTATTTAAATGATGTGCTTTATGGTATTGCTAATTCATTTAATGGCCTTTATATCTTGGATGTCAAGAATGAAAATAATGTCTATCATGTAAATAAGAAATCTAAACCTAATGATGTAAATCATACTTATTTGTGGCATTGCCGTCTTGGTCATATTAATGAGAAGCGTATCTCAAAACTCCATGGGGACGGACTTTTGGGTTCATGTGACTTAGAGTCATATGATACTTGTGAGTCGTGTCTTCTTGGAAAAATGACTAAGACACCTTTTACCAAGTTGGGTGAAAGGGCAAGCGACTTATTGGGGTTGATACATTCCGATGTATGCGGACCATTAAGTAGCAATGCTAGGGGAGGATTTCAATACTTCATAACCTTCACTGATGATTATAGTAGATTTGGGTATGTTTACCTAATGAAACATAAGAGTGAAGCATTTGAGATATTTAGAATATTTCAAAATGAAGTAGAAAAACAACTTGGCAAAAGTATTAAAGCACTTCGATCAGATCGTGGTGGTGAATACTTAAGTCAAGAATTTGATGATCATCTAAAGAATTGTGGAATAGTTTCACAATTGACTCCACCCGGAACACCACAATGGAATGGTGTGTCCGAGAGGAGGAATCGGACTTTGTTAGACATGGTTCGATCAATGATGAGTCAAGTTGATCTTCCAATATCCTTTTGGGGTTACGCTCTAGAAACCGCTGCTTTCACACTAAATCGTGTTCCAACTAAATCGGTTCAAAAGACTCCATATGAGATGTGGAGCGGAAAGAAGCCTTGTCTATCTTTCATGAAGATTTGGGGTTGTGAAGTTTTTGTCAAAAGACTTATCTCAAACAAACTTGCACACAAATCTGATAAATGTATTTTCGTGGGATATCCTAAGGAAACTAAAGGATATTACTTTTACAACCGAGAGGACAACAAAGTGTTTGTTACCCGAATTGGTGTCTTTCTAGAGAAAGAGTTTCTCTCCAAAGAAATCAGTGGGAGTAAAATAAATCTTGAAGAAATTCAAGACCCAGAAAATATCATTGAACCAATAGTGGAACAAGAACAAGAACCACAAGGAGTTGTGGAACCTGTTCAAAATACACAAGTAACTCGCAGATCTAGTAGGTTACGATCCTAGCCCGAGAGATATGGATTTCTCGTAACGGATAGTAATGAGGTAGAAATCATTGAGAATGATGAACCGTCAACCTACCAAGAGGCGATGTCTTCTCCTGATTCGGACAAGTGGCTTGGAGCCATGGAATCCGAATTGCAATCCATGCAAGACAATCAAGTTTGGAATTTGATTGATGCGCCCGAAGGTGTAAAAACCATAGGATGCAAATGGGTCTTCAAGAAGAAGACTGACATGGATGGGAAGGTGCATACTTACAAAGCTAGGCTTGTAGCGAAGGGTTATAGGCAAGTTCATGGTATTGACTATGATGAGACCTTTTCACCCGTAGCAATGATCAAGTCTATAAGAATTTTGCTTGCCATTGCCGCATATCATGACTATGAAATATGGCAGATGGACGTCAAAACCGCTTTCCTAAATGGAAAACTCCAAGAGGATGTGTATATGACACAACCAGAAGGTTTTGAACAAGATTCTAAGGTATGCAAATTGCAGAGATCCATCTATGGATTGAAGCAAGCTTCTAGGAGTTGGAATCTCCGTTTTGATGAATCGGTCAAAGAGTTTGGTTTCATCAAGAACGAAGATGAGCCTTGTGTATACAAGAAGATTAGTGGGAGCATAGTGCTATTCCTTATTTTATATGTGGATGACATATTGCTCATTGGAAACGACATTCCTACACTTCTGTCTGTGAAGACTTGGTTAAGAAAGTGCTTCGCAATGAAAGATATGGGTGAAGCCGCATATATTCTTGGCATTAAGATCTATAGAGATAGATCAAGGAGGCTACTTGGTTTAAGCCAAAGTACATACATTGACAAGGTCATTAGAAGATTCCGTATGGAAAATTCTAAGAGAGGTACCTTGCCCGTGTTACATGGAGTTTCTCTAAGCAAGACTCAATGTCCTAAGACAAAAGATGAGCGTGAGAAAATGAATGATGTTCCATATGCTTCGGCAATTGGTTCCATCATGTATGCCATGATTTGTACTAGGCCGGATGTATCTTATGCTTTGAGCATGACAAGTAGATACCAATCCGACCCTGGCGAAAATCACTGGATAGCTGTAAAAGCGATTCTTAAGTACTTGAGAAGGACTAAAGACTCGTTTTTGGTCTATGGAGGAATGGAAGATGATCTCGTTGTAAATGCGTACACGGATGCAAGCTTCCAAACTGACAAAGATGATAGCCGTTCGCAATCGGGTTTTGTGTTTATGTTAAATGGTGGAGCTGTAAGCTGGAAGAGTTCCAAGCAAAGTACAACCGCTGATTCTACAACAGAAGCTGAGTATATTACTGCATCGGATGCTGCAAAAGAAGCTGTTTGGATTAAGAAGTTCATAACTGAACTTGAAGTGGTTCCTAGCATTGCTAATCCAATAGACCTTTATTGCGATAATAATGGTGCTATTGCTCAAGCAAAGAAACCAAGAGCACATCAAAAATCCAAACACATACTTAGGCGTTTTCATATCATTCGAGAGATCGTTGATAGGGGAGATGTAAATATATGCAGAGTACCTACTGATGACAATGTTGCGGACCCGCTAACAAAGGGACTTCCACAAGCTAAACATGATGGTCATGTTAGGTCCATGGGTATTAGATACATGGGAGATTGGGCCTAGGGCAAGTGGGAGATTGTTGGTAGTGGTGCCCCAGGCACGTTTAATAAACGTTGTAATTGTTATCATTTATTTCATATCAATAAAGAGATGTTTTGATTATTATTGTTATTCATGTTTACTTATAATAATCCCCGTCCCTAGTACTTGTTAAGCACTAGTATAAAGGCTAAATGTTCATGGGATGATCATGTTAGATTTATGGGTACTTGTTTGGAACAAGGTACTGGACATGACCCGCTCTATGAGATTTATGTCATGGTCTATGTCGTACATATATCTCATATTAGTTATGTCATTTGAATCCTTAGACATGAAGTTATTATAGTCTTCCACTTGATGAACATTATGTTTGACATATTCAAACGCTACTTTTAACCGAGTAGTTATAAAGGGTATGATTGGCATAATCGGAATCCCGTTGGGAAGAATAATAAGCTAAATGGATTTGTCCCTCCTCGGAGAGATGTCAAGCTTGGGCCACTCGTAGGAATGATGTTGATGAAATGTTCGGCCGGACTCAGATGAATTGATTGGATCAATGTCATTTGGATTATCAACATATTCGGAATCGAGAAAGTATTGAACAAAAGAAGTTGACTGTTTGACCATGACTTGTGTTTAATGACATCGTGGACAAAGGGATTGTGACATATTCTAAAGGAATGCGAACTTGTATCTAGTTATACTATTTGGGTAGGTATGACGGTTTGCTAGAACCTAATCATATCTTATGGGATCATGTTTGAGCTCATTGCCAACTTAGTATAATCCTAGAGGGTCACACACAATAGAATGAATCTTTAAAAGGGACTATATTGGAATTTTGGAAATTCTGGACATTCTGAGAAGTGTGCGACCGCACAGTATGGACTGGGCGGCCGCACAACTATCTCAGTTTTGTACCAGTTTTGCTTCAGATAGTTGTGCGACCGCACAGATGATTTTGGGCGGCCGCACAGTGCTGTCGGGTGGCAGATTCCTAATTTGATTTGGAAACGAATTTTGGAAGGATTTTGACACAAGTTTCCTATTTGGAATAGGTCATACTTGTGTATAAAAGACCAAATTCGGCCAGCACTCAATGCTAATGATTTTGTGAGTCTCAAAGAGTTTGAGAGAGGGTTTATTTTGTTCCAAGACATTCTTGGTTGAGGAACAAAATAATACACAAAATAAATTCCATATAGTTCTTTTGATTGTGAAAAAGTGTTTCACAATTTGGTCTAGCAACCAAGATCAAAGAAGCTCCTTTGATATTCATTCGAAGTGTGGATACCGCTAGAGGGTGGAAATCATCATCTTCAAAGTTCATGTTCAAGCTTTGTGATCGTGATCAAGTCTTCAAACATCCACCAAAGACCAAGAGAATTTGATAGCCATCAAGGGTTAGTATATTCCTTTATTCTTATGTTGTATTTGATTTAATCATATGAACGGATCCATGGCTTTGGGTTTCAAAATTTTAAATGCTAAATTCCGCTGCGCATGTTACATCGAAACCCAACAGGAAGTCCACACAAACTCGAACCTTGCCGTTTGCCTTTCTGACTGTCATAATGTTGGCTAGCCAAGTCAGATACTCAATGACTTTGATGAAACCCACACTGAGGAGCTTTTCAATCTCTTCTTTGACTTGTAGAGACCATTCTGGCTTGATCTTTCTGAGCTTCTGCTTTACTGGCTTGGCGTCCTCTCTGATCGGAATTTTGTGCTCTGTGACCCTTCTGTCCAAACCCGTCATGTCTTTGTACGACCATGCGAATACATCCACAAATTCTCTGAGCAGTGCAGTCAATTTGTCCTTGTCTTCTCCCTTGAAGAAGCTGCCAATCTTCGTTTCTTTCGGCTCTTCGTCGGTACCCAGATTAACAACATGCAATTCCTCATCAGCACCTGGACCATTTTCACCACGACAACGAACCTGTTGAGCTAGTTCATTTAGGTATGTTATGTTTTCGTGGTCTATTTCATCATAATTTGAATCGTTATTTGTCGCGACCCCGGACCCCGCGGGCCCCGGGACCGCGAGCTGGACGTCGACTCTAAAACCAAAACTGAGAAATACCGAAGTTAAAAATTTCATTTGATACAAAAAGGGTGATCCAAAGTTTTACAAATCAAAGTTTAATAAAACCAATTACAACTATCATAAACTCCCACGAGTTTATGCCCAATCAAAATAAAAATATACAAATCTTAGTGACGTCATTGTTTGGTACAAATACCCCAAAAGGTTACACATTTATATAATGTAAACCAACCTATACAACTTTCCCCAAAAGAATGTTTCCACACTCGACGTCCTCTATCTCGTGATCAGCGAGACTATTCCTTAGCACCTGGGGGGGGTTAAGGAAAAACAAAGATAAAAGAAAAGGGGTGAGATAAATCTCAATAAGTTACTAATGCAACTACATGACATGCTATGATGCAATATACTATAAGCAATAATAAATATCACATAGGACATAGCATTTATCACATAACAGATAGCAGCGGAAGTAAACACATAACAAAGGATATAGCCAAGGTTTTCCAAACCGGAACATCCAAATAAAGGATCGCTGCGCAGCTTCAATAATCAACCAATCATCATCTTCATAATGGCATGAAAGCCGAAGATAAAACCCCGGTACCGGAACCAATAACCAAAAGAAGTGTCACAAGGGACGGGAGACATGCCACAAAGTCATGCTCCAAGAAGCTAAAATGCACACAAAGGAGCTAGCTCTTCTCACATCCAAGGCCAATCTGGAGGAGGGTAATAATGGGGCAAAACAATGGTCAACATCACAATGGACTTGGCCGTGCCATCATAATGTTTCGCATCGCCCAATCACACACAAAATACCAGCTGGACTTTCACGTAAAGGCTAAGTAATAAAATACTAGCACGATAAACAACAAAGGATTCCAAAGTAGGGAATCATGCCAAGTAATCACCAAGAAGATGAAATGAACCAACAATACACAATAAAGGTGCTTCGAAGTCCAAAATAACAATCAATGAATTTCAAACACAAACTTGATCACAAAGGACCCAATTCTATCACTAAAGTGTACTACAATGTTCACTAAGGTCAAATAGAAGGACACCCAAGACTTAGACCAAAGCACGTTCTTCAATTACACAATTTAACAAAATGTAAAGTTTCAGGGGTTCTGTGCGGCCGTCCAAATTGGGTTGTGCGGTCGCCCAAAAAGTCTCAAAACAAGAACAAAAGCTTTCAGAAAGATGCGCGGCCGCCGAGGAAGTTTTGTGCGGTCGCACAATATGCCGGAATTGCCAGAAATCGGGAAGAACAACCTGGGTTCTTCCATTTTCAACCCAAAACACATTTAACCAAAATCCCAACTTCCAACTCATGTACTAATGTGCCAAAACAATTTATAACTAGGGTGGGGACTCCAATACACCATTCATCAACCCAAAACAAAGAATCAAACCCAACATTCCAAAATCACCATTTTTGACCAAAAATCCAAATAAATTCCAAATAAATTGCAAACTCATCAAAACTTCCAATATAACAACAAAAGCATTATATGAACATGATATGAACATTTTAGCATTAAAATGGGGGAAAAGTAACTTACTTGCAAATTCTCAAAGTTGATGGATTTCAAATCTTTTTGACTCTACGCGATCCTAGCGACGATCTAAACAATGTTCAAGTTTTAAGAATTGAGAGATGATGAGAGGAAGAAGGAGAAAATGAAGAGAGAAGGAGGAGAAGAAAACCTACCCCAAAAGCTAGAGAGAGAGGGAGGTTTGAGCTGGGAAGAAGAATGAGAGTGAGGGAGATGGTGAGGGAGGTGAGGCGAATAGGGAGGGAGTAGGGAAATGTTTAAAAGAGTTACACTTAGGCCCCCTCCACTACACTACATAAATACCACACTCCCTACTAACAATGAAGACCCAACATTCTATACTAACACAATGACCCAATTAAAATGCTAGGCATAATTATTATAACACATAAATATTTAAATAAATAATAATTTAAAAAAATAAATAAATAAGCAAATAATTAAATAATAATCATTTAATTACTAATAAAATAGAGCCTATACTTCGGGTCGTGACATTCACTCCCCCTTAAAGAAAATTCGACCCGAATTTTAACGAGACTCACCTTAAACAAAAAGCCACGGAAATTTCCTCTCGATCTCATCACGAAGCTCCCACGTCGACTCCTCGATATTATGATTCCTCCAAAGAACTCGAACCAATACGATGCTTTTGCTCCTCAACTCTTGGACTTTAGAATCTAAGATCCGAACCGGTCGTTCCTCATAAGACATATCAGGCTCAATATCCTCCGGTACCCTCGGTAACACGTGAGACGGATCATGAACATACTTCCGAAGCATAGAAACGTGGAACACATTGTGCAACCGGTCTAAAGATGGCGGTAACGCAAGACGATACGCTAGGAGTCCAACCTTTCCCAAAATCTCAAACGGACCAATAAACCTCGGAGCCAATTTGCCTTTCTTCCCAAACCTACGAATACCCACCTTTGGAGATACTTTCAAAAACACCAAATCACCGGTCTGAAAACTAAGATCTCGCCTTCGGTTATCTGCGTAGCTCTTATGTCGACTCTGGGCTGTCTTCAATTTATCCCTGATAACTTTAACTTTCTCAACCGAATCCCGAAGCAAATCAATACCCAAAACTTTCGCTTCACCAACCTCATCCCAACAAATAGGCGATCTACACTTTCTTCCATACAAGGCCTCAAACGGTGCCATCTCGATACTAGCCTGATAACTGTTGTTGTAAGAGAACTCCACTAACGGTAGGTGCGAATCCCAAGAATCGGAAAAGTCTATCGAACACGCTCGCAACATATCCTCCAAAATCTGAATAGTCCTCTCGGATTGACCGTCGGTCTGAGGATGAAAAGCTGTACTGAATCGTAAATCTGTACCCAAAGCCTCCTGAAACGCTTTCCAGAATCTAGAAGTAAACCTCGGGTCTCGATCTGACACAATGCTAACCGGAACCCCATGCAGTCTAACGATCTCATCAATATAAAGGGTCGCAAGCTTTTCCATCGAATATCTGATATCAATAGGCAAGAAATGGGCGCTCTTGGTCAATCTATCCACTATTACCCAAACACTGTCATACTTCCTACGGGTACGAGGCAGTCCCGTAACGAAATCCATAGTCACATGCTCCCATTTCCACTCGGGAATCTCTAACGGTTGAAGCAATCCCGCGGGTCTCTGATGCTCGGCTTTGACCTGCTGACACGTTAAACACTTCGAAACGTACTCCGCTATTTCTCTTTTCATATTAATCCACCAAAATTGTTGCTTCAAATCCTGATACATCTTCGTACTACCCGGATGAATAGTATATTTCGATTTGTGACCCTCATCAAGAACTCTCTGTTTAATTCCATCAACATCCGGAACACACAATCTTCCCCGGAAAGTCAACACTCCCACCGGGCTACATGAAAAATCCTCGAAGTTCTTTTCCTTCAATTTACTCATTATCTTCACCAACTCGGGATCTTCTTTCTGAGCTTCCTTTATCCTCTGAATTAGGGTCGGAGACACCCTAATATTCGCAAAAATAGCCCCATGTCTCGATTCACGAGGAGACCATTCTCGCACATCCTCAAGCATTTTCCACTCTCGAACCATCATCGAAGCCACATAAGACTTTCTACTAATCGCATCGGCTACTACATTCGCCTTCCCCGGGTGATAAGAAATCGTACAATCATAGTCCTTCAATAATTCCATCCATCGGCGCTGTCGGTTGCTCAACTCCTTCTGAGAGAAAAGGTACTTCAAACTCTTGTGATCCGTAAAAATCTCAAACTTCGCTCCATAAAGGTAGTGCTTCCATTTGTGCAACGCAAATACAATAGCCGCTAACTCCATATCATGAGTCGGGTAATTCTGCTCACTAGGGGTCAACTTCCTCGAAGCATACGCAATTACTTTCCCATTCTGCATCAACACACAACCCAAACCCTCTTTCGAAGCATCACTATAAATTACTAGGCCATCGCTCCCATTAGGCAAAGTCAAGATCGGTGCGGTAGTCAACCTTTTCTTCAATTCCTCGAAACTCTTGTCACATTTCTCGGTCCACACAAACGGAACATTCTTCCGGGTCAACTGAGTCATCGGAGTAGCAATCCTCGAAAACCCTTCAATAAACCTTCGGTAATACCCGGCTAAACCAAGAAAGCTTCTAATCTCTGTCACTGACTCGGGTCTCTTCCAATCCACTATAGCTTCAATCTTTGACGGATCCACAGAAATCCCATCTTTCGAAACAACATGACCCAGAAATGACACCTTCTCGAGCCAAAATTCGCATTTACTAAACTTCGCAAATAATTTCTCCCTCGCAAGAACGGATAAAACTGTCCTCAAGTGCTGCTCGTGCTCATCTCGAGATTTCGAATAAACAAGAATGTCGTCGATGAAAACCACCACGAACGAATCAAGATAAGGATGGAAAACCCGGTTCATCAAATCCATAAACACTGCAGGCGCGTTAGTCAACCCAAAGGCATAACCAAGAACTCATAATGACCATACCGAGTGCGAAAAGCAGTCTTCGGAATATCCTCCGATCGAACCTTCAACTGATGGTACCCACTCCTCAAATCAAGTTTAGAGAAAACCACGGACCCTTGAAGCTGATCAAACAAATCATCGATATGCGGTAGAGGATACTTATTCTTCACCGTAACCTGATTCAACTTCCAGTAATCTATGCATAATCTCAAGGAACCGTCTTTCTTCCGCACGAATAAAACCGGTGCTCCCCACGGGGAAACACTAGGGCGGATAAACCCTCGATCAAGAAACTCTTGCAATTGAACCTTCAATTCTTTCAACTCGGCGGGAGCTAACCTATAAGGTGATTTCGAAATCGGAGCCGTACCCGGCAAAAGATCTATACAAAATTCTATCTCACGATCGGGAGGCATCTCATACTCGGTAGAGAAAACATCGGGAAATTCCCGAACTACCCGAACACTATCAAAACTAGGGGATTCTTTCCTAGTATCAAGAACACTAGCCAAATACCCCTCGCAACCACTATGCAATAATTTTCTCGCTTTCATAAAAGAAATTAAGCGAACCTTTCTACTCAGAGGACTAGCCTCAAACACAAATTTAGGCACATCGGGAATAGAAAAAGTAACAGTTTTCTTACGGCAATCAACGGATGCATGAAACTTGCTCAACCAATCCATACCCAAAATGACATCAAAGTCTTGGATAGGAAGAACTACCAAATCCGCACAAAGGACACGACCACAAATAACCACATCACAAGCACGAAGGACTCGATCAGAAATCAAGCATTCTCCTATAGGGGTCGACACCTCTAGCACGTACGGTAAAGACTCGAATGCAGCATTTAATATGGAAGCAAATTGCACAGAAATGTATGAATGAGATGATCCTGGATCTACTAACGCTCGTGCGCTCACATTAGACACAGAAACAATACCTCCAATAACGGATGGATCATCGGTAGCTTGTTGTTGATTCATGGCAAAAACCTTCCCTTGAACTTTGGGCTTCCCGGTAGCGTCCCTTTTCTGACCTTGATTAATACCAACTCCTGACCCGGATGCTTGTCCTCTACCTCTCGGGCAATCTTTTACAAAGTGACCCATTTGACCACAATTTGTGCACCTTCCTTGCTTCTTCCAACAACGGTCTTCAGAATGACCTTCCTTTTGACAATACGAACAAAGTCTCCTAATTTGGCTCCCTTGGTTCCCGGAAGTGGTACCCGGGTTCCTTGGGTTTTGTTGCCCTCGGGACTGAGATTGTCCCCCAAAGTTACCTCGGTTTTCAATCCTTGGTTGTGACTTGCTCTGCGCTCCTTGCTTACTCGGGTTAGCTACCTCGGTCTTCCTTTTATGCTCCCCAATATCTTGCTCTATCAAATAGGCTCGGTCCACCGCATCTTGAAAAGTCACTATCCGTTGAGCAATCAGTTGAGTACGGATGGAGGTCTTCAATCCCCGAATGAATCTCATAGCCTTTTGTTCCTCGGTCCTCACCAAATAGTCGCAATACCGGGCTAATTCTATGAACTTAGCCGAGTATTGTGCTATAGACAACACACCTTGCTCTAAGTTGAGTAGCTCGATCTCCTTTCGATTCTGATCAACAACCGGAATGAAATGCTCTCTGAACTTACGCACGAACAACTCCCACGCATACACTGTGTGAGTATCATCCCAAGTAGCTTTAATACCTTTCCACCAATGCTCGGCGGCTCCCACAAGCTTGTAAGCCGCGAACCGGACCTTGTCCTCATCCGAACACCCAAATACATCATAAATCTTCTCCAGGGACTCAATCCACAACTCAGCTTTCCTTACATCGGGTTCCCCATTGAATTCAACCGGTTTAAGTTTCAGAAATTGCTCCAATCCATAACGGGGTGGTGCTTGTTCTACCCTCGGACCTTGATCATGGATCGCCTTCATGGCAGCCTCAAACATGCCTTGAAACATGGCACGGGTTTCTTCCCTTGTATCATTCTGATTCTGTGCCCCACTAGTACCTCCTCTGTTTCTTCTTCCAGACATTGCGAGTAATTACCTGTATAAGACATCAACCGTTAATCACTCCGCACACTACTACCCACCTAGGTCATACTAATCCACCTAGACTTATACTTAGAGCTAATGCCATAGCTCTGATACCAACTGTCGCGACCCCGGACCCCACGGGCCCCGGGACCGCGAGCTGGACGTCGACTCTAAAACCAAAACTGACAAATACCGAAGTTAAAAATTTCATTTGATACAAAAAGGGTGATCTAAAGTTTTACAAATCAAAGTTTAATAAAACCAATTACAACTATCATAAACTCCCACGAGTTTATGCCCAATCAAAATAAAAATATACAAATCTTAGTGACGTCATTGTTTGGTACAAATACCCCAAAAGGTTACACATTTATATAATGTAAACCAACCTATACAACTTTCCCCAAAAGAATGTTTCCACACTCGACGTCCTCTATCTCGTGATCAGCGAGACTATTCCTTAGCACCTGGGGGGGGGTTAAGGAAAAATAAAGATAAAAGAAAAGGGGTGAGATAAATCTCAATAAGTTACTAATGAAACTACATGACATGCTATGATGCAATATACTATAAGCAATAATAAATATCACATAGCACATAGCATTTATCACATAACAGATAGCAGCGGAAATAAACACATAACAAAGGATATAGCCAAGGTTTTCCAAACCGGAACATCCAAATAAAGGATCGCTGCACAGCTTCAATAATCAACCAATCATCATTTTCATAATGGCATGAAAGCCGAAGAGAAAACCCCGGTACCGGAACCAATAACAAAAAGAAGTGTCACAAGGGACGGGAGACATGCCACAAAGTCATGCTCCAAGAAGCTAAAATGCACACAAAGGAGCTAGCTCTTCTCACATCCAAGGCCAATCTGGAGGAGGGTAATAATGGGGCAAAACAATGGTCAACATCACAATGGACTTGGCCGTGCCATCATAATGTTTCGCATCGCCCAAACACACACAAAATACCAGCTGGACTTTCACGTAAAGGCTAAGTAATAAAATACTAGCACGATAAACAACAAAGGATTCCAAAGTAGGGAATCATGCCAAGTAATCACCAAGAAGATGAAATGAACCAACAATACACAATAAAGGTGCTTCGAAGTCCAAAATAACAATCAATGAATTTCAAACACAAACTTGATCACAAAGGACCCAATTCTATCACTAAAGTGTACTACAATGTTCACTAAGGTCAACTAGAAGGACACCCAATACTTAGACCAAAGCACGTTCTTCAATTACACAATTTAACAAAATGTAAAGTTTCAGGGGTTCTGTGCGGCCGTCCAAATTGGGTTGTGCGGTCGCCCAAAAAGTCTCAAAACAAGAACAAAAGCTTTCAGAAAGATGCGCGGCCGCCGAGGAAGTTTTGTGCGGTCGCACAATATGCCGGAATTACCAGAAATCGGGAAGAACAACCTGGGTTCTTCCATTTTCAACCCAAAACACATTTAACCAAAATCCCAACTTCCAACTCATGTACTAATGTGCCAAAACAATTTATAACTAGGGTGGGGACTCCAATACACCATTCATCAACCCAAAACAAAGAATCAAACCCAACATTCCAAAATCACCATTTTTGACCAAAAATCCAAATAAATTCCAAATAAATTGCAAACTCATCAAAACTTCCAATATAACAACAAAAGCATTATATGAACATGATATGAACATTTTAGCATTAAAATGGGGGAAAAGTAACTTACTTGCAAATTCTCAAAGTTGATGGATTTCAAATCTTTTTGACTCTACGCGATCCTAGCGACGATCTAAACAATGTTCAAGTTTTAAGAATTGAGAGATGATGAGAGGAAGAAGGAGAAAATGAAGAGAGAAGGAGGAGAAGAAAACTTACCCCAAAAGCTAGAGAGAGAGGGAGGTTTGAGCTGGGAAGAAGAATGAGAGTGAGGGAGATGGTGAGGGAGGTGAGGCGAATAGGGAGGGAGTAGGGAAATGTTTTAAAAGAGTTACACTTAGGCCCCCTCCACTACACTACATAAATACCACACTCCCTACTAACAATGAAGACCCAACATTCTATACTAACACAATGACCCAATTAAAATGCTAGGCATAATTATTATAACACATAAATATTTAAATAAATAATAATTTAAATAAATAAATAAATAAGCAAATAATTAAATAATAATCATTTAATTACTAATAAAATAGAGCCTATACTTCGGGTCATGACATTATTAACTTGTTCATTAAGTTCGTTGTTAGTTAATTCATCATTTATGATGTTTGCAATCTCGAGGTACTCAGAAATATCGAATTTTTCATTAGCAAAGAAAGGAAACACACGCTCGGCTATTACCTCCATATCCTCTTGGGTGAAGGCATTAGAAACACTCTCGGACTCGAAAGTAAGTGTGAGCCGCTCTTCCTTTGTTGATGTGCGGGGTATGCAACCCATTTCTCGGATCAAGAAATCCTCGGATACAATAGGCCCCTTCGTTGAATACCAGTTGTTGATTGGCTCGGAGCTTGGCTGAATCTTGCTAATAGATGGACTCTCCATTTCTGTGTTGTCGGAGATGGAGTTGACTTGACAATCGTCCATGATGGTAAATTCTTCGAACATGGAGGCTAGATCGGATAGTTCTTCCCCCACGGTAATCCCTACCTCGGATTCTATAGTCACTTTCTTGCCCCACCACTCTCGGGGTGACATTGGAGTAGGTTCCCTTTCTAGTGCCGGTATTTCACAGTCGGTGAAGATCTCGAGACCGGGATTTCTGACTCCCTTGTCGTTAACCCACGGTTCGGGAAACATCATGTACGGAACATCTTCCCATTGGCGAAAAAAATAACCGTTTAGTGTGTTGCGGTAAGGCCTCAAGTTGGGGATTTCATATCGTCGACCTTCTTTGCGAGCTTGGGTCCTTTGATTCTTGACTGCTTGCTCGTAATTCAAGTCATCCTTGGTAGGCTCGTATCCCAGACCAAACTTGTTCTTGACAAAAGGAACTTCCATGGGGTGTAATATCCCTTGTTGATGTTTCCCTAGGTCGAGACCGGGAAAGTGATTCATGTTCCTCATCATGCGGAGGACTTTAGGATTGCTGGGGACCCACTGTCCGTTTCCCCCTTCTTTGTCAATGGTGTTGACGCCGGAGAGAGTGGCATCTTCTATCCCGTGTTGGACTTGGTGAACGGGTTGTCCCCCATTTCTGTGGATGGTGACATTTTCAGCCATGATAGTGATTATCTCATCCCCGTTTCTGATCTTGACACACTGATGGAGAGTGGAGGGTACCGCATTGGAACTGTGGATCCAAGGTCGGCCCAGAAGTAAGTTGAATGAAGCAGGGACGTCAAGTACTTGGAATGGGACGGACATGATCATGTTTCCAAATTCGATATCAACTTCTAACATTCCCATGACTGTACGGGCAGTGCTGTCGTACCCTCTAATGACTTGTGCGGAGGGTTGTAAATCGGAGCTTTTGAGCCCCAGTATGACCATGACTCGGCTAGGCATTAAGTTGAGTGCAGAGCCACCGTCTACTAGAACCCTTGAGATGGGTCTCCCCCTTTCCCGTACTTTGAGGTAGATGGCTTCATTGTGTTCGGACCCAAATGGCGGGAGGTCCATGTCGGCAAAAGTGATGACATTGCCGAAGTGAATGTGACCTATCATTGCTGTGAGGTCCTTGGGTGTCGTGTCGGGAGAGACTGATGTGTCATCCAAGTTTTTGATGACGAGGTCTCGGTGTTTCTTTGATGATGCAATAAGGTCCCAGATGGATATGTTGGCTTGCGTCTTCTTGAGCTGTGTTAACAAAGGATCTTCGGGTATGTCGCGTGCTTGCGATCTTTGAGAAGAGGTGCTGGTTGCTGCAGTATTGGGAGGGATTGTGCTCGTTGTTACTCGGCCACTGCGAGTGAGCACGTTCACATTCCCTTCTAACTTCTTCTTCCTATTCTCTAAGACTTCCCTCATAATCTCATCATAAGTCACAACATAACAAGAATTATCAAGTTTATTCATATCATCGGAGCCCTCATTCACAATTGGGATCGAATGAGTGATTCCTTCAAACTCTCCTACCTCTATTACATTGACACAACCCTCATTAGGGATTATGAATTCCTTCTTGTATATGAGGTCTTGGATGGTGTTGCGGATGGAGAAGCAATCCTCGGTGAGGTGGCCGGTGCATTGATGGTAGTCACACCATTTGTGGTGAGCATGATTGGCACGGAGCGGTTGTGGTTGCTTGTACCCTTGAAGAGGGGTGATTTGTCCCTTGGCCTTTAGAGCTTCATAGGCCTCGGTGATGGTCATGCCGTTGAGAGGAGTGTAGACGCGGTCGTTTTGGAACCGCTTGCCTTGTGGTGGGGGAACCTTCTTGTAATTCCCCTTGTCGGTAGTAACGGCATTTACAGAAGCCTCTTTGTTTGAACTAGAGGCGGCCTTGTATCGGTAGGTAGGAGTGGCCTTTTTAATCTCCTTGAGCAAGTCATCCATGCGTACGCCCGCCTCATACATTTGGGAGAAGTCGGAGTAGCAAGCCCCACTTAGGTGGGTGCGGAGATCAATCTTGAGACACTTGAGAAAGATGTCCATTTTCTCTTTTGTGTTTGGCCTTTCAACAATTTCAGAGAGCTTGTCATTCCATCTCCTTGTGAAGTCAATGAAGGACTCGTTGTCTCTTTGAGTGGTATTCTCGAGCTCTTTCCTTGTGGGCCGGTGAGTGGTGTTGCCTTGATATTGATTCTTGAAGGCAAGCATAGCGGCATCCCAATCAAGACAGACAGTGAGCGGGAGAGTTGCATACCAATCCTTGGCCGCCCCCTCAAGGGTGAGAGGAAAGCATTGAGCCATAACTTTTGGGGAGACCTTCTTCGGAACCATAGCCCAAATATAAGTCTCGATGTGGGCCATCGGGCATGAGTTGCCCTTAAACTTTCTAATGTCGGGCATCTTAAATTTGTCGGGAAGAGCGGCCATCGTGCTCATGAGGATGGATGACTGATAAAGGCTTGTGTTGGAGCCTTTTCCCATGTTGATACCGTCAAATTTTTGATCAATGTAAGAAAGCTCCTCCATTGGTGAAAGGTAAGAAAGCTCCTCCTTCTCTCTTCTTTTTTAGTCATCTTCCTCCCATTATTTCTCATTTCTCATTTTATGAAATGTGTTTCGATCGTCGATAGGATCGTGTAGATCAAAAAATATTTGAATTCTGTCTCATTCCGTAAAATCCAAGTAAGTTGCTTTTCCCCCATTTTTATGCTAAAATGTTCATCTTTAGTTCATGTAATGCTTTAGTTCATATATATGGTGTTTTGGTTGAGTTTAGAACTCATTTGGATTTTTGATTGATTTTTGTGATATTTTGAATGTTGGGATTTAAACCTTGATTTGGGTTTCTAGATGTTGCCATTTAGGTCCTATTCAAGTTATAAGTTGTTTTGGGTTTATTGTTATGCTTATTGAAAGTCTTGATTTTGAGTATTTGAGAAATGGAATGAATTTGGTTTGTTTTGGTATGAACATTGATGAACCCAGCAGTTTTTCGGCCCAGATTCCTTCCGGGCGCCCGCCTGTGGTGTTCCGGGCGACCGCCCGTGAAGTCCCAAGCGCCCGCCTACCTGGCCAACTTCTTCGACCAACCTTCTGTTTCTAGTGTGCGCCCTCCCGAAACTTTATGGGCGCCCGCCCGAACCTTCCTAGGCGCCCGCCCGCCTCTGATTCCTGGCATTCTCTTTTGTTTGGTTTAGGCTTGGTTTGTATATTAGGTATAGACTTTGGGTGTCACTCTAATTAATTTAAATAGACATTGTGGGATACTCTAGTGTTGAAAATGGTTCCTTTGTGAACAAATGTGTTATGGGATTTGATTAATTATTATTTGGAAATGGTTGAGCACTTTATTATGTGTGGTTGGTTTTATTTCATCTTCTTGGTGATTAATTAGTATGGTTCCCTACTTTGAAATCATGAGTTGTTTATTTGAGCTAGTAATTATTACTTGGCATTTATTTGAAAGTCCAGCTGGTATTCGTGGTTGTGTCGGGCGATGGAAAAGATTATAATGGCAACGAGCTGAGTCCATTATAATGTTGACCATTGTTTTGCCCCATTATTTCCCCCCTCCAGATTGGCCTTGGATGTGAGATGAGCTAGCTCCTTTTTTGGGAACAGTCTAGGTATTATAAGGGGTTGCGACTACGTGTCGTATACTCAGTTATCGTTTGGTTATTGGTTCCGGTACCGGGTTTTCTCTTCAGCTATTATGCTGCTATCGTTGATTGGTTTATCGGCTCTTTGATGTTGCTTATTGATGCTTCTATTCGATGCGGCCCTATCGTCATTGATCAGATTGTTATATCCTTTGTTGGGGAAACCTTGGCTCAGTATCCTTTGTTACTTGTTTATTTCCGCTGCTATCTGTTAAATGATATTTGGTACGTGCTATGTGAGATATTATTATTGTTTATTGCATCTGAGCATGTCATGTAGTTTCATTAGTAACTTATTGAGATTTATCTCACCCCCTTTCTTTTATCTTTGTTTTTCCTTAACCCCCCCACCCAAGAGGAAAGGATTAGGATTTGCGGATCGAGGAGGACGTCGAGAGGATTGAGATTTTGGGCAGGTTGTTATTGATCGGTTTGCATTATTTAAATGTATAACCTTTTGGGGGTAGTTTGACCAACAATGACGTCATTAAGATTTGTAATCTTTTGTATTTTTGGTGTAAGCTTGTGGAGCTTATACTAGTAGTATATTGTTGTTGTTAATCTTGGATTTCTAAAACCTTGTTTAAAACCTTTTGGGTATAAAAATGGAATTTTTATCTTCAGTATTTTGGTGTATTATTGTAAGTCGACGTCCATCTCGCGAGTCCCCGGCCCGTGGGGTCGGGGTCGCGACAGTTGATATCAGAGCTATGGTTTAGCTCTAAGTATAAGTATAGGTGGACTAGAATGACCTAGGAGGGTAGTTGTGTTCGGAGTGAGTAACGGCTGATGTTGTGCAGGTATTTGTTCTAAATGGCTAGAAGAAGAGCTGGTGAAGGTTCTAGTGGGACTCCGAATCATAATGATCTACGGGAAGAGAACCATGCAATGTTTCAGGGGATGTTTGAAGCGGCGATGAAAGCAATTCATGACCACGGGCCGAGAGAGGAACATGTAGCACCTCCATGATATGGGTTGGAGCAGTTCTTAAAGTTGAAACCAAGTGAGTACGATGGTGAGCCTGATGTAAAAAAGGCGGAAATGTGGATTGAGTCAATGTAGAAGATTTACGGTGTTTTTGGTTGCACGGACGAGGATAGGGTTCGGTTTGCGGCTTACAAGCTAGTGGGAGCCGCTGAGCATTGGTGGAAGACACTTAAGGCCAGTTGGGATCCGACTCTTGTACCTTATTCTTGGGAGTTGTTCGTGAGGAAATTCGAAGAACACTTTATCCCTCTAGTGGATCAGAACCGGAAAGAGATCGAGTTCCTCAACTTGGAGCAAGGCTTGTTGTCAGTAGCACAATACTCGGCTAAGTTCACAGAATTAGCCAGGTATTGTGACTATCTTGTGCGGACCGAGGAGCAGAAAGCAATGAGGTTTGTCAGGGGCTTGAAGACTGTCACACCCCGGGAATCTTACAAATCCATAAGTATTAAAATTTTTATAATATACATCTCCAAAATGTAATATACCAAACCGGGCGCGTGAATTCAACTATAAACCAATACCATCAAACAACACCTCAACGAGATTATAACTCGGAGACTAGAAACAAATGCGGAAGCAAGAACAACTATTAACAAAAATACCCAAAGTACAACCGTATATACAACACACTGAACGACTACGAACCCACAATAAAATACATAAAGGCTCCGAAGAGCAACTATCCCAAATACGATCAACCTGCTCAGAAGATTCCCGCTACCACGGACCTCACAACGCTACCACTTGCTTTCCTGGGGGGGGGGTTAAGGAAAAACAATTTGAAACAAGAAACGGGGTGAGATAAAATCTCAGTAAGTTACTAAATGCATCTACATGGCATATTATCATGCAATTCAACGATATAACTGAACAAGTAAATCACATAACAACAAATGAGAAAGCTCCCTATCGCCAACTGTCCCATACCAGTTGGAAATAACGACTAACTCATCATCCAGCACATAAGACTGAAATAAACACGTAACAAAGGTTACTTAGCCAAGGTTTCACCAAACTGATAGAACAATCGCTGCGCAGCTTCAACCGATCAACCAATCAACAATAGCAGTATGACAACTGAAGAGAACCCCGGTCAGGACCGACCAATCAATCAATCAACCCATCAAGCCATCTTCATAGTAGCATAAAAGCTGAAGAGAAACCCGGTACCGGAACCAATAACCATAAAAGTGTCACAAAGGACAAGGACCATGACACAAAGTCATGCCCGGTAGCTAGATACATTCACAGAGGAACGCTAACTTGACTTTTCCAAGGCCAATCTGGAAAAGGGGTAAAGAAGGGGGCAAAACAATGGTCAACATTATAATGGACTTGGCTTTGCCATTATAATCTCTCCCATCGCCCGATGCAACAAATATGCCAGCTGGGCTTCCAAATAAATGCTAAGTAATAAATACTAGCTTAATTAAACAGTTTAGGGTTCCAAAGTAGGGAACCATGCCAAATAATCACCATAAAGATGCAACGGTTACTCATGAAGAGTTTAACAACAACAATAACAAGAGTTTCTCATGAAGAGCACAACAACGATAAACGGAATTTCTCATAAAGAGCACAACAACGATAAATGGAATTGCTCATAAGGAGCTCAACAACAAAAACTATTAGAATACGATAATTCCATAAAGAGGAACCATACTAGATACATTCCAAAGATGATACCCACAAGTTATTCATAAGGAACACAACCCAAACTGTCGCTCACAAATAGTACAACGACTATAACTCAAAATTATCCTAAACGTTTTACTCATAAAGATGTACTAGGACTATGAACTCAAACATCTCATCACACCTGGAATTCCAAAGTAGGAAATCAGAATGAATACACCTTAAGGTTAACCAAACCGTAAGTACCCAATTGCCAATTCACGCTTTACCTCCGTCCTTAACGAACCAATCCTAAAAACCCCAAACGAATCCAAAAAGGTTACACTTATTAGAACATGATCACGACAGGACTAAACCCTACACCTTGGAGTTCAATAACAACCCTCTAGGTACTATAGGACATCGCCTAAACCTAGACCAAGTCTTACTCGAAAATCAATTCGTTTGGAACAATCACGAACACATCATAAGATGCCCAAACATTCCCAAACAATACTTGATCAAATTACATAACACCATTGTTCACAAGGAACCAATTTCAATTACCAAAGTGTTCCACGGTGCCCAACTAAGTCAACTAGAATAGTACTACGGAACCTAGACCGAGACTACACCTTGATCTTAAACCTCAACAATAAGACAACCATTCTGGTCTGTAACCATGCGTCCAATAGAACCATTACGTAGTAATCGAGAAGAGCTTTCCAACAATAGTTTACACGTCCAAAACGGAGTCCGGACGAAGAAGTTATGGTCTCCGGAAGATTGAACGTAAAACGGACAATTTTTATAAAGTGTTCGGCCGGACATTATGAAAAATCCATGTTTTAGCTCCGAATTTCACTCCTTTCGTTTTAAAACTTAGGAGTACCTATATATACTTCTATCCTAACATTTAAAGACAAGAAAACTTAATTCATGTGCCTCTAAAACCCCAAATAACTCCAAAATTATGAAAGAACATAAAACTAATTTCACAACACAAACTTAATCGCAAAGGACCCAATTATATCACTAGAGTGTACTACAATGTTCGCTAAGGTCGACTAGAAGGACACCCAAGACTTAAACCAAAATGCATTCTTCAATCACACAAAATAACAAATGAAAACTTTCAGATGTTCTGTGAGGCCGCCCAATATGGTCTGTGCGGTCGCCCAAAAAGGCCATCAAGCAAGAACAAAACCTTTCAGATAGATGTGCGGTCGCCCAACCATTTTTGGGCGGTCGCCCAACGCTCTGGTCTGCCGGAAATCGGGAAGAACAAACTGGATTCTTCCATTTTCAAACCAAAACACATTTCAACCAAAAACCCAACCTTCCAACTAGTTTACTAATGTACCAAAACAACTTATAAGTCTAAAAGGACTTATAAAACAACCAAAATCAAGAATCAAACCCAACATTTAGAGAATCACCATTTTCTTGACCAAAACTCTAATAAATTCCAAATAAATTCTAAACTCAACCAAACTTCAAATATAACAACATTTAGTATCATATAAACATGATATGAACATTTTAGCATAAAAATGGGGGGAAAGCAACTTACCCGGATTTTCTCAAAGTTGCCGGAACTCGAATATTTTTGGCTTCCTACGATCCTATCGACGATCCAAACAAGATTCATGTTTTAAGAAATGAGAAATAATGAGAGGAAGATGAAGAAAATGAAGAGAGAAGACAGAGAAGAAAAACTCACCTTTTGCTTGGAGAGAGAGAGAAAAGAGCTGGGAAATGAATTTGTGAGGGAGAAGGAGAAGAACGAAGGAGGTGAAGTAAAAATCGAAGTTACACTTAGGCCCCTTCCCTATCTACAACACAATACTACACTCCCTGCTAACAATTAAGACCCAACAAAACAATACAACACTAACCCAAATAAAATGCTAGGCATAAATATTATAACACATAAAATGCACACATAATCCATTAATTAAATAACAATTTAAATGAATAAATGAGCAAATAAATAAATGATAATTATTTATTACTAATAAAATAGAGCCTAGTTTTCGGGTCGTGACATTCACTCCCCCTTAAAGAAAATTCGACCCGAATTTTAACGAGACTTACCCGAAAGACCAATTAGCTACGGATACGATAGTTCTGCCATTTCTCAAATTCCTCAATTGTCCAATCTAACACACTACAAGGTAACCTTAAATGATGCTTACGATAACACCACCTCTTGAACCGAATCATTCCATCATTATCTTCATTACAAATCAAAATCCGTACTCAAAATCGAAGAATCCAAATTATTTCCACACATAATTCTCGAGATATCTCAAGCTCGCCTTATTCATAACCTTAACTACACCGCAAAGGTACTTCCATTTGTAAATCGCATACTTAGTATTATTCCCCTGAAATTCTAAACATTACCATCACGAGCTAAATTAGCTTTTAAAATATGAAAGGCTAAAGAAATTTTTCCATACCCATAATATTCACCAAAGGCTATATCTCTAAGGATTCCCATTATAGTGCTCTCGCTCTAGGTAGCACCTTAAACTAGTGGTGTAATATAAACCCAAAATTTTAATACAAAATGTCCACTTAAATCTACGCCATAATATCATCGTCATAACACTCCAATCCTTGAAAGCCTAAAATAATTACGAATACTCAATAGTCCGAAAATGATCTAAATTTTATCTTCAAGGGATTTTCTCTAACTCCCTTTTTAGTTAATAATCTGTGCTCATATACCCAAGGTAATCAACAAACCTCAAATCTTCAATAGCTAACCCAAGTTAGTCTTTCACGCATACATTTATTAACCTAATGATACTTAGGCTCAATAGTACTACCATCATAATAAGCCAATTAGCTAGTAACGTTCCGACTGACCCAATACCAAATCATGATATTCCTTAATTATGCCCAAGTATTGATACTCAACTTTCTTCACATACTCTTGATCCAATTCGGGAAACGCCACCGAGAAGGGATTTAGAACCATAGAACCACTATCTAACCAAAATTTCAAAATGCATTTAACATAGATTGAGAAATTATTACTCTCCCAAATTGTACTTAGTCCTTTCTAACTTAACACGCTTATCACCATTAATGATCATAACTCCTACAACAACTCATCATCCATAACAAATCGCACACCTCTCCATACTAATCCATTCCGATACATTCACGGAGAGGTACTAAAAGTGACCAAAATTTTCCTCAAGAGATTCTCATTGAATCCTCAACTTCTACAACCCAACCGATACAATATGGATATTGATCTAAATATTAGCATTACAACCTTGTACCACAACAACCCAATTTAACCCAAGTTCCCTATCGATCAAGCGACATATTTCCCCCAATATAAATTATACCCAAGACTTCAAAATTAATATTGCCAACAGAATAAGCTAAATTCCCAGCACAACCTTATAATAAAGATTTTCTGATTTTCAATATAGAACCTGAACATTATATATATATACCTAGTATGCTCCTAAACAAAGTCAAACATACTCATATAGAAATATTCTCCACCTATCGATGGCACACAAGAAATTCGTAGCATAAAGAAAGCTAAACCATACCACTTAACTCATCAATATCCCGCATAGGTGACATAACTAAATCACCCTATACATACAAATAGCAATCACGAAATTTTGTACTCGAGAATACACCCTAACATAAATCACTTAATGAGAGCACACATACGAATATAGCACAAGACATTTCCACATTTCGAATTAGGTATGCCCAAGCCTTCAGAACTCGTACTCTCGATTCTCAAACCGACTAACCCCAATGTAACTAACACTATTGACACCAATTCTATACTGGATATACCACAAGAGAAGAAACACTCGACGTCAATATCACGACTCATAACTCAACCAACTTCTAACTTAACTTCATACTTTCAAGAAAACTTAGTTTCTAAACCGCTCAAAATCATAACACCCAAGTATTGAAACCTATTCAATATCAGAGTTCTTATTCTCTTTCAAGACCTAAAACCATTGCTCTGATACCAACTGTCACACCCCGGGAATCTTACAAATCCATAAGTATTAAAATTTTTATAATATACATCTCCAAAATGTAATATACCAAACCGTGCGCGTGAATTCAACTATAAACCAATACCATCAAACAACACCTCAACGAGATTATAACTCGGAGACTAGAAACAAATGCGGAAGCAAGAACAACTATTAATAAAAATACCCAAAGTACAACCGTATATACAACACACTGAACGACTACGAACCCACAATAAAATACATAAAGGCTCCGAAGAGCAACTATCCCAAATACGATCAACCTGCTCAGAAGATTCCCGCTACCACGGACCTCACAACGCTACCACTTGCTTTCCTGGGGGGGGGGTTAAGGAAAAACAATTTGAAAAAAAACAACTTATAAGTCTAAAAGGACTTATAAAACAACCAAAATCAAGAATCAAACCCAACATTTAGAGAATCACCATTTTCTTGACCAAAACTCTAATAAATTCCAAATAAATTCTAAACTCAACCAAACTTCAAATATAACAACATTTAGCATCATATAAACATGATATGAACATTTTAGCATAAAAATGGGGGGAAAGCAACTTACCTGGATTTTCTCAAAGTTGCCGGAACTCGAATATTTTTGGCTTCCTACGATCCTATCGACGATCCAAACAAGATTCATGTTTTAAGAAATGAGAAATAATGAGAGGAAGATGAAGAAAATGAAGAGAGAAGACAGAGAAGAAAAACTCACCTTTTTCTTGGAGAGAGGGAGAAAAGAGTTGGGAAATGAATTTGTGAGGCAGAAGGAGAAGAAGGAAGGAGGTGAAGTAAAAATCGAAGTTACACTTAGGCCCCTTCCCTATCTACAACACAATACTACACTCCCTGCTAACAATTAAGACCCAACAAAACAATACAACACTAACCCAAATAAAATGCTAGGCATAAATATTATAACACATAAAATGCACACATAATCCATTAATTAAATAACAATTTAAATGAATAAATGAGCAAATAAATAAATGATAATTATTTATTACTAATAAAATAGAGCCTAGTTTTCGGGTCGTGACAAAGACAGCTATTAGGACACAGTTAATAGCCCAGAGAATTCAACTTTTTCAGGATGCGGTGGTGTAAGGATCCTGCCCCAAAAAAAAACACGAGAACGTTTCAAGGGCGGAATACCAAACGCGGGAACCAGACCAATTTAACGGTGTCGCCACATTTTGTTAATTTTAAACCCAACAAAATGACAAAGGTTTGAGTTCAAAGGTTCGGAGGTCAGGTTACAACTTGGGAAGAGTTTTTACGTCCTCCCAAGTTGCCTCGGACAAAGCCGAGTCTCCCTTGTTAGTTAACAAAAGTGCATGTGTGTGTGTGTGTTTTAATGGAAAATCTTTGTTTTAACTTTTTATTTATCTTTTCAACTGAAAAAGGGTTTGATTGACAAGAAAAAAGAAGACAGAAGGGCAAAATGGTCAATCTCCCCATACGGCCAAAGTAGCCGTACGGATGGAGAGACTACTCCTGGGATTTTACAGTTTGTTCAAGCAACAGTCCAGTTCTAGGCAGAAACAGAGCATTCTGCTTGAACTGGACCAAACTGTTCTGATTCCAGTTTGTTATTCCAACACAAAACAACATTAACAACTCATTCCTATACCATTTGATCATCAAAGAACCTCCCAAAACAAGAGTTTGGGCATGATCAAAGGCAATCATGGGAGAAAAATGAAAAAGGTGGCCAATATGCCCTTTTGATCCATAGTGACCATTTGATGAGTAAAGATTGAAACTTTACCATCAAAATGGCTCTTCTAGGCAAGATTAATCCTTTAGGGACAAGAACAAACCATAAAGATTGGATCTTTATTACCCAAACTTGGGAATTTTGGGCTAGATCAAGGTGATGAGGATAAAGATTGAGACTTTATCCTCAACATGATCATCATAGCTTAAAATGAGCAAAATGAACAACAAGAGCATCATCCATGACAAGAATGTAAATGAACAATCAACAAACCATGATCAAACTAGGTTTGAATCTCTTCCACACAAAGTATGGAGGGCACCTTTGATCATCTCATGGCTTGGACTAGGAAATAAAAATAATAATAGATATATGTATATTGCTTGAATGGACAAGAATGGAGGGCACCTTTGATCATCTCATGGCTTGGACTAGGAAATAAAAATAATAATAGATATATGTATATTGCTTGAATGGACAAGACTTGCAAGAATGTAAAGATCAACAATAAATGACAAGATCAAAGATAAATAGAGTTTTTAGATGAAGGGAAGGGAGGGGGAGAAGGTGGCTTTACCTATCTTGGTTTAGGCCAATCTTCCTTTCTCTCTTTCACTCTTTGTTCACTCTTACTCACACTATTCTGAGGTGAATTCGACAGAGTACCCTTAGTTCTAATGTTTCTCCCCCTTTCTTGAAATGATCAGCAAGGGGTTCTATTTATAGGGACTGAGGGTGCCCAAACCAGCCGTACGGCTAGGCCCCTCTAGTACCCAAAGCATCCGTACGGCTCAGCCTGGCGAGCTTCTGGATTTTTCCAATTTTATACCAGAGTAGTCCTGGAATTTATAGCTTATCCTAGGGAGGTCCTGGCCTATTAGCTTATCCCTGAAACGGTGCTAAGGCTACCTCTAAGATAGGTCGGTTTCAGATTGGGGTACTTACAGAGCCCATCGGCAACGTCGCTTCGAAGGAGCGGGGTTGTCGATAGAAATAAGCATCCCAAGCTGACGGGACGACGGCTTTAACCAATTTTGGTTGCATGGATGGACCTAGTGGTATAGGATTCCTATGTATCCCGTTCGTGGGGAATCAAGCCTAATGTAGTTCGGAGGTATGCGGGGTTACTTAGATCCGTAAGGAGGCATGACTCTAGGGGTCAGAGGCGAGACATGGTCAACTTGGCTCTATGGGAGAGGGTTGACTTGCTGGGGATATGGTCAACTTGACTCTATAGGAGAGGGTTGACTTACATGGGATAGATTTTTACTGGGCTTACGTCAGGGATGGCCTATGGTGACTATTCTGAATCCAAGCTTGACCGGGGTCAACTCCATCTTCGGGGAGATTGACGGGAAAACTGGTATTACGTCCCTCTAAGGACTGCCGGGACAAAGGCTCTATCCTATAACGACTATTCTAAGTTTAAGATTGACCGGGGTCAACTCCGTCTTGACGGGAAAACTGGTCTTAGGTCCCTCTAAGGACTGCCGGGACAAAGGCTCTAGCCTATAACGACTATTCTAAGTCTAAGCTTGACCGGGGTCAACTCCATCTTTGGGGAGATTGATGGGAAAACTGGTCTTACGTCCCTCTAAGGACTGCCGGGACAAAGGCTCTAGCCTATAACGACTATTCTAAGTCATATCTTGACCGGGGTTAACTCCATCTTTGGGGAGATTGACGGGAAAACTGGTCTTACGTCCCTCTAAGGACTGCCGGGACAAAGGCTCTAGCATATAACGACTATTCTAAGTCATAGCTTGACCGGGGTCAACTCCATCTTTGGGGAGATTGACGGGAAAACTGGTCTTACGTCCCTCTAAGGACTGCCGGGACAAAGGCTCTAGCCTGTAACGACTATTCTAAGTCTAAGCTTGACCGGGGTCAACTCCATCTTTGGGGAGATTGACGGGAAAAATGGTCTTACGTCCCTCTAAGGACAGCCGGCTTTGTGCTCATGTTAGGCAACAACGGATCAAAGGTCAATGGGCTTACGTCTCTAAAGGACCGCCTAATTTTATCTCAAAGGGTCACTCGGGGGACCTAAATCTTTTCTCACATGGGGTCACACTAGGCTTTATCTCACAGGGGGGTCACTCGGGGGACCTAAACTTTATTTTACAAGGGGTCACTTAGGGGACCTAGAATTGTCTCAAAAGGGGTCACTCAAGGGGCCTAAATCTTTTCTCACATGGGGTCACTCGAGGGACCTAGGCTTTATCTCACAGGGGGGGGGGGTCACTCGGGGGACCTAAACTTTATTTTACAAGGGGTCACTTAGGGGACCTAGACTTTTCTCAAAAGGGTCAAACACATTCGAGTCAACTCCACCTTTGGGGAGTTTGACAAGGCAAACTGGTCTTACGTCCCACTAAGGACTGCCGAGCAACAATAGGTTTGACACTTACTTGGTCAACCTAACAGGATTGGTCAAGACTAGGTTCCAATGGACTTACATCAAAAGACCGCCTATCCTCTTCACAAATATTCTACAAAACATTCTTATTATAAACACACCCTCAAATGCCCAATGCAATTTGGAAGGGGACAGAAAAAACATTATTTTTATAAACACACCCTCAAATGCCCAATGCAATTTGGAAGGGGACGGAAAAAACATTCTTTTTATAAACACACCCTCAAATGCCCAATTCAATTTGGAAGGGGACGGAAAAAACATTCTTTTGGCCAAATTTTGGAAATGCGCATTCCTAAAGGCAAATCTTTTAAAGAAGCATTTTAGTCATATTCGGATTTTAACTTAACCACGAGGTTTACTATGCATAAAGTCGTTCGAGGCTTTGTCCATTTATTAGGAGTGTGTAGACACCCCGCCTTGGACCTCTCACCCCGATTGCATACAAAGTATTTTTATTTAACTTATTTTTGTTGATTTCTGTTACTTCGGTTAAGTTCTTAACTGATTCCGTTAGTTTTGGACTAAACTGCATAGCAGAGTTAACTTTTAGGGTCATTCTGTCCTTTGCTGCCGCGGGTGCTTCCGGAACTGTTAACGGGCTGCGAGCGCGTCTCTCTCGCCCCAAAAGCGGGACTCGCGCGCTTCCCACTTTGGCAGTAACGGATTGCACCTTATTTCCCTCCCTTTTCTTATTTGCAACATCTCTTTCTTGATCACAAAAGACTTCTTTACTCATCCACATTCATCCCCCTAGTTTTCTAACCTCCAATCCCAATATTCAAGCCTTCTTCCAAAAACTAAATATTTCATCTTTATTTCATTTGATTTTCTTTTATTTCCTTTTATTAATTATTTTATTTATCTTATTTTTGATTGGTCAATTCCATCTCACATGGATTGACCAATTTCCCTCCAACATTTCCCTCTCTTTTTTACCTATAAAAACCATCATCTTCTACCTTAGAAAGGGACTCTTTTTGGACTCTTTTTACACTCTTTGGACCTTAATCTCACATTTTCACTACACCTACACTATACACAATTCTCTACACAAATTCTCCAACAAGAGTTTTTATACAACAAATTGTTCTACAACAATTTCATTACAACAACAACACTTTCAAGTCAAGGTTCCAAGTCCTCTTTCTCAAGGTACAACTCCATTTTCTTCCTTTGTTTTCTTCTTCTTGATGTATGCAATCCCCATTAAGGGGACATGACCACCATGACTACTTCACATATTGAAGTTAGTTAAGGTTATCTCCCTACATTTTAATCTTAACTTTAATTCACCATGTTAATTTCTCTTCATCTCTTAATGTAATTCTTTAACATTACTTGTTACATGTAATCTTTATCATTAAATAAATAAAACAATTCTATTTTATTTCCCCTTTTCTTCTCATCACAATTGTTAGCACATTTCTATTTAATTAATTGAAGGACATGTAAATATTAGAACACCAATAGTAGCAAGACCCGCGTAAGCGGGGAGGAGTGGGTGTTTAAGTATTTCCCACTCCGTCACCTAACCCCCGAACCCTTCTCTCCCAAATCTCTGGTTTTGTACATAAATTAGGCTATTTCTAGGTTTTTCTTATGTTCCTTTAAAAACATACGTGGCGACTCTAAACAATCTAAAACAAGTTAGACATCCTAGGATAATTCACCGCTCTAGCCAAGTTGTGGTTTCCCGGGGTATCTATAGTGGCGACTCCGCTGGGGACGATTTAGAGGGTTAAACTTGCGTTCTTAACTTTTGGTGTTCTTATTACTGTTTTCTGGGCATTCTGGTAAAAAGGGTGGGAAGCGCGTGCCTCTGGCCTCCTTGGCCAAAAGCGCGCGCGTCCGGCCCCAATTACCAGAATCGCCCGTCTTCCTTCTTGTCCTTCCATTCCATGTTTCTGTGCTAACAAATTCTGCAGGGGAAAGCATTTTTATTTAGGGTCAAGGCAATCCCTTGAACCCGCTGATTTACAGGTTGTTACCCAGATGAGGGCGCCTCTGCCCCTCTTTGTCTAACGCGCGCGCCTCCCGAGTAGGCATCCTAATGCGCGCGCTTCTGGGCATTTTCCAAAAACAGAACAGTGCACAGAACAGAGTGGTTTTGACAGTGTGTGGGCACCGGGCCTACACAAAACAGTTTTTTATTTTCTGTTTATTTTTATCGGTCACACGGGTGATTCGAAAGTTGTAATTATGTGCTTATTTGTTTTTTTTATTTCTTTTGAAAAAAATATGTTTTGTCACATGTTAGACCTCACACTACATGCACATATTCTTATCAATTGCTCACTATCGAGTCGCACAAGTCCAACCCCAAACCCGTCGAGGCCCGTCCTAGAAAGTTTCAAGCTCCACTCGACCTTGGCTCTTTCGAAGCGGTAAACCTCAGCCCGTGGCGTAGTTCATGACTACATGCCGGGGGTGACCTTTGAGCCTCATATTCAAGCCGATCACAAGCCACACAATTCTAGTTAGGGTCTAACACTCCGTGACTCAAGTCGGTTTCCATGTACCGAGATTTCCCTAAACTAATGTCTTCAAAACATACATGCCAACTTGTTGAAACGGACGCAATAAAAATTCGTCCCCAAAAGTGGTTACTATGGACGAAAATAAAAAAATCCGTCCCCGCATGTATGCTTTACTACATTAATTTAGTTTAATCCCGACACATGTAGGATTCACAAGCGTGGTGGAATCCGATGAGTATATGGGACCGCGAGAAGGTCTATATACTAGTGTTACGATTCCACTATTTTTCTAGAAACCCCAAAAAGGACTCCGTCCTTCCGACTTTGTAAATAAATAAAAAAAGAGTCATTTTTCTTTATGTGGTTGAGTCTTTTCTTGTTTGTGAGTGAAATCATTTTACTCAAAAGGTGTTTGTGGGGCCATCCTAAGATCGACCGTGTTCTCTCAATAGGTCCAATGGCTTCAAACGGCAATGACAACGGCATTCCCGTGTCCAACGAAGGGTTATTCCACATGGTGGAAGCATTGAAAGGGCAAGTTGATACACTAGCCGAGAATGTCCGCCGCAAGGATGATTTATGGCGAGCCCGTTACGAGCATGTGAAAATGGCCCACAAGAAAGAAGTTGCTAAACTCAAGAACCAATTGAAAGGGCTCACGGGTGAAAGAAAGGTCCAAAGCATTGATACCGGTTTGGTCAACACTCTCATGTCCTACATTGACCAAAGGCTTAGTGGGCTAAATTTGCACAAGGGCCCAAACACCGATCTTCATCAAGCTTCTCTCCTCATGAACACAATGGAGGCTCTTCCCGAAAATTTCAAGATGCCCGATATTGGCAAGTTCAACGGCAACTCTTCCCCCAACGCTCATGTCGACTCCAACATTTGGGCCATGCTACCAAAGAAAGTGTCTCCTCAAATAATGGCACAATGCTTCCCGCTTACTCTCGAGGGGGTCGCAAAAGATTGGTATATGGGTCTTCCAGTTTCCACCCGCCTCAATTGGGATGCCGCTATGCTTGCCTTCAAGTCACAATATCAAGGCAACTCCATATTCCGCCCCACCAAGAAGGAATTGGAGAGCACCGTGCAAATGGCTAATGAATCATTTGGGGACTTCTATTGCCGTTGGAATGACAAGCTAGCCGAGATAGTTGATAGGCCCTCCAAGAAGGAACAAATGGACATCTTCTTGAAGTGTTTGAAAATGGACTACCGCACTCATCTTAGTGGGGCTTTTCACTCCGATTTTTCAAGCATGTATGATGCGGGGGTTAGAATTGACTATTTGCTCCGAGAAGTGGCCGAGTCCTCCTATGACACAAGCTTCAACGACAAAGGGTTCCCAAACAATGACATGGAAGACTACAACGACAATGAGGACTACAACGACATGGGGGATGACGACAACAATCTCCGTTTCTCTTTCCCTACCTAGAGATAGGATAAAAAAAAAAAAAAAAAAGAGAGTCAAAAGTCCTCTAATGTGTGCATTAATGTTTTCTCTCGTCCAATGTTAAATTTTGAGTCAATCATTAAATAAAAGTCGTTCATGTCCTCATACACTCTTCCAAGTTGTTCAATTTAATTCTTGGCAAAATGATGAAAAGATGTCTAAACAAGTTTTAGAACGAAGGCCATCGCTTGAACGCCTAGGGGCTAAACATCGTGACGAAGGCAACGACATCAACGGTGAATCCAAGACATCAAGCATGGAGAAAACTCAAGCAAAGTTTTCAAAGGGGGAACAAAAAAAAAAAAAAAAAAAAGGCTCGCTAGGTTGAAATCATCAAATCAACCTAGGCAAAAGTTAGAGCACAAAAAAAAAAAAAAAAAAAAAATCCCCCTCAATCAAAGAAGTTCACATCAAGATCAACATCATTCCATCCACCAAAGGAGGACGAAGCTACACGACGAAGCAACAATTCCATCCCGAAGAATGGAAAATTCACAAGAACTACGGTGACCTGAGCCTCTACACTGGAGGAACGTAGGCAACCTTCGGGTCCGGTCTCATGCAAGAAAGAAGAAATGTTATGGTGATTGGCCTTCATCTCGAACTTGTCAAGACATCTTTGTACGATTCATTTGCCAATGAATTAATCACCAAAAAGATTGAACAGCTTTCTTAGATTTGGAATCATTTCGCGCTCCTTGTCGAGTCTAGGGACTTCTATTCTTTCTGCATACTCCCAATTTCTTGCAATCAAATTGGGGCTTTCCTTCTTCTCTCTCTCTTAATGACTTACTTGCCTTCGTAAGTCATTCAATTCAATAAAAAAAAAATACATGTCAATACTAGGGACACCTCCCTAGTCAAGTCAATGTCACTCATCATTAGTGACAAAAGGTCTCTACCGCAAAATCACATGTCTTATCTCCTCAGCTAGAGTCAATGCACACTTCCTCATCAATTGAGTCAAAAAAAAAAAAAATGATGAAGACGCAAAAGAGATGCCCGCTAGATTGAAAACCCGAAAGGGCGGTCTAGGCAAAAAAACAGGGTGCGTCATAAAAAAAAATGAGAGAGTGAGAGAGAGAAGGGAAAGAGAAATGGAGATCCCCGGCCTCTAAAGAAGACAAGTTCTACATTGAATCTCCTCAGCAAGTCAATTCCCCACCGAGTCAACTTTGGTATTGCAAAAGGCTCGACAAGATATAGCACCATCAAAGGTTGTCTTGGGTTATCGGCATCATTCTCCAGCAGTGTGCATTTTTGGGTTCATGAAAAGAAGGCCCATGGTAACCAAGATCCATCCGAGAACAAGCCCATCATAAAAGGGCACGAGGTTGCACAAATAATCCCTAGCTAGTCAATTGGCTTGGGCATCAAATAGCAACAACATGTGTCTCAGTTTTCAAGGCTTCTTCAAGTATGTGCTTCTAAAGTACGCCGAAAGGCTCCCGAGAAATGGAGTAGCTCTTGCCATATCCTCTCATTTTTATTCCCTCACACGAGGACGAGTCACTCTGGCTTTGCTCAACAAATGGTGACGCCCTAGGGGCTATGTGACTCAAGAACAAGGGATTCTTTTTCTTCATTTGGCAATTAATACGCCCTAGGGGCTATGCTCAAGAAAGATGTGTGAGACTATCCTCAAAGTCCCTCAAAAGGGATGTCAAAAAGCCCTCTTGTCATGTGTGCCCGTGCTCGTTTCCCCAATCAAGGGTGGACCTTTCTCGCAATCAATGATGTCACTCTAGGGGCTACGGTCAAGTCTTAAAGGCACCCTCGGCAAAGAGCAATTAACTCCCCAGCAGTATCCCCAGCCAAGTCATCTGCAACATTGGAAGCTTCCTCAATTCGGCACCGAAGGTCTCAACGGGCTTCGCAATCTACAATCTTTTGGGCTACGGCATTACAGTAATTCAAGAAAAGGGCAGTATTAGGGCTTCGCGACCGACAGTCTTTTGGGAAACAATACTCGAGCAAGTGCAATGTGGAGTAGTCTTATGGCTCCATGAGAACAATCAAGATTCAAGGGTCTCTCAACACCTCAAGTCAAAGGCCTCTTGGTTTTAAATGAAGACTCCGATGTTATGAATGAAGTTGATGATTTTTGTTAGAACTCACAGCGAGATTTTGAAGGAAGTCTTAGAGAAAAGGAAAAAGATTCAATATGCTAAACTCTAATCAAAACAGGGTTATAGCGGGAAATGCCACGACCAATCCCAATGTTTCTGCAATTCAGCACCCCCTTCTCCAAGATCAAAAGCACAAGGTGCAGCTCAGATAAAGTTGGGCCACAGCACTAGTTGCATCCGAAGATCCGTCATTAGTTCAACTCAAGAAGAGTCAAGCAAGCATACTCATTTGAGACTTTATCACGCCAAGACCTTATCCTCCGCGACCTCGACGGCACCGCAAGACATTACTGCATCCTTTCACATAAGCCCTCAGCCATTTGGGTATCGACCACAATGAGGCCATTCATCTCCCCAGTAAGAGCAAGAAGGAGATCTCTATCAAGAATTCTACCAAACGGTACATCCGCTCTCAATGCCGAGTCAATCACGAGATAATTTGGGGCTTTACAATGAAAGGTCTTCACATCCCGCCATCTACAAGCCCACGACACTTGGGGCTTAGCAATTTCTCGAAGCTTGGCATCCATAATCTTCTCTTGGGGCTTGCTCACGCCAACAACAAAGGGCGATTTACTCGAATGGGCCAAGAGCTGATTTATCTTGGAGCTATGCAAGTCCCTCAAAATTTGGCATCAAAGGCATTCTAGGGGCTTTACAATCAGCAACCCCTCATCTCGGCATCAAAAGCCTTTTGAAGCCCCATAATCGACAAATCTCTTGGGGCTAAACATCAATCTTCGTTGGGCACACCGGCGACAACAGAATTCAAGCGAGGCAATCCGGACTTCGACTGAACATGACTTGATCTTGGGTTGGCTTCACAAGCACACAATGGTTAAAATGGTTCACCCACGAACTAAAAAAAATCTTTTCCTCACATGTGTGCATATTCTTTCCTTTCTAATCTAAAAAAAAAAAAAAAAAAAGATTTTTCTTTTTCCTTTTCTCCTTGTATGTGCAAAAGTATGTGCTTTACTTTTCTTTGCTCCTAGCTTCTCCTCCAGCATTCTCCATCATCCTTGAACTACGCTGGTCTGATTCTCTTAAAGGGATACGTAGGCAGCCTTTTGGCACGACCAACCCATCATCCAGAGTACCATCTCGCCAACCCAACATCAAGGGCATTCTCTCATCAACATCTAAAGAATGGACATTCTTTATCAAAGCCACAACATCTCCATCCCGAATCAAGTGGCCATGGTAAGTGAAGGTATGAACATCATTCATTAATACTTTCCTCGAAATCACACAGCACACAAAAGCAATTTCTTCATTCTTGCAAATCTCTCTCTCATGCAAAACTGCTTTCAAATCACATTGCACCACGAGCACAATTTCTCTCTTCATTTCACACTTCATGCATCTTCTTGCACTAGCACATATACCTGCAAAGCACATAACAGGTACCACCGCGAAGTCAAACAGCATCTACAACTCGAGGCACTTCATCCCCAGCAGAAAATGGTCCACAGTCAACCATGCCCGCATCCCCACGGACTCATTCAAAGGCTCACTAACGGCCTCATCAACGGATTTCACTAACGGATTCGTCAACAAAGGTTCACTAACGGCCTCGTCAAACGGATTTCACTAACGGATTCGTCAACAAAGGTTCACTAACGGCCTCATCTACGGATTTCACTAACGGATTCGTCAAAAGGTTCACTAACGGCCTCCTCAAAGGTTCACTAACGGCCTCATCAATGGATTTCACTAACGGATTCGTCAACAAAGGTTCACTAACGGCCTCGAAGGTTAACTAACGGCCTCATCAACGGATTTCACTAACGGATTCGACAACAAAGGTTCACTAACGGCCTCATCAACGGATTTCACTAACGAATTCGTCAACAAAGGTTCACTAACGGCCTCGAAGGTTCACTAACGGCCTCATCAACGGATTTCACCAACGGATTCGACAACAAAGGTTCACTAACGGACTCGAAGGTTCACTAACGGCCTCATCAACGGATTTTACTAACGGATTCGTCAACAAAGGTTCACTAACGGCCTCATCAACGGATTTCACTAACGGATTCGACAACAAAGGTTCACTAACGGCCTCGAAGGTTCACGAACGGCCTCATCAACGGATTTCACTAACGGATTCGTCAATAAAGGTTCACTAACGGCCTCGAAGGTTCACTAACGGCCTCATCAACGGATTTCACTAACGGATTCGTCAACGAAGGATCACTAACGGCCTTCTCAAAGGTTCACTAACGGCCTCCTCAATAAAGGTTCACTAACGGCCTCATTCAAGGGTTCACTAACGGCCTCCTCAAAGGTTCACTAACGGCCTCATTCAAGGGTTCACCAACGGCCTCCTCAAAGGTTCACTAACGGCCTCCTCAAAGGTTTACTAACGGCCTCCTTAAAGGTTCACTAACGGCCTCATTCGAAGGTTCACTAACGGCCTCATTCAAGGGTTCACTAACGGCCTCACTTAACGGATTCAGCCGGCAGGTTTACCAACGGATCATGCCACCCCCCTCTACCAACAAAAGACGCTCACACAGGGAGCGCACCCCTATCTCTAGCAATTTCAAATTACTGCTTTCATCGAGTCTTTGCATTCTTTTCTTTCTTTTTCTTTGTCGATGTCCTCGGCGGGTGTTTTTACTTTTGTCGACGCGTTTTACTTTGCAATCCATGTCGCCGAGGGGCTCTGTAGACACCCCGCCTTGGACCTCTCACCCCGATTGCATACAAAGTATTTTTATTTAACTTATTTTTGTTGATTTCTGTTACTTCGGTTAAGTTCCTAACTAATTCCGTTAGTTTTGGACTAAACTGCATAGCAGAGTTAACTTTTAGGGTCATTCTGTCATTCTGTCCTTTTCTGCCGCGGGCACTTCCGGAACTGTAAACGGGCTGCCCGCGCGTCTCGCCCCAAAAGCGGGACTCGCGCGCTTCCCACTTTGGCAGTAACGGATTGCACCTTATTTCCCTCCCTTTTCTTATTTGCAACATCTCTTTCTTGATCACAAAAGACTTCTTTACTCATCCACATTCATCCCCCCTAGTTTTCTAACCTCCAATCCCAATATTCTAGCCTTCTTCCAAAAACTAAATATTTCATCTTTATTTCATTTGATTTTCTTTTATTTCCTTTTATTAATTATTTTATTTATCTTATTTTTGATTGGTCAATTCCATCTCACATGGATTGACCAATTTCCCTCCAACATTTCCCTCTCTTTTTTACCTATAAAAACCATCATCTTCTACCTTAGAAAGGGACTCTTTTTGGACTCTTTTTACACTCTTTGGACCTTAATCTCACATTTTCACTACACCTACACTATACACAATTCTCTACACAAATTCTCCAACAAGAGTTTTTATACAACAAATTGTTCTACAACAATTTCATTACAACAACAACACTTTCAAGTCAAGGTTCCAAGTTCTCTTTCTCAAGGTACAACTCCATTTTCTTTCTTTGTTTTCTTCTTCTTGATGTATGCAATCCCCATTAAGGGGACATGACCACCATGACTACTTCACATATTGAAGTTAGTTAAGGTTATCTCCCTACATTTTAATCTTAACTTTAATTCACCATGTTAATTTCTCTTCATCTCTTAATGTAATTCTTTAACATTACTTGTTACATGTAATCTTTATCATTAAACAAATAAAACAATTCTATTTAATTTCCCTTTTATTTCCCCTTTTCTTCTCATCACAATTGTTAGCACATTTCTATTTAATTAATTGAAGGACAAGTAAATATTAGAACACCAATAGTAGCAAGACCCGCGTAAGCGGGGCGGAGTGGGTGTTTAAGTACTTCCCACTCCGTCACCTAACCCCCGAACCCTTCTCTCCCGAATCTCTGGTTTTGTACATAAATTAGGCTATTTCTAGGTTTTTCTTATGTTCCTTTAAAAACATACGTGGCGACTCTAAACAATCTAAAACAAGTTAGACATCCTAGGATAATTCACCGCTCTAGCCAAGTTGTGGTTTCCCGGGGTATCTATAGAGTGATCGGGGGTAGAGAACCCTCTCGTCGTCGATGCCGGGGTAGCCCCATGTCCTTGCCGTCGTGGATGTCGGGGTAGCCCGATACCTTTGTCCGTGTTGATGTCGGGGTAGCCCCATGCCTTGTGGTCGTTGTGGAGGTAGCCCCATGTCCTTTGAAGTGGGGTTAGGAACCCATCCCTTTTTCATGACGCACCCTTTCTTTTGCCTAGGCCGCCCTTGCGGGTTTTCAACCTAGCGGGCATCTCTTTGCCTAGGCCGCCCTTACGGGTTTTCAACCTAGCGGGCCACTTTTTTGGTGCCTTTCTTTTCCACTTTTTTTTATGAGTTATCCAGCTGACTCGATAGAACGGGGACTTAAGGTATCTTTTGGAGGAAACATGCAAGGGCAGTTTATTTGGGAGAGAGTCCCTTTATGTTGGTGAGCTCTTTGAGCAATTTATCATGAAATGGAAGGAAGCCCTTGCTTGACAGAATACAAGTGTTTAGCTCTTTCCTAAGATGTAGAGAAGAAGACTTGTTGAGACATTTGAAATTTGCCTTAATTAATATCATCAAATGATTGCTGGAATGGACCATATTTATTATTAAGTCAAGATTATAACAAGCAATTAACCTTAACATGTATAAATGTTGTGATCAACTAAGACTAAGATTCGATCAATGGAAAGATCAAAAGGTGTTTATGGGGAGATTGGTCATTATCTGTGTCACGACCCGAAAACCCGCCTCTATTTTCGTAGTAATAAATATTTAATTATTTATTTATTTCTTATTTATTTATTTAAATTATTTATTTATTTAAATAATTATGTGTGCATTTTGTGTTTCTTAATAATTTTTGCCTAGCATTTTATTTGAGCCATTTGTGCTAGTGTAGAAGTGTTGAGTCTTAAATGTTAGTGGGGAAAATAAGATGATTGAGTTAGTGTGTAGGGGAGGGGGTCTATGTGTAAATTTCTAAATATTTCTACTTACTCCCTCCACCCCCCCTTCTCCTCCCTCATTTCTCCCTCACTTCTCTCTCTCTCCAGCTCACACACCCTTTTTCTCTCTCTCTCCTCCATTTTTGGAAGGTAAGTTTCTCTCTCTCTCCTTCTCTCTTCTTTTTAGTCCTCTTCCTCTCATTATTTCTCATTTCTTAAAACATGAAACTTGTTTAGATCGTCGATAGGATCGTAGAGGGCTAAGAATATTCGAATTCCGTCAACTTTGAGAAAATCCGGGTAAGTTGCTTTTTCCCCATTTATGCTAAAATTGTTCATCATTAACTCCATTGATGCTCTAGTTGTTATATATGGCTTCTTTGGTGGATTTGGAACCTATTTGCAATTTATTCATATTTTTGTGAAATTTGGGTATTTGAATCATCCTTTGGTTTGGGTTGTTTAAATGTTGCTAGATGAGTTATTTTAGACTTATAAGTTGTTCTAGTACCTTAGTATACTTATTAGGAGTGTTAGATTATGGGTTGGTTTTGGTTTGATTTGGATTATTTGCAACTTTGGTATTTGGACTTGGTTTTGGAGTCAAAGGTTGTTCTGGGTTTTGTTGTGTTTGGAACTCTTAGTAGAGTTAGTTTTTAGAAGTGTTTATAGAGGCAAAGTAAGGGTTTTAGTTGTGTTTTTTAAGTTGGAATAGAGGTTATGTTAGTATATGATGGAAAAATGAAGATTTAGGCTACCAGGAAGGCCAAAAAGTTGAATCGGGCAAGGGGGCGCGCGCTCCCTTTTGGGGAGGGCGTGCGCACCCTCTTGTGCACTCAAAAACCAACATTCTGATCAAAGGGGGCGCGCGCACCCTTTTTTGGAGGGCGCGCGCACCCTCCTCTTTCGCAATTGTCCGTTTTACGTTCAATCTTCCGGAGGCCATAACTTTCTCATCCGGACTCCGTTTTAGGCATGTAAACTATCGTTTCGAAGCTCTCTTCAAGTACTACAAGATGGGATAGGTTTTTCAGTTAAGTTATAAGTTTTATACTTCGGGATTTTATTGGGTGTTTGAGGTTAAGAGGAGTTGTATCGATCCATTGTGAACAAGTTTTGTAAATCCAATTGAGTGACTTTGTTGATTGGTTGTGATCATATTTATGGTATAATTTAAGATTCCCTACCTTGAGATCCTTTAATGGAAAGTTATTTTACTGATCGAATTGACTTTAGGATAAGACTTGGTCTAGGTTTTAGGCGGTGTCCTATAGTACCTAGAGGGTTGTTATTGAACACCAAGGTGTAGGGTTTAGTCCTGTCGTGATCATGTTCTAATAAGTGTAACCTTTCGGATCCGTTTGGGGTGTTTAGAATGGGTTCGTTATGAACGGAGGTAAAGCGTGAATTGGCAATTGGGTACCACGGTTTGATTAACCTTAAGGTGTATTCATTCTGATTTCCTACTTTGGAATTCTAGGTGTGATGAGATGGTTGAGTTCATGGTCCTAGTACATCTTTATGAGTAAATGTTTAGGATAATTTTGCGTTATAGTCATTGTACTATTTGTGAGCGACCGTTTGGGTTGTGTTCCTTATGAGTAACTTGTGGGTATCATCTTTGGAATGTATCTGGTATGGTTCCTCTTTATGGAATTATCGTATGCTAATAATCATTGTTGTTGAGCTCCTTATGAGCAATTCCGTTTATCGTTGTTGTGCTCTTTATGAGAAATTCCGTTTATCGTTGTTGTGCTCTTCATGAGAAACTCTTGTTATCGTTGTTGTTAAACTCTTCATGAGTAACCGTTGCATCTTTATGGTGATTATTTGGTATGGTTTCCTACTTTGGAACCCTAAGTTGTTTAATTAAGCTAGTATTTATTACTTAGCATTTATTTGGAAGCCCAGCTGGCATATTTGTTGCATCGGGCGATGAGAAAGATTATAATGGCAAAGCCAAGTCCATTATAATGTTGACCATTGTTTTGCCCCCTTCTATACCCCCTTTTCCAGATTGGCCTTGGAAGGGATAAGTTAGCTTCCTTTGGGAATGTATCTAGCTACCGAGCATGACTTTGTGGCATGGCTCTTGTCCTTTGTGACACTTTTATGGTTATTGTTCCGGTACCGGGGGTATTCTCTTCAGCTTTTATGCTACTATGAAGATGGCTTGATGGGTTGATTGATTGATTGGTCGGTTCTGACCGGGGTTCTCTTCAGTTGTTATACTGCTATTGTTGATTGGTTGATCGGTTAAAGCTGCGCAGCGATTGTTCTATCAGTTTGGTGAAACCTTGGCTAAGTATCCTTTGTTACGTGTTTATTTCAGTCTTATGTGTTGCATGATGAGTTAGTCGTTATTTCCAACTAGTATGGGACAGTTGGCGATAGGGAGCTTTCTCATTTGTTGTTACGTGATTTACTTGTTCAGTTATCGATTATTTGCATGATATTATGCCATGTAGATGCATTTAGTAACTTACTGAGATTTTATCTCACCCCGTTTCTTGTTTCAAATTGTTTTTCCTTAACCCCCCCCCCCCCAGGAAAGCAAGTGGTAGCGTTGTGAGGTCCGTTGTAGCGGGAATCTTCTGAGCAGGTTGATCGTATTTGGGATAGTTGCTCTTCGGAGCCTTTATGTATTTTATTGTGGGTTTGTAGTCGTTCAGAGTTTTGTATATACAGTTGTACTTTGGGTATTTTTGCTAATTGTTGTTCTTGCTTCCGCATTTGTTTCTAGTCTCCAAGTTATAATCTCGTCGAGGTTTTGTTTGATGGTATTGGTTTATAGTTGAATTCACGCGCCCGGTTGGTATATTACATTTTGGAGATGTATATTATGTAAATTTTATATTTATGGATTTTTAAGATTTCCGGGGCGTGACAATCTGGGAAATTGGTCATTGATGGGACCAAGGGAAGAGAACCGGGTCATTTTGGGAGGATCGATGCTTGATGGATTCATTTCATGCTGTGACCGGACCCGGAGGTTGCCTACGTTCCCCTAAGTTTGAGGAGCTCAGGTCGCCGTAGTTCGGCCGTGGGGCCTTCTTTTGCTGGGGTTGGTGTCCTTTCGAAGGATGTTGTTGCTTTGCTTATGTAGATCGCTTTTCTTTGCGGTGAACTCCTCGGGATGTTCTTTGAGGTGGACTTTTGCAGTGAACTTGGTGAGCTTTTGAGGTAAACTTCCTCTTTGCCAATATTCATTTGCTTTCCTTTTTTTCCATTATCCATTTCTTTCTCTCTTATCATTTTTTTTAGAGAGAGGGGAAACATTAGCCCCGACTTGCTATCTTGGACATTGGCTCATTTGTAGCCCCTTGGTGGAATTCTGCCACTTCTTACTTTGACTTTTGAAGATCTGGGAAGTCCTTTGCTTGGTTGCGCACGCGCGATCGTGATTGAATCTTGGTTGTTGAGAAACAACATCCTCGCCTTTTCATTGTCTCGGGATGCCTTCGATGCGCATCAAGGATTTGTATAGGAAAGGTGTATCGGGTTGTGTATCGGGGTAATGTATGAGGGAAGATTTGCCATTGATGGTTTCTTCATGCCAATTGATCACAACATTTATTTATATCAAGATTAATTGTTTGCATTTGGCGCTTTTCATTTGTGTTAGGTCCATTCATCCTTAATGAGTCGTCATTGACTAGTATGCTTAGAAGTCAATTCGTCATTTTGGGGACGTAGCAATCAATTGATAATAACAAGCAAGGCAATTTCAAGAGTAAACATATATTGCAAATAATGTCTCAAGTCTAGAGAGAAGAGAAGGAAAATGACTCTTTTATTTAGATAACTTTGTACATACATGTCCAAGTGCGGAACTCTGTAAAAATAAAAAGACACGGTCCAGAATGGACTCTTTTTTTTTTCTTTCTAGAACCTATGAGGCTGGAAGACTCACATTTTTTTTTTTTTTTTTTTTTTTTTTTTAAGGATGGGTTCCCATGAAGCACGATGATCCATTTTCTTCCACAATTGTTGGAGGGGTTGTCGGCGGCATATTCCATGTCTTACACGGGGAACTCGGGTTCCATGTCGTCGGGAAAGATGTCGCGAGGCCTCCACTCGGCTTGGCGTTGAAATTGCCGGGGTCGTCTACTCATGAGGGCGAGTTGGGAGCTTGCCTGTTGGCCAAGCCTTTTGGTGATTCCCTTTCAAGGTGCGTAATCTCCGTGCATTACATTCGGCGAGAGTATGGATTTCCCTGTGATGTAACCGCCTTTGGCCTTCCGAAGCTTGGGCTTCTTCTTGTAGACGGTGTCCCAATTGTTTGATTTCATTGCTCATGTGGACGGTTGTTTCGAACGCCAATTCGGATGTGGGCTCCTTGGTCAATGCTTCCAGTGGACAGAACCGCGAAGGACTTTTAGCATATTAAACCTCAAGGTGAAATTATAACCATGATTTGAGAAAAATGCTTCATTATCGGATTAGTTTTTTAGGAAAAACTTGATCTTTTATTTTAAGAAAACTTGATCTCCATCTTTTTTTATTTTATTTATTTATTTATTTTTATTTATTTATTTTTTTTTTTGGAAGACACACCTTTGTTTTGAGTGAAAGACTCACACACATTTATTTATTTTGTAAGCTTTTGACAAGGCAAAAATGGCAATAATAATCTTATTAAGAGAACTGACAATGGACCCAAAATGGTCACCACATGGCATCAACCGGGGAGTCAAGACATTAACCAAACCTAACAGACATCTTAACCGACTTTTCCTAAGGACTTATCATACGCCCTAAAAGCAACTGGCTCTTCCTAAGGATGAAAACAGACTCCTTCTAAGGGGAGGTTGATAGGAGAGGTTTCGGAACTCCGTCGTTTGCTATGGCAACCGCAACACCATTCATTTCCCAACCCGGGGCATTCGGCCCTTCAGACATTTTTTGTGCCACTGATCTTTTCCAAACGCCTTCCATCGTTTCGGCTTTGCTGATTTTAGGAACCACCATTTGGGACACTGATTTTGTCAATTTTTCCAAAACAGGCTCTCCCACTATGGGATTGACAACTCTGTCAACCATGGGCTCTTTTTCCTTGGGGCGGACACCACTCCATTTATCGATCATCGGGGAAGTCACAGATTTGAGCATGTTGACGCTCGGGTCATTGGCTATGTCGGGGGTGTGGGGGTGTCCAAGCTTCCCCTTCTCAATTAGTTTCGAGATGATGCGTCTTATGGCGGTGCAATTATTGGTATCATGGCCGTGGTAGTTGTGAAAGGCACACCTTTGGGTCTTGTCTCGATGTTTTTCAAGATTCTTTGGCCGAAAATCTTCGAGGGGCCACATGAGGCCTTGTTTGACCAATCCTTTAAATACTTTGCTTATGGGCATTCCGAAATCCTCAAACTTTGTGAAATGGAGCTTGGCTCGGCCCTTGGCTTTTCTTACATTGTTGACCGGAGTGTGGTGGGGATGAGAATCACCGCTACTCAATGCAAAGGGGTGCCCATCGAGTGTCCTTTCAAACTTAGCTTCCATTTGCCTTCTTTTTCCCAACAACGTACCCGACTGTGGTCCAACATGAGGATTCTGTGGAAGTGCATGGGTGTAGGAATACCCTTAACCTTGGTTGCTTGCAGGAATATACATTTGAGGCATGCAAGGAGCTTGTGGTCCAAAAGGTCTTGGATTATAGAAATGATACGGGCCACCCCGGAATCTCATCGGAAAATCTGGTGGAGGCAAGTTAGTGATGCCTGGTCGGGTATCCATATATGGTTTAAACAGTGACTGATCTCTGGTGACTTGGTTGATGGCATTGAATCGAGAAGGGACACGATTGGGAAGGTGTTGTGAGTATGATGCTTGAGGCGTAACTGGTGTGAACAGTGGTTTGCGGGCCTTTTGAGTGGATTGTGTTTGGGGTTTTATAGGAAGTGTCTCATGGGAGATGTTGGATTTGGGATGAGGCGGAGTGAGGAAGATTTGAGTGAGAGGCTCGTTATGGATGACGGCTTGTTGGGGCGAAGAAATGGAGGCCTTGGTATTTTGGTGAGATGGAGGGGGAAATCTTCGGTTACAATCCGGAGGTCGGGTAGCTTCCACCCTTTCATTGTGGTTGGTCACTTTGGTGAAGGGCCCATCAGTTGTGACATCTCTTTGCCTCGTCGACTCATCAGACGGAGTTTGCATTTCTCTGTGCCTATCTGTGATGACTTCTTTTTCAGCCCCGGGGGTTTCTGAAGCTTGGAACAACTCTTCGTTCGTCAGGCTATCCGGGTTGTCTGCAACGTCGTTTCCCAAACTACCATCCATCAAAGCGGTCTTTCTGAGGTACCGGATCGGAGAAGTTGTAGTGACAGGGGAACTTTCTAACTCCACACGCACTAGGCGGCGACATGATGCTCTCTTCCACTTCATCTGAGTTACGGGGAAGACAAAAGGTAGCTTTAGGCTTGGGTAAACACTGAGTGAATGCTCATGCTACTGATGGGGAACGACCGCTAGGCTTAGACCTATGGGGTCAAAAGGTGGACAGGGTCAAATGGGATCTTAAATCCATCCGAGATTCAAACGGGGGTCTACTTACAAGTTTGTAAGAGACTTCTTGGATGGCAACGGGAGATCCATTCAAAGACTTGACTTCCTAGGGGACTATTCCTAGGGGTTTAGCGGGGAACTAGGGGACAGCGCCTAAGGTCTTGACGGGAATCTTAACGGGGTCTCGGAGGACAACGGGGGTCCGTCTAAAGACTTAACGAAATCACATAACGGAGGTCTTGGAGGACAACGGGGGTCCGTCCAAAGACTTAACGAAATCCCATAACGGAGGTCTTGGAGGACAACGGGGTCCATCCAAAGACTTAACGAAGTCACAAGCGGAGGTCTTGGAGGACAACGGGGGTCCGTCCAAAGACTTAACGAAGTCACAAGCGGAGGTCTTGGAGGACAACGGGGGTCCGTCCAAATACTTAACAAAATCACAAGCGGAGGTCTTGGAGGACAACGGGGGTCCGTCCAAAGACTTAACGAAGTCACAAGCGGAGGTCTTGGAGGACAACGGGGGTCCGTCCAAAGACTTAACGAAATCACAAGCGGAGGTCTTGGAGGACAACGGGGGTCCGTCCAAAGACTTAACAAAGTCACAACCGGAGGTCTTGGAGGACAACGAGGGTCCGTCCAAAGACTTAACGAAATCACATAACGGAGGTCTTGGAGGACAACGGGGGTCCGTCCAAAGACTTAACAAAATCACATAACGGAGGTCTTGGAGGAGAACGGGGGTCCGTCCAAAGACTTAACGAAGTCACAAGCGGAGGTCTTGGAGGATAACGGGGGTCCGTCCAAAGACTTAACGAAGTCACAAGCGGAGGTCTTGGAGGACAACGGGGGTCCCTCCAAAGACTTAACGAAATCACAAGCGGATGTCTTGGAAGACAACGGGGGTCCGTCCAAAGACTTAACGAAATCACAAGCGGAGGTCTTGGAGGACAACGGGGGTCCGTCCAAAGACTTAACGAAGTCACAAGCGGAGGTCTTGGAGGACAACGGGGGTCCGTCCAAAGACTTAACTAAATCACAAGCGGAGGTCTTGGAGGACAACGGGGGTCCGTCCAAAGACTTAACAAAGTCACAAGCGGAGGTCTTGGAGGACAACGAGGGTCCGTCCAAAGACTTAACGAAATCACATAACGGAGGTCTTGGAGGACAACGGGGGTCCGTCCAAAGACTTAACAAAATCACATAACGGAGGTCTTGGAGGACAACGGGGGTCCGTCCAAAGACTTAACGAAGTCACAAGCGGAGGTCTTGGTGGATAACGGGGGTCCGTCCAAAGACTTAACGAAGTCACAAGCGGAGGTCTTGGAGGACAACGGGGGTCCGTCCAAAGACTTAACGAAATCACAAGCGGAGGTCTTGGAGGACAACGGGGGTCCGTCCAAAGACTTAACGAAATCACAGCGGAGGTCTTGGAGGACAACGGGGGTCCATCAAAGACTTAACGAAATCACTGGCGGAGGGCTTGGAGGACAACTGGGGTCCGTCCAAAGACTTAACAAAGTGACATTTATTTACGCAAAAATGTGTCGAAGACAAGAAACAAAGAACGGAGCAAGCTCATGCCACGTGCAATTATTTATTCGTTCAACTTTATTTAAAACACATTTTTATTCCTAAATGGTTGGAAAAGATTCCTCTTATTTTTCGCAACTATTCTATATCCTGGATCAGTGGAGGCCATCACTACGCCTATAGACCCCTCGTTTTTCACCTGGCTTGCACACTCCCAAGGATGGACTGTCCCGGGCGAGGGCCCTATAGGGCAAGCGGATTCCATCGACCGAAAGAAATGATCCTAAGGTCTAGTGCATCGCAAGATTCCCAATGCGTGAGCCATTCCAATCATGATTAAGCTCCGGTTAAGGTCGAGATTCGTCTTAGGGACTTAAGGGACTTCTGGCATAACCTCATCTTTGATGAGGGCTCTCGAACCTTATCCTTGGGATTAAGGATGATTAGTATGGACCATTCATTAGGGCTTGACAACACGGTGTTACCCTATCCTTAATACATAACTTAGGTTAATTACGGTCAACATTAACGCGTAAGTCAAGGACCTGGTCAAAATTGATCATGGTCACACTTGCTTTCACAAGGAGTCATGACTCGGGCGCTAACTTGGCCATGAATAACCTTAGACACGCATTAAGGATGTGGCAACGTGAGCTAGACCAAAAACCAACCGAAGTCACGGTATTTGTGTGTCACGGACATGTGTGGTTGACTCGGTTCGGAAGGGAAGGTGGGATGGACCCGTGCGCGCATCGAAGGGAACAAGAGCGCCCAACGAGCTGCATCGTGGCATCCACCCCGGGTTAAAAGGGTATTTGGAACGTGCACGGTCAAGTGCGCGTGGTGTGAAGTCATTCTATGCTCCTTTTTGAGTAAAAAGAGAGATTTTCAATTCGTTTTTCGATAGCATGAGCATGGCATAAGCAAGATATGAACAAGTATGAACAAGCATGGATTGAGCAATTTATACACAACAAATCAAAGAATATAAGCAAACAAAGACCAAAACTTGTACATGTACCAAGTTGTGCACAACAAAGAATTTTGAATCAAACTTTTGCAAAAGAAATATTTTACATTGAAACCCTTTTATACAAAGCAATTTGCGCACAACAAGAAGACTCAAGAAAAATCCTTACAAAAAGAATTATGCATGATGAGGTTTTCGAAACCATTTTATTGACAAAAGATCATGCATAACCAAGTTTTATCACCTTTTAAAACCAAGTTTTGGCCAAAAGAATGAAGGTAATGTGCACAAGTAAGACTGTAAATTTGGAACCTGGACAAGTAGAAGCAAAGGGGCACCCAGAATGTTGCAGCCCTGCACCAAACTGTTAATTGGCAACATTCTGGCCCCTACCCAAAGTAGCCGTACGGCTAAAGAAAGAGGGTGAAGATTTTTCTCAGTTTCTCCAACTTCTGATCATCCAGCCCCAGTTTATTGTATTTCCAGAACGTATGTACTCAAAACAGTTCAAACAGAAACATCAAACACACACAAATATGCAAGAAGTCAACTAACGGGAACGGGAGTTTGACCCACACAAGAATGCCCCCGAACCTTCTAGAAAGAAGTCCGAAAGCACTCTAATCCCCAGCGGAGTCGCCACTGTAAGGATCCCGCCCCAAAAAAACAACACGAGCGCGTTTCAAGGGCAAAATACCAAACGCGGGAACCGGACCAATTTAACGGAGTCGCCACATTTTGTTAATTTTAAACCCAACAAAATGACAAAGGTTTGAGTTCAAAGATTCGGAGGTCAGGTTACAACTTGGGAAGAGTTTTTACGTCCTCCCAAGTTGCCTCGGACAAAGCCGAGTCTCCCTTGTTAGTTAACAAAAGTGCATGTGTGTGTGTGTGTGTTTTAACGGAAAATCTTTGTTTTAACTTTTTATTTATCTTTTCAACTGAAAAAGGGTTTGTTTGACAAGAAAACAGAAGACAGAAGGGCAAAATGGTCAATCTCCCCATACTGCCAAAGTAGCCATACGGATGGAGAGACCACTCCTGGGATTTTATAGTTTGTTCAAGCAACAGTCCAGTTCCAGGCAGAAACAGAGCATTCTGCTTGAATTGGACCAAACTGTTCTGATTCCAGTTTGTTATTCCAACACAAAACAACATTAACAACTCATTCCTATGCCATTTGATCATCAAATAACCTCCCAAAACAAGAGTTTGGGCATGATCAAAGGCAATCATGGGAGAAAAATGAAAAAGGTGGCCAATATACCCTTTTGAGCCATAGTGACCATTTGATGAGTAAAGATTGAAACTTTACCATCAAAATGGCTCTTCTAGGCAAGATTAATCCTTTAGGGACAAGAACAAACCATAAAGATTGGATCTTTATTACCCAAACTTGGGAATTTTGGGCTAGATCAAGGTGATGAGGATAAAGATTGAGACTTTATCCTCAACATGATCATCATAGCTTAAAATGAGCAAAATGAACAACAAGAGCATCATCCATGACAAGAATGTAAATGAACAATCAACAAGCCATGATCAAACTAGGTTTGAACCTCTTCCACACAATGTATGGAGGGCACCTTTGATCATCTCATGGATTGGACTAGGAAATATAAATAATAATAGATATATATATATTGCTTAAATGGACAAGACTTGCAAGAATGTAAAGATCAACAATAAATGACAAGATCAAAGATAAATAGAGTTCTTAGATGAAGGGAAGGGAGGGGGAGAAGGTGGCTTTACCTATCTTGGTTTAGGCCAATCTTCCTTTCTCTCTTTCACTCTTTGTTCACTCTTACTCACACTATTCTGAGGTGAATTCGACAGAGTAACCTTAGTTCTAATGTTTCTCCCCCTTTCTTGAAATGATCAGCAAGGGGTTCTATTTATAGGGACTGAGGGTGCCCAAACCAGCCGTACGGCTAGGCCCCTCTAGTACCCAAAGCATCCGTACGGCTCAGCCTGGTGAGCTTCTGGATTTTTCCAATTTTATACCAGAGTAGTCCTGGAATTTATAGCTTATCCTAGGGAGGTCCTGGCCTATTAGCTTATCCCTGAAACGGTGCTAAGGCTACCTCTAAGATAGGTCGGTTTCAGATTGGGGTACTTACAGGTGGACCGTGCCTATTTGATAGAGCAAGACATTGGGGAACATAAAAGGAAGACTGAGATGGTTAACCCGAGTAAGCAAGGAGGGCAGAGTAAGTCACAACAGCAACATTCGGATAACAGAGGTAATTCTGGAATGCAAACTCGATTCGGAGAGCAACCTCAGGGACAACCAATAGTGAGGAATCAAGGTACTAATCAGGGGATACGAAATGGGAAGACGAAATGGGAAGATCTGCAACTATTGTCAGAGGGAAGGAAACTCGGAAGACAAGTGTTGGAAGAAACAAGGAAAATGTGTGAATTGTGGTCAGTTGGGGCATTTTGTGAGAGATTGTCTTAGGGGCAGATATCAACCATCCGGGAGTGACGCTGGTACTGCACAAGGTCAGAAGAGAGATACTTTGGGAAACCCTAAAGGTTAAGGGTAGGATATTTGCGATCAATCAGCACTCAACGGGTGACTCATCAGTTTCAGGAGGTATTAATTTTGTGTCGAGAGAGCGAGCGCGTGCATTTTTAGGATCATCGAATTCATATGTTTCTGTGCATTTAGTTGCATTTATTTCTCCTGAGTCTTTGACTTATGTCTTGCCAGTATATACTCCTATGGAGGAGTGTGGGATATCTGATGAAGTCTTATGTGCTTATGTTGTGCTTAAGGGTAGACATGCCTTACCTGCTAAATTAACCATATTACTATTATAAGGTTTTGATGTTATTTTGAGAAGGGAAATGTCATGCTTTAGCCGATTGTTGTAGGAGGGTTGTTACATTCTCTATTCCTGATTTCCTAAAATTGTTTTGAGACCGTTCGTTCCTTTGAGTAGAGTTATACACATCTTTTCTTATATGGAATTTGAATATATAACTTAGGTAGGTGACAGTGGGATGTCTATACCAAATTGTTGGGTGTGTTTACCATTTGTAAGATTTCCATTTTCTTCTGAATAGTGCCTAGTGTTTGGAGCGGAACTTGGGTTAAATTGAGTTGTTATGGTACAAGGTGGTAGTGCTAATAATTAGATCAATATCCATATTGTATCGGTTGGGTTATAAGAGCTGAGGATTCAATTGAAGATTTCATGATAGGAGATTTTTGTTTACTTTTAGTACATCCACGTGAGTGCATCAGAATTGCTTAGTATGAAGAAATGCATGATTTTCTATGAGTGACTAGCGTATTGTGGAAGTTATAATCATTAATGGTGGTAAGCGCGTTAAGTTTGAAAGGACTAAGCACATTTTGAGAGGGCAAGAATTTCTCGAATTGTATTAAAGGCATTTTGAGTTTTAGTAAATGGTTGTTTTATGGTTCTAAATCTTTTCTTGGTGGCGTTTCTCGATTTGGATTAAGGGTATGTGAAGAAAGTTGGGTATCAATACTTGGGCAGATTAAAGAGTACTATGATTTGGTATTGGGTCAATTAGAATGTGGCTAGCCAATTGATTTATTATGATGGTAGTACGATTGGGCCTAAGTATCATTGAGATTATAAATGTATACGTGAAAGACTAAGGTGGGTTGGCCATTGAAGATTTAGGAATTGCTAGATTTCTTTGGGGTGTGTAAGCACGGATTATCAATTTAAAAGGGAGTTAGAGGAAATCCCTTGGAGATAAAATTTGGATTGTTTTACGGACTAATGAGTGTTTGTAATTGTTTTAGGCTTTCAAAGATTTGGAGTAATGAGATGAGGAAATTATAGCGTGGATTTAAGTAAACATTTTGTATTAAAATTTTGGGCTTACATTGTACCTCTAGTTTAAGGTGCCATCTAAGGTGAAAGCACTATAATGGGAATCCTTGGAGATATAGCCACCTTGGTGAATATTGTGGGGACGGAAAATTTCTTTAGCTTTCCATATTTTAAGAAGCTGATTTAGCTCGAGATGGTAATGTTTTGAATCTCTGAGGAGTAATACTAAGTATGCGGTTTACAAATAGAAGTATCCTTGCAGTGTAATTAAGTTTATGAAATGAGATAAGCTTATTGTATCTCGAGAGTTATGTTTAGGAGCAATTTGGATTCTTCGATTTTGAATATGGATTCTAATTAGTAGTGAAGGTAATGATTGAAGGAAGTTAAGTACGAGAGGTTGTTATGTTGTAAGCATTATTTAAGGTTGCCATATGATGGTTTAAAATGGATGATTGAGAAATTCGGGAAGTGACGGAATTAGCGTATCTGTGGCTATTTGATCTTTCAGGTAAGTAATTTAAAATTCGGGATGAATTTTCTTTTAAGGTGGAGTGAATGTCACGACCCGGAATCCCACCTCTACTTCTTAGTAATAAATATTTAATTATTTATTTATTTCTTATTTATTTATTTAAATTATTTATTTATTTAAATTATTTATTTATTTAAATAATTATGTGTGCATTTTGTGTTTCATAATATTTTATGCTTAGCATTTTAATTGATCGTTTGTGCTAGTGTAGAATTATTGGGTCTTAGTTGTTAGTGGGGAAAATTGAGTTTTGTGTTAGTTGAGTAGGGGAAGGGGGCCTAAGTGTAACTCCTTTTATTATAATTCTTCTACTCCCTCCCTCTCCCTCACCTTCTCCCTCACTCTCCAGCACACACACACATACTCTTTTTCTCTCTCTCTCCTCCATTGGTGAAAGGTAAGAAAGCTCCTCCTTCTCTCTTCTTTTTAGTCATCTTCCTCCCATTATTTCTCATTTCTCATTTTATGAAATGTGTTTAGATCGTCGATAGGATCGTGTAGAGCCAAAAATATTTGAATTCCGTCTCATTCCGTAAAATCCAAGTAAGTTGCTTTTCCCCCATTTTTATGCTAAAATGTTCATCTTTAGTTCATGTAATGCTTTAGTTCATATATATGGTGTTTTGGTTGAGGTTAGAACTCATTTGGATTTTTGATTGATTTTTGTGATATTTTGAATGTTGGGATTTAAACCTTGATTTGGGTTTCTAGATGTTGCCATTTAGGTCCTATTCAAGTTATAAGTTGTTTTGGGTTCATTGTTATGCTTATTGAAAGTCTTGATTTTGAGTATTTAAGAAATGGAATAAATTTGGTTTGTTTTGGTATGAACATTGATGAACCCAGCAGTTTTTCGGCCCAGATTCCTTCCGGGCGCCCGCCTGTGGTGTTCCGGGCGACCGCCCGTGAAGTCCCAAGCGCCTGCCTACCTGGCCAACTTCTTCGATCAACCTTCTGTTTCTAGTGAGTGCCCGCCCGAACCTTTATGGGCGCCCGCCCGAACCTTCCTAGGCGCCCGCCCGCCTCTGTTTAGGCGCCCGCCCGCCTTTGATTCCTGGCATTCTCTTTTGTTTGGTTTAGGCTTGGTTTGTATATTAGGTATAGACTTTGGGTGTCACTCTAATTAATTTAAATAGACATTGTGGGATACTCTAGTGTTGAAAATGGTTCCTTCGTGAACAAATGTGTTATGGGATTTGATTAATTATTGTTTGGAAATGGTTGAGCACTTTATGTGTGGTTGGTTTTATTTCATCTTCTTGGTGATTAATTAGTATGGTTCCCTACTTTGGAATCATGAGTTGTTTATTTGAGCTAGTAATTATTACTTGGCATTTATTTGAAAGTCCAGCTGGTATTCGTGATTGTGTCGTGTCACGACCCGAAATATAGGCTTTATTTTATTAGTAATTAAATTATTATTATTTTATTATTTGCTTATCTATTTATTTAAATTATTATTTATTTAAATATTGATATGTGCATTTTATGTGTTATAATAATTATGCCTAGCATTTTATTCGAGTTATTTGGGTTAGTGTGGAAGTGTTGAGCCTTAATGGTTAGTCGGGAGTGTAAGTAATTGTGTTAGTATGGGGAGGGGGGTCTAGTTGTAACTTCTTTTAAAAATAATTCCCCTACTCCCTCTCTTCTCCCCCCACCTCCCTCACCTTCTCCCTCACCCTCTCCATTTCTCCTCCCAGCACAACTCTCTATCTCTCTAGGTTTTTGGTAAGTTTTCTTCCTTTACTTCTCTCTTCATTTACTTCTTCTTCCTCTCATCTTCTCTCATTTCTTAAAACTTGAACATTGTTTAGATCGTCGATAGGATCGCGTAGAATCAAAAAGATTTGAATTCCGTCAACTTTGAGATTTATCAGGTAAGTTACTTTTCCCCCATTTTTATGCCAAAATGCTCATATCATGTTCATATAATGCCATTGTGGTTATAATTGAAGTTTGGATGAGTTTAGATGTTGTTTGGGGTTCATTTGGGTTTTTGTCTAAAAATGGTAATTAATGTTGATGTTGGGTTTGATCCTTGGTTTGGGGTCATTTATGGTGTTCTTAAGGTCCCCTTTTGTGTTAGATGTTGTTTGGGTACCTTGGGGATCTTTGGTTGTGTTTGATTTGAGGATTTGGTGAAATGGTATAAACCCCTTATGAACTCAGCTCTGTTTTTCCGCCCAGAACGTTGACCAGGCGCCCGCCCGCCTTGACCCAGGCGCCCGCCTGCCCCCTTTTTCCAGCGACCCAAACCTACTGGACAAACAAGCGCACGCCTGCCCCTGCCCGAGCGCCCGCCCGCCCGCCTGCTTGGGAATTTTGCCCTTTTGCTTGGTTTATGACTTAAGGCTTAACTAGTTTAGGTTTAATCCTTCTAATTAACTTAAGATAACACCGTGGAACACTTTATTGTGTGAATTTGATTCTTGTGTGAATAAATATGATGTGAAATTCATTTAAGTACCGTTTTGGTAAAGTTGGGCATCTTTGATGTGCGGATTGGATTGGTTTACCTTTGTGGTAATTTAATTGGATTGGTTCCCTACTTTGGAACCATAAGTTGTTTAATTAAGCTAGTATTTATTACTTAGCATTTATTTGAAAGTCCAGCTGGTATTTGTGTTGTGTCGGGCGATGTGAGATATTGTGATGGCACCGGCCAAGTCCATTATGGTGTCGACCATTGTTTTGCCCTTACTTTCCTCTTCCAGATCGGCCTTGGTTGAGACGTTTGGAGCATGACTTTGTGGCATGGCTCCCGCCCCTTGTGGCACATTACTTTGTTATTGGTTCCGGTACCGGGGGTTTCTCTTCGGCTTTCATGCCATTATGAAGATGATGATTTGTTGATTATTGAAGCTGCGCAGCGATCCTTTATTTGGATGTTCCGGTTTGGAAAACCTTGGCTATATCCTTTGTTATGTGTTTATTTCCGCTGCTATCTGTTATGTGATAAATGCTATGTGATATGTGATAATTATTATTGCTTATTGTATATTGCATCATAGCATGTCATGTAGTTGCATTAGTAACTTATTGAGATTTATCTCACCCCCTTTTCTTTTATCTTTGTTTTTCCTTAACCCCCCCCCAGGTGCTAAGGAATAGTCTCGCTGATCACGAGAAAGAGGACGTCGAGTGTGGAAACATTCTTTTGGGAAAAGTTATTATAGGTTGGTTTGCATTATGTAAATGTGTAACCATTTTGGGATAGTTGTACCAAACTTTGACGTCACTAAGATTTATACATTTGTATTTTGTTGGGCATAAACTTGTGGAAGTTTATGTTAGTTGTAATTGATTTTTATTAAACTTGGTTTTGTAAAACTTTGGATCACTACCTTTTGGCATAAATGGAATTTTTAACTTCGGTATTTCATAGTTTTGGTTTTAGAGTCGACGTCCAGATCGCGGTCTCGGGCCCGCGGGGTCCGGGGTCGCGACATGTCGGGCGATGGAAAAGATTATAATGGCAACGAGCCGAGTCCATTATAATGTTGACCATTGTTTTGCCCCATTATTTCCCTCCACCAGATTGGCCTTGGATGTGAGATGATCTAGCTCCTTTTTTGGGAACAGTCTAGCTATTATAAGGGGTTGCGACTACGTGTCGTATACTCAGTTATCGTTTGGTTATTGGTTCCGGTATCGGGTTTTCTCTTCAGCTATTATGCTGCTATCGTTGATTGGTTTATCAGCTCTTTGATGCTGCTTATTGATGCTACTCTTCGATGCGGCCCTATCGTCATTGATCAGATTGTTATATCCTTTGTTGGGGAAACCTTGGCTCAGTATCCTTTGTTACTTGTTTATTTCCGCTGCTATCTGTTAAATGATATTTGCTACGTGCTATGTGAGATATTATTATTGTTTATTGCATCTGAGCATGTCATGTAGTTGCATTAGTAACTTATTGAGATTTATCTCACCCCCTTTCTTTTATCTTTGTTTTTCCTTAACCCCCCCAGGAGGAAAGGATTAGGATTTGCGGATCGAGGAGGACGTCGAGAGGATTGAGATTTTGGGCAGGTTGTTATTGATCGGTTTGCATTATTTAAATGTATAACCTTTTGGGGGTAGTTTGACCAACAATGACGTCATTAAGATTTGTAATCTTTTGTATTTTTGGTGTAAGCTTGTGGAGCTTATACTAGTAGTATATTGTTGTTGTTAATCTTGGATTTCTAAAACCTTGTTTTAAACCTTTTGGTTATAAAAATGAAATTTTTATCTTCAGTATTTTGGTGTATTATTGTAAGTCGACGTCCATCTCGTGAGTCCCAGGCCCGTGGGGTCGGGGTCGCGACACACACCAACACTTACAATATCTGAAAGACAGAAATATCATACAACGCATACAAATATTACGAGTTTAAGTTTAATATGCATTTAAACTAAATTTTTAAACATCACGCATTAAAATATGACCAATTAAGATTATGCGCATGAAGTTTAGTGAAATTATGCATTCATTGTTCCACAAACGAAAGGTTTAAATTGAACAAAGTTTTGAGAAACGCAATGATGCATTCTTCTCATTAAAACTTGAAATATAGGAGTTACTATAGACACCGCCTTGGACCGCTCACCCCGATTGCACGATTGATCTTGTGTTTCTCCCTATTTTAAGTGTTTCTCGTTAGTTTCTGTTACTTTCGTTAAGTTCCTGACTGGCTTTGTTAAGTCCAGGGACTAAACTGAATAACAGGGCTGACACAGTCCATTATGTCAAAAACAATCCATCTTAAAGTCGCGCGCCTCCGCCCGTAGGGGTCAGAAGCGGGCGCGTCCTGCCACCAAGGCAGGAGGCGCGCGCCTCTGGGCGTCAGTTACATATTTCTATCCAAGAATCACTCCCTTGCTCATTTTACATGATTTTGCCCAGAAGGATTTCTTTGTGACCTCGTTTTGGCACCAAAAACATGTCTTTTACAACTATATAAACCCTTCTTCTCCACCATTTCCAATGAATTTTTTTTAGCACTCTAGGGGGACTTTTTGTGACTAAGAAAACTATACACAAACATTTTCAAGGCATTTCAAGGCAATTCTCCAAGAAGTGTTGAAAGATCATTTGAAGTGTAGGTAAAACTACACTTTCCTCCATCCTTTCTACTTCATCTCCCTTCTTCTCTTTGATTTTTATCAAACGTGCAATCACCCTAAAACCATTTTGCGACATGACACCAACGATCACTTCACTCTATTGAAGTTGGTTAAGGTGTTATCTTCCCATATTCAAAACACCCTTTTTAAACCGCCTTTTATTACAATCAAGAATAGGAAGAACATTTTATATTATGTAGACTTTGAACAAGCAAGACCAACATTAGTTGGGCGAGATGGGTGTTTAAGTACTTCCCAGATCGTAACCTAACCCCCGAACCTCATAACAAGAATCTCTGTTTTCGTAATCAAACTTAGGCTAAATATTAGGTTTTTCATATGTTCCTCTAAAACATAGGTGGCGACTCTACAATCTAAAACACAAATAGACATCCTAGGACGACCCGCGACTCTAACTAAGCGCGCGGGCCCCGCCCGGGGTATCTATGGTGGTGACTCCACTGGGGACGTTGGAGGGTTAAACTTGCATTTCTTGTTCAAAGTCTACATTTTTCTGGGCATTCTGGTCTCTGATGGGGGAAGCGTGCGCCTCTGGCCTTCTAAGCCTAAGGCGCGCGCGTCCCTCATTAATGAACAGAATCGCCCGCTTACCACATGTTCTTCTTATTCTTATTCTTTTATCTACACTAATTATCTTTGCAGGGGTTCCAATAGACATTCAGGACTAGGGCAATCCCCTGAGTCCAAAGTCTGACAATCTGAGAGGTTTGCCCAGAAGCGGGTGCCTCCCATCTACTCTGCACCCCGCGCGCGCATGCCATGACACAAGCCAGAGGCGTGCGCTTCTTGGTGGTTCTCTAGGACAGGAACAGGTTCTAGAATAGAGTAGAATATTGGGGTGTGGGCACACATCACGGCCTGACTTGGACCATTTAACTGTTTTATTTTTGTGTTTTTTTATCGGTCACACGGATGATTTGAGAGTTGTAATTACGTGCTTATTTTCTTTTCTTTTGTTTAAAAAAAATGATTTGTCACATGTTGGACCTCACACTACATGCACATATTCCTATGAATTGCTCACTATCGAGTCGCACAAGTTCATAACCCCAAACCCGTCGAGGCCCGTCCTAGAGAGTTTCAAGCTCCACCCGACCTTGACTCTTTCGAAGCGGTAAACCTCAGCCCATAGTGTAGTTCATGACTACATGTTGGGGGTGACCTTAGGCCTCTCATTAGCCGAACACAAGCCAACACAATTCTAGTTAAGGTCTAACACTCCGTGACTAAATCGGTTTTCATGTGCCGAGATTTCCCTAAACTAATGTCTTCAAAACGTACATGCCAAGTGGTTATCATGGACGAAAATAAAATATCTGTTCCTGCATGTATGCTTTACTACATTAATTTAGTTTAATCCTGACACATGTAGGAATCACAAGCGTGGTGGAATCCGATGAGTATATGGGAACGCGAAAAGGTCTATATACTAGTGTGACGATTCCACTATTTTCTTAGAAAACCCAAAAGGGACTCCGTCCCTCCGACTTATATAAAAAAAAAGTTTTTTTCTTTATGTGGTTTTGAGTCGTGTGCCCACTATGTATTCTAAGCCTCTTCATGGACCGAAAGTGTTACTCAAGACTGACAAGGGCCTCTTCTGCAATTTAGGTCCAATTGGTACTTACCGCATCTACCGGGATTCAGCAAACCAGCTAGTTCGTGAATTGATCACTCCAGCAGCTCCGACAGCATCAATGGCTGGCGGCTCCAACACCGACAACACCATGTCTCTTGAGCAACTCTCAGCTATGGTCCAACTTCTCCAAGAGCAAGTCTCCACTCTCAATAAGTATGCCCAAAACAAAGATGACCTTTGGCAATCCCATCTTGATAATCAAAGTGAGGCTCACGAGGCCGAGATGGACCAAATGAAAGCTAAGCTCACAAAGCTTTCGAGTGGTAAAGACAAAGAAAACAATGAAGAGTCCGAGTGGACCAAGGGTTTGTTTGAAAGCCCTTATGGTAGTACCTGTACTAAGAAAATGGGGGAACCGAGCACCGACAAAAAGATCACAAGATGGTTGATTCAATCATAGCCTACATCGACCAATGTTTCAATGGTCTCAATATGAGCACAATTGCCTCTCTCCCCGACAAGTTCAAGATGCTCGACATCAGCAAATTTAAGGGCAACTCCTGTCCCATGGCACACATCGAGACTTACATATGGGCTATGGTTCCAAAGAAGGTCTCTCCGAAAGTTATAGCACAATGCTTCCCTCTTACTCTCGAGGGAGCAGCAAAAGATTGGTATGCAACTCTCCCGCTCACAGTCCGTCTTGATTGGGATGCCGCCATGCTTGCCTTCAAAAGTCAATACCAAGGCAACACCACTCACCACTCGACCAAGAAAGAGCTCGAGAACACCACTCAAAGGGACAATGAGTCCTTTATTGATTTTACAAGAAGGTGGAATGACAAGCTTGCTGAAATTGTCGAGAGGCCTAACACCAAGGAGCAAATGGACATATTTCTTAAGTGTCTAAAGATTAATCTCCGCACCCACCTAAGTGGGGCTTGCTATGTAGATTTCTCTTAAATGTATGAGGCGGGGGTCCGAATGGATGACTTGCTCAAGGAGATCAAGAAAAGTGCTCCTAGCTTCCGATACAAGTCCGCCTCTAACTCTACAAAAGAGGCCTCGGTCAACACCGTCACTACCGGCAAGGGGAATTACAAAAGGGTTCCTCTACCTTAAGGCAAGAGACCTCAAAATGATCGTGTCTACACTCCTCTCCAAGGCATGACTCAAACCGAGGCCTTCAAAGTTCTCAAAGCAAAGGGGCAAATTACACCAATATAAGGGTACCAACCCAAGGCAATGAACACCAACCATGCCCATCACAAGTAATGTGGCTACCACCAACATAGTGGCCATCTCACCGAGGAATGCTTTGTTCTCCGCAACGTTATCCAAGACCTCATCGATAAGAAGGAATTCATAGTTCCCAATGAGGGTGATGTCAATGTAATAGAGATAGGAGAGTTTGAAGAGACCACTCATTAAATTCCAATTGTGAATGAGGGTTCCAATGTTATGAATAAGATTGATAATTCTTGTTACGTTGTGACTTACGATGAGGTAATGAGGGAAGTACTAGATAATAGGAAAAGAGGCAAGATGGGAACGTCAACATGCTAACTCGATCCGGACAAGTCATAGCAAGCAACCCCACTACTTCTGCACCAAGCACCTCTTCTCAAAGATTGCAAGCTCGCGACACTCCTGAAGAGCCTTTACTAGTTCAACTCAAGAAAACTCAAGCCAACATATCCAAAAGTTTCCAACAAACATTAAGGGCAAAAATGTCCAACAATATAAAATTAGAATCCTAAAATGGGAATGTGTATAAGTGAGGAGCGCAAGTGCATGAGAAGTTAGATCTGGTCATGTGCATGGAGAGAAGCGCATGAGCATAGGTGAGGAGCGCAAGTGCAAGAGCTAGTCCCCATATTTAGAAAAATTTCACAAACATTAAGGGAAAAAATGTCCAACTAAAATTAAATCAGAAGCCTAAAATGGGTGCGAAAAGCATAAACAGAATCAAGAATTATGTCAAGGTGTGAATACGTGTGTTTAAAATTAAGAGATTCATAGCAACATTAAAAATGTGAGAGTCTCCACGCCGTTTTAATTAGCCAAAACATTGACAAAAGCATGTAAATGGGTTCGGGGGTCAAATTACGATAAGAGAAGAATTTTAAGCGTAATCGCTCCTATCGCCAGAATGATAGGTCTTTCTATCATGCGGTGTAGGTTGTGTGCGATGTTTAGAGACCGGATCCGAAGATTGACTATGTTCCTCTCAATGTGAGAAGCTCATGTCAGCGTAGTTCGAGAAGAGTTTAGAATAGGCAGGAGAATCGGGATCATGCATAATGATGGGCGAATTACATAAATATTAGGGTTTAGAAGTAGTTCCTATATCGTGTTCGGGTTGATGAACCCTAGATCATCATCGGCTATGAAATAACACATTAATCATGAAGATCGCAACCCTAAATCTATCATAAATAAGGTTTTAATCTAAGAACATGAAGAACATGCGAAGAATATATTATGAACATATGAATAATATGAAGAACATATGAATAAACATGTTAGGAACATGAATATTATAGATCTACACTAAGAACATGGCAAGAACATGAAGAAAAATTTAGAAAACTTACCTATGTTGGCAAGAAATAAACTTGGATCTTCTGGGGAACTTCGGGAAATGTTCTTGGATGCTTTAATGCCTTGATTAGAGAGTATTTTCATCACTTAGGGAGCTTAAGATTGATCAAAACTCGGATGATTGACTAAAATTCGGATCCTTGATTATGAGGCAAGGGAGGCCTTATATAGTAAACTGGTTCAGAGATCAGACAGCTGAGATTCTCTGGGGAAAAGATGGCCGCCTGGCCATGGTTGAAGTTGGCCGCTTGGCCAAGGATGGAAGTGGCCGCATGGCCATGATTCCTGGCTGACGTGATTTTCAAGCTATGGTTTTATCTGAGATAAGGAAACCCTATTTTGGCCATTTTTGGTACATTCTTGAATATTGAGCTATATTTTGGGAATTCAGGACAAGTCTTTGCAAGGTTTCTATTTCTTATAAAGACCTTATATATTTGGGAAAGCCCTAATAAACTCATTTTCAGATCGGGTACTAACAGTAGCCCCTCGGCGACGTTTCTTGCAAGGCAATGGGGGGTCGACGATAAAAAGAAGGATCCGTTCTGAGACATGAGTTTCAAAACGAATGAAAGATGATGAGATGGTTGAACCTTTGCAGGCGACCTACATATCCGCGGAGGAATCAAGCCAGATGTAGTTCACATCTACTGGGAAAATTGCGAACGATTGTCTTTTGATGGAGAGTCACGAACAACGCCTTCCGCTGGGGATAATTTTCATGATGGACAATCTACTGGGGAATGAGAAATGATCAAGTCGGTCAGGTGGCTGAACCTTTTCAGGCTTCCTACGTATCCTCGGAGGAATCAAGCCGGTCGTAGTTCGAAGATACGAACATGAAATGGTGCGAGATATAAAGACGGCAAGGTCTAAGTAATCCCAAGATAAGATAACAGAACGTACGCGATTAGAAACGGTAGGGCTTCTGCAAATCGCGATAGATCTAGAACACGCATGATATAGAGACTGACGGGTCTCTGCAACCACAATGGTCCTAAGCAAATTCTGGAACTTACGCAATCTGAAACGGTAGGGCTTCTTTGCATCACGATAATAAAACTTACGCAATGAGAAATGGTAGGGCTTCTGTGCATCACGATAATAGAACTTACGTAACGAGAAACGGTAGGGCTTCTTTGCATCACGATGGTACTAAGCAAATGTTGGGGTGCACGCGATATGAAGAGGTCAAGGTCTAAGTAACCGCGATGAAGTTTGGAATGTATGAGATATAAAGATGGCAAGGCCTAGGTAATCCCAATGCTTCTCTGAAAAGAAATAAAAATTTTGGGGAGGCTTTCTTATGCTTGAGGCTATGTATTGATGGAAATATTTGGAGGCTTCCCGAGCCAAAGGATATTTATATTTCAAAGCCAATAGACTCTCAGAGAGCCATAATGGCAAAAGATTCCCAAATAGATTTTTTGACAAGTCTCACAAGATGAGGGACCCTAGACGAGTCACAAGGCGGGTGGACTTACCATGAGTCGCAAAGATGACAAATTGTTATGAAGTCACGAAAGGGATGAATTCTGGGAGTCATAAAAGTGATAGACTCTAGGGGAGTCATAAGGGTGAAGGACTCTCGGGGAGTCGCAAAAGCGATGGACTCTCAGGGAGTCGTAAAGGTAAAGGACTCTTGAGGAGTTGCAAAAGCGATGGACTCTCGGGGAGTCACAAAGGAGATGGACTCTCGTGGAGTTGCTAATATAGGAATCATAGTGACTGGGTTTCCACTTATCCTAAATTAGGAGGGAATGCATAATATAAGGCTACGAGCCATTAAGACCAAGTCATTAGGTAAGGGACATTTTGCTTGGTTGCATAGGGGTAGGACCTAAGGCTTTTTAAGGAAAGAGATGATAATAACGATGGTAATCTCCTAGTGTTGAGACAGGGATGCTAAAGATGTTATAATTTCTTAGGCTTTAGATTTATGGCTTGAAGATAATGTGGGTTTCCTAGGCTTACGAGCTAGGGGTTGGAGTTCGTTAGATATGATGAGAGTATTGTATCCTAGGCTCAGTGCTAGGGATTTGAGGTTTAAGGTTAATTATTGTGAATTTCCTAGATTTCAAGACTAGGGTTTAGGAATATCCTAGGGCTTCGAGGCTAGGGTTTAGAGTTGAATTCGACTTCCTAGGCTTGAGGCTAGGGTTTAGAGAGAATTCGACTTCCTAGGATTGAGGCTAGGGTTTGGAGAGAATTTGACTTCCTATGCTCAAGGATAGGGTTTGTAGAGAATTCGACTTCCTACGCTTGAGGCTAGGGTTTGGAGAGAAAGCGGCTTCCTAGGCTCGAGGCTAAGGTTTGGAGCGAATGCGACTTCCTAGGCTCATGGCTAAGGTTTGGAGAGGATGCGACTTCCTAGTCTTGAGGCTAGGGTTTGACGATGATACGACTTCCTAGGCTTGAGGCTAGGCTTTGGAGAGAATGCGGCTTCCTAGGCTCGAGGCTAGGGTTTGGAGCGAATGCGACTTCCTAGGCTCACATCTAGGGTTTGGAGAGGATGCGACTTCCTAGGCTTGAGGCTAGGGTTTGACGAGGATACGACTTCCTAGGCTTGAGTCTAGGGTTTGGAGAGAATGCGGCTTCTTAGGCTCGAGGCTAGGGTTTAGAGCAAATGCGACTTCCTAGGCTCACGGCTAGGGTTTGGAGAGGATGCGACTTTCTAGGTTTAAGGCTAGGGTTTGGATAGGATACGACTTCCTAGGGTTGAGGCTAGGGTTTAATGAGGATATGACTTCCTAGGCTCGAGGCTAGGGTTTGGAGAGAATGCGGCTTCTTAGGCTCGAGGCTAGGGTTTGGAGCGAATGCGACATCCTAGGCTCACGGCTAGGGTTTGAAGAGGATATGACTTCCTAGGTTTGAGGCGAAGGTTTAGAGAGGATGCGACTTCCTAGGATTAAGGCTAGGGTTTTATAAGGATACGACTTTCTAAGCTTGAGGCTAGGGTTTGGAGAGAATTCGACTTCCTAGGCTCGAGGCTAGGGTTTGGAGCGAATGCGACTTCCTAGGCTCACGACTAGGGTTTGAAGAGGATGTGACTTCCTAGGTTTGAGGTTAAGGTTTGGAGAGGATTCGACTTCCTAGGCTTAAGGCTAGGGTTTGACGAGGATACGACTTCCTAGGCTTGAGGCTAGGTTTTGGAGAGAATTTGACTCCCTAGGCTTGAGGCTTGGGTTTGGAGAGAATTCGAATTCCTAGGCTCGAGGCTAGGGTTTAGAGCGAATACAACTTCTTAGGCTTATGGCTAGGGTTTGGAGACGATGCGACATCCTAGGTTTGAGGCTAGGGTTTGACGAGGATACGACTTTCTAGGCTTGAGGCTAGGTTTGGAGCGAATGCGACTTCCTAGGCTCACGGCTAGGGTTTTGGAGAGAATGCGACTTCCTAGGTTTAAGGCTAGGGTTTAACAAAGATACGACTTCTTAGGCTTGAGGCTAGGGTTTGGAGTGAATTCGGCTTCCTAGGCTCACGGCTAGGGTTTAGAGATTGGAAGTGTTTGAAGATTGGTCTTGGTTTAGACTAACCAAGTTTGAGGTCTATAACTGTTATGGTTTGGGGCAGGTGAGCTTGATACCTTATAGATGGGTAGGCTCGATAGGTTAGCCCTAGGCTAGAGTTCTAGGGTTTAGCTAGGGTAAGACTCAGAGAGGTTCTAAGGAGACCAGACCCTAATGGAATGGTAAGTGTGAGACTCAGTAGCTTTCGAAGGCTAAATAGGATAAGGTTTTAAAGCGGGTATATCTTTTGTCCTAAAGGGTCGCGTTTTAAGGTCGGCCTAGGAGCTATGGGTTGGGATTGGATGATCCTAGTTCTTAACGGGTTAAGGGTTTAGAGCGGGCATGGTAGGTTTGGAACCTAAAGTGTTGAGAGTTTAGGCTAGGAATTGAGTCTCAAAGACTTTGCTTGAGTACAATAGGTACCTAATAGGATTCGGCATGCTTATGTCCTAAATTTGTCTTAGAGGTCATGCGCGTGACCAAGCTCATTTGGCAATTGCGAAGGTAGGTTTGGTATGGGACCAAATGTGTTAGGGACACAAGTTTTGACCAGATGGGTTTTGAGATCTCTATGGCATGGCACGATACGTGGGATATCCTATGTGTTTTGAGCAAGTTCGAGGTTTGGACTCGTTGGGGGGGCGAGGTTTGAGATCCATGGAGTTTAAGGAGAGGATCGTGTAGGTTCGAGGTTTGGAATCGACTTGGATTAAGTAGGTTGGAGACCTAAAGGGTTGAAGGTCAGACTAGGTAGTCTCTCGAGGATAATGGGTGACACCAGGTTGGTAGAGGGGTTTAGACCCAAGAGGTATGGACGACATAGATTTAGTTTGTCGGACCAAGCAGGCTTGGGAACTAAATAGTTCTAAGGGCCAAGATCTAAGGTATAGACAGTCTTGTGATCTAAGGGGTTTAGGAGTTGAGACCTAAGGTGTGGATTAGATATGCTAGAGACCTAAAATATAAGTGTTTAGTAGAATCGAATGGTCTTGGGATCGTTCAACAGGTTAGACTGGGTAGAACTAAGAGGTTGGACCTAAGAGGATAAGAGAGCCATGGCTTAGACAGGGTAAGAGCATGTATGTGTTGGTAGGTTTGAGATCTAGGAGATCGGGTAGGCTTGGGACCGGTAGGTTTGGGACCTAATGGGTCACTCCAAGGATTTGGTTTGGGTACACCGGTTTAAGGATAGAGAAGGCTTAAGTCCTCATGCCACGCTACAAACTTGTACAGGGTCGAGCTAAGGGGTTATGGTGTAACCTAGGAAAGACTCACCGGGTAGGTTTGGGACCTAAGGAGTTATGGTGTAACCTAGGTAAGACTAACCGGGTAGGCTCGGGACCTAAGGTTTTGAATCAGGTAAGTTTGGGACCTAAAGAGTCAAGGGTTTAAGCTTAGAAGTCTCCTAAACTGTGGGAGATAGGGTGAAGGACCGAGTCGGTTCAAGAATCACAGAGATGGGTCTCAGATAAACCGAGGATGTTTTTACAATTTTGTGGAGACCGAGAGTGCGGGTTTATAAACAAAATGTTAGGAAAGAGAAATATTTTTGAAATTGTTATAATTTTATAAAGATGCCTTATAATTAATTACGATCCTAACCAATTTAAAGAACTCGTCACGTGCCGAGCTTGATGACGAGGGATGCCTTTGATGCTCCGGTGCTCTCCGAGAAACCACGTAGTTGACCCATTCTGTTGGGAACGCTCTAGTTTGGTGAGCGGGTATCCTCCCTCCTTTGAGAAATTCTACGTCGATCTTGATGATGAGGGATGCCCTTCTTCTAAGTATGGGCTTGTTGAAGCCCCGGTATTCTTTGAGAAACCACATAGTCGGTCCTTTTTTTGTTAGGGAAGTCCTAGTTTGATGATGGCGGGGTATCCTACCTCCTTTAAGATGCACCATTTTTTCTGCCTAGACCGCCCTTATGGGTTTTCAATCTAGCGGGCATCTCTTTTGCGTCGTATATATATATATATTTTTGAAATCATTCAGTCGACTCAAAAAAGGAAAAATAATTGTTTGAAAACATGCAGGGGCATTTTAGAGAGAGAAAGAGAGAGAGCGAGAGCGCTCGTATATCGACTCTTTGACCAACTATGAGAGGTATATATATCATTGGAAGGAAGCCCCTGCTTGACAGAGAGTAAATGTTTGGCTCTTCCTAGATTGTAGAAAAGAAGACTTGTCGAGACATTTGAAATTTTTTTTATTCAAGATTCTCATTTGATTGCTCGAGAATGGACCTCGTTAATTGATTAATGAGTTTTGGTTAATGGGTAAACAAGTATCCTCAAAATAATAAATGTTTTGATCAATTATGAGTGAAGAAACCAGAAGTAGAAATATGGGGCAATAGAGAAGAGAAAGAAGATTGGCTACGAGGTGGGTTGTGTATATTTTGGACCGAACCCGAAGGCTGCCTACGTTCTGCTCAAGGCGAGAAGCTCAGGTCTGCGTAGTTTAAGGGAGGCTCGGCTGATGATGACGTTAGGTTTGAGTTTAGGGGTGTGAGGTTCATTTAACTGAGGTGAGTTCTTCCTTGTTGAGGTGGGCTACTCCGTTGTTGCTCGTTGAGGTGGATTACACCATTGTAGTTGTCATGGGCTGTTGCTGCCGTGTTAATCTTCTTTGCGGGGAAAGAAAGAAAAATAGAACATTTGAAGTGAAAATAAAATGGGACTTTTACTTTTCTATGGTGATAGCCCCTTCTATTTTTCTATTTTTTATTTTATCTCTTTGTGCACACCCTTTTTTTTTCCTAGGCCGCCCTTTTGGGTTTTCAATCTAGCGGGCTTCTTTTTTGTGCAATGCTCTAATTTTTGCCTAGGTCGCCTTTTGGGTTTCAACCTAGCGAGCCTTTTTTTTTATTTGTACATGAAACATTGGGCAAGACGAGCCCCTAGTTTGCATTCGCCTTTCTCGATTGTGAGGTAGCCTCCTTATAGTTCAAGCTGCCTTTTGTTGGTTGGGGGAATTCATAGCCCCTTAATTTTCACCGGCCGAGCTCCATCGGATTGTCACGTGGCACCCATGAATTGGCATGAACAAATCTTGTTCATTTCTTTGATATTTGCGATGGAATAAGTACAGCCCCGGTGTATCGGCATGTAGTACTCATGAAGGGAACAAACAACCTCTTGAATTATGGCAGCATGGATGTCTATTTGATAATGAGCAACCGCAGTCCACTCTTTTGTCATGACCGTATGGAAAAGGGGTCTTATGGTGAGATGAGAGGCGTATGAGGGTAGTGTATAGAGAGAGTGTACATGAAGGGTGTACACGGGGTAAGTGTATAGTTAGTATTATGTGGATAGAGTGTACATGGAGGGTGTACACTGGGGGAGTGTGTATACAGAGTGTATGGGGATAGAATGTAGAGAGAAGAGAAAGTGATTCGTTCATCCCAATTGATCAAAGCATTTGTTATCTTGAGATTAATTTTTTACTTAGTTATGTGAATGGTTTGTGGGTCCATTTACCTTTTAATGAGTCGTCATTAATGAGTAAGATTAAGATTAATTCATCATATAAAGATATAGAAATCAAGTGAAAATGGTGAATAAGACAATTTTCATGGAATTGATTTATGCAAGATTATGTCTCAATCTTAGAGAGAAAAGAAATAAAGACTCTTTTATTGTTTGAAAGAAAAACGACTCGTCCGGAGCAGACTTTTACTAAAGAAACAAAAATTGTCCAAGGTGGACTTTTGACTAAGGACACTCTAGAACCTACGAAGACTGAATGACCTTTTTTTATTTATTTAAAGTTGTTAGCCCCAATTTGCTCATTCTGATATCCAACCACATTCCTTAAGCGCGTGGCGGTGTTGATTTGAGTTGTCGGGACGTGGCCTCTTTGCATTTCTTCCCTTGTTAACACTATGGGATTCCTCCTCATTAATGTATACATCATCCTTGGTGCGTTGACGTGATCTAAAGTGAATTGATGAGAGATTTTTTTCTAGCATGATCGGAGACCTCTTGTCGTTGATCCCAAACACCACCTTGGATTATCGTGGCTAGCTCTTTGAGCTTCTCAGAGATGCTTTGTCTCTCCTTTGAATGACGGACCTCTTGTTCCTCGAGTGCTTTGGCCATCTCGGTCCTATGGAGCTTTTCTTGGGCTTCTAAAGCCAAGTGAAATTCTTCGGCATGACGTCTGTTTCTTATGTTGAGGACCATCTTCAAGTCTTCTATGTGCCTTTTCTCTTGGAAGTCAAATCTTTTGGCCACGCAGGCAAGGGCCTTCTTGAAGTATTTTGACGACATGCAGGCGACCTATGGTAGTGATTTGAGGTGCATTAAACATTTTTCATTTAGTTAGGCTTATAATTAATGACATGGCATCGTTATAAAATCACTTTTGGAAAAGAGTCGGTCTCCACATTTTTGAAATGCATTTTGGTAAAAAATTGAAAGTTTCACCGGCTGAATTTGCCTATGTTCCCCTTACCATGAGGGAGAGGTCCCACACAATTAGAGGCTCAGGTCACCATAGTTCAAGTCAAGTTAGACTTAAAAAAGAGGTGAGAGATGACCATAGGGGTAAAGTCCGGGTATTTTTGAGATAAAGAGCGACCTTCGGGGATTAAAAGAGGGAGATAACCCGGTCCTTGGTCAAGCATAGGTGAGGAGGTGTAAACACCCCGCCTTGGACCGCTCACCCCGATTGCACATTTGATTTTGTGTTTCTCCCCATTTTAAGTGTTTCTCGTTAGTTTCTGTCACTTCCGTTAAGTTCCTGACTGACTTCGTTAAGTCCAGGGACTAAACTGAATGACAGGGCTGACTTTCTAGTCCATTCTGTCAAAATTGCCTTCTCTGAGTCGCGCGCCTCCGACACTAGGAGCCAGGCGCGCACGCCTCCCGCCCCCAAAGCAGGAAGCGCGCGCCTCTGGGCGTCAGTTACAGATTTCTGGCCAGGATTCCCTCCCTTGCTCAATTTACAGGATTTTGCCCGGGAATGATTTCTTGGTGACTGAGTTTTGGCACCAAAAACACCCCTCTTTCACCTATAAAAACCTCCCTTTACCTCCATTTTCAAGGACCGAAGATTGAACTTACAAAAACTATACCAAAATCACTTTCTAAAGGTTCTCCAAGGATTTCTTCAAGCAATATTTGAAGTTCTTCAAATTGTAGGTAAAAGTCTATCTTTTCCTTTCTTTTCTACTTCATCTCCTCTCTCTCTTTTACTCTAATCAAATGTGCAATCACCCAAATCATTTTGGGACATAACTCTAATGATCACCTCATCTCATTGAGGTTGGTTAAGGAGTTATCTCCTACATTCCAAACTATATTTTAAACCCCCTTTTCATGACTTAAAGAAGAAGAAGATGAACGTTATTATTCATGTAGATTTTGATCAAGCAAGACCAACTTTAGTTGGGCGAGATGGGTGTTTCGGTACTTCCCATCTCGTAATCTAACCCCCCGAACCTCAAAACAAAGAATCTCTGTTTTCATAATCAAACTTAGGCTACAATCAATAGGTTTTTCTTATGTTCCTCAAAACATAGGTGGCGACTCTAAAACAAGTTAGACATCCTAGGATAATTCACCGCTCTAGCCAAGCCGTGGTTCCCCGGGGTATCTACAGTGGCGACTCTGCTGGGGACATTTGAGGGTTAAACTTGCATTCTGATCGAAATCTACATCTCTTCTGGGTATTCTGATTCCTGATGGGGGAGGCGCGCGCGTCGGGCCTTTTAAGCCTAAGGCGTGCGCATCCCGCATCAAGAACCAGAATCGCCCACTTCTTCATATCCTTCATCTTCTTCTTCTGTTATTCTGCACTAATCACTTCTGCAGGGGTTACAATTTGAACATAGGACCAGGGCAATCCCCTGAGTCCAAAGTCTGACATTCTGACAGGTGTGCCCAGAAGCGCGCGCCTCCCATATGCATTGCGCCATGGGCGCGCATCCCACATCAGCACTCAGAGGCGCACGCTTCTGGGTTGATTCCCAGAACAGAAACAGGTTTCAGTGACTGAGCAGAACAGTGGAGTGTGGGCACAGTTACCTGCATCAGAACAGAATTGAACCCTCGGACTGTTTTAATTTTGTGTTTTATTTACCGGTCACACGGGTGATTCGGGAGTTGTAATTTATGTGCTTATGTGTTTGTTTTCTTTCTTTTCAAAAAAAAAAAAAAAAAAAAAATTGTCACTTGTTAGACCTCACACTACATGCACGTATTCCTATGAACTGCTCACTATCGAGTCGCACAAGTCCAACCCCAAACCCGTCGAGGCCCGTCTTAGAAAGTTTCAAGCTCCACCAGACCTTGGCTCTTTCGAAGCGGTAAACCTCAGCCCGTGGCGTAGTTCAAGACTACATGCCGGGGGTGACCTTTAAACCTCATATTCAAGCCGAGCACAAACCACACAATTCTAGTTAGGGTCTAACACTCCGTGACTCAAGTCGGTTTCCATGTACCGAGATTTCCCTAAACCAATTTCTTCAAATCATACATGCCAACTTGTTGAAATGGACGCAATAAAAATCCGTCCCCAAAAGTGGTTATTTTGGACGAAAATAAAAATCCGTCCCCGCATGTATGCTTTACTACATTAATTTAGTTTAATCCCGATACATGTAGGATTCACAAGCGCGATGGCATCCGATGAGTATATGGGACCGCGAGATGGTCTATATACTAGTGTGACGATTCCATTATTTTCTTAGAAACCCCAAAAGGGATTCATTCCCTCCGACTGATAAAAAAAAAAAAAAGGAGTCTTTTCTTATGTGGTTCGAGTCGTGTGCCTAATTGTGTGTTCTAAGCCTCTTCATGGACCGCAAGTGTTACTCAAGACTGACAAGGGCCTCTTCTGCAATATAGGTTCAATTGGTACTTACAGAGTCTACCGGGATTCAACAAATCGGTTAGTCCGTGAAGAGATCACTCCAACAGCTCCAACATCAACCATGACCGGCAGCAGCAACACCATGTCTCTCGAACAGCTCTCAACTATGGTCCAACTCCTCCAAGAGCAAGTCTCCACCCTTAATAAGGAGGCACAAAGCAAAGACGACATTTGGCAATCCCACCTCGACAGCGAAAGGGAGGCCCACGAGGCCGAGATGGAGCTAATGAAAGAAAAGCTCACTAACCTTGCCAAGGGGAAGAACAAGAACAATGACGATGAATCCGAGTGGACCGAGGGTTTGTTCAAAAGACCTTATGTCAACACCCGCACCAAGAAAATGGGGGGACCAAGTTCCGAGAACAATGAGCCCAAGATGGTGGATTCTATCATGGCCTACATCGACCAAAAATTCAATGGGCTCAACATGGGGAAAGGCTCCGACACAAGCCTTTATCAATCATCCATCTTCATGAGTACTATGGCCGCTCTTCCCGATAAGTTCAATATGCCCGACATAAGAAAATTCAAGGGCAACTCTTGTCCCATGGCTCACATTGAGACTTATATTTGGGCAATGGTTCCGAAGAAGGTCTCCCCCAAGGTGATGGCTCAATGCTTTCCTCTCACTCTCGAGGGGGCGGCAAAATATTGGTATGCTACTCTCCCGCTCACTGTCCGTCTTGATTGGGACTCCGCCATGCTTGCCTTCAAGAACCAATACCAAGGCAACACCACTCACCGGCCCACAAGGAAAGAGCTAGAGAACACTACTCAACGAGACAATGAGTCCTTTATCGACTTCACAAGGAGATGGAATGATAAACTCTCTGAAATTGTTGAGAGGCCAAACACAAAAGAGCAAATGGACATCTTTCTCAAGTGTCTCAAGATTGATCTCCGCACCCACCTAAGTGGGGCTTGCTACTCCAACTTCTCCCAAATGTATGAGGCGGGGGTACGCATGGATGACTTGCTCAAGGAGATTAAGAAGGCCACTCCTACTTACCGCTACAAGGCCTCTTCCAACTCCACAAAAGAGGCCTCGGTCAACGCCGTCACTATTGACAAGGGGAATTACAAAAAGGTTCCTCCACCTCAAGGGAAGAAGTCCCGAAGTGACCGTGTCTACACGCCTCTCCAAGGCATGACTCAAACCGAAGTGTTCGAGGTCCTCAAGGCAAAGGGTCAAGTCACACCCGTGCAAGGGTACCAACCCAAGACGATCCACCCCAATCATGCTCACCACAAATATTGTGGCTACCACCAATATAGTGGCCACACCACCGAGGATTGCTTCGTTCTCCGCAATGTCATTCAAGATCTCATAGATAAGAAAGAATTTGTAGTGACTAATGACGAGCATGTCAATGTAATTGAGATAGGAGAACTCGAGGAGACCACCCATTCAATCCCAATTGTGAATAGGGGTCCCAATGTTATGAATAAACTTGACAATTCTTGTTATGTAGTGACTTACGATGAGGTAATGAGGGAAGTACTAGAGAATAGGAAAAAGAAGCAAGATGGGAACGTCAACATGCTAACTCGATCCGGTCGAGTCATAGCAAGTAACCCTTCCACTTCCGCACCAAGCTCCTCTTGTCAAAGACCGCAAGCTCGCGACACTCCCGAAGATCCTCTACTTGTCCAACTCAAGAAAACTCAAGCCAACATCTCTATTTGGGACCTTATTGCATCCTCAAAGAAACACCGAGATCTTATCATCCGCAATCTCGATGATACATCAGTTTCTCCCGATACTACCCCCGAGGACCTCACGGCAATGATTGGTCACATTCATTTTGGCAACGTCATCACCTTTGCCGATATGGACCTTCCACCATTTGGTTCCGGCCACAACGAAGCTATTACCTCAAGGTACGAGCAAGGGGGAGGCCCGTCTCAAGAGTCTTAGTGGACGGTGGTTCCGCACTCAATCTCATGCCTGGTAGAATCATGGGCATACTGGGGCTTAAGGATTCCGATTTGAAGCCTTCTACTCAAGTGATCCGAGGTTATGACAGCACCGCCTGTACAGTCATGGGTATGATCGAAATAGACATCGAGTTTGGAAGCATGGTCATGTCCGTTCCATTCCAAGTTCTTGATATCCCGGCCTCGTTCAACTTACTTTTGGGACGACCATGGATTCACAGTGCTAATGCCGTACCATCAACTCTCCACCAATGTGTCAAGATCCGAAATGGTGATGAAATAGTGACCGTCATGGCTGAAAACGTCACTATCCACAGAAAAGGTGAGCCCGTCCACCAAGTTCAGCATGGTTTACCAGACTCCACTCTCTCCGGCGTCTCAATCAACGCCATTGACAAAGAAGGGGGAAACGGATCATGGACCCCCAGCAATCACAAGGTCCTCCGCATGATGAGGAATATGGACTACTTCCCTGGTTTAGGCCTAGGGAAATATCAACAAAGAATCCTACATCCTGTGCAAGTCCCGTTTGTAAAGAACACATTCGGTTTGGGGTACGAGCCTTCCAAAGAAGACTTGAAACAAGAGCAAGCGATCAAGAGCGAAAAGGCCCGAGCTCGTAAAGAATGCCGTCGTTATGAAGTCCCTAATCTAAGGCCTTACCGCAAGACGTTGAAGGTTATTTTGTCCGCCAAGGGGAAGACGTTCCATACATGATCTTTCCCGAGCCATGGGTTAACAATAAGGGTGTCAAAAAGCCCGGCCTCGAAATCTTCTCCGATTGTGAGATCCAAAAATCCGAAAGGGAACCAACTCCCATGTCGCCCCGTGAATGGTGGGGAAGGAAGATGACTATAGAATCCGAGACAGAAATTACCGTGGGGGAAGAACTGACAGATTTAGCCTCCATGTTCGAAGAGCTTGCCACGATGAATGAATGCCAAGTCAACGCCATCCATGACACCGTCATCATGAACGAGACTATCAGTGAGATCCCGCCAAGCTCCGAGCCGATCAACAATTGGTATTCAACGAAAGGGCCCGTGGTATCCGAAGAATTCTTAGTCCGAGAAATGGGTTGCATACCCCGCACAGCAAAGAAGGAAGAGCGGCTCACACTTACTTTCGAGTCCGAGAGTGTCTCTAATACCCTCACCCAAGAGGATTTGGAGGCCATAGCCGAGCGTGTGTTTCCTTTCTTTGCTAATAAAAAATTTGATATTTCTGAGTACCCTGAGATTGCAAACATCATAAATGATGAATTAACTAATAATGAACTTAACGAACAAGTTAATAACGATTCAAATTATGATGAAATAGACCACGAAAACACAACATACTTAAATGAACTTGCTCAACAAATCCGTAGTCGTGGTGAGAATGGTCCAAAGGCTGACAAAGAATTGCAAGTTGTTAATCTGGGTACCGAAGAAGAGCCAAAAGAAACTAAGATTGGAAGCTTCTTCAAGGGGGACGACAAAGACAGATTGACTGCACTACTACGGGAGTTCGTAGATGTGTTCGCATGGTCATACAAAGACATGCCGGGTTTGGACAGAAAGGTAGCGGAGCACAGGATTCCGATCAGAGAAGATGCCAGGCCAGTAAAGCAGAAGCTCAGAAAGATCAAGCCAGAATGGTCTCTGCAGGTCAAAGAAGAGATTGAGAAGCTCCTCAGTGTGGGTTTCATCAAGGTTATCGAGTATCCGGCATGGTTAACCAACATTGTAACAGTCAGGAAGGCAAACGGCAAGGTTCGAGTTTGTGTAGACTTCCGGGATTTAAACAAAGATTCCCCAAAGGATGATTTTCCACTCCCTAATATCGACATGCTAGTCGACTCCACTGCTGCCTACGAGGTTCGCTCATTCGTGGATGGGTTCACTGGGTACAACCAGATTCTCATGGCCGAGGAAGATCAACATAAGGCAGCCTTCACAACACTGTGGAGTACCTTTTGCAACACAGTCATGCCATTTGGGTTAAGAAACGCTAGGGCTTCCTACCAAAGAGCCGTGACAGACTTGTTCCACGATATGATCCACAAAGAAATCGAGGTCTATGTGGACGACATGATCATTCACTCCAAAGGGACCGATGGTCAACATTTAATCGATCTCCGCAAGTTCTTCGAAAGGCTTCGTCAACACAAGATGAGGCTCAACCCAGCAAAGTGCACGTTCGGGGTTATCCGAGGCAAAGTTCTTGGTTATATGGTCACTGAAAGGGGAATTGAAGTAGACCCCTCCAAAATCAAGGCAATCATTGACATGCCTCCCCCAAAGACGCAGAAAGAGATTAAAGGTTTCATGGGCAGACTACAATACATCAGTCGGTTTGTGGACCAACTCACTTCCATGTGCGAGCCAATCTTCAAGCTACTCAAGAAGAATGTGGCTCTAGAATGGACCGACGCGTGCCAAGAAGCCTTCGACCAAGTGAAGCATTACTTGACGTGCCCTCCTGTTCTAGTTCCGCCGCACAAGGAGAAACCTCTGTTGCTCTATCTCACTGCCAATGATGAAGCCCTAGGGGCTATGTTAGCACAAGAGCAACGAGAGTCCACAAAGGAGAACGCCATTTATTTTGTCAGTCGCCGATTCCAAGGAGGCGAAAAGAACTACTCTGTCTTAGAGAAGTCATGTGCAGCATTGGTCTGGGTCACTCAAAAGCTCAAACACTATATGGAAGCTTTTCCGATCAATCTAGTAGCAAAGTTGGACCCGCTCTGCTACATCTTCGAGAAGCCTTTCATGTCAACAAGAATAGCCAAATGGTACTTCATGCTCGCCGGCTATGATATCACTTACGTCACACTAAAATCCATCAGGGGAAAGTGTTTAGTGACCAGCTTGCCGAATTCCCTTGTGACGAAGTGAAGGGGGAAGATGTACAGTTCCCCGACGAGCATTTAATTTGTACTGCAACCGAGAAAATTAAGTGGCAACTTTTTTTCGATGGCGCCGCCAATAAACATGGTTTTGGTATAGGAGTATTGCTTGTCGATCCAAAAGACATCTACACTCCCATTGCCATCCGCTTGGAATTCGAAGCTACCAACAACATTGCCGAGTACGAAGCATGTATAGCAGGGCTCGAAGCAGCTCTCGACAGAAACATCACAGAACTAGAAGTATTCGGCGACTCTTTGCTCCTTATCAATCAACAGTCGGGAAAGTGGCGAACCCAAGACCCGACTCTCCAACAGTATGGTCAGCACCTAGAAGAACTGGTTGAACAATTCCAAGAGATCACTTTCAACTACCTGCCAAGGGATAAAAATCGCTTCGCCGATGCACTGGCCACCATAGCTTCATTAGTCGAAATGCCCAAAGGGAAAATGGTGAAGCCTTTCAAAATCGCCCGAAGGAACAGTCCGGCATATTGCATGAGTATCGAGATCAACGAGGTTCAAACAAACTCTCTGTGGTATTCAGATATCATGAATTTCCTCAAAGATGGCACTTATCCCGAGAATATCAATAAGAAGTCTCAAGCAGCTCTGCAAAGGTTAGCCTCTCGGTACGTACTGATTGGGGACCAAGTCTATAAAAGGCACCACGACGGGATCAATCTCTTATGCGCCAATGAGGCCGAAGCTCAAGAAATAATGTGTGAAGTGCACGAAGGAGAGTGTGGACCCCACATGAATGGGTTTATGCTAGTCAAGAAGATACTCCGCATTGGTTACTATTGGAGCACTATGGAACGAGAATGTATCGAGAAAGTCAAAAGGTGTGCCAAGTGCCAATTCCACGCTAATCTGCAACATGCTCCACCCTCACAACTTTACAACATGGTCACACCTTGGCCTTTCTCTTGTTGGGGGATAGACATCATCGGTAAAGTTCATCCTGCCGGGAGCAATGGGCAGTCATTCGTCCTAGTGGCAGTCGACTATTTCACAAAGTGGGTCGAAGCACAAGCCTATCGGACCCTCAACGCCAAGAAAGTGGCCGAATTTGTAAAGATTAATATCATGTGCCGATACGGTGTGCCTCATGAAATCATTTCCGACAACGGCTCTCACTTTGAGAAGGAAATGGATGCACTTTTGGTAGAATACAAGATCACTAAGCACAGGTCATCTCCTTACCGACCCCAAGCAAATGGCGCGGTTGAAGCAGCAAATAAAACCATCGAGACCATCGTCAAGAAAATGGCCTCAACAGGAAGGGATTGGCCCGAGAAGCTACCTCTAGCATTGTGGGGCTACCGCACATCAATACGGTCTGCAACAGGAGAAACTCCCTATGCATTAGTCTATGGTTCTGAAGCCGTACTCCCTATCGAACTTGAAGTCCCATCTCTATGGGTCCTCCACGAGAATCAAGTCAACGAGGTCAACTGGATGCAAAGTCGATACGAACAGCTAGCCTTACTCAACGAGAAAAGGTTAAGGGCACTCGAACGCACGAGAGCATATCAGCAAAGGATGGCAAGAGCTTTCAACAAAAAGGTGAAGCCTCGAAACATCAATGTGGGAGATTTGGTCTTAAGACAACATCCTCCTAATGCCATGAATCCCCTGGGGAAATGGGGACCCCGATGGATCGGTCCATACGTGGTCAAAAAGATACTAAGCAGTGGTGCAGTCCGGCTCGTGGATTTAGATGGTGACCAGCTGCCAAAGGAGGTCAACCTCGACAAGCTCAAGAGGTTCTACGCTTAATAAACAAAGACCATAAAAAAAAAAAAAAAAAAAAAAAATCGCTCGCTAGGTTGAAAACCCGCAAGGGCGGCCTAGGCAAAAATTAGAGCACGTGCAAAAAAGAAGCCCGCTACATTGAAAACCCGAAAGGGCGGTCTAGGCAAAAAAACAGGGTGCACAAAAAAAAAAAAAATGGTCTTTGTTTGTTTGAACTAGGACCTGAGCCTCCCAACTGGAGGAACGTAGGCAACCTTCGGGTGCGGTCTAAAACATATCAAAAATACCCAATTCACTTCAAATAACAAAATGCAATTTTTATTCATTCAATGAACTATTCAAACCATTACAACGGATTTATTGGGCAAACAAAATACATCAAAATACTAAATCCTAAAACAAAGTGGTCTAATTGCAATCTCTTGGGGTACAAAGAAAAATCTAATCTTTCTTAGGTTTGGGAACCCATTGTTTCTTGTTATGTCCTTTAGTCTTCTTGGATGGGGACGGAATATTCTTGGGACCGCCAAGACGGGAGAAAACGCTAGGACGGGACGAAACTTCATCAACGGCTTTCCCTTTGCCCTTATCAAGCGGAGCCTTAGCGGGACAACCATGGGACGCTTCCACACATAGGAGGAATTTCCTTTACCTTTCTTCTTCTTGGGAAAATGACGGGGTCTATAGTCCCGCACATGAACCACCGTCTCACGGGTCAACAACATCGTCATTGGGCCTTCCCAAATGATCAAAAATGCTCGGACGCTTCTCCACCATCGGGACGGACCCCACAGCTGGAACGACATTCACCACTGGAACGGACTTCTCACCCTCGGGGACGGAAACCTTAACTTCAAAGGAGAAAGTCATTGGGGCCATTATGACAAGAATTTTGTGGTTAAAGAGGAGAAAGTGTTTGCAAAAGAATGCTGTGTGACCATTCTGGTCGAAAATGGTTCAAAATTTATAGATGTTGGAACATTCTGATCAGAAAAAGAAAGGGGCTGTAATTCAGCAGGCCAGAAGCGCGCGCCTCCGACCTGGGCTGCACAACGCGCGCGCCTCCCACAAGCAAGGCCCGACGCGCTCGCCTTTGACAGCAGTTCAGACAGAAACAACCCTTGTCAGTTCAGAACAGAACCCAAGCACTTCAACATATCCAACCTGCAGCAAAATCAGATCCCAGCAACAAAAAGGAGTTCAAGCATCAACAACAGGCATCCTTTGGGCACACATTTGTTTGTAAAGAGTCGACATCTAAGATCGAGTCGCTAATAGAACATAAAATGAGTAGTAAGATAACTAGGAGTGTAAATACATGTTAAATGTTATTACAGGCAAAAGTAAAATGTTTCAATCCCTCATCCTCTCAGCCACAACAGCTCGGGCACGTCATCACCAACACTGTGCTCACCCCTGCTACCGCTCTCGGTCTCCTCATCGTCATCATCATCCTTATCATCATCATCCTCATCATCATCCTCAGACTCAGATGTCTCAATCACAACATCAGGACGGGTCCTCTTGGCAGCTCTCCCTGATGAACTGGCGCCGCCCCAGCTCTGGCTACCCTCTCGGCTCAGACTCCTACTATGGCTACCTCTGTGGCTCAGACTCCTGCTCAGCGACTGCCTCGCTGAAGAGACAGCCTCATCAATGTCCAGTGCAGCATCCCTGCAGCCTCGTCCCATGCCCCGAGCACCTCGGGCAGCTCCTCTCGCAGCACCAGAGACAGCACCGCAGCACCTCTAGTCATGGCAGCAATATCCCTGCACAGCTCCAGCACCCTCTCCTCCAGCTGGCGGAGCCTCCGCCTCATTCCTTTGTTCTGCCTACCCAAGTGCCTACAAGCAGCTACGGGCACCTGTTACAACAAAGAACAGGGAAAAGAAATTACATCAATACAAAGGACAGAAAACAAGACTGGAACTGAGAAAATGCAAAGATGGTCAGAAAAACATACCACAGCAGCCTGAGCGGGAGGCTCTCTCTCCGGTGACATATCCTCGGGAACAATCTCCCTCTGCTCCTCAAAGACCCCGAAGTTTGAATAAGTGTAGTAGGGAGGAGGCAAAGGAGGATCGAAGCAATATCCAGCACCGGTGGGATAGAATCGGGTCGAAGTCTGCGGAGCAACATGTGTCTCCCTCGGATCAGTGAACATGAAACCCTGCTGGAGGTTGTGCTCCCGGAATAAACCGTAATCCTGCTCCAGATGAATGAAAGGGACAGCATCAACCCCCGCAAGATAGACTGCCCGGTCTGCCTCTGAAAGAGCCCTCCATTACGAGGACAGAAAGGCGGAACATCAGGACCGCTGGCCTAGGAGGGTGGTGGAAGTCCGTCACCTGACCACCATGCTGTCAAAACACTCTCTCTCCAAGGTACATCGCCATACACTCCACTGAGCTCATCAGGAGCCTCGAACGTTTGGGAATCAGGGTATGCTCAACAAAGGCATAGATAGCTCTCCACGGAAACAAAGAAAAGGCGACAGCCTCCGGCCTCAAAGAATCCAAGTGGCGCCGAGCTGAAAGCAGGCTGATGGGCAGTGCCGGTCCTCACGTTCCTCTCCTCATTCCTCTCCCTATATGACCACCTCACGCAGTCCGGATACTGGGGCTGACCTTCTCTGTTGATCTTAAAGTCCCTCAGCTCAAAACAGCAAAGGCCCATAGCTGCAAAACAGAGGCAAGAGCAGAATTAAATGACAGTTCAAAGATACAGTAAAGCAATGACAAGAAGGTCGAAGAGAAAAGGGAAAGCAGTATACCTCCCACAACAGGCTGAAACCCGTGACCGAGCTGGTGGTCGAGCGGCTAGTCAGATCCATACCATGATAACAAGCAGCCAAGCCCGCTGCACCCCAGTTGTAATGACCGGCCTGGTCCAAGTCTACCAACAAGTCAAGCAAAGCCAAAGAGGCCGAGGACCCTCCACTAGCAAACAGGGTATGAGACAGCAAGTACCATATAAAACAACGGGCCACAGCATCTACCCGCTCAGCAGTGACACCAGAGGCTCAGCTGCAAGAATGCTAAAATATCGGCGGATGCTCCCCCAAGTGACCCGGAAATTCTTCACCGGGAAGCCACAGTCAACGAGAGCCAACAGCTCTCGGCAGTCCTAAGGGTCCCCCTCAAACGCAAGGGACAGGCTCCCCCGCAAACGGCAGACCAGTCAATGCCGTAAAGTCTGTGGGCGTCATCGGACCTCTCCCATGGGCAAATGAAAGTATGGGTGGTGTCCCACCATCTCTCTCTCAAAGCCTGAATAACGTCCGGGTCATTATTCAGTGCCGGCAGACTAATGATAAAAAGGCCAAGTGGGTAGCCTGAACTCGAGCCCTCACATTTTCGGGCAATTTGTTCCAAATGGCCACTGGACCATGAGCTCCGCCTCGAATCTCCGATAGGCGGATCCACTCCTGAAAAAGAACAAGGAACAACGAAAATTTCATCAGCATGACTGCTAGAAAATGGGTGAACTCAACACAGAGATTTCAATGACAGAACAATGTACAAGCAAGTGTGTGAACATGAAAATGGACATCCCAACATGTTTCTTACAACAAATCAGCAACAACAAACAACATGCAAAGAATGATCAATAAAGCTGCTGCAGCAATATTTCGGGTAAAGAAAACAGAACTTCATGAAACCCGAAATCGACAAGAAAGGTGAGGCATTCTTACCAAACCCGAAGTCACGAAGTGAGAAATGTGGGTATGAGGCCGGAAAGTAAGCAAGCTCGGGTCCATAGCTTCAACCCCAATTTCGGGCTCCTCGCCCTGTGGCATCTCAAACGGAGGTGATTGCTGACGATCCGACATCGTTTCTTTGACGGAATTGATCCTAGAGCAGCAAGAAAGTGTTTTGGGGTGATTTCTCTACGAAAATTGGGCTTGGAATTTGGAGGGTTCTTCAAATTTTTGAAAATGGCCGAAAACAGCGAACAACCTGTTTAAATATGCTGAACTTATGCGCCAGGCTCGCGCCTCCCGACAGTCATCTCTGATGCGCGCACAGCCGCAGGTCGCGCGAACAAGGGCCCGGACGCGCTCTCTTCCCATCATCAGGCAGGTTCAGAAGCAGTCCCCATGCAAGAATCCATGCATCGTATCAAGTTTCCCCGGATTCCGAACTCCCTAAGTTCTGTCACAGGTGCCACACCCCCCTCAAGAGTCAATCTCAACATTATCATCCCCAGCAGGAACATTTTTCTGGTCGCGGTCAACTGTGCCCGCACCCCACAATTCAAAAAGTCAAGTGTGACTCCAAGTGGCACGAGACTTCAAAGCAATATTTCATCAACGGATTTCACTAACGGATTCGTCAACAAGGGTTCACCAATGGACTCATCAGGGATTCACAACCCTCATCAACGGATTCACTAACGGATTCGTCAACAAGGGTTCACCAACGACTCATCCAAGGGATTCACTAACGGATTCATCAAACGGATTCACTAACGGATTCGTCAACAAGGGTTCACCAACGGACTCATCCAAGGGATTCACTAAGGGATTCATCAAAACGGATTCACTAACGGATTCGTCACAAGTTTCACCAACAGACTCATCCAAGGGATTCACTAACGGATTCGTCAACAAGGGTTCACCAACGGACTCATCCAAGGGATTCACTAACGGATTCATCAAACGGATTCACTAACGGATTCGTCAACAAGGGTTCACCAACGGACTCATCCAAGGGATTCACTAACGGATTCATCAAACGGATTCACTAACGGATTCGTCAACAAGGTTCACCAACGGACTCATCCAGGGATTCACTAACGGATTTCATCAAACGGATTCACTAACGGATTCGTCAACAAGGGTTCACCAACGGACTCATCCAAGGGATTCACTAACGGATTCATCAAACGGATTCACTAACGGATTCGTCAACAAGGGTTCACCAACGGACTCATTCAAGGGATTCACTAACGGATTCATCAAACGGATTCACTAACGGATTCGTCAAACAAGGGTTCACCAACGGACTCATCCAAGGGATTCACTAACGGATTCTCAAACGGATTCACTAACGGATTCGTCAACAAGGGTTCACCAACGGACTCATCCAAGGGATTCCACGTTCATCGGGGATTCACTAACGTATTCGTCAACAAGGGTTCACCAACGGACATCATCCAAGGGATTCACTTAACGGATTTTATAAACGGATTCACTAACGGATTCGTCAATAAGGGTTCACCAACGGACTCATCCAAGGGATTCACTAACGGATTCATCAAACGGATTCACTAACGGATTCGTCAACAAGGGTTCCCAACGGACTCATCCAAGGGATTCACTAACAATATTCATCAAACGGATTCACTAAACGGATTCGTCAACAAGGGTTCACCAACGGACTCATCTCCAAGGGATTCACTAACGGATTGCATCAACGGATTCACTAACGGATTCTTCAACAAGGGTTCACCAACGGACTCATCCAAGGGATTCACTAACGGATTTATCAACGGGAT